>PVJD01000009.1:0-600000 GCA_004026545.1 Mormoops blainvillei
GGGTGCAGCGTGGAGAGTGTAGTTGACGGCATTGTAACAACTGCGTATCCTGGATGCTGCAGTTATTGGGGGATCACTTTGTGGTTATGTGGATGTCTGGCTACCATACTGTATACCTGAAACTCACATAAAATAATGATGAATGTCAACTGCAACTGAAACATTAAAAAAAAAAAGAGGGGGGTTTGTCCTCGCCAGGTAGCTTAGTGGTTTAGAGTGTTGTCCCGATAAGCCAAAGTTGAGGGTTCGACCCCCAGGCAGGGTAAATACAAGAGTCAACCAGTAGAACAACATAAATGAGTAGGACAACAAATTGATGCCTCTCTCGTCAATAAATTATTATTTTTTATTTTTTTAAACTTAATTGTGACTATTTATGCATCTCCCCCACTAGAATGGGCTGCTGGGAAACACACAGAGTATTGCAAATTTCCACGGTCTCTGGGCCCTGACACGGAGCTGGTGTTTGCTGAATGGCCAGGCGGGGGCACCAGTGTTGTCCCAATGACTACCATCCACCCCCTCCCTTCAATACCACACTTCCAGAGCCGGCCCACAACTCTCTACCCCGACCCCTGAACCTTCTAAAAGCTCACTTGCTATACTTTATGGGCCAACTCTCTCCAGTGGCACCAGAAAGTTCCTTCTTGCCAATGGCAGTGTTTTGGGGAGGGAGAAATTTAATGCCACCTCCTCAGAGAGCTCTTCAGAGGGAGGAGTCAGTCCACTCCTCTCCCCTTCGCTCCCCTCCTTTGAAGGATTAGAGGTGGGGTGCTGCCAGTTCTAGGTTGCCAGCTCTCTCTTTCTCAACCTGCGGCCCCTCCTCCTCCTTACCTCCCAGGTGACCCCACCACCCCATGGGGTGGGGTGCAGTTGGGCAGCTGCTCTCTGTGATGAGGTGGGGAAGGTCAGTAAGGAAGTGGCAAGATTAGAATATAAAGACTTTTTTGGCTTCAGCTCCAACTTACATTCTCTGGTCCACCGCTGAGATTTGAAGATTTTATCAGAACTCAAAAGGAAGGAGTGTGTGAACAATCAGCACCCTTGGAAACCCCAACATTCAGGTCTCCTCCTTCTTGGCCCTCCTGTTGTCATCTGCACTATTAACCAGGGTCATGCAGAGAACCTGGTCAAAAACAAACCGTTTCTTGTGCCCCCAACATCCACTTGTGTCCTCATGAAAGCAGGCTCGCAGGGCACAGCCCCTCTGGGCCGTCTCCCGCACAGCTCAGGTTTGGGGACTTGCCTCCTCAACCCAGAAACTCAGGGTACAGGGACCTGCAGTTTCTGAGGCCTGACATCTGACTTGGGACTCCAGGACACTTCCACCCCAGACCCCTCACAGCCTCCCACAGCCTTCAGGCCACTGCTCTCCCAGCAAACGCTCAGGGTGTCAGGTGGACCTGGGTCTGAAGTTGGGCTCTGCCGTTTGCCAAAAATGGAAAATGTCACTTGGGAGAACCGGTGCTAACAGGAATCAACATAAAACAGAGTGATTAACCATCTTCGCAGAAGGCTCAACTTGAGAGACGCGTTCTGATGTGCCCTGATAAACCCAGGGAACTTTGCAGATCTCAGAAAGGGACTAAGGCCAGCTTCAAGAAAAGAAAGGTGACTCAGGAGAGTGAGCAGTGATTTTAAAAACTATAGGGTGTTGCTCACGAGGAAGTGGTTTAAGCGATGTTTTAAGAGATCAATGTGTAACACTAGGAAATGTGTATTGCAGAGAAGAGGTTGTATTTTGGATTTGAATCTTGACTAGCCCATGTTCTAGTTTTATTAATGCTCACTGAAGCAAAAAAAAAAAAAAGCGGCGCTGTATTGTGTTACATAACTGGTAAGGTCACTTTGTTAATTCCCGGGATCAATGAACCACACACTCGGAGGCTACTATAAGGAACTCCACGACAGCCATCCTTTCATCCTTCCTTCCATCCGTCCACTCTTTTTTCATCACTGTTTGTCTCTCTCTGCATGTTGGCTTTATTCTTACTGTGTAGCAGGACCTCTCTATATTATGAGAAACATGGTCACAGACTGTTGCAGCTTTATAGAGCCAGTGTTCATATATCCTGGGAAGAGCTTTGATTGGCCCTGCTCGGTTCATGTACTCAGCCGTGAACCAGTCCCTGTTTCCAGGAAGTCAGGGTGCTACGATTGACCAGTGTGGGTCTGGTACTCAGCCCCATAGTCAAGGATCTCTTACCAAAAGAAGAAAGCAAGTTACCGCAGTCATGACACTAGCCAAGTGACCTCACTAACGTTACTTGCCTCTAAGCATCAGTTTGCTCGTCTGTAACATGAGGATATTATCACTCAGCTCACAGATCAAATGAGATAACACATGCAAAGTACATAGTGAGCACTCAGTGTATGTTATTAGATCCAGCAGTAGAAAAAGAAACCATGGTGCACAGTGGGAACCACATCCTTGCTGAGAGGAGGCTGTCTGGCATGTCAGCAACATTAAGCCACGATCAAACCCCATACATCCACGAAATACAAGGACAATAGTTTACTCCTGGTTTCCCCGTCAATATTTATTTATCCTTTGAACCCTCATGTTGTCATCTGCTAACATCAAATGTTAACAGTTTAAGAAAAAATAAAGAAAACCTTCAAATTGAGAAGTCTGTGCATTTGCTTCATTCTTTCTCCTACCTGGGAAATGGTCATATTTCTCCCATTATAGTAATTGATGAAAAACTTAGGCCCGGCTTCAAACATAGTGGAGTTTGGTGACAACTTAGTCTGACCTAGTTCAATGCCTCTCCATACGCCATTTCATAGATAAGAAAATCAATGCTTTGTGTGGTACAGATAACACACGCGATCATCCCAGCTTGTTGGTGCGGCCCTTTAAGATCCTTCACCAGCAGTCACCTCAGCTCTCTGTTCACCAGCCAACCTCCTGTTCGCAATTAGAGTCTCAAAGGGACTTTCCATCTGGCAAGAAATCGAGCTGATTCCTGGAACGTTTGGGTTTACCATGCAGTCATAAGAAGAAACAAGAATCAGCCTCTCAGACTAAGATTGTCCCTAAGGGAAGTGATTTAAAAAATGACTTTCTGAACCTACCCAGCTTTTGACCAGATACACATCTTCCAAGATGGGAAGAGCGCGGCAGACAGGTAAGGGAGAAGAAACTAAAGTTTACTGAGTATTTACTCTGTGTAGACGTTGTTCTAATACTTATACACATTTTCTAATTTAATCCTCCCAACCACTTTATAATATGGGCAATGTCTATGATTAATAGGTCATAAAACAGAAGCTCAAGCAAGTAAGTACTGAGCCAGGGTTTGAACTCAGGTTGGCGTGGCTACAGAGCAGCACTCCTCAATCATCCTGACAGTTGGTCCCTCACCCAAAGTTCCTTCTCTGACCACTCCCCTGGTTCCTCTTCCTCTCCCTACCTCTGTTGGCAGGTCTATCTTTTCTCTCTTAACTGCTTCTCTCTGACTCCTTTCCCTTTTTCCCTCTGTCTCACAACAACACCATCTCAGTGTAGAGAACTCTTAAAATCAAAGGGTTTGAATCTGCACTCAGCCAGCCCCATCCTGCCAGCTCCAAGCTCTCACTGCCCCCCAGTCGTCCAAGCCCCAATCCACATCATCGCTGCCTTGCCCCGTAGAACCGCACATCTGGCCAAACAGCCTTGCCAGCCACAGGTCCTCCCCAGGTGCTGCTGAGTTTTCCTTGCAACCTCACCTAGCCAGACAGACCCTTCCTCTCAGTGTCTGTCATTACTGCCTCTTCCCAGCCCTCCTGGGACAACAAGCTCCTGACCGATGTTCTCCCGGACTCCAGTGTCTCCCTCATCCATTCTGATCATAGCTGTCCATTTTGTCAGTGACTTGCTCAAAAACCTTCTGGTTCTCTCTACTGACTTCCTCACCAATTAAACTCTTCGGTGTGGCTCTCAAAGACACAACTCCCCAGTTCGTTCTTCATTCATATACTCAACAAATGTTTATTAGGCATTGACACAGCTCTAAGCCCTGGGGATATATTGGTGAATAAAACAGACATATTCTCTGCCCTTAGAGAGCATGTAATCAACTGGGGAAGACAGGAAATATATGTATAATTACAAGCGGCAATAAGAATGAATGAAAACAAATGGGCACGATGATTGAGAACCAGCACCTGAGTGGGGTGCTCAGAAAAGGGCTTGCTTGCTGAGGAGGAGACCTTTCATCTGAGGCCTAAAAGACGAGGAGTTACCCACACAGGGAGTGGAGGATGAGCGTTTCAAGCAGCAGCCCAAAGATGGGAAGGAGTTTGGGGTGTAAAAGAAGGAAAAGAAGAACCCCGTGGGTGGGGCGTGAATGGTGAAGGAGAGAGTGGCACACAATGAAACGAAGAGGTCAGGAGGGGTTAAATCATGCACAGGCTTATAGGCCAGCGTAAGGAGTCTGGGTTTTATTCTACGTACAATAGGAAACCAGATTTCCTCAAAGCAGAGGAGGAACTAAAAACCAATTAAGCATGAGTTAATGCCACTGCTGTCCCTGGGAAGGGGTGGTGCCCAGTCTCAGGAACAAGGGGCTTCAGTTTTTTAGGAACAATTGAAAAGAGAGGAGTCTTTATATCTGCAAGTAGCTAGGAATTGGAAAGCCCCTAAATAAACCCAAGACTTATGAAGGCTGACACCATCTCCCACCAGCAAAAGGAGATTACAGGGAGGTTAGTGTATCTTGGCCTGGGCTCTGGATGGGAAAAATCATTCTACTAGAGAAATCTTAACCATGGCCTACCTTCATGCAGATCTGAGATTTTAGTTTACATGACAAGCATGGGTAGGAAATCCCAAAACAAAAAATTAATATAAAAATGGTGCTAAGTTTATAATAGCTCTGGGGCACTGGGAAAAGTGAAATTACTTTGCTCATACCTTTAATCCAAATTAACCAGGTTCCCCAAATAAAACTAGACAGTTTTGCAGGGGGGATATATATATATATATAAAACTTGCCAACACTGATGAAAAGAAAGAAAATCTGAAGACCTACAACAATGAAAGAAACTGATCGGGCAGTGCATTGAGCTCCATACAGATAACACTGGGGCAAGTTACAAGCCAGACGGGCACTGGATGACTGTGCTCACTGAGGAAAAGTAATTAAACAATCCTAGGAAGCCAAGAGGCCAAAATGTCACTATATGTTTTCTTTATGCAAACTTCCCAGGAGAAGCACAAGAAGAAGCACCCAGATTCTCCAGTCAACTCCTCAGAGTTTTCTGAGTGCTCGGGGAGGTGGAACACCGCGTCTGCGAAGGACAAAGGGAAATGTGAAGCCATGGCAAAGGGCGGCAAGGCCCGTTATGAAAGGCAAATGAAAACTTACCCCTCCTAAAGGGGAAACAAAAAGGAAGTTCAAGGATCCCATGCACCCAAGAGGCCTCCTTTGGCCTTTTTCTTGTTTTGTATTGCCCCAAAATCAAAGGAAAGCTTCCTGGCCTAGCCATTGGTGATGCTGAGGCAGGAGAGTAAGAAGCCAGGAAAACTCCTCGGCAAGTGGAATGCGGACATGGAGACAGACAGTTAAGCAGCAGTTTGCAGCCATCTAGAAAATCCCATCTTCCCTAAACCAAGGACACTTAAGAGTAAATGATTTACACTTCCCCTCCCCAACCAACCAGCAGGTGAATAGCTTAAATCACTCTGCTCAGGTAGGTAAATAGCAGACATCCAATTAGTGCCATTTGCCAACCACACCAAGGACAGGTGACGATAAGGGAATATATCTCATTTTGGTATATCAGCATAAAGCTGGTGAATATTCTATTACATTCCTTCCCTAAGACCTCTAAACTCCCAGCCTTTAAAGCCCCTCAGGGCCCTGGCAGCTGTGTCTCTGGATTGAGTGCTGACCAGTAAACCAAAAGGTCACCAGTTCCATTCCCAGTCAGGGCACCTGCCTGCCTCGTGGGCCGGGCCCCCGGCTGGGGTGTGCAAGAGGCAACCAATTGATGTTTCTCTCACACACCGATGTTTCTCTCCCTCTCTCCCCGCCCTCTAAAAATAAATAAAATCTTTTTTTTTAAAAACCCCACAGAACTAAGGTCCCCGAGTGCGCTCTCCCTCCCAGGGGACGCCCTGCGCCTTTCCCTTCCTCATCTTCCCTCCTCAGAGGCAAGCATCCGCCACACTCTAAGGCACCCAACGAGGCTTGCGACCAGGGAGCAGTGGGCAGCAGCAGCTAGTCTAGGCTAACAACCCCCTGACCCTGTCCCCAAGACCCGCTTTTCTCTGACTTCTTAGTGAGCTAACGCAGCCCCGCTCGCGCTCATTTCTTTCCTATAACGTCTCCAGAGAGCCAAGGCAGCCTGTTGCTTCCGGCATCCTCATTCCTCCCTTGTTTCACTGTCCCCAGCATTAATAAACGTCCTCTAAAATCACATGGACCCCTGTTGTTAAACCTTTCCTGCACTGGAGTCAAGAGCCCACACACTACCAGCCAGCCCCAGGCAGACCCGCTGAGAGCCAGGGCCCCTTCCTGGTAACACTTTCAAAGAAAATAACTGAAATGTAAGGCTGTATAAGATTTGTTTTTAAATTATACAGTGTCTTTTTTTTGTATAATTAACACTACCAAATGTGTTGTGTGTTTTTTTTTAATCCTCACCCAAGTATGTTTTCATTGCTTTTAGAGAGGAAGGGAAAGGGGCGGGGTGTGGGGGGGCATCGATGTGAGAGAGGAACATCAGTTGGTACACACCCCAGCTGAAGGCCAGGCTCGCAGCCCAGGCCTGTGCCCTGACCGGGAATCAAATGGGACTTTTCAGTTTGCAGGACGACACCCAACCCACCAAGTCACACCAGTCAGCACAACAGTAAATGCTTTAAAGTAGTCCTATGAAAGTCAAGAACAAGGAAAGTATTTTCACTATTCTCTTTTTACTCAACGTTGAATCGAACGTTATGTCCACTTTAGTAAGAAAAACATTTTTCTTAAGGTTTAAGTGAAACCAGAGGGCAACCAAGTCCAGGGCTCATGCCGCCTGTCACTGCTCAGCCAAACAGCCAAGATAGGGATTGGATTTTAACCGTGCTTTTATTAATACCGGGGCCCAGCAGTCTAAGAAGGTGGCAGGTAAAAACCCCAACATCCCCCTTCTCTTGCGCTTTCAGAAGCATATTTATAGACAGGATTTGGGAGGGGGAAATTCCTAGGGGGAGCGGAAAGGGAAACGCACGGCTTCTCCCCAAACAGGCTCCCTTCATCCCTGTGTTATCTCTCTTGTTTGCGTTAGGATTCCTGCCTTTCCTGGAAGCCTGTGGTTTACGGCCAAGGAGGTTCTGTATTCTCCGGTTAGGGAAGATAAGGTCTTGCCATTCACCAGCTGGCTATAAATTTCTCAAGCTCTTTGGCTTTAATTTTAATTTTCTTGCCTCAGTTTCCTTATTCCACTTGCCAAGGAATTTTCCCAGCTTCTTACTATCCTGCCTCATAAGGATTGGAAAATATAAGCTGATATGATTGTCTCTATAGAAAAGACAAGATCCCTGACAGCCGACTTGCAGAGCAGCACAAAGCCTTCTCGGGAGAGAAGCTGATGAAAACAGGCATGGGATGACGCGGGACAGTCGAGTATCCTCCCCCTTTCAGTCCCCTGAGCCGGGAGATTACAATCTAAAGAGGTTGCCTCTTCCCAGAGCTGCATTTTAAATTTAAATTTAAAGGTAAATCCCTGCCCAGGCTGTGGTTCAGTGGAGTTATTACAGAAACCTAGCCTGCGCTGTTCTGGAAGAGCTATGGGGTCCAATTGCCTGCTGCCAAGGAGCGTGACTCCCAACATCAGAGACTGGTGGAAAGGAAAGGAACTGTTTATGTAAAGGTTATACAGGTTTCGCCCTGGCTAGTGTGGCTCATTGGATTGAGCGCTGGACTGCAAAGCAAAGGGTCACTGGTTCAATTCCTGGTTGGGGCACATACCTGGGCTGCAGGCCCGGTCCCCAGCAGGGGATGCATTAGAGGCAACCACACACACTGGTGTTTCATTCTTTTTTCCTTTCTTTCCCTTCTCTCTAAAAATAAATTTTAAAAATGTTTAAAAAATAAAAGTTGTACAGATTTAAAATAATGGTGGAGTTCTGCCATTAAGTCTCACTCCCTTTTAAACACACAGGACCGCCTCCCTTTCTCGAACCAAGCCAGTTTCAGAGTATGCCAGTCAGAGGTACCGTCTTTCAGAAAAGCAGAAACCTGTGGCTCAGCATTCCAGGTATCTCCCATTAGTCTGTGCTTGGCTGGGCAGATCCCCGCAATTCCATTAGCCGTACCACCATGTTCTCCCAAGCAGGCTTCCCAGCAGGTCTCCTCTTTCTTCCTCCAGCTCTTAATCCAAAACCACATGACACCTCCTTACTCCAAACCGCATGGCACCTCCTTACACACCAGACCTCATGGTGGGCTGGTGGGGGCCCTTCTACCCGCTTTCGAACCACATCGCCCCATTAGGGCTGGCCGCCCTAATTCTAAGTGCTAACCCGGGGCTCCCCACATGACTTCATGCTCGGCACTACATATGTAGCTACATATGTACTGAAGGTCACATAGGCCTTTACCCAGGTGGTAGCACAGCTTCCCTTTAGAAAGGATGCAACTATCCACTTGTTACTGTTATGCAAAGTATCTTAAATGCTGTAAGATCTCCTTCCCCCATTGCCCAACCATGGGCTATAAGGGTTTTCTGGTTGATCACGCCCCAACTCTATACCCTGTTTCAGAGTGGCAACAAAGAGAATGGCGACACTAGTCCTCTGGTGTCTGTCTTTAGCTGTCCACACTGGGGGTTATCCCTAGAACCCATGACCAGATACAGTAACTGAGAACAACCCTTACTCCAGCCCAGGAAACATGTGCTCACAAGCCTAAATAATCAGAACCTGAGGTGTATAGCTATTATAATGACGTGCCCAAAAGGAGCAACACAAACCATTTGAAGCAGAATTATTGAAATTATTACACCAAGAAGTTAAAACAAGATAATAGTCTCAAAAAAGATAAAGGAGATTAGTGATATAAATAAGAGGACTTCCAGCCAAGATGGAGGCATAGGTAGATACACTTTGCCTCCTCGCACAACCAAAACAAGGACAACAAATTTAAAAACAAAAAATAACCAGAACTGCCAGAAAATTAAACTGCATGGAAGTCCAACAACCAAAGGGTTAAAGAAGAAACATTCATCCAGACTGATAGGAGGGAGGGTTGGGCAGCCAGGGCAGAGAGGATGAGTGGCAAGGCTGCAGCTGGCAGACCTGGTGGTCCCAAATTTGCATGCAGATAAACCGGGAGGAACAGCTGGGGAGTGAGAGAGACCATGCAACACAGGGTTCCCGTGCGGGAAACACAAGCCTCAAAACCTCTACAGGTAAAAACCTGTGAGGTTGGCAGCAGCAGGAGAAACTGCCGGTCTCACAGGAGAGTTCTTCTGAGTGATCCACAGGGTCCTAGAACATACACAAACCCGCCCACCCAGGAATCAGCACCAGAAGGGCCCAATTTGTTTGTGGGTAGCAGGGGAAGTGATTGAAAACCGGTCAAGAGCCAAGCAAGCAGCATTGTTCCCTCTCAGACCCCTCCCCGCATACAGTGCCACAACGCAGTGACATGGTTGCCTGGCCCTGGTGAATACTTAAGGCCCCGCCCCTCACAACGTAATAGGCATGCCGAGACAAAAAAAAAATGGCCCAAAAGAAAGAACAGGTCAAAGCTCCAAAAATAGAACTAAGAGATGAAGAAATAGCCCACCTAACAGATGCAGAGTTCAAAGCACTGGTAATCAGGATGCTCACAGAAATGGTTGAGTATGGTCACAAGATGGAGGAAAAAGTGAAGGCAATGCAAAGTAAAATAAAGAAAAATATACAGGGGACCAACAGTGAAGGGAAGGAAACTGGGACTCAAATCAATGATTTGGAGTAGAAAGTAGAAATAAACATTCAACCAGAAGAGAATGAAGAAACAAGAATTCAAAAAATGAGGAGAGGCTGAGGAACATCTGGGACAACTTTAAACTGTTCCAACGTACGAATCATAGGAGTGCCAGAAGGAGAAGAGGAAGAGCAAGACATTGAAAACTTACCTGAAAAAATAATGGAGAACTTCTCTGATCTGGAAAAGGAAATAGACTTCCAGGAAGTCCAGGAAGCTCAGAGAGTCCCAAAGGAGCTGGATCCAAGGAAGCACACACCAAGGCACATCATAATTACATTACCCATGTTTAAAGATACGGAGAGAATCTTAAAAGCAGCAAAGAGAAAAGGAGACAGTTACCTACAAAGGAGTTCCCATAAGACTCTCAGCTGATTTCTCAAAAGAAACCTTACAGGCAAGAAAAGGTTGGAAAGAAATATTCAAAGTCATGAAAGGCAAGGGCCTCCATCCAAGATTACTCTATCCAGCAAAGCTATCATTTAGAACAGAAGGGCAGATAAAGTGCTTCCCAGATAAGGTCAAGTTAAAGGAGTTCATCATCACCAAACCCTTATTATATGAAATGTTAAAGGGATTTACCCAAGAAAAAGATGATGATCAAAACTATGAACGGTAAAGTGACAACAAAGTCACAGCTATCAACAACTGAACCTAAAAAAACAAAAACAAAAACTAAGCAAACAACTAGAACAGGAACAGAATCACAGAAATGGAGGGTTATCAGCAGGGAGGGGGAGGGTAGAGAACAGGGGAAAAGGTACAGGGAAGAAGAAGCATAAATCATAGGTACAAAATAGACAGGGGGAGGTTAAGAATAGTGTAGGAAAGGGAGAAGCCAAAGAACTTAGATGTACGACCCATCGACATGAGCTAAGGGTGGGAATGCTGGGGGGAAGGGGGATGCAGGGTAGAGGGGAGTAAAGGGGAAAATAAATGGAAATAAATAAATAAATAAGAACAAGACATTTTTAAAAGTAGACAGGGAGGGGGGTATAAGGGGACTAAATGGTAATGGAGAAAATATACAATAAAGATTAAATAATTTTTAATTAAAACAAAAAAATAATAAGTAGATATATTGGATATAGAAATATGTTTGTTGACATAAAGAACATTTACAATTGGTAAAAATAAAGGATGCGTACAGCGGGAGAACAAATGGGTGAGGTGGAAGATCAGATTAAGAAAATCCCCCAAAGGACAAAAACAAAAAATTGAAGAGATAGAATATTTTTAAATAAGCTAAATGACATAAAGAAGTGTGGCTATCAGGAAAATAAGATTTCTCAAAGAGGGGGAGAAGAAAAACAAAAGAGAGGAGAAAATAGTTAAAATAATGGTGATAAATTCCTGAGAATTAGAAAAAGGTGAAAGATCTTAGACCGAAATGGCTCACAGTGTGCTAAATAGGGTAGCAAAGGGAGAAACCACACATCCGGACTCATTATATTGAAATTTAAGAATATCGAAGTCAAACACCAAATTTAAGAACATCAAAAATTTAAACACCTCCCAAAGCAATACAAAGGAACAAGAATTACACTGACATCAGGCTTCTCAATAGAAACATTAGAGGCAAGAAGATTAACGCTCTTAAGAGGAAATACTCAAATAAGAGAAATAAATCAAGATCATGCCTGAGAGTTGGAGAGTAAAACTGGTTAAATAATATAAGAAAAGTGGTTATTTTAAAAGGCCAAAGGAGGAGGGAGGTTGGGGGAAGAGAGAGAGAGGATGAGAAGGAAATGATTGGTTGGAGAGCAGTCTCTAGCTGCTGCAGATTTTACTTGCAGTTGGACTCTTCCAGTAGATGAGCTGAAAGCAAAAAGACCTTGGCACAGAATTTCATTTATCAGCACGAAGAAAAGTCTTTGAAGGACATGAAGGCTAGGCTTCGGTCGGGGACCTACACAAAAAAAGCATCCGCCTGAATTTAAGCATTGTAAAATGATGGGGTATTAGAAAGAAGAAAAGGCACAACTGAAGGGGTATGAGGGTGTGAAAAAACACTTTTCCGGTTAAGGGAAATATAAAATGACAGATACACTTAGAAATTATTCAAAGGATGCCCTGGCTGGCGTAGCTCAGTGCCCTGAGTGCCCGCCTGCAAACTGAAAGCTTTCGGGTTCAGTTCCCGTCAGGGCACATGCCTGGCTTGCAAACGAGGTGCCCAGTTGGGGGGCCTGTGAGAGGCAACCAATTGATGTATCTCTTGCGCATTGATAGTTCTCTCCCTCTCTTTCTCCCTCCCTTCCCCTCTCTCTAAAAATAAATAAATAAATAATATATTTTTAAAAAGAAATTATTTAAAGGGGTAACATGGAGTTACAGCCACAACATTTTTAAAATATAGAATGTATAACTCAAAATATAAGAAGGAAGTTGGCTATATCCAATGGAAAGCAAGTAAGAAAGAAAAAAACAAAAACCCAAAAAGCCTGAGATTTTCCCATGGAACTCGCAATGGCAACGAACAGGGGTGCCATGTCTGCGGGGCTCAGAGAGAAAGAATGCATGGCCAGAGAATTTTTATGCCCTGCCAAAGAGCAACAATCTCAAACTGAAAGAACTCGGGGAATACATAAGCCAAGGGCCCTTTGAAATCCACCCGACCAAATGATGAATCAAATAAACGAGGCAGGAATGAAGCCAGGCTAACAGGCCGGTTAGCGAGCACTGAGTTCATGGGACTAAGACTTAAACTCGCATTGGAAATCATGGTTATGAAACAGAGTGTAAATACTGTGTATGTCAACATTTTTTAATTAACATAATTATGAGAAATTGGTAGATTAGGAAAAGAGAAATGGGAGTTAAGTGTAAATGTACTGCCCTGGCTAGTGTGGCTCAGTGGATTTAGCGCCAGCCTGCAAACTGAGAAGTCACCAGTTTGATTCCAGTCAGAACACATGCCTGGGTTGCAGGCCGGGTCCCTGGCTGGGGGTGTGCCAGAGGCAACTGATCGATGTATCTCTCGCACATCGATGTTTCTCTCCTTCTCTTTTCCCCTCCCTTCCCCTCTCTCTAAAAAATAAATAAATAAAACTTCTTTTAAAGAAGCGTAAATGTTCTGTTTTCCTCAGTCTTCTGGCAGAGTACATTCTGTCTAAAATGAAAACACGTGGTGAGGCATTTTTTTAATCTCTAGAATCCTTTACAAATTAATATTTCTCATGATCACAAAAAATTTACCTGAAGTTCAGTAACTGTTTCATTTTCCCTTTGATATTTTTCCTTTTTATTGCCTCTGAGTAAAACTGAAATAGTGCTTTTTATTATAAAGAACATGTATTATTGTTCCATTTTTGTAACTTTTTTTCGGTATGCCTGTTTCTGAGTCTTTCTAGTTATACGTACTGATAGAGAGAGATCCAAATGGTGTTCCTTATTTCTGGGTGACAGGATACTTATTAAACATTTTCTTTTTTCTCTGTACTTTGCTGCATTGTTTAACTTACCGTTAGTGGTGATGTTGCTAATGGATATGAGCCCTGGACGTTCTATTGAAGATTAAATTTATTTATTTATTTTTAGAGAGAGGGGAAAGGAGGGAGAAAGAGAGGGAAAGAGACAGTGATGTGGGAGAGAAACATTGATTGGTTGCCTCTCACATTGGTGGCCTCAACTGGCCTCAGCTGCCCTGCGACCCAAGCATGTGCCCTGACTGGAAATCAAACCGGCAACCTTTTAGTCCACAAGTCAGCACTCAATCTACCGAGCCACACTAGGCAAGGCCTGGACATTCTGAAAAAGGTACAGAGAAGCCCTGGCTGGTGTGGCTCAGTGGATTGAGCACTGGACTGTGAAGCAAAGGGTCGCTGGTTCGATTCCCAGCACATACCTGGGTTGAGGGCCTGGTCCCCAGTGGGGGCATGTGAGAGGCAACTACACATTGATGTTTCTCTCCCTCTCTTTCTCTCTCCCTTCCCCTCTCTCTTAAAAATAAGTAAATAAAATCTTTTTTAAAAAAAGTATGGAGAAGATGACTTTGGCAGGTATTTCTAAGAACAGATTAAAGTGGGACCTGTGGGAAATGGAGAAGACTGGCTCTTATACCTGATGAGATGGTGTGGGTTTGAAATGACAGAAGGGCCATTAAAGAAGGAAATAACTGGAAATATTCAAGATTTATTTTTGAAGTAGAACCAATAGAACTTGCTGGATATGGGGAGCAAGGAGTAAGGAAGAACAAATGATTTCTTCTAGATTTGAGTTGAATAACTGAGTAAATTAATAATTATGAGTAAATTAACTGAGCACCATTAATATCAGGGGGTGGATTTGGAGGGAAAACCAAGAGTTTGTTTTTGGACTTGTTCAGTTTCAGATACTGTGAGATATCCTCATAGAAGTTCACTTATTAAACAAATACTGAGCACTTGCTCTGGGCTAGACACCGGCACACTCCGGTGACCAAGACAGACAATGAAATCTTCCCTCATGGAGCTTTCATCGTAGAGGGAAAACAATAAACAACAAGTAAAACACATAGTATTTTAGAGGTTATAAATGCTGTGTAGAAAAATAAAACAGGAAGAAGGGACAGGGCATGCCACCCTGCAGGAAGTTTCAACTTTAAATAAAGTGGTCAAGGAAGTTTCCACTGAGAGCGACACTTGAACAAAGACCTGAAGAAGATGAGAGAGGAACCGTGTGCGTGTCTGGGGAAGAGGGTTGCAGGAGAGAAAATGAACAAGTAGAGGTGATAACAAGGGCCTCGGAGCCATTGGAAGGACTTTGGCTTTTACTCAGGGAAACGGGGAGACACTGGGAGATTTTGAGAAGAGTGCGCATATGACCTGATTTGCACTTTTGGTTTTTATTTATAAACAACAAAAATTTCTTTCAGTTCTGGAGACTGGAAGTCCAAAATCAGGGTGCCAGCATGGTCAGGTTCTGGTGACAACTCTCTTCCATGTTGCAGACTGTCAACTACTCGTATCTTCACAAGGCCAAAAGGGGTTTGATTTTTTGTAGAATCGTTCTCACTGTTGCATGCACATGTGAGATGAGTATGTTGTATGTAGTCGCTATAAAGGGACAAAGGAAGAGGCTGGAATATAATTAGAAAACTATTGCAAATGTCCACATGAGACTATTTGGGTCCATGGGGTAGCAGTGGAGGGAAGAGAAGCAATTGGTTCTGGATGCATTTTGAAGGTGGAACTGGTAGGACTTGAAGACACACTACATGTGGGATGTGAGATACAAAAAGGGGCTGTAAAAAATATAGGCTCTGGATAGCATGGGTTGTGGGAGTCATAGGCAGGACTCAGGGGGCCCTGGCAAACCTAGAAATGGCTGCTAAGGAAGCCTGGAGGCTCCTGTTCTGTGAGTTGCTGCTGGCTGGGAGCCCCTCCCATGCACTGTGCTGCCCTGTGTTGCACTGTTGACCCTACTGAGCCCCATTTGACATACAAGGGACTCAGAGTTGACTCAGGGACCTTCAAGGAAATGGCTGTAAACTTCACCCTGAAGGAGTGAGCTTTACTGGATCCTCCCCAGAAGGAACTCTACATAGAAGTCGAGAGGCCCAAGATGGCAGAGGATTCAGTGGAAACTATACTAACCTCCTCCTAGGACCAATCTGGAATTACAGCTAAAGTGTAGAGAAATCATCCTGAATAACCAACTGAACACTAGCTGGAGAGAAGCCTTATAACCACAGAGACACAAAAGGAACCACTTCACCACAAGACTGGTAGGTGGTGTGCAGGAGGGGTGAGAGGGACGACTGGACTGAATATGACTATTCTGAATATGTCTATTCAGACATAGGGAAGCTGAAGAGATAAGAAAACAAGACCCATATATATGCTGCCTCTGGGAGACCAATCTCAGATCAAAAGATACACACAGACTAAAAGTAAAGGGATGGAAAAAGATATTTCATGCAAATGGAAAAGAAAAAAAAGCTGAGGTAACAATACTTGTATTTGACAAAATAGACTTTAAAACCAAGGCTATAGTATGAGACAAAGAAGGACACTACATAACGATAAAGGGAACAATCCAACAAAAGGATAGAACCCTAGTAAACATATATGCACCCAACATAGGAGCACCTGAATATGTAAAGCAAATCTTGATGGGCATAAAGGGAGAGATCGACAAAAATACAGTCATATTGGGGGATTTTAACACTCCATTGATTTCAATGGATAGATCTTCCAGGAAGAAAATCAACTAGGAGACAGCAGCCTTAACCAACACACTAGACTAAATTGATTTAATTGATATCTTCAGGGCAAAGCATTTCACCTTAAAGCAGCAGCATATAAATACTTTTCAAGGGCGCATGGAATATTTTCTAGGACAGACCACATGTTAGGACACAAAACAAGTCTCCATAAATTTAAGAAGATTGAAATCATATCAAGCATCTTCTCCGACCACAATGCTATGAAACTAGAAATCAGTCACAGGAAGAACACTGAAAAACACACAAAGACATGGAAACTGAACAATGGTATTAAACAATTAGTGGGTCAACAACAAGATTAAGGAAGAAATCAAAAGATACAATGAAACAAATGAAAATGAGGACACAACAAGTCAAAATCTGTGGGAAGCTGGAAAATCAATCCTAAGAGGGAAATTCATAGCATTACAGGGCTATCTCAAAAAAACAAGAAAAAGCTCAAATAAACAATCTAACTTTACACTTAAAGGAACTTGAAAATGAACAACAAACAAAGCCCAAAGTACGTAGAATGAAGGAAATAACGAGATCAGAGCAGAAATAAATGAAATAGAGTCTAAAAAAAATTATACAAAAGATTGATGAAATCAAAAGCTGGTTCTTTGAAAAGACACACAAGATTGACAAAGCTTTAATAAGATGCATCAAGAAAAAAAGAGAAAGGACCAAAATAAATAAAATTAGAAATAAAAGAGGAGAAATAACAACTGACACCAAAGAAATATAAATGATTGTAAGAAAATATTATAAACAACTATATGCCAATAAACTGGACAACCTAGAAGAACTGGTTAAATTCCTAGAAACATACAATCTTCCAAAAGTAAATCAGGAAGAATCAGAGAATCTGAATAGACAGATTACACCTAGTGAAATTGAAGCAGTAATCAAAAAACTCTCAACAAACAAAAGCCCTAGACCAGATGGCTTCACAGGTGAATTTTACCAAACATTCCAAGAAGAACTAACACTCCCCCTTCTCAAACTATTTTATAAAATTCAAGAGAAGGGAAGTCTCCCAAACTCATTTTACTAGGCCAGCATTACCCTAATTCCAAAACCAGATGAAGATGCTACAAAGAAAGAAAATTATAGGCTAATATCCCTGATTAACATAAATGCTAAAATCCTCAACAAAAATATTAGCAACCCAAACACAGCAATGGATCAAAAAGATCATACACCATGGCCAAGTAGGATATATCCCGGGAATGCAAGGTTGGTACAACATTCACAAATCAATAAATGTGATTCACCACATAAACAAAACAAAGGATAAAAACCACATAATCATATCAATAATGCAGAAAAAGCATTTGATAAAATCCAGCACCTATTTATGATTAAAAAAAACTCTCAGCAAAGTGGGAATAGAAGGAACATATCTAAACATAACAAAGTCCATATATGACAAACCCACTGCCAGCATCATACTCAATGTGCAAAAACTACAAGCATTTCCCTTAAGATTGGGAACAAAACAGGGATGTCCACTTTTACTGCTCTTATGCAACATAGTACTGGAAGTCCTAGTCACAGCAATCAGACAAGAAGAAGAAATAAAAGGCATCCAAATTAGAAAAGGAGTAGTAAAACTGACTTTATTTGCAGATGACATTATACCATACATAGAGAACCCCAAAGATTATACCAAGAAACTACTAGAACTGATAAATGAATTCAGCAAAGTAGCAGGATACAAAATTAATAACCAGAAATCAGTTGCATTTTTATATGTCAATAATGAACTAAAAGAAAGGGAAATTAAGACTACAACCCCAGTCACAATTGCTTCAAAAAGAATAAAATACCTAGGAATAAACCTAACAAAGAATGTAAAGGACCTGTACTCTGAAAATTATAAGACACTGAAGAAAGAAATGGAAGATGATACAAATAAATGGAAGCACATTACCTTGTTCATGGGTAGGAAGAATTAACATCATTAAAATGTCCATACTACACAAAGCAATCTATAGATTCAATGCAATTCCTATCAAGATACTAATGGTATATGTCACAGAACTAGGACTAGTATTTCAAAAATTTATATGGAACCACAAAAGGCCATGCAGAGCAACAGTGATCCTGAAAAAGAAGAACAAAGCTGGAAGAATCATGCTACCTAATATCAAACTATACTATAAGCCCATAGTAATTAAAACAGCCTGGTACTGGCATAAAAACAGACACATAGATCAATGGAACAGAATAGAGAGCCCAAATATAAACCCACAACTTTATACTCAATTAATATTTGACAGGGGAAGCAAGCACATACAATAGGCTAAAGATTGTTTATTCAATAAATGGTGTTGGGAAAATTGGACAGATACATGCAGAAAAATGAAACTAGACCACCTTCTTATATCATGCACAAGAATAAATTCAAAATGGATCAAAGACTTAAATGTTAGACCCAAAACCATAAAAATCCTAGAAGAAAACATAGACAGCAAAATCTCAGATATTGCTGGTAGCAATATTTTATCGGATATACCTGCCCAGGCAAGGGAAACAAAAGGAAAAAACAAACAAATGGGACTACATCTAACTAACAAGTTTTTGCACAGCAAAGGAAATCATCAACAAAATGAAAAGACAACCCCCAGAATGTGAGAAAGTATTTGCTGATACATCTGTCTCCAAAATTTATAAAATACTGTATTTTACCACATATAATGTACACTTTTAAAAAGTGTACATTTTGCCCAAATTTTTAAAAAGATTTTATTTATTTAGCTTTAGAGAAAGGAGAAGGGAGGGAGAGAATGACACACATTGATGCTGTACGAGAGATACATCAATCAGTTGCCTCTCGCACGCCCCCTACTGGGGACCTGGACTGCAACCCAAGCATGTCCCCTGGCTGGGAATTTAGCCAGCGACCTTTCAGTTCTCAGGCTGGCACTCAATCCACTGAGCCACACCAGGCAGGGTTTTGCACAAATTTTTGAGGGAAAAATAAGGATGTGCATTATACATGGGTAGTATTAATTCCATATCTATATAAATGTTTTTAATTCCTTTATGCTTATGCATTAAAAGTGTAACTCTAGAAAGTAATAACAATATCCATATGTTCAAAAAGAAATGCTAAAATTCCTTCATAATACAAAAAACAAATATCTAAATATAAATAAATAAATAAATAATTGAATTTAAAAATTCAACAAAAGATTTTTTTCCTGAAAGTTTGGGCCAAAAACATGGGTGCGCATTATACAAAGCAAAATGTGGGTACTTACAAAACTCAACACCAAAAAAACAAACAGCCCAATTAAAAAATGGATAAAGGACCTGAATAGACACTTCTCCAAGGAGGACTTACAGGTGGCCGGTAGACACATGAAAAGATGCTGAATGTCACTAATCATCAGAGAAGTTCAAATTAAAATCACAATGAGATACCATCTCACATCTGTCAGAATGACTTTCATCAATGGATCAACAAACAGCAAGTGCTGGTGATCATGTGGAGAACGGGGAGCCCTTTCGCACTATTGGTGGAAATGCATGTTGGTGCAACCACTGTGGAAAGCAATATGGAGAGACCTCAAAAAATTAAAAATGGATCTGCCTTTTGACCCAGTAACCCCACTTCTGGAAATATATCCAAAGGACCCCAAAACACTAATTTGAAAGAACATAACCACTCCTATGTTCATTGCAGCATTATTTACAATTGCCAAGATATGGAAGCAGCCCAAGTGGCCATTATTAGATGAATGGATAAAACAACTATGGGACATTTACACAGTAGAATACTACATGGCCATAAAAAAGAAGGAAATCTTACCCTTTGGGACAGCATGGATGGACCCAGAGAACATTATACTAAGTGAAATAAGCCAGTCAGAGAAAGACAAATGCCATATAATTTCACTCATATGTGGAATCTAATGAACAAACTGAACTAACAAGCAAAATAGAGACAAACATATAGATGGAGAGCAGGCTGACAGCTCTGGGTGGGGGGTGGGTGGAAGGATCAAGTGGAAAGAAAAGGGCCCATGGACATGGACAATGGTGTGGTGACTATGGAGGGAAAAAGATAGGTGGAAGTGGAAAAGGATATAAGGAGGATAAATGGTAATGGAAAAAACTACAATTTAAAAAAATTTTTAAAGAACTATGGCCCTGGCTGGTGTGGCCCAGTGGATTGAGCATCGTCTCCAAACCAAAAGGTCACCAGTTCAGTTCCAAGTCAGGCCACGTGCCTGGGTTGCAGGCTTGGTCCCTAGTTAGGGGAGTGTGAGAGGCAACTGATAGATGTATCTCTCACACATTGATGTTTCTCTCCCTCTCCTTCTCCCTCCCTTCCCCTCTCTTTAAAAGTAAGTAAATCAGATCTTTAAAAAAAAAAATATGGAGAGAAGCCATGTAGATGTAACGTGTGTGGGAGAGTTCTTCGTTTTTCTCCAGTGTTTTGGAAATCATGACAGAAATCACAATGACAAAAAGCTCTATAGAGGTAAGAATGAGGGAAAGACTTCATGGGGGTCCAGATCTGTCAGCCATACTGCAGAAGGTCCTTATTAATGTAAGGTCCTTATAAATGTAAGGGGAAACCTTTAGTTCTTCAACTTCATTTCAAATATGCGAAGACAAAAAACCCACACTGAAGCCCTGGCTGGTGTGGCTCAGGTGGTTGGAGCATTGTCTCGTAACCGGAGCATTGTGGGTTTGATTCCCAGTCAGGGCACATGCCTAGGTTGAGGGCTCAGTCCCTGGTCCAGTACATACAATCCTGGGTCCAGGCACATACTAGAGGTAACCGGTCAGTGTTTCTCTCGCGCATCGATGTTTCTCTCTCTCTCTCCCTTCTTCTCTAAAAAAGCACTGAAAAAATATCCTCAGGTACAAATTAAGAGGAAAAAACACCCACACTGAAGAGCCCTATAAAAAAGCGCAATAAAGCATTCAGGTATCCCAGTTATCTATGAAAACATGGAAGAACTCCCAAGTGCAGAGAAACCATATGAATGTAAGGAATGTGAAAAGGCCTTCAAATATTCCAGTTCCTTACAAACACATGAAAGGAGTTTCAGATACTACAATTCCTTACCAGGGCACAAAATGTTTCACACTGGAGAGAAACCCTGTGAATGTAAAAAAAAAAAAAAAATTAAGTAAAGCATTCAGTGTTCCTAGCCTTCCTCAAATATATGAAAGAACTCCTCTGGATCAGCTGGTGCCTCAGCTGGTTGGAGTGTTGTCCTGCACACCAAAAAGTTGTGGGTTTGATTCCCAGTCCGGGTGAATATGGGAGGCCACCCATTGATGTTTCTCTCTCACATCAGTGTTTTTCTCTCTCTCTAATCAGTAATACTTTTTTTTTTAATGAAAGAACTCACATTGCAGAGAAAAAGTATGAATGTAAGAAGTATGGAAAAACCTTTAGATATTCCAATGTGTTACAAGTGTATAGAAGAACTCACACTGGAAAGAAGCCCTGTAAATGTAGAACATGTGGTAAAGCATTCAGGTGCCCCAGTAGTCTTTGAATACATGAAAGAACTCACAGTGGAAAGAAACCCTATGAATGTAAAAGGTGTGGAAAAGCCTTCAGATCTTACAGTTCCTTATAAGCCCAAGAAAGGATTCACACAGGAAAAAAACCCTACAAATGTAAACATTGTGGTAAAGCCTACACAGAACCCAGTTCCTTACAAACACACAAAAGAACTCACACTGGAGAAAAGCCCTGTGAATGTGAGGAATGTGGAAAAGCCTTCACTTGTAACAAAATTCTTCAAAATCGCAAGATGAGAGTGTACACTGCAGAAAAATTACGTAAATGAGAAGAACCTGGAAAAATCTTCAGTCATTCCTATTTCTTCCAAAGACAAAGGGACTCACTGGATCAAACCCCTTGTTTAGTATAAGAAAGACCTCAATTGACCCTTTATCCTTACATGTAAAACCCCCACCAAAAAGGAACAAAAATGTAAATAACATGAGGAGGCTCAATGGAAATTAATTCATATATATTTCAGAAAACTTTCAACACTGAAAAGTTGTTATTAAAATTGTAGATAATAATAATAATATAAATGGAGTCATTTTAAAATGGAGTCAGAGCTGCCATCCTCCTCTTTGCAGGAGGTTCAAACAATCTTTGAACTGGGCCCAACCAGCATGTCTGCTTTCCTGTTATCATCCTGTTCCTGAAGTTAACAAGAAAGCAGACATTATGGCTACCTGACTGAAAATTAAAGACAGTTTTTATTTTTTTAACTTTTTTTAATGATTGATTTTTAGAGACAGAGAGAGATCGATTTGTTGTTCCACTTATTTATGCATTCACTGGTTGATTATTTCATGTTACCAGGGATCAAACCCACAACCTTAGCATATTGGGATGACGCTGTAAACAACTGAGCTACCCTCCAGGGCAACACATTCTTTAGAATGAGCATCACTGTGTTAGCCTATCTGCACCTGTAGAAATTCCTTCTGTTGATGTAATTACCCTGTTCCCCATTCTTATAAAAAACCCCTAGCCTTACCCCAATGGGAACATGTTTTAGTTTCCGCTTGCATCAGTGCTTCTCAGATAGCTATTATTTTGGATCTCAAATAAATGTTTGTTGCCTCTCACCTTGCTTTTTTTTTTTTTTTTTTTTTTGGCTAACATAACTGAGGATGGCTCCAGGTTTCAGTCCTGAGCATCAGGAGAATGAAGTTGCCCATGACTGAGAGTGGGGCAAGAAGGGAGGAGTAGACTGAGGGCAAACAAAAGGTGGTAGTTTGGGACATGTTAAGCTAGAGATGTTGTGATATTGTGATTTATAATAAGAAATATATATTTGGTGGTCCCATTTCTGGCACAGAGCGCTCAAAATCCTTGGCATTTTCTAAGTGATAAAAGCAATAAGGGTGTTATGATATTTATTAACTAACTCTTTCAACCACAACTTGGTTCATGTTAATGAGGTGACTTTCGGAAAGCACCTGAGGTTGAAGGCTGGTTGTCAGGGAAATCAACCCTGTGATTAGAGGGTTAGAACTCCCCCATGGGATGGGAGAGGGGGCAGAAGGTTGAATGATCTTCACTGGCCAATGATTTAATCAGTCCTACCTGTGTAATAAAGCCTACATTTAAAAAAAAGAAAAGGTCAGTGTTCAGAGAGCTTCTGGGTTGGTGAACACGCGGAGATTCAGAGAATGTGGCACACCTGGGAGGCACGCACCTTTTTCCACGTACCTTGACCTTTCATCTCTTCCATCTGACTGTTCCTGAGTTATTCATTTTAAATACCAATAATCTATTAAGTAAACTATTTCTCTGAGTTCTGTGGGCCACTATAGCTCACAGAGATGCTTTTTAGACAAAACCGGTTCTGTTCTCACTCCATGCTCTATCCCTTGGCAAGTTTATCCATGCCGTCTGTGTGTTTCTGGCTCTCAAACTGCCAACCCAGCACCACCTCTGAACTGTAGTGTGTATGTCCAGTTACTTTTTTGACATTACCACATAACTATTTCAAAGGGACGTCTAAAACTAAACTAGCAACATCCACATACCTGCTCCCCTCAACAATCTGGGTCTCTTCCTCTTCCTGGTCCATTATATCCTATCCCTCAAGTCCTATTTTATACCCTAAGTCTCTCATGAATCCATCCCTTTCTTGCATCTCTCTGCACTACCCCATTCCCCAGAGCTCACTGTTCCTTTCCCTTGCTTATTATTCTTTACACACCATACGACGTCCCCACCTGAATAGACTACAAGTCCATGAGGACAGAGGACAGTGCCTGGACATAGTTAAGTACTAAGTAAGTACATGCTGACTGAAGGAATGAGTGTCCACTATCACCGCCCTAGGTCAGGAGACAATTGTTAAGAGCAGCGGCCCTAAAGCCAGGCCTCCTGGATTCCAGCCCTTACCGGTTTTATCATCTCCAGCAAGTTTTGTAATTTCTGTGTCTTGGTTTCCCCATCTGCAAAATGGAGATAACAGAAGCACTTCCTTCATTGGGTTGTGGGGAGTTAATACATAAAAAATACTCAGAAGAGAGCCCAGTATAGATAAAATACTCAGTAAAAACTTAGCTATTATTTGCTTAAAACTACCCCCTCACTAGTCTCCCTTCATCTACTCTGCCCCCGCTCTCTTTTCCATATTGAAGACTGAGATGTTTCAAAATGCAAATCTGATTATGTCACACAAACAAGTGCACACACATGCACGCACACTCACATCGCTGAAAAAAAATTGAGTGGTTACCAATCCTTCATATGTCCCCCAAGATCCTGCCCACCCCTCCAGTCTTGCCTCGTCTCCACCTTGCTTTTAGGCTACATCCTCACTTTCCCTCAGTAACTCGGGACCTTTGTGTATGATGAGGAGCCCTTCTTTCCACCAACTCCACTCTCACCTCCTCTCTTTACCTGGACAGCTTCTGTTCCTCTTGCAGATTTCAGCTCAAGTGTCACTCCACAAGGATATGCTCCCCTCCCAGGCTAAGTCAGGTTTCTTTGTTAAAAATTACTGCAGATGTGATCCCTCAGATGTTCTCTTAGTTTGCAATTATCTACTTGTTTGTGTGACCACGTGTGTATTTGCTGTCTTCTCTTCTACCTCTAAACTGAAAACCCCATAAAGTCAGAAAATATATATGTTGCTATTCTTTTTATTGCAGCATCTACTGTGAATGACACCTGCAAGTTGCCATTATGAAGGAATGAATGACTGATGGAATGAATGAGTGAGTCCACACAGAAGCAACCGCAGTCATCGTATAGAGCATGTAAAGGGCGCCCTCGGCCCTTCATAGTCACCAGGACTGAGACGCAGCAAGAGCCTCTGCCCTTCAGGCAGTCCACGCAGAGTTAGTAAAAGATGGCGTCTGAGTCACAGGGCTAACGGTCTCCAGCAGTGTGTCCTTGGCTAAGTCACGTCGCCTCTGATCTCTTCATCTGTAAAGTGGGGATCATGATTCCCCCTTCACAGGGCTATCAGGAGGACCAAATGAGACTTGAGTGAGAAAGGGTTTTTAAAACTTTCGACACTGGACAAACAGAAGGAATGTAGTTTTTCAAAAGGAATTACTAGAAATCTATATGGAAAGGAAAACTAAATGTACAGGAAGTACAAAAACTGACACAGGTGGTTTTGGGTTTCTTACCCTATTATAGCAAAATCAACCAGGTTCTCACCCTAAAGAATGACAAGTCTGCCTACAGATGGGTTTGACAGGCGAAATTTATTGGGCACCCGCCACCTTAGACCCAAGTGGTTTAAATACTGGGTCAGGCCAGTTGAGGCCCCAGACAGACCCTTCTCAATACCACTGCAGGGCCTACTCTGGCCCTCTCTCCTCTGCGCTGCTCAGGCTGTCTGGTCCCTAGGCTCCTGGGTAAGGGAGGAAAGCTTGCCCTTCTCTGGCCCCACCACTCCCCAGGGAGGCCTCAGGCTGATCTGCCTGATCCTGCCAGGGCCGCTTTTGTCCCCCTGGGGCCTATCTGGCTGTAGGCCCTGAAGCCCAAGCCCTGACTGCTGTTAAGATTTTCTGACCTCTGCTGAAGCTCAGTGTTTTCCCCAGCACTTCAGGCTGGAGCTTAAGTTTCCTAAAAAGAGGCCTCTAACTGGGGTCACAAGCCCTCTCATTTCCTGCCGGCTGTTCTGCAGTCTTAGAAGCATGAAGTGCTGAGCTCCAGACATGTATCAGAACACTGAACGGATCATAGCCACTTCTCTCAAAGAAGCAGCAGCAGCATTCTCAGGAACAGGGCTGGGGTTGGCCCACCAGACACTCACCCCCTGCTCCCCCAACCCATCCTCTTCTAAGAAAGGGTCAGTGTGGAAAATTGGAAAATGAGGAGCTGGTCATCGGAAGAGAGGAGGCAGGAAGGAAGTGCCGCCAGTATTTCTCATGGCATCCTGGGACCACTCTGTGGCTTTGAGAAGCCACCTCCTCCACTACGCCAAGGCCTTGGCACCTGATTGTCACCTCTGTCCTCTTCTCCAAGGCCCTTTTACCCCCCATAATTGATCTGCTTCTCTCCTGTTTCCATCCCGGTTCAGCTCATCTCAAAGCTCCTCTGAAGCTTTCCCAGGTAGCCCCACCCTACATCCCCAATGCCCCCAATGCCCTCTAAAGCAATGGTCTGTCTTCATGGGGTTTTCTTCTGTGCTCCCTAAAGAAACTTTAAGTTTCAGCCAAGGTGTAGGTGGATACTCTTGGCCTCCTCACACAACCAAAAGAAGGAAACAACCAATTTAAAAACAAAAAACAACCAGAACCGCCAGAAAACCAAACTATATGGAAGTCCAACAACCAAGGAGTTAAAGGGGAAACATTCATCCAGACTGGTAGGAGGAGCAGGGAGGGCAGCTGAGGTGGAGAGGATGAGTGGCAAGGTGGCAACTGGTAGACTGGGCAGTCCCACATTCACATATGGATAAACCAGGAGGAACAACTTGGGAGCAAGACAGACCATACAACCCAGGGTTCCAGCACAGGCAAAAATGAACCCTCAGAATCTCTAGCTATAAAAACCTGTGGGGGTTGTGGCAGTGGGAGAAACTGCCAATCTCTTGAAAGCAGGGCAAGAGCAGAGCAATCGGCACTGTTCCCTCTCTGACCCCTCCCCTACATACATTGCCACAAGCCAGCGTCGTGCGTTGCCAGGCCTGGTGAATACCTAAGGCTCCACCCCTTACAGTGTAACAGGTAAGCTGAGACAAAGCAATATGGCCCAAATGAAAGAACAGATCAAAACTCCAGAAAAAGAACTAAGCAACAAGGAGATAGCCAACCTATCAGATGCACAGTTCAAAACACTGGTAATCAGGATGCTCACAGAAATGATTGAGTACAGTTGCAAAATAAAGGGAGAAGTGAAGGCTATACAAAGTGAAATAAAGAAAAATATACAGGGAACTAACAGTGAAGGGAAGGAAACCAGGACTCAAATCAATGATTAGGAACAAAAGGAAGAAATCAACATTCAACCATGAAGACACAAGAAACAAGAAACAAGAATTCAAAAAAGTGAGGAGAGGCTGAGGAACCTCTGGGACAACTTTAAACTGTTCCAACATATGAATCATAGGGGTGCCAGAAGGAGAAGAGGAAGAGCAAGACATTGAAAACTTATTTGAAAAAATAATGAAGGAGAACTTCCCTGATCTGGAAAAGGAAATAGACTTCCAGGAAGTCCAGGAAGCACAGAGAGTCCCAAAGAAGTTGGACCCAAGGAGGAACACACCAAGGAACATCATCATTACAATCACCAAGATTAAAGATAAGGAGAGAATCTTCAAAGCAGCAAGAGGAAAGGACAGTTACCTACAAAGGAGTTCCCATAAGACTAGCAGCTGATTTCTCAAAAGAAACCTTACAGGCAAGAAGGGGCTGGAAAGAAGTATTCAAAGTCATGAAAGGCAAGGGCCTACATCCAAGATTACTCTATCCAGCAAAGCTATCATTTAGAACAGAAGGGCAGATAAAGTGCTTCCCAGATAAGGTCAAGTTAAAGGAGTTCATCATCACTAAGCCCTTATTATATGAAATGTTAAAGGGATTTACCTAAGAAAAAGATGATGATCAAAACTATGAACAGTAAAGTGACAACAAAGTCACAGCTATCAACAACTGAACCTAAAAAAATGAAAACAAAAACTAAGCAAACTAGAACAGGAACAGAATCACAGGAATGGGAGGTTATCAGCAGGGAGGGGGAGGGTGGAGAATGGGGCAAAAGGTACAGGGAATAAGAAGCATAAATGGTAGGTACAAAATAGACAGGAGGAGGTTAAGAATAGTGTAGGGAATACAGAAGCCAAAGAACTTATATGTACAACCCATGGACATGAACTAAAAGTGGGGGTAGGGAGAATGCTGAAGGGAAGAAGAGGGTTACAGGGTGAAGGGTTATAGATGAGAGAGAAAAAGGGACCATTGTAATAGCATAATCAATAAAATATACTTTAAAATTAATGAAATTTTAAAAAAAGAAATTTTGAAGAAAAACTATGTACTGCCTCACATGTATTTTAAGTTCACAGCTAAGACATTTTGTCATAAATTAAAATCATTGCAAAGTGTATTTCTAGAAGTGGTTTACATATTGTGACTTGTAAAGTAAAGCCATTAAGACTATTTTAAATGTGTGCTTCATGACATCAAAACATCACAAAGATGTGATGCCTTCCATTATCCATTTAAATATATATAATTGTGAATGTCAACTGTAATTGAAAAATTTCTTAAGTCAATAAATAAATAGGTAATATAATTATGGTAATGTGGGGTGGGGGGAAGAAACTTCCTCTACCCTCAAGGTTCCTTTGGCTAGTCTAATAATCAGAGACATGAGACAGACTAGCAAGAGGAAGTAATCAAATTTAATACATATGTATGGGCAGCTCACACACATGAGAGTCAGAAACTTCACTTGTACAAGAGGTTCAGAGTCAGAAAGAGAAAATGGTTATATAACACACTCTTTTTTTTTTTTAATTTTTTTAAAGATTTTATTTATTTATTTTTAGAGGGAGGTGGAGGGAGGTGGAGGGAAATATCAATGTGTGGTTACCTCTCACACGCCCCCTACTGGAGACCTGGCCTGCAACCCAAGCATGTGCCCTGACTGGGAATCAAACCAGCAACCTTTCACAGGCCATCACTCAATCCACACCAGCCAGGGCGGATGTATAACACATTCTGAGCTAGGAATGATGTAAGGTGCCTTGAGGGCTTCAAAGGATCATTGCAGCCTGATAAGAAGAACAGATGTTTAGTGAATAGAAGTGTGTCCTGCCCTATAAATAGGTCAGAAGAGTTTACCTCTGATAATCTCTTATGAGCAAGGCTCCTAATTCAAGTTCTGGGTAGTTACAATGAGGCAGAAGTTTCTCTTGAACCCATGGTTAAAGTTGACTTTAGCTCAAAACAATACACACACCACAGAGGCCACCTTGGGGCTACTCATTCTGAACCCCCGCAGTAGAACAAGCAGAGAGAAAATCAGTAAGGGAACAGAAGACTTGGACAACACTATGCACCGATGGACTTAACAGACACACACAAACGTTCCACTAACAGCAGCAGAATGTACATACTTCTCAAGCATGCGTGGAACATTCTCAAGAACAGGCCACATGTTAGGCTGCAAAACAAGTCTTTTTTTCTTTTTATTCTCACCCAAGGCCTTTTTTTTGTTTTTCATTGCTTTTAGGCAGAGAGGAGGGGAGACAGGGAAATATCGATGTAGCCATTAAGGAAAACAGTATGGAAGTTTCTCAAAAATTCTAAAATAAAACTACGATGACCCAGTAATTCCACTTCTGAGTACATATACAAACAACTGAAAACAGGATCTCAAAGAGATATTAACATTCCCACGTTTGTTGCACCATTAGTCACAATAACCAGTATATACAACCAACATAAATGTCCATGGGCAGATGAATGGGTAAAGAAAATGTGGTCTATACATACAATAGAATATTATTCAGCCTTTAAAAAAAAGGAAATTCTGTCATATGTGACAACATGGGTGAAATTTGGGATTATGCAAAGTGAAATAAGCCAGTCACAGAAGACAAATCCTGCATGATTCCACTTGCATGAAGTATCTAAAGAAATCAAACTCAGGAGCAGAAAGTAGCGTGGTGGTTACCAGGGAGTGGGGGGGCGAGAAATGGGGAGATGTTCAACAGATAGTTTCAATTATGCAAGATGAAAAAGTTCTGTGCCTACTGTTAACAATGCTTAATGTACATTTAAAATGTGATGGCAAATTGTGATGTTTTTACCACAATTATTATGTATATGTATATATGTGTATAATACATAGTGAATATACATATACATACATATAGATACACACATGTTCGTATGTGTGTGTGCGTGTGTACACACAAATAGAGAGGGGCTGGCAAAAATAGATTTACAGTTGTGAGTATGTAAAACAGAGTTTACTATAGCAAGTACCCTACAAGATTGTGTAAATAATGAAGATCAGCAGTTTGAGCACTTATGAAATTGTACCTAGGTGCACTGTGCCGTTGTGACATTCTTGAGTTAATAAAGCTATTGTAATAATCACAACTGTAAACCTACTTTTGCCCACCCCTCTGTGTGTGTGTGTGTGTGTGTGTGTGTGTGTGTGTGTGTGTGTATCCTCCCAAAGATGTGAATGAGTTCATCATCCAGCCAGGGTAGCACTGTAACCCCTTTCATTTTTACCCAGGGAAAGGGTGTGGGACACCGGCCTGCTACCTTGTCTACAGACGTTCTGAGGCAGGTCGATTTTGGAAGGTCGAGGATCTGCAGATGGATTCCAGGAAAACTGCCCATGCCTGTGCATCTTTAGAAAAACCCTAAACCTTGGCATATACTGCCCCAGGTTGAAAAACATGGCTGCAGAGCTCTGCGGGCTGGACTTTCTGCCGTTTCTCTGTCTTCCTGTGGAGCACAGGCCATCTCTCCACGGCAGGGGCTTCATCAGTGCAGGAGCCAGGGAGAAACAGAGAAGCTGGCATTGCCCCTCCAACAGCTACGAGCTGTGATTTCCTTTCCCCCTCCCAGTTCCGACTCTGGCCTCCCACACCCCTCTCTCCTTGCACCCCTATTTTCCCATCTCACCAAATTCTCTGTGTATTAGAATCACCTGTTGATGAACATGCAGGGCCTCGGTGCAACTCATGGCTCAAGACTGAGGGTCAGCCAGGCTGCTGTGGCTCAGTGGGTTGGGCATTAGCCGGAAAACCAAAAGGTTGCCAGTTTAATTCCCAGTCAGGGCACATGCCTGGGTTGCAGGTTCGGTCCCCAGTGGGGGCACATACAGAAGGCAGACAATTAGTGTTTCTTGCATCGATGTTTCCTTCCTGCTCTCTCCCTCCCTTCCCTTCTCTCTAAAATAAAAATAAAAAAAAAATAAAAAAAAGACCGAGGATCATGGCCCCTCTCTCACAGAATTGTAGTAAGGACTACCTGGGACAGACTGTGTGGCTGGAACGTGAGCATGAGTCTGAGTCTGGGTCAGAAGGGACCCGGATAGTGACATGTGGTCCTTGGCCCTTCATGGGGCTGGAAGGAAGGAGCTGCCGGCCCAGGGCTGACAGCCCCTGCTGGGACGCAGGAGTGCTACTTCTTTATTGCTCTGCCAGGGCCCAGGGCAAAGACCACCAAGCTTGAGGAGGTTCCAAGGAGTGGAAAGGTTTTAATGAGCATCACAAAGGGACCGGGTAAGGGGGATACAAATTTCAAATCCAGCCTTTATTGCCATCTCAGCTTCAGGGGCTGAGCAGGAGGGAGGGGGCTCAACCCTGCTTATCTCTTCCCAGACCCAGAGGCAGCTGGAGGGCAGTCCCTGGAAATCTTTTCCCAGCAGAGGGGCTGATGGGAAGGGGAGAGGTCTCTGCTGCTGATGCCAGGAGCAGGAAGACCTGGAGCAGCGAGCTGACCTCCAGAGGTCAGGAGAGGCCTAAAATTAGGCAGGAACATCAGACGTTGGAAGGGTAGGTGGACTGAGGAAATCCTTGGGGTCCCCAAATAGCACTGAGATATAAGAGGTCCCAGGTCCCCAGGGTCTGCTGGCTCCAGGGACGGAGACCCCGAGGGAGGCGACCCCAGACTGAGATGCTCACAGAGGTCCTCACTTTACCCTCTCCCCGTGTTCAGCAAGGGTTAGGAGAGGGTCTGGAGGGAGAAGGGAGGACGGGGCCTGGGTGGGCGGGGGCCAGGAAGAGCATGAGGGGCCGGGTAGCGCCGCGAGGGGACGGGGGCCCTTTAGCTGCTGCCCTGCTGCTGCTGCTCCCGGATGAGGTTGGCAATGGGGCTGGTGATGCCGCCTATCAAGGTCCAGTACTCGTCGAAGCTGATGCGTCCATCGTGGTTGGCATCCAGGTTCTGGATGAGCTTGTCGGCAGCCTTTCGGTTCCCCGTGTCCTGCGGAGAAGCGGGGTCAGCCACGCCGAGAGTGGCAGCCTCACAGAGCCCCCAGGCAGGGCCCTCGGCAGAGGCCCAGGGCCTGGTCTGGGCAGCTGCTGCCCTCAGCACACAGGGACAGAGCCCTCGCTGGCTCAGGCCTGGGCGCCCCAAGAGGGCAGAGGTCTGCATGGGGCCAAGACCCTGGCTTGGAAGGTAACTCTGACAGAACAGAGGCAGCAGTGGGTAAGGACTCCCTGAAAGGATAGGACTTTGGGGACCGGGGAGAGAGGAGGCCCTCGGGTGGCGGCCTTACCGTCAGCATGTGATTCAGTTCTTTCTGAAGCATCTTGCGGAAGCTGCTCTTGCTGATCTTGTTCTTGACCAGACTGTGCTTAGACACATATTTGTAAAAGTTTTCAACCAGAATCACAACCGCCTTCTCCAGCTCTGTGTAGCAGTCCGCCATCTCACTGCCTCACGCCTCGGGGGGCCTGGGGACCATGGGAAGCGCAGATGAGAAGAGACCCCACAGGCCAAACCTCCTCCCACACACACACCCTGGGCCCTGGGTCCTCCTCCAGGCTGGCAGGTCCTCTGGGAGGAGGAGACAGGGAAAGGGGGGCACAGGGTAGGCACGGGGTAGCCCTGGAATGAGAACTATGTGACTCTTCTAACCCAGGTGTTCCCCAGCTCAACCGCCTCAACAGGTTCTCTGGGCCCTTCCCCAGCCCGAGGCACTGGGCTTGTCAGAGTCCCAGTGAGAACAAGAGGCTGCCGTGGGAAGAAGAGAGTAAATGGCCCTCACTCCGCCCTCTGCACACCTGGCCTACCTAGGCCCCCCTGCCCTGGGGGGCAAACACCACTAGGAACTGCTAGGATGAGCCAAGAGGGCTAAGGGGTGGGGGGTAGGAGCCACGGTCCCTCACCAAGCCACCAACATTGTCTGAGACCCCAGCCCCAGGCAACAAAGCAGGAGGCAGGGGCCTCGGCCCTCCCCAGTCCCTTCAGCCGTGCATCAGGACAGTGAGTCTGGGGTCTCAGGCCATGGCCGCTCCGGGAAAGGACGATGTCCTGATTCACCGAGGCAGACATTCGGTAGCCTCCCAGCCACACCCTGCTGTCCTGGCCTCCCTAAAACCCACCCCGCACCATACAGCAGGACCCAAGGACCCTTTACCCCATTACCTACCGAGGAGCCAGGCCGGGCCTGCCCCAGCTGGAGACAGAGCCGCAGCCAGCCAGAGGCCACACAGTCGCCCCCTCACCCCAGGACAAAAGACACTCACATTCCCAGCGGATACAGCCTTCTGAATAACAGGATATGAAGGGAGCAGGCGGATCTACTGTGAGTCGCCGCCCAGGCCCAGTGCCCCCACCAAGTGAACCCAGGCAAACGAGCCTCCCTTCACTCCCCCAAGCCCAGGAATGAGCTGTAGCCTCTCTGCCCATCAGCTCCTGGCGAGGGAAGTTAAACATAGCCACTCTAAGAGTCTGGGCATCCACAGTTTCAGTCCCTGCCCTTGCCACCTGCTCTCTAATCCCCTGGGGGCCTCCTCCTCTGTGCCCTCATCACCTAGCTGAAGCCTGCTAGAACCATACCTCCCACAGGAAGTCTGCCTTGACCCCTACTCTCCATGCCCTCCCCTGGCTCCTACAAGCTCTCAGTCAGCACTGGTCGGGGCCCACTAACTGGTATGGCTACAGCCTTTCCCTGGGTCTTGTCTGCCCAGGCACCAGGTATTACTGGAAGCAAGGAAAGTGTTTCTGACACAGAGCCATTGTTTTCTGAGCCACACAGAAGGATGAGGCTTGGGGATCCTTTTTTTTTTTAATCCTAGATAGACAACTTCCCTGCTTTCTTCATCTCTGTACCCCACCCAGCCTGCACTGCTCGGCACAGGGCTTTGCTCAAGGAAGATGTTCTATAAATGCCCCACTTCCTTCCAGCCCTGAGACCAGGTATGCAAAGCCCCAACCATCCTTCTAAGGTTGTTTGACTGTTTTTTGCCAAGTTTTTTCGGAAGGAACAATGAGACTAGGCCAGGAGTCAGGAAGGAAAGAGTTGGGAGGGCGAGGGATCAGGCTGGGTCATCTCTCACCGGGAATCCTGTCTCTCTCTCCCCTGGTCTATGGCCAAAAGGATGAAGTATGAAACCAGCACAGCAGGATTCTAAAAGCTGTGCCCATTTCAGCAAGGATTGTGCCCAGTCTACTCCCAACCAAGCTTCGTGAGTGGCCAGAGAGTTCCAAGAGCGCCCCCATCCTTAACTACCCCAGACCTTGTTCCCTGAGTGAGGAATTTTGAGGGAAATAGGAGGAAAGGGAAAGAAACCTGTTTTGGAGGGTGGTGTGTCTTGCCTCTTTTCCCAAAGTCCACCCACCACCTGTCTTCTTGGAGTCTTATTTCTCCAATCAAAGAAACACCCTACCCTTCCTTCATACCATTCCCCAGTCCCTACCACACCTCTGGCAGCCAAGTAGGCAGGACTCAGGTGAACACCTAGGTGGTAATCAGCCACCTGCTGTCAGGTGTTCAGATCACCCCAGAGAGGTAGCTTCAGCAACTCCCAGGCCTCCCAATGGTCTGCCCCACCCCTGCGCCTTCTAGTCAAATAGACACTGCTAGAGATACATCTGGATAAATGCCTTTCTGAAGGAAGAATGTCAGAATAGGATAGTCAGGTGACTCTACTCTCTTCCACCCTTCCTCCCTCCCCTGGGGGGCAGGAGACAGGCTCTGCCACTACACTGATGTCATAGCCACCTGCTCCTCCTGCCTGTCCCACCCTCCCACCAACCAGGCTGGACGGTCCCAGGCACAGGATTGGGGCGAGGTGGGAGGTAGGCAGCACCTTGTCCTGCATTGACTTAAGAGCTGGTAGACATGCACATTGGAGCCCCCTCAAAACGTGGAAATGGGGAGACCACTGGTTCTTCAAAGAGCCCCCTCACCTGGGGCCCTCAGCCCTCCAGCAATGTTCTCATTGTCTTCTCCTTGGCTGACTCATCACTGAGCAAACGAGAGGCCCCCGTCCCCTCTCTGCTCACCTCAGCTCAACTTGATGACTTGATGACTTCTCCAAAAGCCCAAATTGCCTCACACTGTGCTCCTGGGTCTCAGTCACTCCAGCCCCACCCTCTCACATCACCCCCAGTCCTGGGCTCCACCCCTCCAAGGGCCTCCTAACCACCCCCATCTCTTCAGCTCTCTAGTCCCCTTCAATATGGAGCCCTGAACATCCATCAGACTCGCCAAAATTTACCTTCCTCTCCCATCTCCATAAACACATCTTGAGTTTTAAACTGTTTCCAAATGTTGGGATATGTCCCTGGACTCCTGTCCCTCCTAGTCACCACCCTCTCTAGAGCCTAGCCCACTCTCAAGCCTAAATTTGGCATGCTCTGTGTTCCTTCCACCTACCTCAAATTTTTTCATTCATTTATTCACCATTCATTTGCTTATTCATTCATTTGACTCATTTATTCATTTATTGGCTCATTCATTCTCACTCACTCACTCATGCATTTCCTTAATTCACTTCAACATACAGGAAAACTGTACTCTGAAGTGGTCTGGTAATGCTTTATTCAATTTCCAAGGCTGTTTTATACTAATCTCTTCAGCCTCGATACCCCCATTTTCTGTTCCATCTTCTCATGGTCTTTTCCCACTTCCAGAGGCTACTACTTCACCCATGTGTCGCTGCCTCACCCCTCCCCACCTCACAGGACTCACTGCATCTACTTCACGCATTCATACACAGAGTGAGGGTCCTGCCATTCCTGATCCCCTCTGCTCGGGTAACCATCTACTTTCCACCCACTCGTGTTTTTTGGAGAATGTAGCTTGAAGAAAGAAGCCTGCTCCTCTGTAATTTTTTCCAGAAAAGTGAAATTGGAGGAGTTTATTATGGACACACACGAGTACACATACACACACTGCCGCTCCTGGCCTCACCAACACCCAGAGAGCTCTTCCGTCGTGGATGAGGAAAGGCTGAGCCCCACGCATCAGAGTGTCCAGCGCTCCCTCTCCCAGCACCCTGCCCCCACCCCGCGGAGCCTCGCCCCGGCCGGGACAGGGCTGGGCAGGGGAGAGCTCCCACGGTGCGAGTGGCCCCACCAGACAAAGCCAGTCAAGCCAGAACCTGCCTGGGTCCTGAGGGGGACGAGAAGCTGCCCGGACTCCTGGCCCCTCTCCCGGAGCTCCCAAGCTCCCCTGGGATGTCACCCAGGTTCCTCCGGGTCCCACCTGCCCTCCCCAGAAACCGCTCTCAGAGCACGATGACAGCTGCATCCAGGGACCTTCCTGAGTCCTGAGGGGGAGAGAAGCCATCTCAGCACCCCTCAGGACCTCAGGCTTCCTAGGCCCTCCTTGGCTCTTCCTAGACCCCAACACCTCTCCCCAGACACAGCTCCCAGAGGCCACGAGGCCTATGTCCAGGGTCTGACCCCGCCAGCAGGCATCAGCCCTTTTCCTGTTAGGGGACGATCAGAGCAGCTGCGGGCAAAGCTTCCAAACACCCTGCCCAGTGGCCCAGTCCCTGGAGAGGAGCCCAGGCAGCTGCTGGGCTTGGGGAGGTCTCGCCACCCCTCCACTCCTCTGAAGGCCTCTCTGGTCCCCAATCCCACCAGAATTCTCCATTCACAAACCAACCTTTTGGAAAAGTTAATCACGAACGAAACCTCCCCCGCCGAGTCGCTGACAGGCCCCCCTCCCCAGGCCGTCTCCACTGCCCCTTCTCCTGGCCTCCCAGGCCTGTGGGGCCTCTCCGGCAGCCCCAGACCTCCCAGGACGGGTCTGGGGTACTCACCTGCCTCCTGGGTTCACCTCCTCTCCAGCAAGGCTCTGGGGCCTGGGCTCTGGCACCACCAAGCAGCAACCCTGGCTCAGCCCAGCCAGGACTCCTCCCCGCCGCACTCCCAGAACGTGTCCCACTCCCTCCTTCCCTGCCTGGCTGAGCTGGCTCAGTGGGGAGGCAGCGACTGAACTCCCTCTTTGCTTGGCCCTGGGATTGGGCCCTTGTTAAAGGGATACACACCCATTTTAACACCCCTCCGCCCCCACCCCAGAAGGTGTGGTGGAAGCTGGCACTCCCCCAACCCCACCCTCCTAGCCCCGCAGGGCCTGACAGAATCTACCGGGTTGAAAAAGGAAGAGGACTGTCACCTGCCCTTCTCACCTGGGTCACTGGGAGCTCAGTTTCAGGGGCCCCAAACACACAAGTTCAGTTAGCATGCCAGGCCAGCTTGGCTAGCCACAGAAAATTCCTTGCTTTTGGGATTTCAGGAGTTACGCCTGATTTTCGTGTGCTCCAGTCAGAAGGCAGGCTCCAGGGACCAGACTCTGGCCCCCTGGGCTTTCATCTCCAGGTCAGCCCACCAGGAGCTCTCCTGATCCCCTTCCCTGAGACCTCTCAAGTGCAGCAGAGGATTCCTCTGGAAACACCCTCTAGCCCTTCCCCAAGATAACCAAGGAAACTGGCCAGTTCCACGTCCCCATGGGGAGGCAGCAGCGGAAACCGGAGGGGACCCGTTCACCAACTCTGACCGTTGTGACTTCAGCTCCCCAGGTGCCCACTGTGTCAGGCTCTTTGCTAAGTACACGATGCTTTGAATTAGCCTCCTAACAATTCTGCGAGGGGAATACTACTAATATCCTCATTTTAGAGACGAGGAAACCGATACTGAGAGCACGCCCACCTTTCCCGAAGTTCACACCCAGACCATCGGCCTCACATTTCCCTTGCACATCAACCAGGTTCCAGCACATCTGGGTTCATATCCCCGGGTGTGCACTCATGCCTTCCCCTCCTAGCAGAGGGCCAGCCCACTGGCCAAGTGGAGCATGTCCCTCACAGAAGGCCAGATCTCCCACCTTTTGTGCCCAAATCCATGGAGTGAAATGGGTCCCCATTCACTTCCACTGACAACCACTGTAGCCCCACTGTACCATGCCGCCCGGTGACTCTGCCATTCACCCAGCCAGCCCTCACTCATGGATCGATGGGCCTAGAGGGAGGGTGTTCAGTCAAGACATCTTTCACTTTTTCCATTTTTTATTAATCAAATGATACAAAATAACCATCATTCTTTAAATGCCCAAGCACCCAGCTGGTCCTCTAACTCCCAAGGTCACACCCTCCTTAGCCTGTCCCCCACCCTTCCCTCCCACTTCCCCTACCCTAGCCCAAGGACAGTCCTGGGAGGAGGCTGGGGCAGAGCTGGAGGCAGGAAGGGATATCATTGGGCAGACGGCTAATTTGGGCTGGGGAGGAGATTAGGAGGAGTAGGTTCTTAGAGACCATTTTTAATACAAATTTCCAGCCCCTTTCCAATCATTTCCCATAGCCCAGCTCCTCCCTGCCTCGCACCCACTACCAAAAGGGGCAGCCCTTACACCATCCTTACCCCTCCACATCCGTTCCTGACCTCAGCCTGACCCATGAGCCTCCTTCTGGTGGGGATTCCTGGACCCTTCCTGGTCCCATTAGCTCCATGGAGCTCCCAGGGATGAAGTGTGGAGACCCCCTGGAGGGGCCATAATGAACCTGAACCTTAAAGAGGTGAGACAGGTGCAAGCTGGGGAAAAGTGTGGTTTTATTTCCATGCCCGCAGTCTCTAAGGTCCCCTTTCCCCAAAATCCCCCCAAGAACCCCCCCAGTTGAAGTTTCTCAGCTCCCCCGGACAGGGCTCTCCAGCTTCACGCTCTTGGCGGCTTCTCCAATCAGCTCCCAGAAACTCCCAAACTTTAGTTTAGAGTCGTTACAGCTGCCCAGGTTGGCAATTCTCTCTTCCAGCCCACAGTTGCTCTGAAGGGAGGGAAGACACCACAACTCAGGGAGGCAGCACCTTCCAACATTCCCACCCTACCCTGCCCAGGGGCCGGAAGCAGGGCCTGAGCCTACCTGGCACTGGCAAGGGGGAAGGGCTAGGGGTTGCTTGTGCCAGGGGCTGTGACTGTGTGGGTGGGGCCTTGAAGCATTTGCTTGGGAAATCATTGTTTGACTTGGTGTGGGGTCACCCCCTCAGTACCGGCATGAGGTGAGGCAGCTGCTGGGTCACCAGGTCGTGGAGTTCAGAGGGGGTCAGCGTCTCCTTCCCTCCCTCCACCGAGTACTGGTGGAAGTTCTTGATGAGGGTCTCAATGGCCCTTTCCACGTCACTCAATTCCTGGGCATCCTGAGGGCGAGGGACACCACCCACATCAGGGAGTCTCTCCTCCACCCCACCACACCCCGCCTTCCCCAGGAACCTGCCCGGCCAACAGGGCAGAAGACAGCTGGAAGGTACACAGGCCCCCGCCCACTCCAGAGCCCAGCATCCAGCCCTCCTCACCCCCACTGGCCTCTGCCCTGAGCTACAGGTTGAACAAGGCTTCCTTCCCACCACCCCAACCCCTCCTCCCCAGGCAGGGCAGGTCTCAGCACATGGCCCAGGCATCCTCTTCCTGGGAGGCCTCCATCTGCATCACCCTGTGTGGGCACCAGAAAGGGGATTGTGGGCACCAAGTAGGGGGTTCTAGTCTCACAGGCAGGGTCTGAAGGGTAGGCCAAGGCCAAGGTGAGGGAGCAGAAGTCCATGGGGGAACACAGACCCTCAGAGGAGAGAAGAGTGTGAGAACAGAAGGACAGGCCAGGAATGAATGGGCCCACCTCGGCATTGGCTGACCGACACTGTCCCATGGTGCCTGGTGTGCTTGGTCCTTTGGAGAGAGTTGTGTCGTCCTACAGCCTGCCCTGGAGGAGCCAGTGGCTCATGATCTGCCTGGAGGAGTGGGGAGGCTGAGGAGAGGGCAGACCCCAGGATTTCTTTTCCAACTAGCCCCTTTGGCTCCACCCCAGATATTCTGGCACCCAGGCCCCAGGAGCTAAGGTCGCAACCCCCAGGCCAACCCATTTAGAGAGAATCCCTTGGGCTTCACCTTAGCTTCACTCCTTCCTCCTCCTCCTCCAAATACCCACTTCGGTTCCAAGCACACACACCAGCCTCCAGTGCCCACCCTCCAACCCTTTCCCTGGTAGCCAAGGGTAGGACAGGCTAACCATGCCCTTTGGACAGGGGGCAGCCCGTTTTGGGTGAAAAGCCCCAGTTATCCTTACCTGCTGACAACCTCTGAGACAGGACAGGATGAGCCAGCTCACCTGAGCTCAGCTCTTATACCTGGGGGAAGGGAGGGGAGGCAGGGGCTGGGCCTAATCTCTAAGCCACCCCTGCTATTTCGGCTGCCTGGGTGGTGAGCCAGCTGTGTGGGCCCCGCCCTCCACTGGCCAGAGCTCCAGAGCCGCCATCCCTGCCATGGGGAGGGAGCCATGGAAGGCTGGGTCTGCGATGTCCTTGGCCACAGACCAGGAGGCAGAGTCCGGGAAAAGACAGGGGAGGGAAGGTAAGGAAGGGAGAGGGGGAAGGTTTGGAAACACTGTACGGTTGAGTTTAGGTGGAAAGGCCTGGAGGAATTACAAGACAGGGAAATGGAAGGGCCCCGAGTTAATAACCAGGAGAAGCAGATGCTTATCAAGGCAGGGTTTGTGGTACATAGGAAATGAGGGACACGTGGGTCAAGAGAGGTCATCAGGGACCTCCCCGTGCTTTGATGTCACACACACATGCACTTTCCACCGTGGACCACACTCAAGCCTGCCCAGATCCCATAGCCCAGGCTTCCTCAGTCCTGATGGCAGAGAGATGAATGAGGACTGGATCAGGAAGGGGCCAGAGACGGGCAACCCGGCAGAGGAGCAAGACTGGGTGCTGTCCTGACTTCCCTCCAGCTCCCCTCAACCAGCATGCACATGCTCAAGGCCCAAATGAGTTATCTGGCAGCTAACGATCTCTCCAAACTGGTTGGGCTGCCTGCTCCTCCCTCTCTCAGAGCCTCCAGGCTTCCCTAAGCCAGCCACTCCACAGCAACCACATACACACAAACACACAATCCAGTATAGAAGATGACATCTCAGGGAGCAGATCCAGGGACTCAGCTCTCCTCACCTGATGGGGAGGAGGTAGGGAGAAGGGCAGGGGGTCAGGGCAAGGATGGGGTGGGGCCCAGAGTCAAAGCTCCTAGGTTTCTTTCCTAAACCCTGAGATCAGAGCATACCTGATGGAAAAAAATAAATAAATAAAATAAAATAAGCTACTTTATTATTATTTTTTATTGTTTATTAAAAGGAGCCACTTTAAAATGGAGTCCAGGGTGCCATCCCAGAGGAACTGCCTTGTTTATCTCACCCTTCAAGCCTTTGGAACGTTAAAACTGGATAAATAACCCTTGGCTTGGACCTAAACCATTGTAATCCAAACAACTGTTTGCAAAGGTAACAAGAAAGCAGACTGAAAATTGAAGACATTCCTTAGAATTAGCATCATTATGTTAGCTTATCTGCACCTGTAGAAATTCGTTCCTGCCCTGGCTGGTGTGGCTCAGTGGATTGAGTGGCGGCCTAGAAACCAAAGGGTCGCTGGGCTGATTCCCAGTCAGGGCGCAGGCCTGGGTTGCAGGCCAGGTCCCCAGTAGGGGGCGCTTGAGAGGCAACCACACCTCTGATGTTTCTCACCCTCTCTTTCTCCTTCCCTTCCCCTCTCTCTAAAAATAAATAAAATATTTTTTTAAAAATTCCTACCTTAGCATATTAACATTAAAAAAATCCTTCAGTCTCTTCACCTGTAATTATTCCCCTTCTCTCATAAATACTTCCCCCAACTCCCACCATTCACCTCCTAAGAGGAACACTTTCTGGGTTTCTGCCTAAATCAGTGCTTCCAGAATATTTATTCTTTGGATCTCGAATAAATGTTTGTTGCCTCACTGTCTGTTTATTGTTAGGTGACCACTTCCAATGCCCTTCTAAGGCCCCTTTTAGGGCTCCCTGTACTTGTGGTCTCAACAAGAGGCATCTGTTAGGGTATCAATGAGGCCCTTCCAAGAGTGTCGTTCGGAGAGCTCCTCTGGGAGGTCCCAATCTGGGGACGCTCCGGAAGTCTTGCAATACAAAGACTTCTCCAAAAGCACCTCAACCTGGGTCCCTCTGAGTAATCTCAGTCTGAGGACCCCTCCTAGGTCTCTCACGGTAGGAGATTCCTTCAGTGTGGGAACCCCTCTGAAATATTTCAAACGAATGGCCCCTGGGAGTCTCAGCCTGAGGGTCCCTCTAAAGTCTCTCAGTCTGGGGGCACTTAGGTCTCAATCTAGGACCCTTTCGTGGTGTGAGGCAGAGAGCTTAACATGTTCCTCCAGACTAAGAGCTGCCCCAGATGGACACCTGACAGTATGCAGTGACAGCCCCTGGAAGGCGGTGCCCACCAGGCTGCTCCACCCCTGCTCCCTCTGGTGGCAGGCAGTGCAAGCCACATACCCCTCGAGCCAAGGACAGGGAAGGGGCACCATGGCACTCTAAAGCTCTGCTTCCTGCAGGACCTCCGCCACCCTCACCCCACAGTCGTCGGACCAGAACCTTGAGTTCATCATTCTGCTTTAGCCCTGCTTTCGAGGGAGGGGGAAGGGAGGAGGGTCTAGCGTTCTCAAGCGCCCATCCAGGGAGGATGCCAGTTCGTCAGGGGCTCTGGAATTTCAACCCAGTTCTACCTGATCTTGTTTTGTGACTTAACCTCTCTAAAATCTGTTTCTTCTTCTTTAATACAGGACTGAAAAATAGAATCTACCTCAAAGGGCTGTGGGAATTAACCAAGATAATGCAAGAAATACCAAGCCCTCAACACATGTTCACTGCTTTCATTATCATTTGATGACACAAACCCCAGGAATAAGAAAAACGGGAACCAAGACTATGGCCCTGAGCCCTAGGCGGCACCTGGTAGGATATGAGTCACCTCCCCTACTCCAGAAACCTGCCTCTGTCTTTCAGACATTCACTCGCCACCCCATTTATTGAACAACCTGCCCTGAGCACAAGATCTAGGTGCTAGATGCCGCAGAATATTCGAAGACGAGTAACATTCCCTTCCCTCGAGGAGCTCATAATTTTTGGATCCACCCTCAAGTCAATGCAGAGCTTTCCCACTCCTTAAGTCTCAAGGGAAGAAATCCCGGTGGGTGTGACTAAGAAACAGTCATGTTTTAAGGAGGAGGTTTTATTGTGGGGGAATGGGATTCTGCCTGGTCCCGCCCTGCCCACCCCATCCTGGCGAGCCAGCTTTACTTCTTCCGGATCTCTAGGGCCTTCTCCTTCCTGATCTCCTTGGCCAGCTCCCCAATCAGCCTCCAGTACTCATTGAACTTGAGCTCTGAGTCCTGATTTACATCCAAGCTCTTCATCTTGTCATCCAAGGAGCCCACATCCTGAGGAGACAGAAAAGGGAAGGGTGGGATTAGAAACAAGGGTTCTCGAGAAGGGGAAAGAGGGAAGAACTGCTAGTTGTCATTCCCTTCCCTCAGGGACCATGAGGACCTGCCCCACGCCTTCAGGATGAGGCTGCAGGCCCAAGACAGTGCCGCTGTGGTGTCCAGCTCCAAGGGGCAGAAGCACAGGGAGGTGGGGGACCTGATTCATCATGTTTGCTGGAGTGTTACTACTCCCACAGCAGATTATGAACCACAAACATGTCACTGAAAGCAGAGCTGGGAAGAGATGCACGCACTGGGCCCCCACCTGCAGGTGCAGGTAGGTTCCAGCACACTACTGCACCAGCCCTGGGACCTGTCCAACGACACTCGGGGAGCCCTTGTAGGCCCACTCTGACCACCCTCAGAGCCTTCTCAGGCCACCCTTCTGCTTCACAGAACTCTGGAGAAGTTCACCACACTTGGCTGCTCATTTGTATAAATCTGATGTCTTCTTCTCATTTTTCCATTTGAGTCACTAGCCTGGTAGATCAGGGGAATGGCAATGACACCAGGTATTTGTTTTTCGAGGAAACCCTTGACGAAGTCTCTCATGACAGGCCTGTGAAATCGGAGGGTGCTGTAAGCTGGACCATCAGGATCAAAAGATCTGTTGCCAAATAAACAATCACAACTAAAACATGGACTGCTGAACAATGCATCCATATCAAACCAGAAAAGGGTGCCTCGGGCCCAGTTCCACGCTAAACATCGGAAATCAACACTTGGATGAAGGCAGGGAAGACTTGCCAAATCTATAGATGGCACAAAGTTAATTCATAGAAGAGCTACACAAGAGTTTTTAAAAAGCCACAATCATATTTAATTGTATAATATTATAAGTACTGCCAGTGGAAGGCAAAGATGCCCAGTATTAACACTATATTGGGAGAGAGAGAAAACACAATCAGTCAAGAGAAAGAAATAAAAAGTATAGTAGGTGTTAGGAAAGAAGAGGAAAATGCACCTCTTATTACATCAGTGATTATATCATTGTGTACCTAGGAAAAAAAAAACCAAAAGAATCATAATGGTTAACAGTTCAACAAGCGTAAGCACTTTATAGTGCTGACTGTTCCCAGCATTATGCTAAACACATTACATACTTTGACTTCATTTAATCTTCATAATCTACTGGAATGAAAGGCTCCATGAGCACAGGGATCTTATCCATCTTGTTCACCACTGTAATGCCAATGCCTGGGAGACTGGCACATCACAGGTGTCCGCTCACCACTGTAACCCAAAGCCTATGACAGCATCAGGACAGAAGAGAGCATTGACTGAATAAATGCAAGACAAATCTGACAAAAAACATTAGGCGTCCATTTCACAGGTGAGAAATGAAGGTTCTGAAAGATTAACTAACCAGGGATGACATGCCAGAACCTGCATTTGAGCCTAGATTGTCTGACTTGGAGCTTATGCCCTTATCCGCTATTCTGTATTTCTCCCCCCTCAAAAAAACTGTTAGAAAGGATAAAGTATCTGATTATAATATTAATATTCAAAAGCCAATATACATAAATGTTAACCAGTTATAAACTACACTAAGAAAGATTCCATTTCAAATAGTAAAAAAAGAATATAAAGCACTTAGCATAAATGTAGAAATCTATTTAGCTTCTGCAAAGAAAAGTGAACTGAAGGATATATGTGACATTGTGGTTTATTAAAAAAAAAATACATATTTGGTCATTCAAATGTCCAAGGAAAATATAATTCTCATATACGTGTGGTCTTCCTTACAGTTCCAGACTCACAACTCCCAAAACCTTTATAATATCCTAAGCATTGAGATGATGAAGGTGTCTTTTGTTATGTTAATGAGGCAAGCCCCATCATACTAGAAATTGGGTCTCAGACAATGTATTTAATATAAAAGAAAACTGGAGCCCTGGCAGAGTAGCTCAGCTGGTTGGAGTGTCATCTTGATATGCCATGGGGTTGCAGGTTTGAGCCCCAGTAAGGGCACATACAAGAATCAACCAGTGAGCCCTGACTGGTGTGGCTCAGTGGGTTGGACATTGTCCCACAAACCAAAATATCACCAGTTGGATTTCCAATCAGGGCACATGTCTGGGTTGTGGATCAGGCCCCTGGTTGGGGGTGTTTGAAAGACAACCGATCAACGTTTCTCTCCCCTGCACTTCCCCTGTCTCTAAAAATAAGTAAATAAATCTTTTTTTAAAAATCAACTAATTAATGCATAAATAAGTAGAACAATGAAGAGATGCCTCTCTCTTTCCAAAATTAATAAATTTTAAAAAATTTTAATTGAATAAATAGAAAAACATACCTTTCTTTAGAGAGAAAGGCTCAATAGTGTAAGATGTCAATACTCCCTAAAATATATATACATGATCCCAATTAACAATCTACAGGATTCTTTTTAACATGATTAAATGCTACTAAAATTCTTCTTGAAAAATAAACATATGAGAGCCACCAGTAAAATTCTGAAAAAGAGAGAAAGAACCCTACATGTAATTAAAGCATACTATAAAACTACAGTAAATGAGATTGTTACTAAATAAAAAACAGATGAATGAAACAGAATAAAGAGACCCAAAATACACAAAGGAATTGTATAAATAATAAAGGTGTTATTTCACATCAGTAGGAAAATTTTAATGAAATAAAGTGTCATGTGTCTTTTTTTTAATATGTTAAATTGGGAGAGATCTTTCTAAGCATGACATAAAACACCGAAGCCATTGAGGAAAAGTTTGATAACTTGACTACATAAAAATTTATTATATTCTGTATGGCAAAAAACTACCCAAAATAAAGTCAAAAGACAAAGGGAAAATTAGGGGGAAATATTCACAACATACATAATAGACAAAAGCTAATTTCTTCATTCTATCAAAAGCTAGAAAAAAATCAATAAAATCAATATGAAAAAGAAAAACTCTTTGATAAAAGAAATAAACAAGCAGTTCACAGAAAAAGCAATATATATGTCCATGAAAAAGTTTTTTTAATGTAATATTTCACTCAGAACTTAAAAAGTAGTATAAATCAGAACAAGTACCATTTTCACCTGTTAGATTGGCAAAAATTAAAAGCTTGGTGACTCTTTTCGTGGTGCCTCACAGGTGGTCAGCTGCTTCAGGCTGAAGCTGAGCATCTCTTTCCCAGCCACTGGCTGCCAGAAACTCATTGAAATGGACAATGAACACAAGCCTCGTGCCTTTTATAAGAAATGCCCACAGAAGTGCGGCCAATGCTCTGGGCGAAGAGCGGAAGAGTTATGTCGTTCAAATCGGTGGTGGGATCAACAAACAAGGTTTCTGCAGGAAGCAGGGTGTCTTGCTATCACCCTGTTTGCCTGCTACTGAGTAAGGGGGATTTCAATTATAGACCAGGGAGGACTGAGGAAAGCACAAAACTATTCAGGGTTGCAATGTGGATACCAATCTCAGTGTTCTCGACTTGGTCATTGTGAAAAAGGAGGAGAAAGGTATCCCTGGTCTCACTGATACTACTGTGACTCATCGATTGGGGCCCAAAAGAGCTAGCAGAATCCACAAACTTTTCAATCTCTAAAGAAGATTATGCCTGCCAATATGTTGTGAGAAAGCCCCTAAAGAAGGGAAGAAACATAGGAAACGAAGCACCAGAGATTCAGTGTCTTGTTACTCCACACATCCTCCAACACAAATATCAGTGGATTGCTCTAAAGAAATAGCGTACTAAGAACAATAAGGAGGAAGCAGCAAAGTTTAGCTAAGAGAATGAAGGAAGCCAAAGAAAAAAGCCAGGACCAGATTGCCAAGAGCCGGGAGTCCACCTTTGAGTACGGTCAAAAATTTTCTAACCCTGACTGATGCGACTTGGTTGGTTGGACGTTGTCCTGCAAAGCAAACGGTCACTGGTTTGATTCCCAGTCAAGGCACATGTCTGGGTTACGAGTTTGGTTCAGTTCAGTCCCTGGCTGGGGAGCCTATGAAGACAATTGATTGATGTTTCTCTCACTCTCTTTCTTCCTCCCTTCCCCTCTCTCTAAAAAAAATAAAATATTTAAAAAAAATAATGTGGGGTTCAATCCCCAATCAGGGCATGTACAGGAGGCAACCAACTGATGTTTCTCTCATGAAAGGATAAAGCCGGCGTCATTTGCTATTGTGGCACCATTTGCCAAGCAGGCCTATGACCTTGTTAAACATGACTACCATTTTATTCTTCTGAGTTTAAGTCCCCAAAATTGGAAATTACTAGAAAGCAAGGGCAGAACGTGACTAACCACCCCCCAAAGCTGCAAGCAAAAGATAATATTGGAGCAAACTGAAGCTTATGCAAAACCACCCAAACCTCCTGTGTTGCAACGCCCCCAACAGCCCAGGAGCCACACAACAGCAATGCTCCCACACCCTTTTATAATCCAATTATAAGCCAATAAAAGCTCAAAGCTCCCACCCCTCAGTACTGGAGTATCTCTCCACACCATGCCCTTTTCCACTCTGGGAAAGTGAATAAAGCTTTTCTATCTGCATTTTGTTCTCTTTGTGAATTCTTTCATAGCCTGTGTCACTGACCACCCTAATATCTCATGTTTTCTCTTTCTCCCTTTCTCTCTCTCTAAAATCAATTAAAAACATACCCTCAGGTGACAATTTAAAAAAGAAAGAATAATAAATAACATCAGACATTTTTTTAAAAGCGTAGTAAGACTCAGTTTGGGCTTTAATTGTGCGTCTAAAGAAAATTAATATTTCTCCTTTCATTTCTGAAATAAAAAAGTTTAGAGGGGGGAAAAGACTCATTTTGGGCAAGGACATGGGAAACAGGCATTCGCATGCACTGTTGGCAGCCATATAATAGGTACAACCTTGTTGGGAGGCAAACTGGTAATATCTACAAAAATGAAGAACAGACATGCCTTTTGACATGATATTTCTGCTGTTAGACCTTTCCCTCAAGTATGTAAAGATATATAAACAAGGATGTTTGCAAAAGGGGCAAAAAAGCACAGAAGAGAAAACTCTATCAATAAAAGATGGCTACATAAATTTGTGTTAACCTATATTGGAATACAGTGCATCAATTTTTTTAAATGGGAAAATATTCTTTATGCACTGTAAGGGGGAGCAGAGTTTGCCAGCTCAAAATATACCTTTTGGGGGGTATTGATTATTTGAAGTTGGTTATTTTTAAGAAACAAAAGACTGGGAAAACCTTTGACCTTCCCCTTAAATGCCTAATAGAACTGAGTTAGAGGACCTGTTCCAGGAAGGGTGCTATCATCACAGATAACTATAGTTTAATATGAACTAGATGTGATAAACAAGGAGGAGGAATCTAGCAAGGCCCCAGTTTCTCCAAGTCCTCTCTGTGTCCCAGTGTTAAGGATGGCCCAGCAAATATTTATTGACCAAACATTTGCTTTTCTATCTCCATGTGAATTGCCTTCCTCCCTTTTTGAAGTCCCAACTACAACCCCCACTTTCTCCTTAGCTCAACTTAGCATATGTATCTTAACTGCCCAATTAGTCCTTAGGCCCATATTCTAATGAACCATATGTATACACATAATTAAATTTGATCATTTCTTCCTGTTAATCTGTCTCATGTCAACGTGATTATTAGACCAGCCAGAAGAACTAAAAGGAGAAAAGGGAAATCTTCCCCTCTTCACAACTGTTACATATTTTTATCCTCATCCGAGGGCATTTTCATTTGCTTTTTTACAGAGAGAGAGAGGAAGGAAGAGAGAAAGAGAAACATCCATGCAAGAGAGGCATCCATCGGTTGCCTTCCTATGCACCCAGACCAGGGACCACACTGGGACCAGGGGATTGTTCACATTAGGACCAGGGATGAACCTGCAACCTAGGTATATGCCCTGACAAGAATCAAACCTGCAACCTTTCAGTTACAGGACTACACTACAGCCACTGAAGCACACCAGCTGGGGCATTTTTTTTTTAAATATTTTTTCCCCAAGAGCAAAAGCAAGGTAGAAAGAGAGGGAGAGAAACATGGATGTGCTACAGAAACATCCATCAGTTGTCTCTCCCATGCGCCCAAGTATGCACCTGACCCACAACCCAGGCATGTGCCCTGACTGGGAATTGAACTGGCGACTTTTGGGTTCACAGGCCAGTGCTCAATCTACTAAGCTACACCAGCCAGGGCTGTTACATTTTTTAAAAAGCTATTTACAGAACAGTAGATAAGATGCATTTACTCATTCACTCACTCAACAATTTTTACTTGTTTTTTTTTTTTTTTTTACTATCTCACTCACTCAATATTTTATTGAGCACCTACTCCTGGTCGGACGCTGCTCTAAGTAGAGATGAAACAGCGAGCAGGTTCCTTTCCTTATGGGACTTACAGTCTTAGTAATACATGGCCATACAGTGCAGGTCAAGTCGTGATGGAAGTGTTCTAAAGTAAAGTGAAGCAAGATAAAGTAATAGAGCATGAAGGAGGTGACCTTTGTATTCAGTGGTGAAGGAAGGCCATGCTGAGGGTTTGCTATTTGAGCAGAAATCTGAGTAAAATAAGAAATAAGCCTAGCAAATACCTGAGGGATGAGCATTCTGGACCAGGAGAGGAAAAGTGAAGACAGTTAAGTATAAATAACTCTCATTGCTTTTGAGGAGTTTTGCTATAAAAGGGAAGTAGAGATATAAGGTATAGCCAGAGGGAGTTACAGAATCAAGAGAGGTTTTCTTTTTCTTTTTTTCTTTTAAAGATGGGGGATATTGCCTGGCTGGTGTAGCTCAGTGGCTGAGCACCAGCCTGCGAACCAAAAGGTCGCCAGTTTGATTCCCTGTCAGGGTACATGCCTGGGTTGTGGGTCAGGTCCCCAGTAGGGGGCGTGTGAGAGGCAACCACACACCGATGTTTCTCTCCCTTTCTCCCTCTCTTCCTCTCTCTCTAAAAATAAATAAATAAAAATCTTTAAATAAAATAAATTTTAAAAGATGGAGGATACTGCAGCATATCTGGAAAGTGGTCAGAACAATCTAGTAGATGATGCAAGACGGAGGAAAAATTGAAAGGGTAAAGTCTTTAAGTAGGTGAAAAGGGATAAGATCAAGGGCACCAGAGGAGGGTCTGGCCTGGGGGGCACATACGGATCATTCATGGAGACTAGAAGGAAGGCAGGGTATGTGTTGATCATTGGTAGGTTTGGGGCAAGGAGTACACAGATGCTGCTGACTGCTCTTATTTTCTCAGAGAGAAAATTTCTTAGTGAGAGGGAGAATGTGGGAAGAGGTACTAGAGTTTGAGGAGAAAGGAAAAGTTGTGAAATAATCACCTGAAACAGTTGGTAAATGAATCAACCAGGGAAATGTAGTAGAATTGGCAGGCATCGCTGAGGGGTCCCCTTGGGTTGCGGTTATAGATTTTAAGTGAGACAAAGCAACCTGGCGGTACTTTTTTCTCCAGCCAGATTCTGTATGTAAATACAGGTGTGGAATGGTGGATTTAACCTGCAAGTTAATGAAGATGAAATGTTGGATTTAACCTAGGTTGGGATTTGCCAAACAAGGATGGAGAAAAACAGAATCAAGAGTTAAGAGAGGTTATAATGATGAGCCTTAGAACCTGGTTGAGTAAGAGGGGAAATAAGGACACAAGGGATAATGATGGAAGATAAAACAGTGACAGAGACTCCCAGCTCCTATAGCTCAGTGGATTGGGTGTTGGCCTACGAACCAAAGGATCACGAGTTCAATTCCTAAGTCAGGGCACATGCCTGGGTTACAGGCCAGGTCCCCAGTAGGGAGTGTGTGAAAGGCAACCACACATTGATGTTTCTCTCTTTCTCCCTCCCTTCCCCTCTGTCTAAAAATAAAATAAATAAAATCTTTTTTTTAAAAAGTGATAGGGAGTCAAGGAAATGCTGGAGTGGAGGAACTAGCTAAAAGTGAGGGGAAGCAGAGTTTGCCACACCAAAATATGCCTTTGGGGATGGAAACTGAATACTTTAAGCTGGTTATTTTCAAAAAACAAACTCAGGAAAAACTTTTGACCTTCCCTCTAAATGCCTAAAAGAATTTAGATAGAGGACCTGCTCTAGGAAGGGAGCTAACATCACAGATTACTATATAGTTTAGTGTGAGCTGGGTGTGACAGAGAGGCCCGTTTGCTAAAAGTCCTCTCTATGTCCCATGTTAAAGAAGGCCCAGCAAACATTTATTTACCAAACATTTGCTCTTCTGTCTCAATGTGAATTGCCCTCCTGCCCTTTCAAGTCCCAAATCACAACCCACTCACCCTTCTCCTTAGCTCCAGAATGGCATACAAGCCTTAACTGCCCAATGTGTCTTCAGACCCCTATTCTTTGGAACCTCCATGTGTACATATGTATTAAATCTGGTTATTTCCACCTGTTAATTTATCTCATGTTAATTTGATTATTACGCTAGCCAGAAGAACATAGAAAGGTAGGAGAAAAATTCATTCTTACTCCCTGACAGAGGAAGAGAATCGGAATGACAGGGGTAGAAGACAGAGAAAGGGAGGCTTAATACTGAGATTTTGGAAGTGGTGTGCTTATTTCAGTAATGACAAAACCTGAAGCATAAACAGAGGAGTGGAATGTTGAGACGTAAAAGACATAATCTTTGGAGGTGAGGAGCTCAAGAAATGGAAAGGCCCAGGTGTTGGATAAGTTGCCTCCGTGGATACTGAGGATAACGACAGTACCAGTGATGAGAAGAAAAACAGTAAGCTAGCACCTGAAGAGCTATAAGGAAGGCAGGAGGTATAGGAGCTTCCAAGGAGCTGGGTATCTTAGGAAGCAGAAAACACTAAGATCTGGAAGCAGCGATGAAAAACACTAAGATCTGGAAGCAGAGTTCACTCCTGCATTTCCAGGCCCAGAGGAAGTTGCATTTGGGAGAAAAATCAATCATTACTTGATAAGACTACAGGAAGTGTTGTATTTTCAGGAGAGAGCCTAAAGTTTCCTGTGAGAAGAGGAAGGGAAAAGTCTAGGAAGTCTAAGGATGTAGGGGATTTTGCAAATGATAGGCTATGAGTTTCAGAGACCTGACTGGTTTTTTTTTTTCTTTTTTTTTAAGATTTTATTTATTTTAGAGAGAGGAGAACGGAGGGAGAAAGAGAAGGAGAGAAACATCGATGTGAAAGAGAAACATTCATCGGTTGCCTCTCGTAAGCATCCTGACCAGGGATGGCACCCACAACCCAGGGCACGTGCCCTGAAAGGTAACCAGCAGCCTTTCACTTTGCGGGATAGCACCCAACCAACGGAGCCATGCTAGTAAGGGCTGTTTGTTTGGGTTTTTTTTTTTTTTCAATCCACCTTCACACACTTTTATGTGCCTGTGAATTTTCCAAAAAAAAGTAAAAGAAACTGTTAGCAGCCTTGGATAATGTACCAGCCCAGAGTGGGTGAAATTTAAATCCCTTCTCTGTCCAGTGAGGAGAGAAGGAATGACCCTGTCAGGCCCATTATCGAGGGTACTCCCAGAGAGGGCGGGAAGTAACCACGGGTCACTAAGATTCTATGACTACATGAATTAGGCTGTGGAGTTCGTGTGTGTATGTGTGATTGTGTTTGACAAGCCTCTTCCCACAGCTGGGCCTCAGTTTCCATAACTGTTAAGTGAGGAATACAGACCATGTTTTCTTTTGCCCACCCAGCTCTGGTGGTTTATGAACCTTCTGGAAGCAGCTCTGGGTCCAGTCTTGTGTTAGATGAATGAGACCAGAGAGGCACAGAGCAGGCACAAGAACCTAACGGCATCTCCTGACGGCAGCACAAAGCCCAATGCCACGCTTCCCCTCAGACACAGTGTTACCTAGTTACACACACACACACACAACCAGGCAAGAACACCCAGAGCCACTTATACAAGCAGTCACCTACACCCTTCATCACAACATGCCTGTGGTCACATCATCGTGCCCAGCGATATCATATCACACAGTATCCCACAGCCACTGTCTCCCAAAAGCTTAGACCCAGAGACCCACACCTACCTTGAGCAGGTGAGGCAACTGCTGAGTGGCCAGTTCCTTAAACTCGTTGATGCTGAGGCTGCCCTTCCGGCCCTCTCGACCTGCAAAGGTGAAGAAGGTGGTGACCACTGTCTCGATGGCCGCCTCCAGCTCCGTCAGTGGCTCTGCTGCCATTAGGACCCTGGGACTGCAGCTGATGGCCTCCCGGGGCTGACCTGCCACTGAAGGGTAAGGAGAGAAAGGGAGTCAGGACAGGCCAGAGTGCCCCTGCCCTGGGTCTCCATCTCAGGCCTCTGCCTGGGGGAGGCATTATGGGGAAGGAAGGAGGGAATAGGGATGGCGCTTGGGGCAGGGGAGTACCCCAGTGTAGATGGGAGAAGCGGTATTCATTTGCAGACCCCTTCCTCTCTAGACCTCAATCTGGGGGTCCTTTCGAAGTGCTCGTATCTTAAGGACCCCTTTGTGGTGGTTCCTCAGCCTGAAGACCCCTCTCTCAGGGAGAGGCTTTCAGTCTGAGGGTTGTCTTTGGAGCCCTCTCAGTCTCCTGGTCCCTCTGTGGGGTTCAGTCCCAAGGGCCCTTTCTTGGAATCTCACCCAGCCTCAAAGAGTCAGAAGGCTGTCTGTCTCCAAAGCGAGTCAGAAGGCTGTCTGTCTCCAAAGCTTGTTTGTGCGGGGACCTGGGTCTTCACCCGAAGGCAACTCCGCCTGCTCCTCCCAGCAGAGCAGCCCCGGTCTGGCAAATGCCCAGCTGTGGTCAGGGCTGGCTCTTTCAGGCCAGACCCGCCCTGCAGTGGCCCCTCCCTGCTTCCACGCAGGGACAGCTAGGCAGAGCACAAGACCCACCAGACCTCCCGCCCATTTCCGGGTCACGGGGGTCCTGAATGGGCCTCTCTGACTGCTGCCTGCCAGGAAGGGCTACATCCAGGCACTCACAGCCCCGGGGGTGGGGGTGGGCTAGAGGGATGTGCCCCTTAATCCTCTCTTTCCAGCCATTCCCTTCCTCTCTTCCACAGGGACTGTGGCCAGATTTCCCGCAGCCACTTCCCAGTCTGAGCAGGCTCCTGGGAAGGGACCTGGGATCCCAAGGAGGAAAAAGGCTCCCCATGCCCTGACCTGCACGGCTCAGTTGGTTGAGCACTGTCCCACAGAGCAAAGGGTCGCAGGTTCAATTCCTGGTCAGAGCACATGCCTGGGCTGTCCCAGGTTGGGACGCAAGAGGCAGCTGACCAGTGTTTCTCCCTCCCTTCCCCTCCTCTAAAAATAAATAAAATCTTTTTTAAGAAAAGAAAAAGGCTACCCAAGCTCCGTCCAGAGTTAGGGGGACTCACCAGGGCAACTCACAGAGATGGAGTGAAGCACACGGGGCTGAGGTTTATAAACCACCAGGCTGGGAGGCAAACTGCTCCCAAGCCCGGAGGTGTCAGGTTTCCTGGTAGATTCAGAAGAGAGGAGACGCCCAAACGGGGGGGGGGGGGGGGGGGGGGGGGGGGGGGGGGGGGGGGGGGGGGGGGGGGGGGGGGGGGGGGGGGGGGGGGGGAACGGCCCGCGGCGGCGGGAGGAGAGGCTGGAGATTGCAGATTGAAAGAACCAACATAGAGCAGAAGCTTAGCACTGAGAGGCCCAATCTAAGAAACACCCATCTCAGAATAAGATCTCATAAAGGACCCTGCAGCCCAAGATCATCCCTTCAGAGGATTCCAGACAAAGACTCCAAAAAGAGGGGAATCAGACTGAGACCCCACTGAGGAGAGGCCACACTGAAAACCTCAGTGGGGTCTCATACTGAAACCTTTGAGGGTGACTTCCAAATCTAAATTATTCACTGAGGGGTCCCCTCACTGAGACCACCTCAGTGGGCTCCTCCCCTTCCCTGTCTAGCTAGTGACACCTGGGTACTGTGGGGTATGAGGGGCTCCCGGTGTCCTTCCCAGGACCTTTCCCACCTCCCTTCCTCCTGGGCCCTGCCTGCTGGGGCCCAGCAGCGGGGGAGACACAACCAAGCCTAGAGAAGAAGACACAGGGCAGCTTGTTCCAGCACAGAGGGCGCCTCTGTCCACTCCTGGCCCCTTGCCCCACTGGGTGTCTGTCTGTGAAGGGGTGGAGCTGGTGGAGAGGTGGGGTCAGTGGGGGAAGGAGGACTGAAGACAGGTCTCCCGACACAGCTCCAGTAGCCACATTTCAGCCTTGTCTTTCTGTCCAGAACCTGCTCCCACCTCCGGCCCAGGCCGACAGTGAGTATCCTGCCCCATCCAGCCCTGGCCAACCTGGGGGAAAGGGGACTTCGGCGGGGGTCCAAGAGTTTGGGGACAAAGGCATTGTGGTGCACTGAGGTGAGGGTTTGGGAAGAGTTTGGATGATGGCAGTTTGGGATTTGAGGGAGACAGGATTTGGAGCGTCACAAGGGGAGGCAAATGAAGGTCAGAGGGATATCTGGGAACGAGGCAAGCGAGGAAGCCAGTGGGGAACCCAGCCGCCGAGCTTCCAAAAGACCAGGCCCTCCTAGCAGGAAGCCCTCAGGTGTCCTCCCAAGGCTGCCTCAATCTCCCAGGTGATGGGGATGGGACCCAACCCTTGGCTCACTTCCAGTGAGGTAAGAATGAGAGAGCAGATGGAACAGCTGTTTCTGCGCACCCACCTGCAGTCCCAGCCTCTGCCACCCCACTCAGACTGCCAAGCTCTCAGAGCCCGGGGAAGTCTGGGGGTGACAGGGCCTGGACCACGAGATTTCAGAGAGCGGGGGCAGTAGGGTACTATACCCACTCCCGACTGTCACTTCATATAATCTCCCCTGCCTCCTCCTCCTCTTCCTTGGCCCAGACCTTCAGATTCCTCTTCCCCCCAATTCTTTTTTTGTTTGTTTTCCCCTCTTCCTCCTCCCTGCCAAGATCCTCTCAGGACTGCTTCTACCTAAAATACCCGGCTGCTCACGAGCTCCAGGCAACCTCCAGGTGCCCTCCTGGTTGGGGCCAGTAACTGAGCCACCAGAACCCCTCCCTCACATGCCCCTTATCCCCTCCATCAGCCAGGCTTGGGTTCCATCTCCCCCATGTCTCTGTGACAACCACTTCTCATGTCCGGAGTTCAGGTAACACTCACAAGGGCCCCATTGAAGAGCTGGGATGTCATTCGATCTGGGCCCATTGTCCAGCCCCTCAGGCCTGGGACAGGATGGGGATACCTGATCTGAGATATTTGAGCTGCCACCCGAGGCTGTGGAGGGGTTGACTGTCCCAGGACCAAGTTAAAGAACCCCCTGGCTTGGCAGTTTCCTCTCAACAGACCCCTCCATTTTTCTCCCCCTCTCTCCCAGCTCCTTGAATTCAGAGTACCTCATACACTCAGCCCTTTATCTCCCCTAACACATACCAGCCCCTTCTCTGTGCTGCCACTGTCCCCACGTCAACCAGCAGCAGGAGACACGAGTCTCCTCTCCTCTTCCCTGGAAGCTCTGGCTCCAGGGAAAAGGCTCAGACATTCCTCTTTCCCTTCCTACCACCAACCAGCAGAAGGGCTGATTCTGCAGAAGAGTAGGAGGAACCAAACTAGAGGTGATGGAGGCACACCCCGGGGAGCCAATGTGCCATGTTCAGCACAGAACAGAGTTGAAGGATCAAAAGTGGCCCCCAGGTTGCTGACAGGAAGCTCAGGGGCAGTGGGACTCTCCCCATGAACTCTGGGCCACCCACTCAGGCTGGCACCCTCCCCATCAGGTGCCCAAGGGCACCAGACTGACTCCTTGTCAGGGGTGGGCAGCAGAGTCTATAGAGAGGAGCCCAGCCCACCCCCTCCAACAACAGATCTTGGCTATGCTTGGCAAGCAACGTCCAGGGTAAAAATAGAGCCAGAGGAAGCCTGGCTGAGTCCTGTGACCACCTCTGCCTCCCACGCCCTCTTTAATGTCTGCCCAGGCAGCCAGGAGACATTGCAAAGTGCACTGCAGGTCTCTAGAGCCAGCCCTGCTCCAGCTGTTCTGCCTCCATGCTCTAAACCACGACTCCCTCTGGCTGGAGTATGGATTGAGGGACACAAAAGACAGCTGTGTACTTAGATCTTTTTAGGTTCTCCTACATCAGATAATCCCAGTGAAGGGTAAATTGTAATGGGGCTCCAATCTCATCACTATTTGGGCTATGGGACCAGGGCCAGGTCTGAGGGCTCTCCTCACCCTGACCCCAGATATCATGAGCACGGTTCCCAGCTCACTTCCATGGTGGGGGGTGGGTAGGTGAGCTGCGCAATGGGTTCTGAGCTGGAGACGGCGATGGAAACTCTCATCAATGTGTTCCATGCCCACTCGGGCAAGGAGGGGGACAAGTACAAGCTGAGCAAGAAGGAGCTGAAAGAGCTGCTGCAGACCGAGCTCTCCGGCTTCCTGGACGTGAGCAGAGGGACAGGGCGGGGGTACAGGGTGAAATGGGTGAGGGGCGGGGGAAGGGAGTGGGTATCTCCCTGCCATCTCCCCATCCCCTCACAGCACAGCTCATCCACCTCCTTACTCTCTTAGTTCAAGTCAAAATGCCCTGGTTTATTAATCACCTGTTAAGTGCCAGGCCTTGTGTAAATGCATCAGTAACAAGGCTCTCAGTCTAGGAGGAAAAGGCTGACATTTGAATGTAAATCGTGAGCACCAGGAAGCACACAGAGCCTTAGCAGAGGTGGCAGAAAGGATTATGAGAGAATATTAACCTGGCTGAAGTGGGACGGCTTTCCCAAAGAGGTGGCACTTGAGTCGCAGATTTCCCGTGGAAGATTAGGATAAATGTAGACATTTCAGAAGGTATCTGCATGAATAAAAGCACGGCAGAAAGAATATGCAGCATACTCAGTAGTTTTGACTGGAGTGAAGGATGTAGAAAAGTAGGCTAAAGGAGTAGAAAGTGTATCAGCTTTGAGATTTTATTAAGCCTGGGTTCAAATTCTGACACTGCTACTTTCTAGCTGTGTGACTTTCAACACATTTAACTACCAACTGTCCATTTCTTTTTTAGAATGAGAATAATGAAACCTACTTCATACTGTTTGTGTTACAATTAAATTAGACAATGCTTGTAAACTCCTGGTGTAATGCTTATCCTGTTGTAAGCACTCAGCATATAATAACTGATGTTATTATTACTCTGCCTTGTTGAGGAGCTCATTCTGTAGACAACAAGAAGCCACAAGTGTTAGTTTTGAGAAGGGAATCAGGAGAGTCCCGTTAGATGCAGTTCTCCTTGCTCATCTATGCCTTCCTCTCCCCAACCAACCATCCCCCTTGCCTCTGACTTGGTGCTATACGTCTCTATACAACTAGCTCTCCATCTCCTCACTTGACAGGCCCAGAAGGATGCGGACGCTGTGGACAAGGTGATGAAGGAGCTAGACGAGAATGGAGACGGGGAGGTGGACTTCCAGGAATATGTGGTGCTGGTGGCTGCCCTCACAGTGGCCTGTAACAACTTCTTCTGGGAGAACAGTTGAGCAGACAGCCCCAGTGGGCAGCGCCCTTCCCCTCTGCACCGCCATACCTGCCCCTACACCCTGCTTTCCTTTCACCCCACTTTTCCCTCCCCACAGCCCCACCTTTGCCCACCCTCCAACAAGGGCGCAAGAGTAGTGGGCCAGGCCTGCAACTCATCTCTCATTAAAGGCTCCTCTGTCGCCAGCTGCTGTGTCTCCTTTGGACCCTGAAAGTGTGTGCGGAAGTACAGGTGGCTCACTCCCAACCTGCCTTATTTGGGGCAGGATCTTATTTGAAAAGAGGTCAAGGGACCATTACCTCTTCCTACCTGAGGCATGCTCAAGGCCCACGAAGGTTGGGCTTCAAAATTCCAGCTAGAAGTGGATGAGATCTTAGCTTCTCAGCTATAAAGCCAGAAAAAGAACTTCCCTTCAACCTTCAAAGAATATTTAGAAGATCTTCCATGTGCTAGACACTGTGTAGGAACTGGGGATACAGCAGTGAACAAAACAAACACGACCCTTACCCTCAAACAGGTAAACTCCAGTAAGGACGCCAGACCACTAAACACATACACAGAAACGCTAGGAGGGAAAACGAAAGGATCCTGACGGGCATATATACGGGTGGGGGGCGGGCGGGGGGCGCGGGAAGGTTGAAGATGTGTTCATTCACTCATTCTTCAAACATCGGAGCACTCTGTGTACCCAGGCTTTAGAAAAAACCCGTATTATCTCTGTATCGAAACCCACGTGGATGGCAGACAGGGATCCCACCCAAATAACAATTTAACAATATTCAGGCCAACTTGGTGGGGGGCGGGGAGGAAGCGAAGAGGAAAACACGGACGGGCGGTGGCGACCGGAGCAGAATCCAGCAGAGGCGCGCTGCCGGCTGCGGCCCGCAGGCCTTGGCTGGGGTGCCTGCAGCACTCCGCAGCCCCGAAGGGCAGCGCAGCAGGCGCAGAGCCCATGCAGACGACCCGGTCCCGCTGCTCCGGAAGGGAGGCTGACCCAAGGGCCACGCAAGGAATGTTAGACAGGCTGGTGTGCCTCTCCACACCATGCTCCTCTCCTTTCTTGGTGAGTGAATAAAAACTTTATTCCCTACAAAAACACACACACACACACACAAAAGAATTTCAGACCGTCTGCCTCAGCCTAGGAGGCGAGCAGGCGCGCGAGGAAGTACGAACTACGGTTTTCCCGGGGCCAGTGCCGCCCGGAGCCTCCCACTTCCCGAACTCCCGGGCCAGGATCGTGACGTCGTCTCTCCGCGGCCCACGTGTGAGGCCCTGGCGACGCCCCTTCGCGCCCTGCGAGCACTCACACCCGGACCTCGCTTAACGTCCCCCTTCTCCCTAGGGCGCCGCGACTCCTGCGCAGGCGTAGCAGCCACCTTCCCGCCCCCCAGCGGTGCGCGGGCCTGACGTGTGATGTAATGGCGCCGACGCCATTTTAGCCGGTCCCACGCCGCCCTGGGCGTGGCGGCCATTTTGTTCGGACACCGAGCGGGAGTTGGTGGCAGTGGCTGTGGTGACAGAGACGAAAGGCAGGAAAGGGCAGGCCAGGTGGGCAGGTGGACCGGCTGACCAGACAGCCAGCCAGCCACGGCGAACGGGCCTAGCAGTTCACCGCTTACGCATCTAGCCAACCGCCAAACAAGTGAACCCGAGCCCCTCCACCATCAAGTCAGGTTCGGCCGGCTTCCGGCCCGCCTTCCGCAGCCGTCGTGGCAGCCCCGGGAGGAGCACTGGCGTCCTTCTCCTTCGGTAGGTTTCTGTGGCGAGAAGGAGCGTCCCGGGGCGCCGAGGGGCCGGCGGGCGGGCCGGACGGACGGCCGTGAGCGGCGGAGGCGCGGGCGCGGCCGGGGCGGGCGGAGGCGGCGGCGGGCGGGGGCCGCGGGAAGGGGCGGGGGCCGCGGGAAGGGGCGGGGCCCGGGGCGGGGGGCGGGGGCGGGCCCCAATCGGAAACGGGCGGCGGGATTGCTGGAAAAGGGTGGGATTTGAAATGAGGAGAAAGGAAAACAGGCAGATTGAGCGGAATTGGCGGTCTTGCCAGGGCTTTGAGGCGGTAAAGAGACGAAATGAGGATTATGGGACTTTGGGGAACGTTGGAAAGTAACGGCGGCGTTAGGGTTAAATTTTGTAGGGCGCTGCCTGGTAAAAGTCCCAGGTGAATGCCCCATTAGGAAACCTTGCCTGCTCCCACCCGCAGGTCCCCAGCCCCTTACTCAGGCCCCGGCTTGATTTTGGAGTGGAAAGTCAATTTTGAAACTCCGTAGGCCTGTGTCATGTCTCTGGACGGATGGTTCTCGATTTTGGCTGCAGGGACCCAACCTGCAACCCTGGCTAGGAATCGACCTTCTCGCTTTGTGGGAAGACTCCCTACCAACTAAGCCACACCGGTCAGGGCGGCTTCTGCACTTTTTGAAAAGCTGCTTGCAGCCAAGGATGTTGGAAAGGACTGTGCTAGATGAAAATCCAAGTCTTCTTTTTCCTGTAGCCAGATCGAGGCCTGCCATTTTGGAGGCTTTGGCAGACCATTTGCTGTCCGGTGGCCTTTAAGTGTGTTAGTGTGACGGAACTATCTTATAAATGTAAGCACCTGAAATGAGTTTTAGTGTGCCCTTAAGTAGTCTTTGATACAGGCCTTTCATTCATTATTGTTTTGGGCCTTTGGACCTTGTAGAAATAAGGTTGTCGTTATTCTGATTTGCTCATTCTGTCTGTTGTCCTTTGCAGATCCTCGGGATTTGAAGATGGCTGCACAGTCAGCGCCGAAAGTTGTGCTAAAAAGCACCACCAAGATGTCTCTAAATGAGCGGTGAGGCAGCCAACAGCAACTTCAGCTCATTGATAAGAAAACATTACTTAAATTGGCCCTGGGGTCCAATGCACAAAAACCAGTTTTAAACTAAATACCAACAGAAGGCTACAGACCTCTGTTCATAGTTACATCTTATTTATGTGGTACACAGAGCAAATTGGGCGGTTGTTTCAAAACCCCTTATCAGTAGATTTTTATGTTAAGCTGTCTGAAATATTTATCTGGTGGGATGTATTTTAAAAAGACTCCTCACACCCTCCCTTTTCTTCACATTTTTTAAACACTGATACAGGGATGGTGCAGCTCGGTAGCACAGTACCTTGGCTGCAGTAGGCTTGCTGCCCAGTCCAAGGCCAGCAGTGTTGTGTCTGGCCTGTAAGAGGCAGGTAGCAAGCTTTAAATATGTCCAAAGGCCCTTGAATGCCATTCTTGGGCCTTGTAAGAGGCACTTGCTTTTGCTCCATTTCACTTTCTTTCCATTCTGCTTTTAGTTTGTTTTTGTTTTGGAATCTCTTACAGTTAAATGTTCTCTTCCATTCTATTAAACTTTTTTTATTTAACATCAATTTATTGTTCCACTTATTTATGCATTCACTGGTTGCTTCTTGTATGTGCCTTGACCGGAGATCGAACCTGCAACCTTTGTCAGGATGATGCTCAAGCCAACTGAGCTATCTGTCCAGGACCTTTTTTTTTCTTCTTTTTTTTTGGAGAGAAACATCGATCTGTTGTTCCACTTGCCTAGGCATTCATTAGTTGATTCTTGTTATGTGTCCTGACCAGGGATTTAACCTGCAACCTTGGCGTCTGGGGATGATGCTCCAATGAACCAAGCTTCCTGGCCAGGGATAGAAGAGTGTCTTCACCAGATTTAAACAGTTGAACTAATCTAACTTTTTCAGAAGTAATCAGTTGAAGTAAAAAAAAAAAAAGTAATTATTTGAAACTAAGAAAAGCGAAGATATTTAAAGGCAATTTCTGTCAGCGAGAGTTTATTGAGTGCCTTTGACGCTGATATTCAACCACTGTATATTTTTACCTTTTCTGAAGCATATGTGCTCTTTTTCTGTTTGGGTATGATTCATATTCACATAACTAAGCAAGCAAATATATAAGAAAATATGATACACTCCTATCTTACATGGGTGCATTATTTCCATAATTTTTTAAAGATTTATTTATTTGTTTATTTTAGAGAGGGGGTAGAGAGGGAGAGAAACAGCAATGTGTGGTTGCCTCTTGTGCACTCCCCTGCTGGGGACCTGGCCCGCAACCCAGGCATACACCCTAACTGGGAACCCAACCGGCGACCCTTTGGTTCGCAGGCTGGTACTCAGTCCACTGAGCCACACCAACCAGGGCTGTTTCCATAAGTTTTGAAAATGCTCTAGTCCTGCCTTATGTTTGCTCTTAAAATGCACCCTCAGTTCTCCAAGGTTTTGGCTTTCTTCGTTTGTCTTTGAAACTACATCTCCTGTCTCGTGTTGTCCTCATATCTGCTTATTGCGTGTTTTTCATACCTTCGCCTCTCTAAAAGCTGTTACTTGAGCCCTTGTTATCACTTTGATTGAATGTGCTGCACTTAGCTGCATTTCTAAGTTTCTGATTCTTGCAAGTTTGTGGAAGCAGAGGAGTCTTTCACCCACATCAACCTTGATCTAAGTGTACCACTTTACTTAAAAGTTCGTGGGATCTGGAGTTCCTGGTCTAGCAAGCCATGAAAATGCCAATAAATGTTTTATAATAAAGCTTTTATTTAAACATCCATTTTGTTCGACCTTGAAGCTTTACTAATATGCTGAAGAACAAACAGCCGATGCCAGTGAATATTCGGGCTTCGATGCAGCAACAACAGCAGCTAGCCAGTGCCAGAAACAGAAGACTGGCCCAGCAGATGGAGAATAGACCCTCTGTCCAGGCAGCATTAAAAATTAAGCAGGTGAGAGAATGGGTCTTAACATTCCAGAAGCAGCTGGTGATCTCTGTCAGGCAGTCCACTAAAGCTGTCAAGAGTGATGATACTTGGTGGCTCAGGGCAAAAGCTGAAACATCTCTGAAAGAAAGAAAAGTTTCAGAGAATTCCCATTTTGGCAGGTACCAATAAATAACTTTTTGTTGTCTTTCTCTTTTAGGGAGTTTACCATCAATGTAGCTTGTTTCTTTGTTATCAGTGAATGTTAATCTCTTATTTTCTGATCCTTTACCCTTAAAGTTAATTCACTGGCTTTATCCACAAAAAAATTTTGGTTTCTGTTTTCGATGACCTAAAAAAATCCTTTATTCCTTGTTAAATGATTTACAAATTAGGGAAGTGAATTTACCAATTCTCCCCTAGTCTAGGGAGTCTGAATGGCCGTAGTCAGTGGCTTTTAATACTAAAACGTAGAAAATGTAGGGTGACCCTCATTTCCACAGCACCTAAAGTTTTGTCGGTAGAGTAGAGCAAGAGCACTGAGTAATTTAAAAGTTAATGGGGTCTCTTTCAAATTTTCAGTAAGAGATAATCCTCTTCAGGCCTGAAATAAAACCTGCTCTTTATTATTCTTAGACTTTATATGCAAGTCCGGACAGTGGCTGTGGAAGGATATGTCCAAGCTGTGGCTGGGCGTCTGGAGGGCGGTGCCATGCAACTGTAAGGACTTTAACTGGTAGCACTGCATGGCTGTGCATAAATTTAGCAGTTAAATATAACCCTCACCCAGAACCGTTGGGCTCACTGACCAAAAATAAACAAGACCTTCTGCTTCAGCTACCTTAAGCCTTGGAGTGACTGCATTCGTCCCTGACTCATGAAAGCAGTAAAAGGCACCGCCATTTTCCAAGAGTAAATACAAAAATTGCTGAAGATAACGTCTCTGACAGATCATCCAAGGAACCTTTTAAGAAGCTTTAAATGCAGAAATAGCCTCTAGAGCTGTGTTGTCCAATGGAACTTTCTTCAGTGGTAGAAATGTTCTATATTTGTGCTCTCCAGTACAGCAGCAGCTAGTCCACGTGTGACTTCTGAGCACTCAAAATGCGGCTAGTCCAATTGAGGAGTTTGATTTTTTTTTTAATTGTAATTTGAATAGTCACATGTGGCTAGCGACTATCTTAGCATGCAGCACAGCTCTAATAGTAGAAACTGGATGATAATAGTGGACGTCCTTAAGCTTCTTGTCAAAGTTAGAGACATATTGGTGGCAGATAAGGCTTGGGAAGGGAGAACTTCTAAGTGCTGTACATTATCTTAAAGCACGGGCCCTGGAACAATATTCTCAGGGTGACAGAACACAAATTACATATAGAGTGAAGTAGGCTGTCGGGAATGATGTAATGAGCCTTTGTGATTGGTTGCACCTGCTCACGCTAGGGGCATAGTGTTCAGAGCTTGCCCCTCTGATTAGAAACAGTTTATGATCTTGTGCTAGAAAGCTAATAATAATAACTTAGAACACAGTTGCAAAAGGGATCTTTGGTCATTGCTGATGGGTGAAGTCTGAGGATACATAGAATTTATGTTCATTTCTATTGACTGATGATAGTTTGTAGGAAAAAAGGTTTGCTAAGGCCTTCATTGTGTTCAAGGCTACATAGTCACCTTTTTCTTTGAAGGAATTTAATTTTTTGGAATGTGGTCTTCATGGTTTTTCTTTTAAGGACAGATTGTTGAAAATCTTCACTTCTGGTATGTCCTTGTCCTCGAGTGTGGCCCTGAGTTTTGTGATTGTAGCCTGTCTTTATGCTAATGCAAATTTGGCTGGCTCTCTGGAGATACATTTGAGTTGTATGTTTATTTTGAATTAGAGGTCATTATACTGGTTTAATGGAGCTGTTTGCAAGGGTAGAGATGGAATTATGGCTGTTTAAGAAATGTAAGAAAAGGTTTGACTTTTTTGTGTTTATTTACATCTTACAGTAAAAAGTGGACCATCTGGAGATACATACTCAGGAAAAATGGAAATCAGTGGCCTCTTTGAGAAATCAGATGTTATTCTTAAGTCACAAGAAGTCAGATGAACTTTTAATTTAAATTTTGCCCAGAGTGTGATGAACTTCCTATGGTGTTTGAGTAAACCTTTGAAGAGAATGGTAGTTTTTATTGAAGCAGGTATGAATCAAGTCATACATTGTCAACCCACGGTTCAAAAACAACAGAATCAGGATTTGAAATATAGAGTGTTCTTATTAAAGTTTCAAGTAGTGTATGACTTAGCCAAACTAGCAAGATAATTTGTGGTGATGCCAATTTCGCGGGACCATACTCAAGCTTTTTAGAAGTTCTGGATCAGGATTCTTCTCTTATACTGTGTTTTGAGGCGAAGGCTTGCTTCTGATTGAGCGTCCTTATAATACCCACAGCAAGGTTAAATGCCTCCACACAGACATCTCACTGGCTTCTTTCTCTCTGCACTTTGAGTTAGCAAATCCCAGTGGATTGCTTTTTTTGATCTCAATCCCCCAACACCTTTTCTTCCAGAAGAGCTTAAAGCAGCGCCTGGGTAAGAGTAACATCCAGGCACGGTTAGGCCGACCCATAGGGGCCCTGGCCAGGGGAGCAATCGGAGGACGAGGCCTGCCCATAATCCAGAGAGGCTTGCCCAGAGGAGGACTACGTGGGGGACGTGCCACGAGAACCCTGCTTAGGGGCGGGATATCGCTCCGAGGTCAGTGCTGTGTACCTGATAATTGTTGGGTCCCACCCCCTTTCCTTTCTCTTGGGCTGCTTATGGACACATTTGTTTAACATCTTTAAGCCTGGATCTGTATTTACATAATTAATAACTTGAAGTCACATATTATTAATAGTGCTGCATGTCCTTTTATCAGTACCATTCCTTTTCTGATAATGTGCAGTGGTGAGAGACTATGACCTGCATAACAACTGGTAATCCATGTCATCTCCATTCCATTTTAAAACACCCTGCTGCTGCTTGAATCAAAGCACATTCAAGTTCTAGAAATAAGTCAAGTCTAAGAAATGTATGGGTCTGTTGGCCTGTGTCTTAACCAGTCATCTCTTTTCCTGGTGCTAGTGGAATACTTAAATGTGTAAAAAAGAGAAGACAAGTTGACCCATAGCACTTAGCTATGAATTACATTGGGGGCACTGTTTTACGGTTCCCTCTATAGTTCTTGCACCCTTCAAGAGTGTATTGAGAGCAGGAACCATATCACTTACTTGTAAATCTATTGTAATGTTAGACGCGTATCTGATTATTCAACAGATACTTATTAAATGTGTATTTACTGATTATTTTAACTCCTCCCAGCTTCCCAAAATGGATTTTTGGTCAGACTTGTTGAATTGATTGAATAAAGAGCATCTTAATCTATTCACACTCAGTATGCAGCTTGCCCCACCCAACCTAAAAATTACCTGAATTAACTCATCTAACCCTCACCACCTTCCTTTGGTTAGAATCTACTTTGTCTCTCTTGGACTTACCTGCATATACATTGTATGCCTCCTCTCCAAGGTCAAAACCTGCTCCGAGGTGGACGAGCCGTAGCTCCCCGAATGGGCTTAAGAAGAGGTGGTGTTCGAGGTCGTGGAGGTCCTGGGAGAGGGGGCCTAGGGCGTGGAGCTATGGGTCGTGGCGGAATCGGTGGTAGAGGTTAGTCAGCTACCAACTTCAGAGAGTAGCTCCCTCTTATTTCTCTCCCTTCAAAACTCAGAGCCACCTTTCTGCACAGCTTTAAGTCTTAGGCAGGCTTATTTGTTTGTCTTGTTTTGTTTTTTTTTGAGACTGGCTTATTTTCTGAATTCACGTGGTGATAGTGCAAAAGTCTGTCATGGGTTTTCTAAGAACTAGCCAGGTACATGTTATAGAGCCAGATTATATTCAGTCTTCTCCCAGACGCTTTCAAATTTAAATTGTATTGTTAAAATGGCAAAGTGGTCAGTTTGGGGTTTTACCTTACTCTGCCCCTGCCCCACCACCACACACAACCCACCCCATAACTCAGAACCCCACTTTTAAGTCTTAAGAATCCAGAAGAGGAAGATGTACAAAGATGAAGCAGAGTTACAGACAGTGAGACTTGGAGGTGGGTATTGACTCTGAAACCAAGTAAATCCAAGGTAAAGTTTGTGTCTGTAGGAAACCAGAGATGACTTTTTTAAAGATTTTGTTTATTTTAGAGAGAGGGGAAGGGAGGGAGGAAAATATCAATCGGTTGCCCCTCACACACCTCAGCCAGAGACAGCCCACAACCCAGGCACATGCCCTGACTAGGAAGCGAACCAGCAACCTTTCGCTTTGCGGGGACAATGCTCAACCAACTGAGCCGTGCTGGTCAGGGCAGAGATGACTTTTTTGGTCAAGGTAGAAAGCAAGATAGTGTTGCTGTATTTTGCCATGCATAATGTGCACTTTTTTGCCCAAATTTTTGAGGGAAAGATAAGGATGCATATTATACATGGGACCGCAAAATGCAGTGTCAGTTAACTAACTGACTCGTGATGATGAATCTGTTTTTAAGTTTAGGATTAGATTTAATTAACATTTTAATGAACTTGAATCATATCTCTTTTTTTTATTACCTTTTTTGTTCCCTTATACCCCTCCTCCCCATTATGTTAATAATCTTACCTTTGAGACTTAGTGATAATTTTTCTGTGACCTCATGACCCAGATTGGAGGAGTTTAATGGTGTTGCTGTTAAAATGCCAAATCTTATAGGAGTTTTCTGGTTTAGAGTTAGTGGAAAACTCCCAACAGCACCTGTCCAAGATAAAGAAAATTTTTATTCTCTTAACCCCTGTGTATATTTGCTTTGGTCCTTTTAAAGTGTGTGGTGCATATTCCATAATTTATGACCTTGAAGTTGCCAAGGGATAATAACTTAGGAAAGGAAATTTGATAACTGAGGGCTTGTTTTCTTCTCTCCCATTGTATGTTTGCTTGGCTTATTGAGTGAAGTGCAAGCTAGTTTGGGTTTCAGGATGAAATGGCATGTTTCCAAATTATCTTGACAGGGAGTCTAAAGTCTTAGCTGGGTATGTTTTGCTAAGTGAATTGAAACCACCTCTCATATAACTGTAATTGTTTTGTTATAAGTATCTAGAGTAGGAGATAAAAGTGGCTGGGACTATTCAAGATTTTTCCCCCATCTCCCCACATTGTTCCTTTGTATGTAAAAGTAACTCCTCAGTCTCCTGACATGGGGTCAGCTCATCAGGTCTTTAGGTTTGAAAACTGTCTGGCTTCACACCCCTGTTGCTCTGTGCCCTTATTACTTCCTGTCTTACTAAAAGGGTTTTTTGTAATGTATTTTACTTAGGAACTTGTAGTGGGTCTCAAACTTTAGATCATTTGTTTTAGAAAACATTAAGATTTTTTAAGTGATCAGTTTCCCTTTGTTGATAGAATAAAAATTTTTGCATAGCGTTTAGAGATGAGCATATAATAAGGGATTCATTATGTGTGCTTTCCATGTGTTGCTTGCTACCCAGTGTGTTTACTGTTTTTCCAGATTTCTCCTCCTTGCCCTGCCCTTCAGCATCTCAGCTAGGCCCCTCTGCTCTAAGGGGCATTTACTATAGCACCCGTTAAACCTACTTGTAACTGTCTTTTTTTCCTTTGGGCCAGGTCGGGGTATGATAGGTCGGGGAAGAGGGGGCTTTGGAGGCAGAGGCCGAGGCCGTGGACGAGGGAGAGGTGCCCTATCTCGCCCTGTACTGACCAAGGAGCAGCTGGACAACCAATTGGATGCGTACATGTCGAAAACAAAAGGACACCTGGATGCCGAGTTGGATGCGTACATGGCACAGACAGATCCGGAAACCAATGATTGAAACCTGCCTGCCCTCCTGTGAGACTCTTGTTAAAGTTACCACGTCTGTAAATAACCCTGAGATAACAGATGAGGAGAAACCTGCCTGATTGATGCTGGAAGGACCTATCACAATAGACTATGGACTTAACTTGCCACTAGTTTGTGCATTCAGTGTGTTCCTTTTACTTTTTTGATACTATATTGTATGAAGCCCTTTTTTTCCCTGACTTGGGTTTGGTTTCATTGTTTTGTTTTGGGGTGTTTTTTTTTTTTTTCCTCCTCCCAGACTTCTCTTTGAACATGAATATGTTGACCCTTTCTCCACCCCCGCCTCCCCTCACCTGTTATATATGCCCTGACATTCTAACATTTCCTCTTCATCTGTGTGCTCTCTGGAAAAAGTCCCAGAAATAACCCATCAGTGTTCTTCCCTAACGCCTAGGTTTCTGACATACAGTTTTGTCTGTATCACTCTTAATAGCCTTTTAGAAGTGTTGAGAAAATCTGAAGTTCAAAAATGCACTCTGCCACATTGATATTTTAGTGTAGTAAATTAGGAACATTGACCAAGCTACAGGGCCATATATAACAGGTTATATACATGGTAGCAGCACTGGTGTGATTAAAGTTGCTACCATGTGCATTGACACCACATAATGTGTGCTGGTTTGGGTGTGTGCATACTTTCTGTCGTGGAATAAGGTTTATAAACCTTCCTCTTGGCTCTGCCTCACGTCCAAAGGGGTCCTGTTGGGTTGGCTTATGCCTGAAAGAGGGAAAAGCCATTTGGTTAAACAGATGCTTCAAACGGAATGGGAGAAATACGGCAGATTCCTGCTGCAGAGGGTTCAGAAGATACCCTTTCTGAATGTAATTCTTATGTTTATCCCAAACCAGTCTTGGGATTTTCCATACATTGGCTTTGATCCTCTTAATTTACTGGAAGGTTTGTAAGTTCAACCATATCCTGTCAACTGTCCCAGTTCCAGTGGAATCTTGTATTTCTGGTTTATTATAACAAGAAATTGTTCTCTCAGATCCAGCCAGAACTTTCTCTTTATTTGTTGTGCTCTTTGAAATGCTGTAGCTACTGTAACAAAATCTTGATATACCCCTTGTAGAGCCCAAGTCTTTCATAGTCGTGTTGAAATTTTGAGGAGCGGGTATTGTAGATTTGGTACAGAGTGAAGACTTTGTCCACCTTTGAGTAAGCCTTGCAGAAGGGTTAACCGCACAGTGTACTGACCCGTTTGGTCCATAGAAAGCTCAGACAAGGTGGTCTTGGGCAATATCTTGGACCCTGGCACTAGTCCCCCTTTTTCCCTGTACTGTTTAAGGGAAAAGAACCTTAACCACCTCCAACCAAACTAATTATACCATTGAGCTTCCTGGTACCCTGATCTGTTGAGAGGTGTGTTTTATTGCATGCTGGGAAGGAAATTTTGGTTAGAACATCCTGAATTTGAATCCTGTCAGTGTGACCTAGGCTGCTTGACTTAACCTCTGTGCAGCAGGTGGTTCGGTCCTGTAGAAAGGAGAGCTTGGAAAGATCACAGGAGGATAGAGGACTTAGTCGTGCTGACCTAACCAACCTGACCTGGATTCAAAGTGTACTATTAAGAGTGGACCATAAAGTATTTTTCTGTGGTCATGGCTAGTGGAATGGATATCTCCTTTGGCAGCCCCCAAGGCTTTGAGGGTGGCCCTGATTGGCAGTGGGCAGGCTACCTTGCAAACAACATCCCCTGGTTACATTGTGTCAGGCACCTCTCAAGGCCTGTAGGAAACCTTTGAGAAAAAAAAGGAAGAGGGAGCTGCAAGGTGAGTGGGTTCCTTCATACAGCCTGGGATGACCCTCAGCCCTCTCCCTTTCGCAAATACTTGACCGGTCCCCCAAGATAGCTAACGAATGTTACCCCAAGTGACTTGTTTTAACTAGAACTTTCAAGGTTTTTGTCTGGTGGCTTTCGAGCCATCCCCAGAACCCTTCACCTACATGAAGAGTGAAAGGTACTGAGGGCTCCAGCAGCATAAGTAAAGGGGAACCTAGTTGGGGCTAGAAGGGGAGGAGCTACAGTGGGTCCTTTCAACAGCTGTCCAACACAGTGCCCCATTCTAGCTTCAGTTCACCCACCTGTAGCCTCATACCTGTCTTCCGTTATTTGGACTGCCCCGCACACTTGGCAAGATTTACAGGATAAGAACGGCGGGGGCGGGGGTTGCCAAGGGAAAGCTGGGCCAGAATATCGGGGTGTTTTGTGATGGGAACTTCCCATGGTGCTTGGGTATACCTGAGGTGCTCTGTCTCCTAGGGTAGCCTCTAGCACAGGCTCCCCGTGCCCGGGGTGCTTACATTCGCACTCCATTCTGCTGACTCATTGCTCTTAATGCCCATGGGGACTGGCTGTCCAAAAGAACATTTAAAAAAAATTTTTTGTTAAGATTTATTGATCTGAAAGAGAAAAGCATGGATTTGTTATTCCACTTACTTACACGTTCATTGGTTGCTTCTGGTATGTGCCCTGACTGGAGATCAGACTCTGCAACCTTCACACAATCGGGATGACTAACCAACTGAGCTACATGGCCAGGGCTGTCCAAAAAGACTTGCCCCCATGTCTTCTACAAGCTTCTTTTGCACTGGCTCCACTTGACAGTATAGGGGCCCTTGTTCTAGAATCTAGGGAATCTTTACTACTATGAAAATGTCAAGGCATGGCCTTGTGGTCAGGGGACAAACCCCCTGGTGGTGTGGAGTGTGGGGGCTTTTGAGGGTCTCAGTGGAGATAGGCAATGGAGTGACCGTGGAGCCTAAGCCCCCGTACCTTCCTGCCTTCTCTATATTCCTCCTTCATTCCCTAAAGTGGGTACAAGGAACTCCCCTACAGCCGTGGGCTTTCTAACTCCGCCTGCTGCAGTTCCAGCATCTCCTGAGGCTTGTGTCCTGTTGCTGCCATCCTCTGCCCTTGGTAGAGTGGGAAAAGGAGAGTCGGCCTGGCTCCTGAGCAAGCCTTTCATTCATTCAGCCACAGTCTGCAAAGGGCTTGCCGTACACAAGGCATTGTTAGAAGGGCATTGGGAGCACAGAGAAGATCAATAAACTACATCTTGAAAGTCATAGAAAATTTAACACAAGGGAGAAGAGTATTCCAAATAAAGGAAACAACAAATAAAGGTATCCAGACCTAAAAGAGTATGTCATATGCCAAGGAGAATGAGTGTTAAGTGGAGACAGGCCCAGAAACACTCTGGGAACTGTGATGGTGGCAGCAGCCCCTAATCATGGGCCTCCTTACCTTCCAGGGCTGGCAGGCCAGTAGGCCAGGGGCAGCTGAAGCCCCGTGAGGCCCCTGAAACAAGAGGTGAGCTGCGGGCGAACAAAACTTCATCTGGCTCCCACTGTCTGCATTGCTGCCTGAGCTCCAACCCCCCACCCTGCCACCCCTGCCACCCCCCAGCCCCATCTGTGGAAAAATTGTCTTCCACAAAACTGGTCCCTGGTACCAAAAAGGTTGGGGACCACTGCTCTAAAGGATTTACTTTTAGGAAAGAGTGAAGAACAGTGAATAAAAAATGGAATTGCTTTAATCAAGTTGCTAAAATTATCTACACTATGAAAGACAATTCTTGTTCTAACTAGCCTGTGGACTTAAACTTTTAACTTTTCAGTCCTGCATCAATGTCTATAAACACATCCTGACCTCCATGTAACCCTCTGATTATGTTTTGAAGGACTCACATACCCAGAGCACTGGACTTGACCAGAATTCCTGGTGTCCATCTTCCAGACCACCTGACATTTGACTGATAACCCATCCTGGACCAATCCTGGGGCTAAGAATGCAAGAATGTACTATTTACTCTAAGAACTCTTAACTTTTCTTTCTTTGGAACACTTCTGGGTTTTCCCCTAGCTGTGTTACAAGTTTGCAAATTTTAAGACCCTTTAATAAATCTTTATCGTTTCTCGCAAAACCTCCCAACTCTTTTTGAGTTTAACAACTTGATTCTCCATTTAGGCTTGATTAATTTATTTGCCCTTCAGGATAATGTGATTATTAGCTTAAGATTTAAACACATGTATGGTGTAATATGTGATATGTGAGAAATATATATTTGGCCTTCAACCCTGTTCCTGGCACAGAGCTCCTGAAACCCTAGGAATTTTTTTTAAAGTATATTTTATTGATTATGCAATTACAGTTGTCCCATTATTTTCTTGCCTTTATCCGCCTCCACCCTGCACCCTCCCTCCCACCAGTATCCCCCTCCCCAACCCTTAGTTCTTGTCCTTGGGTCATATATATAAGTTCTTTGGCTTCTCCATTTTTCATACTATTCTTAACCTCCCCCTAAACTGGAGGAGTTTCATGTGACAAGACCAATAATGGTGTCTTGTTATGTTAATGAGCCCCATAGGATGGGGGCTGGTTGCCAGTGGAGCCAACCATGTGATGAGAAGATTGGACCTTCCAGTTCCAGCCGCAGACCTCTGGGGAGGTGATGGGTTGGAGATTGAGTTATATTAATGAGGTGCTTTTGGACCCCATCTGAAGGTGAAGGCTGGTATCCAGGAGAACTAATCTTGTGAATAAAGGGTTGGAAATTTCAGTCCCCTCTCCCCTCCTCCTCTTCACCCCCCCCAACCCCCACCACCCTGGGAGGTTGAGTTCAAGCACCAATAGCCAATGATTTAATCAAACGTGCCTATGTAATGAAGCCTCTATAAAAACCCAAAGGAAGTGTTTGGAGAGCTTCCGAGTTGGTGAACATGTGGAGACTGGAAGAGAGAAGAGCACCAGGCAAGGTCACAGCCTCTGTACCCTTTCATCATCTTTTGCCCTCTTTCATCTCTTTCATCTCTTCCATCCAGCTGTTCCTGAGTTACATCCTTTTATAATAAACTGGTAATCTAGTAAGTAAAATGTTTGAGTTCTGTGAGCCGCTCTAGCAAATGAATGGGACCCTAGGAGGGCATCACGGGAACTTCTGAATCACAGCCGATAAGTCAGAAACACAGGTAATAACCTGGACTTTCAAATGGCATCTGAAATGGGAAGGGGGTGGGGGTGGATCTTACAGGACTGAATCCTCAACCAATGGGATCTGATGCTCCTACCTGGTGGGCTGCACAGGTAGATAGTGTCAGAATTGAGTTGAACTCTGAGACACTCAACTAGTGTCTAAGAAGTGCTTGTTGGAGGTGTTTAAAAAAAAAAAAAAAGACCAGAATAGAGACACTCTTGCTAAGCTAATCACCAAACCAAAATTTAATAACTAATCTAATTGCAGTTGCAGTTTCTTCCAGGAGTGGAATTTTAAACCAATCAGTCTGTAATTACCTGGTCAGCACTAGTGAGGTAATCTGCCTGATAAGACCCCCTGCCTTAACCTAAGGAAAAGTGACCTTTCTTGAAATAATCCATTCTTAATTTTCTTGTTCCACCCTCTTTCTGCCTATAAAAACCTTTCAATTTATACAACTCCTGGGAACACCCTTTTAGTTGCTAGATGAGATGCTGACCAGTTCATGAAATTTATGAATTGCTTAATAAAGCTAATTAGTCTTCAAATTTACTCAGTTGAATTTTGTTCTTTAATAGAGGTGTGGGGGAACATATAAACACATGTTGGAATTGGGTCCAGGAACCCAAAAACACAGGGATGGGAGACACACACAGTGAAAAAGCTATCTGTAAGACCGAGGTCTCCCAAAATTTCTAAAACTTTACCATTTGGACTTCAACAAAAAGCACACCCTTTAAAGGAATTTCATTTAAGGGAAAACCCAGGTCAGGGAGTGGAGAAAAGAGGAGATGGGGGAAAGTCAGACAAAGATAAAAGAAGAGGACAGGCCTCCTCAGCCACTTCCCAGTTCCCAGTGCTGCCAATGCCAGGACCCACCCGCCGCCTCTGACTCTTCTGTGATGAGCAGGAGCCCTAGAGTCTGTCCTGACGTTGGTTTGACCAGAGAATTCGCCCATGGGGGAGATGAGATGGTTGCTCCTCAGGAGCACCAGCTGATGAAACAGCTGGAATCTCAGGCCTCCTGACTGCCCATCCAACCCCATCCCTGCTCCTACCATTACGGCTGCCCCCTTCAGCTCTGCCCCTGAAGCATTGTAAGGCTCCCTAAACAAAGGTCTGACCTCCCAGAAAGCAGGGTGGACCAGGAAATTCCTGTCCCTTACCTGGACCTAACAGGCCCAAAGAAGTCTAACTCTCAGGTCCCCTTCCCCAGTTAACGCCATCACCAGATACCAGTTTCTGTGTGCACCGCCATGAGAAGGATCCTCTGATAACCCTGACTACACCCGCTGCCCCATTCAGGATCCACATCGAGTATAGGGGCGCAGCTAGCCTGCCAGGCAGAGAGCACTGTGTGACTGTTACTGCCTGAGCCAAAACAGCTATTCCTACAGAGTTTCCTCATGGAACTACCCCAAAACCCACCTTGAAGTCCCCAGCAAGGAGGGCACAAGTCAACCTAAGCACCACCCAGGGGGTGGGGAGATGGGAGACAGAAGAGAGGGGGAGTTCTTATGACCTACATCTCCCTCGGCCTCTATGGAAAAGCCAAGGACTGGAAGGCCACTGTAAGGTGATATGGGTGCAGGACGGGAGGAGAGGGGTTTTGTGCTGAATACCTTGTGTCGTGATGCCTGGAATTTGATAAGTGTTTAGAGAATGAATAATTGAACCAGCACTGGCCTTCAACCTGTTATCAAACTTCAGGGTTTATGTAAGACCCTTGCCCAGTCTTCCTCACAGAGGCGTCCAAGGAACCAAGGAAAGAAGGATTCTAAAAGTCCCTTTGAGCACTTACCTTCTCTGAGCAAGGTTATTATGTCATCTGACTGGTATTTTAGAACGCAGAGTGACCTGGAGAGTAGAAAGACTAGAGGCAAGATCAGCCAGAAGGATGTTGTGATGCCTTCCCGAGATAGATTAACAGCTAACTCAAGGTGATAAGAACAGCAGTGGAAAGGAAAGCATAAAACAAAACAAAAAAGTAATTTTCCTCAGAGAACCAGTCTTTGAAGTAAGATAACTTATACTAAAAAGTATTTGTTATTTATCTAAAATTCAAATTTACTTACTGTCCCAAGGTTTTTGTTTGTTCTGTTTTCTAAATTTGGCAACACTACTTCTAAGAGGTACCCGAAAGAAAGAACTGTGGCCTAATACAAGGGCTTTGTGTCTAGATGCTAGGCCATCAACTTTCTTTCCCAGTCCAGGCCAGGCCTTGTTCTCGCTCAGGCCAGAAGGACTTGGTCTTGTCTCTTTCCTCTTCAACAGTGTCACCACTTTCTCTACTCCTGGGTTTCCCTTTCTGAAGGCCTGACTGTGAAGTAGGCTGCAATTGCCCTAGATACTCACTTCTTTACTACTTACTCACAAAGTAAGTTCCCATCCTCTCATGAGAGTTTTACCTCTAATCACCAGAGAGAAAAATACAGGGAAATGAGAGACAAACAAAAACTGTACCAAGCTTTAAAATTGCCACAGTTAGGGTCTCAGGTTTACAGCTGCTGACCAGCACTGCCCCACAGTGATTTAAACATCTCCTCCTTTACTCCTGAGAATGAACTCAAGGCTGAACCACCTGGTGCCCATTTATCTTTACAGGCACGTCTCCCCCATGGCCCACAGGACTATGAGCCACGGGACAGAGGGGTGTGCCTCTTGCTGAAAAATCAATGAGGTGCAAACTTTCTGAAAAGCCATAAAAATGAAACAAAACTTAGGAAACTTTCAAAGGGAAGAACAATGAAAATATGGAAATACATGCAAGTTTTACATTTTAAATTTTTATTTACTTATGTATTTTTTAATCCTCATGCAAGGACGTGTTTACTGATCTTAGAGAGATACAATGGGAGACAGAGAGAAAAACATGGGCTGAGAGAGAAACATCAACATTGATCAACTGCCTTCTTACTTGCATGCATGCGCGCGCACGCGCGCGCGCGCACACACACACACACACACACACACCCGGCCTGGGGAATCAATTCAGCAACCCACATATGTGCCCTGACAGGGAACCAAAGCAATAACCCTTTGGTGCACGGGTTGCACGGGACAACGCTCCAACTAGCTGAGTGACCATGTCTGGGCTAATTATTACTTTTTTTTACTGTAACAAAATACGCATAACAAAATTTACCACTTTAATAATTTTTAAGTGTACAGTTCAATGGCATTAAGTAAATTACATTCTTTTACAACCATCACCACTACTCATCCCACACTGAGATTGTACCCATTGAACAGTAACTCCCCATTCTCCCTTCTCCACAGCCCTTGGCAACAGTTTAGGGGTTGTTGTTTTTTTCATGTTTAAAAATTCATTTATTTTTAGAGAGAGGGGAAGGGAGGGAGGAAGAGAGGGAGAGAAACATCAGTGTGTGATTCCCTCCCGCGCACCCCCTACTGGGGATCTGGCCAGCAGCATGTGCCCTGACTGGGAATCAAACCAGAGGCCCTTTGGTCCACAGGCTAGCATTCAATTCACTAAGCCACACTAGCCAGGGCAATACTGTTCTGATATAGAGATAAAACATCACTTTATCTTCATAAATTTGACTGCTGTAGGCACTGCATATAAGTGGAATCATAAAATACTTGTCCTTTTGTGTCTGGCTTATTTCACTTAGCATAATGTCTGCAAGGTTAATCCATACAGTAGCAGGTAGTAGAATTTCACTCCTTTTTAAGGGTGAATAATATTCATACGCGGTTTTGTACATATTTTATGCCATTAAAAATGCACTAGTAAATTTAGAAATATAAAACTATACTATGAATGTATTCTGGTTTTCTCATAAAGTTAGTATAGCAAGGCTATGGACAATTAGGGATATAAGAATTTATTTTCCACCTTCAGAGAAAACAAAAAGTACCCACACCTCCCAAAATTATTCTTTTCCCTAGCTCCAGAAGTCTAGAGACTTAAAAAATATCCGCCCCGTAAAAGCCTATGAAGAACTACAACTCCCAAGAGCATTAAGGACCCGCCTGTCTCCCCACCCTGCGGGCTCCAGACTCCATTTCCCAGAAATCCCGGAGGCTGGGGTGGGAGCCGGCATTTCCCCGGCGCCCCCTCGCGGCCATTTCAGCCGGGCTTCAGTTCCCGGCGACCATCGCGGCAGGTTCCGGCGTAAGGGCAATTCGTGATGGCTGGAGCTGGTTCCGCTGCAGTTTCCAGGGCAGGGACCCCGGTGGCAGGGCCCGCAGGCCGCGACCTCTTCGCCGAGGGGCTCCTCGAGTTCCTGCGACCCGCTGTGCAGCAGCTCGACTCTCACGTTCACGCCGTCAGGTGCCAAAGAGGGAAGGTTGAGGCGGAGCCTCTCGATTTGGCCTTGTAGGGGTGGGGCCAAGAAAGGGCGGAGCCAAGATGGGTTTGGGCCAGGGTTCTGAAGCGACTAAGAACAATGGATTTGGGAAACTGGAGGAGGGAGGAACGGCCTCGGTGGAGTGGGAGGCTGGCTTCTCTCTGCAGTTGGGGAACGCGTAGGGGAACGGGTTTCTTGTGTTCCATTGATTGACCCTGTAGGCCTTGTACTGCTTTGCAGAGAGAGCCAGGTAGAGCTGCGGGAACAAATTGACAACCTAGCTACTGGTGAGTAAGCATCCCTGTATATCTGGAATTCTCCAGCTCACTGTCAGAACCATGTGTTTTGCCGTCCTCTGGGCTGGGTTTACTGTCACTTCCTCGCAGCACAGCAATACGCTGCCAACAGATTAAGTTTCTAGTGACTATGGCCCACGTGGGTGCAAGAGTGTTTTCCATTCCATTTACTAGCCTACTTTGCCTAAGAACAAGAAATGAGCCAGTAGGTGTTAGTTGCATGTTACTTCCACCCACAGAACTGTGCCGAATCAATGAGGATCAGAAAGTGGCCCTGGATCTCGATCCTTATGTGAAGAAGCTACTTAATGCCCGGCGACGAGTTGTCTTGGTCAACAACATTCTACAGAATGCCCAGGTAAAAGAATTTCCTACCAATAGAGATTCTTTGCTCTGCTTTCCAAGTTGTCAGGATATGGCTCCAGTTTTCAAGGGATGCCTCAAAGTCTCCAACACAGTGAAAGACGTAATTTTTCAATTGGGGAAGGAGAGTTGTCAACTAAATTAGTGTCTACCATAATAGAACTATTTATTCACAATACCCAGTTGCTGTCATTTATGTTCTTGTATACCTTAGAAGACCTACATTGAGATGGAGCAAACCTGTGATACTTTCCAGCACCTGGATGACAGTGAGCTGTAAAGCCTTTCACAGGAGTTATTTTCCAAATCTTGTCTTGTAGGAACGGCTGAGGCGGCTAAACCACAGTGTTGCCAAGGAAACAGCCAGAAGAAGGGCAATGCTGGATTCAGGAGTTTACCCCCCTGGCTCCCCAAGCAAGTAACAGGCCAGATGGCCCCACAGCCTCAGGATAGCACAAGTAGTATCTTCCAGCTGCCTCATTTCCTCTGGGATACGCTATAAACCTTGGGACATCAAAACAGTCCTATCGTTTGTTTTAAAGCACTTAAGTCTTATATCTGAGTCCAAAGAAGCCTATGTACAGGACTCAAGATCCTAAAGGATTACAGCTCTTGCTTCCAAGGATGAGCTAAGACCTCTACATTTGATTTTTCTTTTTTATCCTCACCCAAGGACATTGTTTTCATTGCTTTTAGGAAGAAGTGTGCCCTGACCCGGGATCAAACTCAACCTGGGCATGTGACCTGACAGGGAATTCAATCCATGACCCTTTGGTCTCCATTCCAAGCCACACAGGCCAGGGCTACATTTGATTTTTTTAAAGGTACATATCCAAGGCCTACCTTTACCTTAAAACCTAGTTAACCAGGGAGGGGCTTCCTGTTAACATGACTGGTTGTTGGAGCTTGGGTAGCATGTCCTCTACCTGTGACTTATTTTCCTATTTATATTGAGGATTTGGAGAGGGCAGGCAAAGTCATTGTGAATGATATATCTACCCTTTTGTGGATTTCACTAGCTTGAATGCAGTAGCAGTGTTGCTAAAACCATTTAATAAATGCTTAAACAGTATTCTAGTTTACTCTGATATATGAAAAGGTATCAAGTCTTTGTACTTTAATTCAAATATAGCTTCAAATTGTGATCTAGTGTTCACAATGAAAATACTTTGGTTTTGTTTTTTTTTTAAAGATTCTATTTATTTACATTTAGAGAGAGGGGAAGGAAGAGAGAAACATCAGTGTGCGAGATACATAGATTGGTTGCCTCTTGCATGCCCCCCAGTTGGGGACCTGGCCCACAACCCAGGCACGTGCCGTGAGAATCGAACCAGTGGCCTCTTGGTTCCCAGGCCAGTGCTCAATCCACTAAGCCACACCAGCCAGGGCTTCAGTAGCATTTTCAATGAAAAGTATAGAAAGAAAAAGGAAGCAAAAAAGGTGGCCAGATACCACAGAAAAACAAGACCAAGAGCCCTACTAGGAAGTACTTTAATCATTTTTCTTAGAAAAAAGATTTGAGGCATGAACAGTTGACATTTCAACAAAGTACTGGTTGAGAGAGGTTTCCAGGAGCTGGGGACTGTACAGCAATTATGAAGAAAAGTTGTTATCCTGCTTCACTATAGATGAGACACTTCCGGCTATTAAGTCAATATAAGAACTAAGTGGGATGACACTTCCTTCCATAGAGTTTATTTTTATTTTCTTTCCTGTCTCCCCATCCCTCAGAAATGCCACTATATAAAGCCCAGTAGCAGTTAGCTTAATTAAGCTCCAGTCTTCTCTCTGGGTAAGAAAGGGTGAAGATACGGGTTGGTCACTCCTGAGTCTCCATGCTTTCCTCCTCCTCTCCTTGAGGTGGTTCTTCTGTGTTCTCCTCCTCTTCCTCTCCTTCCTTCTTCTCTGGTGGCTTCTCATAAGCCTTTTCTGAAGGTGTCACTATCACTCCATCCCAGGTAGATATTTCAGAAGCAAGATCTAGAAGAGTAAAAAAGGTGATTTCAGACAAGTAGCCCAGCACAGAAGTCATGATCTACACAGTGGAAATGTTATGCTATCTGAATAGTGTAGAGCTTCTTTGTAGAACACAGAAGACCCTAAAGACCCTAGCCCAGTGGTCACTCACAGCTGGCATCACCCTCCTGGCCAAGGATCTTCCTAAAGCCACCATGTGAGAGGATTCGGACCAGAGTCTGAGCTGTGTAGCAGACCATGTCCTGAAAGAGAGCAAAGTGAGGGTAAATAAGCAAGAATTGAAGTACCTTTATTTGACTAACATTCTCATGAAAATAAGAGATAAAGGCAACTTTTTAATTTCAAGACCAAAGTATGTGAGAATTTCCAAATCCTTGACCCCTAGGACCACATTCCCCTTGCCTTCTGACCCAAGGATATTCGAGAATGGAACAAAACAGACAATTTCAGAGCTGTCCCAATACCTGCTGTTCCAGAGTCATAACTGTGTGTACTCTGAAGTTGCCACTCTCACAGGGGTCTGTGATACCCATCGACCCTGGCAGGAACAGTCCTGCAGCCAGAATCTGCAAGCAACGCCTGAAACGCAGGGAGGTATTAAAACACCAAGATGGTTTACAGCCAGCCCCAAACCCGAAGAAGCATGCTATACCTGTATGCCACATTTAGGGCCAAAGGCTGTCTGGTGGGGTTGTTCATCACGGCATAGTGCCCCTGGAAAACAATAAATCTGGTAGGTGTGCCATAAAAAAAACAGCAATCTATTTTCACACAAACTAAAACCCTAAGCCATCATGAGGAAAACTGGTTATTAAGGCCTGGCCAAAATTTTCACATTCAGAAGTGATTCTGAAGTGACTGCTCATCTGGTATGTTCTCTCCGTTATCATGTTAATGAAATGACAGCAGTAATAAAAAAGACAAAGGGGCAGTAATAACTACTAATTTAATGCTCTAAAAATCCCTGTGAAGTAATAAGCACTGAATCTTTTTTAAAATACATATTTGATGGAGAGAGAGAAGACAGAAAGGAACATCAATCACATGGCTCTTATACGTGCCCCAACCGGGCATCACAAGCAAAACCCTTCAGTGCACGGGATGACACTCCAACCAAGTCACACTAGCCAGGCAAACACTGAATCTTTATGGGCTTGGTTGTCCATCCATGAGGTTTCTTTTAAGCTTCACCAAATTTCAGATTGGTAGACATCAGAGTAAATGCTGTTAAATAGGAATGATCAGGAACTCCAATGGCCCTTCTTTACTTACGAGGAGGTCAAGGATCCAAGGTGTGAGGGGCTCAAAGCCAGGAAAACGAATCCTTAGGTCCTTCAGGAGTCTGATGAGAACTTTAACTCTGAAGGTAAGAGGAACCCAGGGATTAAAAAAAGTATGATCATGTACTTCCACACCTGAGGTATACAGCTGAAACTATTTGCAGAACTACACATTCTCTTATTTTTCTCAATTTAAATTTGCTTACTTAAGATAAAATTCGAAATCCTGACAGAAAATTGGGAGCTAAAAAAGCTCTGTCAGATTAAGTACAGGGGTATCCTGCTATTCACTATGGTGAGAAGGGTTAGGTTATCTTAATGCTGAGGGAGGGACTCACGTGGACTGAGAAGCATTTTCCTCAAACCAGCGGGCATGTCGGATGGCTGCTAAGGCACTCTGCAACACCTTGATATCCACTAGATGCATAGTAGGCCAACATGAAACATTTCTATTATTAAGCAAGCAATTCAATCCCATTGCCATAGTTCAGTAACTTGGAAAGAGGACAGGATAATGTAATTCCTTACCACTTGTCCAAAACTCACTACTTGTCCCCTAGACCAAATCTAGAAGCATACAAGAGCCACGATTTTTTCCAAACGCCTAACCCACCTCCATAAACATTTCCTTGGTTCGTTTCCTTAAGTCCTCCAACTGCTTTTCTGGCTATCCTGTCTTTGACAGTTTCACTTAGTAAACCTGTCTTCACATTACAGAGGGAGGCAGCAAAATTTTGAGAGTAAACTTAGGTCCCAGACTGTTTCATGTGGCTAACTGGCTAACTAAGCTCAACCGCAGCTTTATACCATGTTTCGAACTTCCCCAAATTTCCCAGCAATGGAATAAAAGTACTAACAATGGAGTTCTGGATCCAGTTTTCGGAGATTGGGTGGCACTGTTGTAATGAGAATCTTCACTGTAGCATCAGAAGAACTGATCTCAAAGCCAGTTTCATTGGTCAGCATGGTCAAAACTGAAAGAAAAAAGAAATTGGTGGTGGGTGGGTGGAGGCAGAAGAGGGGAGGGGGCAGTAGTAATGTATAAAATAATTTTAAAAAAAAAAGAAAATTAAAAGCTCTAACTCTCACATTTCCATTAGATGATCAAAGGTAAATCCAGGGTGGGGGAATAGATAGGTTTTCAAAAACAGCAGAAGTTCAAAATGAGGGTTTACAATACAGAGTTTTAAAAGTAAGGGAGATCAATGGGATTTTGAACACTGGAGATCTAAGCCAAAACTTCCCCAACATAAAACTCCTCATTCACTCTTCCTTCTAGCCTGACCAGACTCTGTCAGCTATGTACTTAGAATTACGGACCTGGCTCCTATCGACCACTAGATACATGTTCAGCAACAAACTCAAACCTTCAGAAGGGTCCTGTGCTCGTAGGCTTTCCACGACTTTGTTCCCTAGGGCAGCAACAGCTTCCACTAGAAGGAGAGAAAAGGAGGTCACAAACATTACAATTACCGACTACGTACTCTGATTTCTGTCCCATGTTCAAGGCTGGAGTAGAGCACGCAACAGAAAAAAACACAATGGGGAAGCTAATGGCTAGATGGAGAAATTGGAAGACTCAGGGCACAGGACACTTTCTCCTATTCCCACATTCTTCTTCTACAGGAGGGTAGCACTAATGCTATTTTGGGCTGGATAACTCTTGGGAAATTGAGGGGTAGGGTCCATCCTGCAGCCTATACCCACTTGATGCCAGTAGCCCAAACGTATCTCCAGACACTACCCAATGTCCCCTGGAGGGTAAAATCACTCCCATTTGAATAACACTGCCCTACAGTAACTGGCCATACACTCTTTTTTATGACTTACTGATTTTCGAGAGAGGAAGAGGGAGAGAGGAAGAGGGAGAGAGGAAGTGGGGGGAGAAAAACATCGATTTGCTGTTCCACTTATATAGGCATTCATTGGTTGATTCTTGTGTTTTGTTTTTTTAAGATTTTACTAATTTACTTTTAAAAAGAGGGGAAAGGAGAGAGAGAGGGAGAGAAATGTCAGTATGTGAGAGACACATTGATATGCTTCCTCCCACATGCCCCCAACTGAGCACCTGGCCCACAGCCCAGGCATGTGCCCGGACTGGGAATCGAACCAGTGACCTCTCCATTCCCAGGCTGGTGCTCAATCCACTGAGCCACACCAGCCTGTGCCCTGACCAGGGATCGAACCCGTAAACCTGGAATATCAGGAACAACACTCTAACCAAATGAGCTACCCAGCCAGATGGCCATACCTTCTTTCAGACACACGCTCCAGAGTTTGTCCCTTATTCCCCCCACATTAAAAAAATAAATTTTCCGCTTTTTTCCTTCCTGGCTACTTGAAGATCGGCCACCATCATGAACAACACAGTAACCATCACGACCAGGAAGTTCAGACCAACATACTACTTCAGTGGAAACAAATGATCACTGACATCCCTCACCCTCGTAAGGCAACAATACCTAAAGCAGAAACTCGGAGAAACAGCCCAAGATGTGTAAGGCCACACCAAATGTCATCTTTGTGTTTGGATTCAGAGTCCATTTTGGTGGTGGCAAGACAATTGGCTTCGGCATGATTTATGATTCCCTGGATTATGCATACAAAAATGAACCCAAACACAGACTTGCAAGACATGGGCTATATGACAAGACCCCCAACAAAACAGAGAAAGGAATGCAAGAACAGAATTAAGTCAGGGAGACGGCAACAGCCAACACTGGTGCTGGCAAAAAGGGAGCTGGAGATTGGACAACAGAGGTGTGAGGAATCTTCAGGGACTTTAATCTGTGGGGATTATATAGAATTTTCATGAGAGGATTAATAAGATAAGAACTTTTACAAATAAACATATTTTCCCATTTGTCTTCCGGCCTTTCTCGCAAGAAATCTGGGCTTTAAAAATCCCTGTGCCTCCACTCTAACTGCTATATTCTGTCCCCATGGCCAGAAAGAGGTACACTCACATGTTGGCAGAATCTTTAGGATTACCACCAGGTCAGCCACATTGTGTCCTGTAGTCATTGTTCCCTTTTTATACGATCCGACCTGTCGGACTTCTTCAATTTGCTGTTGGAAAAGGGATTTCAGAAAAAAGAGAAAAAAAGGGACTGCCTAGTTCCTCTCAGAGTTCGATTACAACAAAGCTTATTACCCAGCTTTGGAAGTTACAGAGGTCAAATCATATCTCAAAGCCACACAAAAGCCTGACACATCATGCCTAGCTGATGAACAATGATACAAGTCTTGCCCCCAAAAACCAGTACCACAAAGGAGCCCATGAAATGTCCATACTACTAAGGCTGCCATTTTCTAGGACTAAATCATCGCAAACTCACCACTTCAAATGTTCCTGGAGCCACAATCAAGTTATCAATCACATTGTTTATTTTTGTCACCAGAGAAAGGATGGAGGCCTAAAAAACAGCAGGAAATAAAAATAACCTAAAGTGAAAAATCATAAGCAACCTCTCAGTTTGAGTATTTCCCCCTAATTCCTTCCATATAAACCGAATCAATACCAACATAGTGCTTTGAAAACACTCCAACTGCTCCGGCCTTGAACATACCAGAAGAAATCAACTTTTTGATCTCAAAGACAGATTCCTCAGTAAAAATTCAAAAATATATGTAATCTAGCACTCTCCCTCTACCCACAATGAGAAATACAGAGAACAATTAGAGTAGTCCCCCTTAGCCATGGTTTTACTTCCCATGGTTTCAGGTACCCAGTCAACTATGGTCAAAAAATATTAAATGGAAAATTCCAGAAATTAGCAATTCATAAATTTTAAATTGTGCACCATCCCCCTCAAGACATGAGTCATTTCTCTGTCCAGCACATCCACATGGTATATGCTACCCACCCACAGCCCTCTTGGTTACCAGATCAACTGTTGAAGTGTCATAGTGCTTGTGTTCTAGCAACCCTTACGTAAGAAGCCTAAGCCTCCATCACAGCGCCTGCCTCCATCATTCACCTCACTTCATTTCATCATGTAGGCACTGTATCATCTCATGTTATCAAGAAAAAGAGGAAGTATAATAAGTAAAATAATTTGAGATAGTCGCATAACTTTTATTATAGCATGTTATCATTGTTCTATTAATTAGTTATTGCTGTTAAGTTCATACTGTGTCTGATTTATAAATTAAACATTATCAGAGGTGTGCATGTACAGGAAAAAAGATAGTACATACAGGGTTCAGTACAATCCATAGTTTCAGCATCCAGGGGGCATCTTGGAACATACCCCCGTGTTTGAGGGTGGGCTAATACAAACCTGTGGAGTTTAGGCTCTGATGACAGTCTCCTCACCAGCACTTACTCACTTCTCTAGCTTTCCTAGAGAAATCACAGGAAGAGACCCAAAAGAATATACCTGTTCAGCAGAATTAGGAGCAAGGTCCTGATTTCTCTTCAGCAAGGCCTCACTGAAGGAAGTTTCATCAGGTGCTGGCTTGACCCGGGGGAAGGCCATTTCACACTAAACCAGAAGCAAATAACTGTTATTTATAAAGAACAATATATAGGTGCCCTGACCAGTGTGGCTCAGTTGGCTGGGCATCGTCCCATAGAGCGAAGGCACATGCACGCGTTCAGATTCTGTTCCCAGTCTGGGCACAGAAAAGGGCCAGCAGATCAATGTTTCTCTCACACATCACATGTTTGTCTCCCTCTCTTTCTCCCTCCCTTCCCCTCTCTCTAAAAATATATGAATAAAATATTTTTTAAAGAATTATATACAAGAGAAATTGTTTTCCGTTGCTACAGAAGAAAAAATTGAAAATTTTACACTTGTTTTTATTCCTTACGATGTTCAAATTAGCCTACCCATGCTGCTTACACTGTTTTTGTATGTAAAGCAACTCTGCTGACTCAAAACCCCAACTCTATACACCAATCCCTTTTCTGACTGCAACCACTATTTTATCAGGGAGATGCTGGGCTCCAGGAAACTACAAGTGAAAAGGGGCCAGGACCCATTTCTATGTGAACGAGTTAACAGGGCCCACGGTACTCACCAAATAGAAATCAAATGGGATATGTGGCACAAAGGGCCTGAACCTAAAACAAGAGGAACAATCAGCTATTAACCGCAGATATCGAGTGACTTAGCATAACGTGGGCCAAACTCATTTAGCAGGAGAGCATGTGGTTTCTAAATCACAGCTGGATCTCACAAAAGCAAGTACATTAGTCCACTTGAAACTCCATTTAGGTGACTGAAATGGAAATTAACCAGTGCAGAGATGCTAAAAGCTGGCACTCACCCTCCTCCTGGGCCTCCTCTTGAACCAAAGCGCCCACCACGACCTCGGCCTCTGTCGCCCCTATAAATGTATAAACAGACTAACTTGTTTTGACCTCGTTAAAGAAATCTCTCCACCATACCGGCCGTACCACTTCAAGTTTGCCTACTTCCATCACTCTGAACTCTCCTTCGGAAGCCAAGTATCCCCATTCCCACTTACACTTCTCCCCACTCCAAAAGCCCAGCCTCACCCCATGGCCTCCTCGTTTGGGATCATTTAATCACAACCCACACCAATAATGACGGGGCTCAAACACTGAGCCCCTGTAAGAATTACCCCACAATCCCAGGACATGCCAACCCTAACACTTCAGAGACTAAAGTAATTACTGATTTACTTATTAACGTACTAAAACATTGATCGGGCTTATCCCATCAAGCACTTGGCAGAGGATGAATGAGGCACGTTCAAGCCTTCTCAGGCCAGATGGGGGGCCAGGGGAGTGCTCCTCCTGGGATCTGAGGACATCCCCTCGCCTAAGCCCCTCAGAAACCCAGGTGCCAAATCCGCCACCCCACTCCTGAGCCCCAACGCCATCCCAGGCCCAGGTTTCCCTGCCTTCGCGGCCGCGGGCCTCCCCCACTGGCCCGAACTCGGAGTTCTCAGGTTTTAGGGCAGCCCCCAGACGCGTGCTCCTTTCACGTCCACCGACTCCTTTCGGCCCACCTTCCCAAAGTTCTCGGCCAAATACCCCAAACCTTCCCCGAGCACCCAGTGCCCTTACCTCATGGTGCCCTAAATCGCGAACAATGGAAGCCACACCAACCGCCCCTCTCCTCAGAGAAGCCGACACCCAGAGAGATGGCTTGCCAGCGTATCCCAACAAACTCTGTTGCGATTGGCTCCCGCCTTACTTCTCCGCTTATGTCTATTGGTTTACGGCGGAAAACGATAATTTTCTTTACTGGACACTAGGTGGCACTATGTAAAAAGTCAGGTCCCGGACCAATAGAAAAGTGTCTATAAGAATCAGGAGCCCCCAGCTTGACAGAAAGCAGAGTGGCGCAGCGGAAGCGTGCTGGGCCCATAACCCAGAGGTCGATGGATCGAAACCATCCTCTGCTAGCAAGGATTCTTTTCACCCCAGAATATATATGACTTCTACTTTTTCAGCAAAAATAAACACCGTCTTTCTACTTCTTTCCTCCCTCAAAAATGCAGCTTTATGAAGCTGTTTTAGCCATCAGCAACTGAAATGGGGAAATAGGAGGGTATTTTAGGCAACAACGAAGAGTACACAGAAGCAGCTTTGAAAAAAGGAGGCAGCGTATTGATTGAAGGAGTGGGGGAAAGCAGTGATAGTGAGGGACCTGATGGGAAACTGAGGCAGCTTCTGAGAGAGTTCAGAAAAAGAAAGCAAGGGAAGCAGCAAGGAGGGAAGGACCCTACCCATCTCGGTTTCCCAGTCCCCGCCCCCGCATTTCTCCTTTCCTCACTCTATAAACTGGCGGATTTCACCTTCATGCGAGATTTCACCAGCCGCATACACTAGTATACTGTGTTTTCATTTAAATAAATCAGATTACTATGTGCTTTATCCCTCCTGTAATACTTACTTCCCGTTTGCCTCCTTTTGCACTGATTAATGTTTATTATTCCCTCCCCGCCTTTGTTAATTGAAAGTTACAAACTCTTTTTCTCCCCCTATAGTGACTACACTAAAAATTACAACATGCATCCTTGACTTAGCAAAGTCCAATTTTACCTAATACGTTTACCCTCCTCGTGGAAAATGCAGGAATAATTTAATTCCATTTACCACTATCACTGTCTCCATTATTATATACTACTGCTGTTGTGTGAGCCTTTTAAATACTTTATTGATATATGATTTATTATGACAAAACACACAGATCTTGACCCCACAGCTCGGTTATTTTTGTGTTATATATTACGTCTATATAACGAACACCCAGATTAAGATAAAGAACATTTTTATCACCTCAGAAAGTTCACACATACCCCTTTGTCCTGCACTTAGAGGGCGATCGCTACTCTGATTTTTATTATCATAGAATAATTTTGTCTCTTCTTAAACCTCATACAAGTGGACTCACACTGTATGTACTTTTTCTGCCTAGCTTCTCTTGCTTGTCACGTTTCAAGATTCTTCCACGTTTTTGCATTTGTCAGCAATTTTGCCCTTTTTATTTATGAGTAGCACTCCATTGCGTAATTATACCACAGTTTATCCTTTCTCCTTTTGATGAATTCAAGGACCTGCCACCGGCTGAGATGCACGCAAACACATTTGGGTTGTTTCAAGTTTGGGGACATTACGAATGAAGCTGCTCTGAACATTTTTTGTACAAGATTCTTGTGGTCCAGATGCATTCGTTGCTCTTGGGATTGGTTTAGGTATACGCGTGCACAAAATTTAATTCTCTGTATATTTTCAATCCCAAAAGACATTAATGCTTATTAATTAAATTAGTGGTCACTTAGATTTACCGTTTTTAATGCTCTTTATTCCTTCCTGAAACTCCACCCATTCACCTGGTATAATATTCCTTCTGCTCAGGAATTAGTGCCCATCTGCTAGTGGCTAACGTTTTTGGTTTTGATTTGTATGAATAAATCTTTATTTCACCTGTGCTTCTTTTTCTTTTCTTTTCTTTGCATTGCTCTTCACACAGATGGCTGCAGAGGCTTTAAACCATAATCCAGAAATACACAACTATGCAACACAGACCAATTAGCCAGATCAAAACCAAAACGGCTTCTTCTAACTACCCTGTAAACATCACAGCTCTTCTTCCATCCAAAACGACTCTAATCTCACATGAAAAGAGTTAATGGAGGGGAACTAGAAACCTAGCTTTGTGGTCAAAAGTAAAAACCAAAGGAAAAAATAGCAATTCAGTGGTTAGTTGGTGAAATCGGGGAACCTGGTGTCCTTCACTGTGCTGCTTTGCTCTTCTTGCTCTTGCTCTTTTTGTGCCTCTTCAGCCCATCCACGTTAGTTCTCAATAGGTTTGAAAAGCCATCGGAAAGTTACTCACTTCTTCGGAGCTCACCACTGTGCTGATCTTTTTTCCAACAGTAGCTCTTACCAGACACTTGTTTTCCGAGGACTCAAAGTACTCTACAGAACCTTTCCTTGGAATGGGTTTAGCTCCACCATCATACTTCTTCAGGGTGATGAACATACTGCTGGACAACCAGGACTTCTCGAAGAGCCTGATCAGCTCTGTCAGGAACTGCTCACTCTCTCGCAGATCCATCCCAGCTGGCTGGCTCCACTCTGTCCTTACCTGTGTTTTTGATTGGGAATTATTTTTAATTTATGGATTTTAGAGGGGGTGGGAAACATCGATTTCTCAATCCACTTATTTATGCATTCATTGGTTGATACTTTTATGTGCCCTGACCAAAGATGGAACCCATAACCTTGGGCTTATAGCGACGATGCACTAACCAACTGAGCCACAGGGCCAGGGCGGGAGTTATTTTCTTTCAGCTCATTTACAATATTATTTTACTGTCTATGGCTTGCCTTTTTACTGTAAAAAAAAAAAATCTGTCAATCTAATGGTTTCTCCTTTAAAGGTAACTAATACTCTTTCATATTTTAAATATTTTTTAAATTTAATTTCTTGCATTTTCATTCTGATAGGTCTCTATATGGATTTTTTAAAATCTTATCTGAGTTTTGTTGAACTTAAATTTGTGGTTTGACATATTTCATCCACTTTTTAAGATTCTCAGCCATTATTTTTTCACATATTGCTTCTGTCCTATTATTTCTCTCCTTTCTGGGCTCCAAATAAAGGTGTGTCCTCTGTCTCTAACCCTGTCTTATGTTTTTTATTCCTTTTATCTATGTTTCATTCTGGGTAATTTCGTATGTCCTTTTTTCTGAATCATTACTCAGTCCTCAGTCAAATCTAACTTGCTGTTAAACCCACCAATTTATTCTTAATTTTGGTTTTTGACTATTTTGGGTCTGGGTTTTCTACTTCTAGTTTACTCTATTCTTAGGTTTTTTCCCTATGAGTGCAACCTTCCAGGATCCTAACCAAAAAAAGGAAAGTGGCTTACTAAGGATCTCACCTTTGGGAACATTTGGGGACTCCAATTTTTATCTCACTTGCCCCACACAACCCATTTTCTGCCACCATCAGCAAATGGCCCCAGGGTAAAAGCAGTCCTACTGCTGGTCTCAACTCTGCTTTCCTGTCCTTTCATGCTATAACACCAATAATTCCACACCGTTGTATTAGTTCTTGATTTTTAAAAGTATTTCATCTGGAATTTCTTCTGGCAATGGTGGAAGCACAGGTAGATACGCTTTGTCTTCTTGCACAACCAATTTAAAAACAAAAAACAACCAGAACTGCCAGAATATCGAACTGCATGGAAGTCCAACAATCAAGGAGTTGAAGAAGAAATTCATCCACACTGGTAGGAGGGGTGGGGATGGGAAGCTGGGGGTGGAGAGAACCTGACAGAGGAACAACTGGGGAGCGAGACAGACCACACAACCCAGGGTCCCAGCGGTGGACATAAAGCCTCAAAACCTCCGACTGTAAAAACCTGTGGAGGTTGCAGCGGCAGGAGAAACTCCCAGTCCCACAGGAGAGTCCACTGGAGGGACCCACAAGGTCCTAGAATGTACACAAACCCACCCACCCGAGAATTAGCACCAGAAGGGCCCAATTCGCTTGTGGGTGTCCGGGGAAGTGACTGAAAGCAGGATGATAGCTGAACAAGCAGCATTGTTCCCTCTCTGACCTCTCCCCCACATACAGCACCACAACCCAGTGAAGTCGGTTGTTCCACCCTGGTGGATACCTAAGGCTCCGCCCCTTACAACATAACAGGTGCACTGAGACAAAGAAATATGGCCTAAATGAAAGAACAGATCAAAACTCCAGAAAAAGAATTAAGCAACAAGGAGATAGCCAACCTATCAGACGTAGAGTTCAAAACACTGGTAATTAGGATGCTTACAGAAATGATTGAGTACAGATGCAAAATAAAGGAAGAAATGAAGGCTAGGCAAAGTGAAATAAAGAAAAATAAACAGGAAACCAACAGTGAAGGGAAGGAAACCAGGACCCAAATCAACAATTTACAACAGAAAGAAGAAATAGACATTCATCTGGAACAGAATGAAGAAACAATAATTCAAAAAAATGAGGAGAGGCTTAGGAACCTCTGGGATAACTTTAAATGTTCCAACATCTGAATCATAGGGGCTCCAAAAGGAAAAGAGAAGGAGCAAGACATTGAAAATTTATTTGAAAAAATAATGAGGGAAAACATCCCCAATCCAGCAAAGGAAATAGATATGCAAGTTCAGGAAGCTCAGAGAGTCCCAAAGAAGTTAGACCCAAGTAGGAACACACCAAGACACATCATAATTACATTACCCAAGATTCAAGATAAGGAGAGACTCTTCAAAGCAGCAAGAGGAAAGGAGAAAGTTGCCTACAAAGGAGTTCCCATCAGACTATCAGCTGATTTCTCAAAAGAAACCTTGCAGGCAAGAAGGGGCTGGAAGGAAGTATTCAAAGTCATGAACGGCAAGGACTTACATCCAAGATTACTGTATCCAGCAAAGCTACCATTTAGAATGGAAGGGCAGATAAAGTGCTTCCCAGACGAGGTTAAGCTAAAGTAGTTCATCATCATCAAGCCCTTATTATATGAAATGTTAAAGGTACTTACCTAAGAAAAAGAAGATCAAAACTATGACCAGTAAAATGACAACAAACTCACAACTATCAACAACTGAATCTAAAAAACAAAAACTAACTAAGCAAACTGTAAGAACAGGAACAGAATCACAGAAGTGGAGATCACATGGAGGGTTATCAGCGGGGAAGGGGAGGTAAGAGAATGGGGGAAAGGCATAGGGAATAAGAAACATAATTGGTAGGTACAAAATAGACAGAGGGAGGTTAAGAATATTATAGGAAATGGAGAAGCCAAAGAACTTATATGTATGACCCATAGACATGAAGTAACAGGTGGTGGGGGGTGATGCTAGAGGAGGGAAGGGTGGGGAAAAAACAGGCAGATGGGGACAAAGGGGAGAAAAAAAGAATGGGACAACTGTAATAGCATAATCAATAAAATATACTTAAAATTAAAAATTAAAAAAATGTTAAATGCCATCAAAAAGAAAAAATTGAGGTAAAATCCACATAAAATTTCAAGTGTACAATTCAATGACATTTAGTACATTTAGTATACCTATGATTTTCCCTTGTTTTTTTAAAGTCATTAAACCATCTTAGTAGGTGTAAAAAAAAAGTATTTCATCCAACGTTTTTAGTTGTATTAAACTCAGAAATTAGGCAAATTATTTAGTCCACCATTATTGATGGAGGAACTCAATTATTAAATGAGATCTGTAGCTCAGTCATTTCTCCTGAAGTCCAGCTCTACTAATCCTATGGCTTATTGGACACCTCCATTTAGGTTTCTATAGACATCTCAAACCCAATAAACTAAAAATTTTATCATCTCACCAAAACCTGCTTCTTCAGCTTCTCAATGAATGGGCCAATGTCACCTAGACTTCACTAATTTGTATAGTGTCTTCTCTCCATGAAGTCTAATTGATTCTACTTACAACAGCTTATTCATCTAAAAATTTTAGAGGGTAGATCTCATGTTAAGTATTCTTAACACACACACACATGCACACAAAAAGACAGAGAAGCTTTTGGAGGTGACAGATACGTTTACCTAAATATTGTGGTGATAGTTTCATGGGTGTATACATATGTCCAAGCTCATCAAACTGTATACATTAAAGTAAAAGATTGTATACAAACTGTATACATCTGGTGTATCAAATACACCTCAATAAAACTTTTTTACAAATCTCCCTAGTAAAAAAGTTGAAGAAATTTTACGATTTAATAAGCTATGTCCTTCAAGCAATTTTATATTGTCTATAAACTTTCTGTTTTATGATCTCCCTAAGAGTTTGCCTGGTAATGTACTTTGAGGCTAACATATTACCAAGGAAACTCACTACATTCTTCAAATCTTTTTAAATAATTTTTTTACATATTTCTTTTTATTGCTCTTTTATTTTTTTAAGAGAGAGAGGAAGGAGGCAGCCAGAGAAAAAAACATTGATTGGAGAGAGAAACATCAATTGGTTGCCTTCTCTTATGCTCCCCAACCAGGCTTGAATCCGAAACCTGGGTATATCCCCTGACTGGGAATCGAAACCGACCTTTTGGTCTACTAGACGCATTGCAACCAATTGAGCCACGCCAGCCAAGGCTAATATAAAGCTTTAAGTGGCTTGCTGCATATCAATAAAAAATTGGTACATTAAAAAAAAAATTTTAAATCTTCCAATCTCTTATCCACCTCTATAGCTTCTGGAGCTCCCCGTACAGGACAAAGACATGTCCATCATAGAAAAGCTTGCATGAGCTGCCCTCTGCTGCCCTTTCTTACCTCCTCCTCAGTCATTCCTACATGTACACACCTTACATCATAGATCAGCGTTGAAAACTTAAATCCCTACTGCAACCAGTAATGCCAATGAGTGAACAGGGTGGAAAAGAACCAGATGAACTAGACATCCCAAGGAGGTAATGGATACTGGTTCCTGCTGATTTATTGTGGGGAGATGCAGGAGTTATATTAACAGCTCTCCAGTATGTCAAGACAAGTCAGAACTCCAAATACTTGTGTGTCATCTACCCATTTTTAAGTTTGGATTATTAAATTAAATATATATAGAGCCCTGGCTGGTGTGGCTCAGTGGATTGAGCTTTGGCCTGCGAACCAAGGGGTTGCTAGTTTGGTTCCTGGTTGGGGCACATGCCTGGGTTGCAGTTGGTCCTGGCTGGGGGCATGAGAGAGGTGGCCCAGAGATGTTTCTCTCACACATTGGTGTTTCTCTCCCTCTTTGTCCCGCCCTTCCTCTCTCTAAAAATAAAACATATATACACAGAGAGAGAGAGAGAGAGAAAGAGAGAGAGAGAGAATATATGCAGGCCAAACAAAACATGCCTGCCATCTGAAGTTGGCTCATGGGCTCTACCCATAAAAGTATTCAAAATTCTCCTAAAATTCTATATGCAAGAAATATACTTCAGTATTTTGCTCTCTTCAGAATACCTTTCTCATCCTTTTACCCTTGTCGAATGAATTCTTTGGAGTTTTTCCTGGTCCCAAAGCAGGCAGTATAGTCCTCATCTGGGCCTTTTAGTAATGTATCCATCTCTATATTGTAGCGCTTAACGACATTACGTCATGGTTATATATCCCAAACAGAGTTCCTCAGAGGTACAGACTGAATACATATTTCTCTTTTTACCTTCAGCTTCTAGGCATTGCTTAATGCGTACTAGGTCCCGTGCAACTGTTTGCACAGAACAAGTTTGCTGACCTTGGGTCCTGGCCTGGGCGCTGGGTTGGAGAGGTTGTGGCACAATACGGTCAATGACGCCTGATGACCATTAGAGGGCAGACTGATTCCACAGCGATCCAGGCCAGCCGCCCAGCGGTCAAGCGCAGCCAAACGTTCTCTCCCATCGGTCATTTCCAGCACTATTTCTCACCGCCACCACGAAACTCATTTTAACAATCCTTCTCAACACAAAACACATACACAGTCACATTCCCAGAGCGGCCCTGAGGTCACCCCTTTCTCCCCTCCAGCCATTCGCACGCTCTCCCTCCACTGCCTACAACCCTTTGGGAACCAAAGAGTTAACTCCGCTCTTCCACCCGGTCCTTTTTCTCCGCTGATTCGCTTAATGGGGAAGTAAGGGGTGTCTTAGACCGACTGGATCACTGGGACCCTGGGGCTCGCCTACTTTAACGTTTTTTCCAGAAACATGTCACACTCAAGGCACACAAAAACATTTTCCTGCCGAGATCCCAAACCAGCACGTCCTTCCTCCGTTCCCCAGACGGAACCCGGTGGGAAGGGAGGGGAAAGGTAGGCGTGCAAGAGGCGTCGGGTTGTTCCCCCACACTTTTCTGTTCAGTCCCCCTTCCCATTCCCGCGAGTGAACCCCTTCCGCTGTGCCACCTCTCTGAGGGGGCGGGCGTTGGGCGGCAGAGAAGCTGGAGGAGAGTCTACCGGGACAGCGGTCAGGCTGTGGGTGCGGGAGAGCCCCGACTTGGAGGCGGGGAGGAAAGAGTTAAAGACTGGGGATTGGCTCCGCTGTCACCGAGTCTGGGAGGGGAAGTGTCCGGGAGGGAGGGTTTGGAGCTTGGCTCAGGTCCTCCTCGGTCCCCCCCGGACAGCCGGAGACTTGGGCCGGCCGGACACCCCTTCTGGCACACTCGCTGGGGCAGCGCTCCCGCACGCACACGACACTCACTCCCCTTTCTCCCTCCCTCGCGCCATCTCCTATCTCCTCTCTGGAGCCCCAGCAAGCACTCTTTTTCCCTCTCCTAACACACACACACACACACACACACACACACACTCTCTCTCTCACTCGGGTCCCACGGCTCAGGCGCTCTGCTTCTCGCTCCCACCTGCTCCGCAGCGCCTTCCACTCACCCCGCCGTCGCGCGCCCAGCTGGGGGGCCCGCCCGCAGTGCACCCTCGGCGATCCTGATGGTGACCATCGCAGCTGGAGGGGACTGAGTGCCCCGCGGTGATCGCCCCGCTCTGCCTCACTCTCACCGGGCGCACCCTGACCCCAAGGGGACCGCGGACGCCATGGTGGGAGTCCCCGCCCGTCGCGGTGCCCTCTGAGGCCATGCCGCGCCCTAGGTGCCCCACCGGCGCCCACTCGGGCTTGCTGCTGCTCCTGTCGCCACTGCTGCTGCTCCGGGGCAGCCACGCGGGCAACCTGACGGTGGCTGTGGTGCTGCCGCTGGCCAACACCTCCTATCCGTGGTCGTGGGCGCGCGTGGGCCCGGCCGTGGAACTGGCCCTGGCCAGGGTTAAGGCGCAGCCTGACTTGCTGCCCGGTTGGACGGTCCGCACCGTGCTGGGCAGCAGCGAGGACGCGCGGGGCGTCTGCTCCGACACCGCCGCTCCTCTGGCCGCGGTGGACCTCAAGTGGGAGCACAAGCCCGCGGTGTTCCTGGGCCCCGGCTGCGTGTACGCCACCGCTCCGGTGGGGCGTTTCACCGCGCACTGGAGGGTGCCGCTTCTGACGGCTGGCGCCCCGGCGTTGGGCTTTGGGGACAAGGACGAGTACAAGCTGACCACGCGCGCGGGGCCCAGCCACGCCAAGCTGGGCGACTTCGTGGTGGCGCTGCACCGACGGCTGGGCTGGGAGCGCCGGGCGCTCGTGATCTACGCCTACCAACCGCAGGAGGACCAGCGCTGCTTTTTCGTGGTGGAGGGGCTGTACGTGCGGGTCCAAGACCACCTCAACGTCACGGTAGACCACCTGGAGTTCGCCGAGGACGACCTCCACCAGTACTCTATTGTGCTGCGGACCGTGCAGCGCAAGGGCCGAGGTGAGAGGGCACAGGAGTCGACCGCTTTGCTCCAGAGCCTTCGAAGGTGCCTTCGGAAGTCCTCCATCTTCTCCAGCCAGTCTTTTTCCTTTTCTTCTTCTCCCTCTTCCTCCTCCCTCTCCCATCCCCCTCCTCTTCACGGCTCCTCATTCCTATCTCAGCCTCTTTGGCCCTTTTCATCTCGGAGTTTCTGTTTCCTTCTCTTTCTCCATCCCCCCCTCTTCTCGTGATCCTATGCTCTTCTCTCTTTTCACCTCCCCCACTCTCTCACCTCCTGCCCACCAGTTCCTCCGAGTTAACTGGAGAGAAGGAACTCCTGCTGCCATCCTGACACTTATAGTAGGTCCTGGGCTTAGTTCCTATCCCTTTTTTCTCATCCATTTTCTGTCTCTACCCAACAGCCTTATTCCCCTCCTCCATCTTCTCCTCCCAATGCTCCCACACACCCCTCCTCTCCAGCCCCCTCTCCAGCTGGCCTTCCTCTCCTTCCCACCTCCACTCCTGACCCCACCTTCCCCACCTCGGCTCAGTTGTTCCTACTCCCTTACCTCTGCTCCTCCTCCCCTCCCACCCTTCTCCATCTTTCTGCTGCCACAGCCTTGACTGAGTGAGCCAGGGGTTTCATTTAACTACCACAGGGTCTCTGAACGTCCCTGGGTGCCCCAGCTTCCCTGTGTGAGGAGCTCACCCCTTCTCCAAGACCTAGGCTGCTTTTCTCTCTGACTGCCCCCCTTCTTCCCCAGTTATCTACATCTGCAGCTCCCCAGATGCCTTCAGAACCCTGATGCTCCTGGCTCTGGAAGCTGGCCTGAGTGGGGAGGACTATGTTTTCTTCCACCTGGACCTCTTTGGGCAAAGCCTGCAAGGTGCACACGGCCTTGCTCCCCGCAGGCCCTGGGAGAGAGGGGATGGGCAGGATGTCAGTGCCCACCATGCGTTTCAGGTGGGTGTCCAGGTCTGAAGCCCAGGCTGTGGGACTCTGAGCTGGTGACACATAGTTTCTGGGTCCTGGGTCCTGCAGTGTCTGAAAGGATTCTAGAAAAGAGTTTCTTGATGCTCACAGGGAGTTGAGTGATGAAGAGCAGGGGTCTGGGGCCAGGCGTGTATGGAGGGCCATAGGACTCAGAGTCAGGATAACAAGATTTGAGAGAATGGGCTTGAGGTGAATGTATGTTCAAGTCCTGCAGATTAACTGGACTTGGAGAAGCCATCCCATTGGGTCCCCCGCTTTGGAGCAGATAATACCTCACCCAGGACGGGGTCCAGTTGAGGTGGGCACCAGGGTACTGGGAGGATGGGTCAGCACCCAGCTCACCCCTCTCCACTGACCCTTTCCTCAGGCTGCCAAAATCATTACATATAAAGAGCCAGATAATCCTGAGTACTTGGAATTCCTGCAGCAGCTAAAACACTTGGCCCACGAACAGTTCAACTTCACCATGGAGGATGGCCTGGTAGGAGGGGGTCCTAGGACCCTCCAGTGTGGACCTTCAGCCCCCATTCCATGGCCCCCCTGCCAGTCTCCACCCTGTTTTCTCAGCCATCCCAGTATCCCCAGATATCCCCTTCTTTCCCTTCCCATTATTTCTGTATCTCTCCTTGTGATGGGGGAGGGGGTGGCTTTAACAAGCTGTTCAACCTCTGAATCTCATGTCCTCATCAGTCAAATGGAGATGATAGTCCTGCCCTATCTGCCTAGCAGGATTTAAAGAGGTGTTATATGCAGAGGCATCTTATCAGGAGCAAAATCTGTCATGTGGGGGTGTTTTCTCCCATCCTCTTCCAAGCTCCCAGCACCTCCTATTCCTCCCTACCCCTCAGCACCCCACTCTTTACCCTTCACACATCCCACCCCAGGCAGCGTCTGCTGGTCCCTACAGGTGAACACCATCCCAGCATCCTTCCACGATGGCCTCCTGCTCTTTGTCCAGGCAGTGAGAGAGACGCTGGCACATGGGGGAACTGTGACCGATGGGGAGGGCATCACTCAGCGGATGTGGAACAGAAGCTTCCAAGGTCAGGACCTGGAGGTAGCAGTGGGCTGCTCTGGGGTGCATGCACCAAGCAGGAGGCCATGGGAAGCCTCTAATCTTGCAGCACAGCTAGTCATGCCAGTCTTTTCCTTTCTTCCACAAGAATCTTCACAGCTCTCAGGCTCTCCTGCCCCATCTCTTTAGCTCCATCAAGAAGTTCTTCTAAGTGTCCAGCCCCAACCATTCCTGCTGCTGAAGTGTCTGTCCGTTTTATCATCATTCCATATATATGTGTTAGGAGGGCAAAGCAGAGAAAATCAAGGGACGGAGAGGAGGTAGCGGGGCAGTCCCTGCACTTCCTTCCACTCTCTCAAAACACAGCCATCTTTCTCCGTGCCCCTAGGTGTGACAGGATACCTGAAAATAGACAGCAACGGAGACCGAGACACTGACTTCTCCCTCTGGGACATGGATCCCGAGACTAGTGCCTTTGGGGTAAGGCCGTGTCCGGAGAAGACAATGCCAACAGAGAAAGGCATCTCAGCCTTCTGCCTCCCCCCACAGCCCTGCCAGGGTGTCTGTCTACTCTGTCATCTACCATGCTCGGTCACTTACGGAGAGCTCTGGATTAAAGAGAACTGCTCTAGTCTCGGGGAACAACCAGGATGTTACAGGCTCACGGGCACTACCCTTGGGGAACCCCATGCCTGAGGAAGCAGTGTAGCCCTGCTCTCAGGAAGCCCAGAGTCTCCTAAGGTCAACAGAACCCCTCCCACAGAGACAGGCAGCTCAGGACCAAGATGGACACGCACTGTTCAGCTCTAAGTGCAGTCAGGAACAGGAAGGGACTGAGCACAGGCACCAAGGAGCAGATCACCCAGGGAAGGCTCCCTGGAGGAAGGGTACATGGATTAGGCCCAGAATGTAGACTGAGAACACTGCTTTTTCCTGTTTTCTATGTGCTTCAACCTATGAACTGCCTGACTATAGGGCTAGGGCTCTATATGGAATTTTCTTTGTATGGAATTTTTCCCGTAGGGAGGTCCTCCCCTCCCCTCCCCTTTGAAGAGATTTCAAGTTTTTCCATTCTAATAACATGGGGACTGTATGTGGAGTTTCCCTGTGTCCACTCACAGGAGGGATCTGGTACATAGCTGACAGCTCAGATACAGTGCCTGGAAGGAAAGATGGGGTAGGTGGGAGGCAGGACTGTTCCATGGGACAGGAGGCCTTGCACCCACCACCATTCCTGCCCGCCCTCCCTCCCACAGGTCGTTCTGAACTACAATGGGACCTCCCAGGAGCTGGTGGCTGTGTCAGGGCGCACACTGCACTGGCCCCTAGGATACCCACCTCCTGACATCCCCAAATGTGGCTTTGAAAATGAGGACCCCGCCTGCAACCAAGGTGCCTGCCCCTTGCCACCCAAGCCTCCGTCCTGGAGCCCCTGGGTCCTCCCACCGGCAGTCAAAGAAGCACTCCTTTCCACATTGAGAGTTTTCTTCCCTTTATCCATCGTCCTAGTTCCCTGGTTGACTATTAGAAGGTTCTTTCTTCTGCCATCTAACCAAAATCTTTCTTGCTGCAACTTGGACTCTCTCTTACAGCCCACTTTTCCACCCTGGAGGTGCTGGCTTTGGTGGGCAGCCTCTCCCTGCTCGGCATCCTGATCGTCTCCATCTTCATATACAGGTGAGCCTTGGCATGAGAGTGGTGAGTGAGGCTGGGAGACCTGGAGCTCTAATCCCAGGGGAAGCGGCAGGGATCCAGAAGGGAGGGGGAAGGGGTGAGGGCACAACACGGGAAACCCAATGGAGATGGGGGCAAAAAGAGACTAAAAAGCCTTAGGACACAAAGAAGAAAGGAGGAGGAGGAGGAAACAGGGATAGGAGTGGCCAGGAGAGCATGGTGACCCCAGAGGAGCAGAGCAGTTGGGGGAGTGGCATCATAAAGGCCTGGATTCTGGCCCAAGGGCTGGTTTGTCCTCTCGACTCTTGTAGACCGGATGAGAAGCAATGGTTCAGACCCTTTGGGATCGGGCCCCTGTTAGCAGAGCAGGGAGGATGCGCCCTGTGTGCACCAAGAGAGATTGAGTAGCCCGGTTCCTGCCTTCCAGTGGAGCTGAAACGAAAGTTCGGGAGAAGTTAAGGACAGAAGGAGGCAAGGAGGGTGGGAAGAAAATCAGCGCCAGTCGAACATCTACTCTGTGCAGACACTTCCACACAATATTTCTTTTCATTCTTATAAAAATGCTTTGGAATGAATATTGAGGTCCCCTAGTTTCCAAATGAGGACATTTGGACATCAAGACATGAGACTCGCAGAAAGGAAGTGACTACCCAAGGCCCCAGTGCGGCAGAATTTCTCCAAACCTCCTGACTTTCAGCCCAGAGAACAATCCTGAAACCTGCCTCTTAGCAGAGCAGTGGGGCTGTCTCTCAGCACACACAATGGTCCCAGGGGTCTATGAAGGGGCTGTGGGACAGAGCACCGTTGCCCAGCGCCAGGGGCTCAGGTGCAAGTTTCATGCTCCAGGAAGATGCAGCTGGAAAAGGAACTGGCCTCAGAGCTGTGGCGGGTGCGCTGGGAGGACTTGCAGCCCAGTAGCCTCGAGAGGCACCTCCGGAGTGCGGGCAGCCGGCTGACCTTGAGTGGCGTAAGAACACTGGTATTGGGGGGAAGCGGGGGACAGCTGGGTACCTGGATACAGGGCAGGCGGAGGGCAGTGTCTGATGGGTAGGGGAGAGAGCAGGAAGCAGGGTTCTAGTCCCAGCTCTGTCTTCACTTGCTGTGTGACCTTGGACAAGTCACAGTCTTTCTGTGAGACTACCTCAGATAATGATTACATTTACAGAGCCCCCTTCAGAGGGCTCTTTCAAAGGTTGATGAGAGTGTATGTGAAAATATTTTAAAAGAAAAAGCTAACCGAGGAGAGGATTTCATGATGTGGAGTGAGCAGCAGGGTGACACAAAGATAAATAAGGCAGGGCGGTGAAGACCAGAGCTCAAGCCACCAGCAGGGAGAGCTGGGCCCCCAGTAGGGCCTGTGGGCTGACCATCCCTTCTGCTCTCCACCCCTTCAGAGAGGCTCCAATTACGGCTCCCTGCTCACCACAGAGGGCCAGTTCCAAGTCTTTGCCAAGACAGCGTATTATAAGGTGGGCCTGGGGGACTGGGGCAGGGTGCTCTCTAACAGAGGCTAGGGAAGGGACCCAGAGACCGGGTAGGCTCTCAGGAGCAGTTGGAGTTCCCAGGGCACTGGGGCCATCTCCTCACAGTGACAGTCTCCATTCCTTGCTCAGGGCAACCTCGTGGCTGTGAAACGTGTGAACCGTAAACGCATTGAGCTGACGCGAAAAGTCCTGTTTGAACTGAAGCATGTAATGTAGGGAGTGAGGCAGTAGCCTGGGGGAGCATCCCACCCAGGGGTCACAGGGAGGGTGGCTAACAGCACTGGTTGTGGGGACCTCAGGGTTGTCTGTAGCCCCGGGATGGACTTCTGCCCATTGTGTGTGGGAGGAGGGTGTCACAGATGGGGAAAGGACAACTGGAGATACCTTGGAGGAAGGTCCTTGAGGGGCCATATTTGATGCCCCTGGGGAGTGGAGGGCTTAGACAGCCGAAGGAGTAGGGAGTAGATTTGGGGGGAAGGTGGGCTGAAGAACATGGCTGGGAACCACCAGGGAAGGTCCTAGAATGTCTGCAGAGAATGAACAGAGTTAAGTAGGATGAGGGGTCCTTCTGAAAGGGGGACAGCTTGGTGAGGAGTGAGGTCTCTGTCAGGCTCCTGATGCTGGCTTCTACCTGCAGATGCGGGATTTACAGAATGAACACCTGACCAGGTTTGTGGGTGCCTGCACCGACCCCCCCAACATCTGTATCCTCACAGAGTACTGTCCTCGTGGGAGCCTACAGGTGAGGAGACGACAGGATGTCAGGAAACCTGGGTCTAGCCCTGGCTCTGACCCTGGCCGGCTGTCTGACCCCAGGCAAGCCTCTCCTCTCCTGACCTTTATTTGCCCCATCTTTAAAATGGGAGTCGGGGAGGGCAGTGGCACTAGAATAAATGCAAAGCTTTGTCTTCTTCTGCCACTTCGTGGCAGAAGGCGCCCTGCACTCCTCCTCCTGGAGGAGTGTGCAGGGCCCAGGTCTGACTCTCACTGCCCAGCAGGACATTCTGGAAAACGAGAGCATCACCCTGGACTGGATGTTCCGTTACTCTCTCACCAATGACATCGTCAAGGTAGGGCCAGGAGAGCCCACCGGTTGTGGGGGAGGCATGCTTCTCTGGCTGTGGTTGTATGTCCCGCTCATACCCAAGACCCCTGCCTCCCACGTTCTCCAGGGTATGCTGTTCCTGCACAATGGGGCCATTTGCTCCCATGGAAACCTCAAGTCTTCCAATTGCGTGGTAGACAGTCGATTTGTGCTCAAGATCACGGACTATGGGCTGGAGAGCTTCAGGGACCCAGAGCCAGAGCAAGGACACACTCTCTATGCCAGTGAGCTCAGACCACTCTGTCCCCAACCCTGACCGCAGCCCAGCCCAGCAGGGAGACTGATGCCTGGTCCCTAGCAGGCTTGAGCATGCCTTTCTTGACTCCTGCTCAGTTCATTCACCAGTAGTAGAAAGAAGAGTCAGACAAAGTGGTCTCCAGGCCTCTTCTAGCTCTAGCACTCAGTTTGGTGTCTCTATATCAGTCCCAGCCAAATCTAGTTTCATCCTTGTTTCCCTTTAGCTTTGGGGCCCTTCACCCTGTGACTCCTTACCTCTGACCTGCAGAAAAGTTGTGGACAGCCCCCGAGCTCCTGCGAATGGCCTCGCCCCCGACGCGGGGCTCTCAGGCCGGTGACGTGTACAGCTTTGGGATCATCCTTCAGGAGATTGCCCTAAGGAGTGGTGTATTCCACGTGGAAGGTTTGGACCTCAGCCCCAAAGGTGAGAGGGCCATGCTGTCCCCTAGCCCTGCCACAGTCTCAGCTAACCCCGGCCCCAGAGAGAGGCCCCTGGAAATGCCACCACATCTTCCTTCTGGAAAGCTCAGCCACCTGTTTCTCCGTTGCTGCCAGTGACCCTGATGTACGACTGGCCCAGGATCCTACAGGGTTCACCTGCCCCATGCCCTGGCCCTGGACTTCCCTTCCCCATATCCCAACAGGCCCTTGGCTGACCCCGCTGCTGAACCCCTTTCCCCCTACCACACAGAGATCATCGAGCGTGTGACTAGGGGTGAGCAGCCACCCTTTCGGCCCTCCCTGGCCCTGCAGAGTCACCTGGAGGAACTGGGGCACCTGATGCAGAGGTGCTGGGCAGAGGACCCGCAGGAGCGGCCGCCCTTCCAGCAGATCCGCCTGATGCTGCGAAAGTTTAACAGGTCACTGGCCTTAGTCACAGAGCACCCCCAGCCTCCCCTGCCCCTCCACCACCAGTGCCCCACACTTAAGTCTCATCCCTGCAGTGGCAGAGGGAGCCACTCACAGCCCCCCTTACATAGCCTATGGCAGCCACCACAGCCTTACAGCCCCCTTTGTGTAATACCGCATGACCCAGCTGTCCCCACAGTCCCCTCCCTCTCATACGCCTCTCCTCCAGCAACACAGTCACCCCACACGCTTCCTGCCAGGGCCCCAGGGGTGTGCAGAGTAACTGGGGCCTCTCTGCCCTCCACAGGAGCTGCCACCCCACACTGTGAGCTCGCTTTCCCAGTGTGCCACCCCGGGGCCCAGGGCCTCCAGTTCTCAGTCGTCCCTGTCCCTCTCCACTTCCTCCACCTCCTTTTAACTAACTCACTGTTTAACAGAATTGACCAAAATAGCTAGTATGCCTGAAGCTTCATACTCGACCCTGGTGGCTCAAAGATGAACTCAACTTCCCTCCTACCCTTTGCCACTGCCACACCATCCTGCTGTGCCCCTCAACCTGACCTCCCTCCAGGGTCCCCACTGTAGCTGAGAGGTGGGCTGACATTAAGCCAGGGGGCCACTCAGGGTGGGGCTCGCTGCTCCTCTCTCACCCCTGCCACCTGTCCCCGGCCCTCAGGGAGAACAGCAGCAACATCTTGGACAACCTGCTGTCTCGCATGGAGCAGTATGCCAACAACCTAGAGGAGCTGGTGGAGGAGCGGACCCAGGCCTACCTGGAAGAGAAGCGTAAGGCTGAGGCCCTGCTCTACCAGATCCTGCCTCAGTGAGTGCCCATGTCTGGTGACGTATGCTCTGCCACCCCTGTTCCAACCTCACCTCACCCTCTGATCCCTGAACCCTCAGCTCGGTGGCTGAGCAGCTGAAGCGCGGGGAGACAGTCCAGGCCGAAGCCTTTGACAGCGTTACTATCTACTTCAGTGACATTGTGGGTTTCACAGCCCTGTCAGCAGAGAGCACACCCATGCAGGTGAGTCAGGGAGGAGCCCACAAGTGAAGACCAGGCAGGTATGCTTGGCCTAGCGTTTCCATCCCATACGCCTACCTTCTGGTTCTGCTTTTCCCACCCAAGCCCAGGTGGGGTCCGACTGCTCGCCCCTTTGGGGCTCTCTTCCCTTCCAGGTGGTGACCCTGCTCAATGACCTGTACACTTGCTTCGATGCCGTCATAGACAGCTTTGATGTGTACAAGGTGAGAGTGGGAGTATGGATGGGAAGGGACAGAGGGACTCCTGGACAGGGTCAGAGAAAAGTGAAGGTCAGAATGAAACGGAATCTTTAAGACAGGAGACCGAGGCACATGGGGAGAGACAGCGTCACAAGGAGGCCTAAGACCAGGCAAAGAAACCGCTCGAGGGAGGGGGCCGAGGGGGGTGCGGGAGGAGGAAAGCCAGCGACTGGAGGATCGGGGTTCAGAATGGCAATGCACGAAGTGTTGGGAGCGGCACAGGAAAGAGAGAGCTCCAGACTGCGAGTCCCGCACTCTCTCCCCGCCCACGCAGGTGGAGACGATCGGCGACGCCTACATGGTGGTGTCTGGGCTCCCAGTGCGGAATGGGCGGTTGCACGCCCGGGAGGTGGCCCGCATGGCCCTGGCGCTGCTGGACGCTGTGAGCTCCTTCCGAATCCGGCACCGGCCCCAGGAGCAGCTGCGCTTGCGCATAGGCATCCACACAGGTGAGGCCGCCGATAGCGCGGGGAACGGGCTCCGGAAGGCCGCGCAGCGAAAGTGAGGCTTGTTCCCACCCTCCTCAAGATTATACCTCCTGCCTCTCCGGAAGCGCCCTAGCCCCGCCCTGTGGCCACCCTCCAGGCCCCCAGCTACCTCCCTTAACACCCTCCTGCCCCCTTGCTGATGGGCTTCTGCTCCCTCCAGGGCCTGTGTGTGCTGGTGTGGTAGGGTTGAAGATGCCCCGTTACTGTCTCTTTGGGGACACAGTCAACACGGCCTCAAGAATGGAGTCTAACGGAGAAGGTATGGTGGCCCTCTAGATGGGAAGGGAGGGCAGGGTAGCTGGCGTCCAGGAAAGTCCCCCCTGGACAGCTTGTTCCTGTCCAGCTCCGGTCCCAGCTCCTAGCCCTCTCTCCTCCCAGGCTCCCACTCATAAGGACAGATCACCTTGAATTCTAATCAGAGACTCAGATATTAGCTGCCCCGCCTTTCCAAATATTTGGAAAGTCTTTCCAGGCCAATGTTCATCAGTTCCCAGCAGGAGTCCCACCTTTAGAGCCCCTCTGCTCCTCTTGGGTGCGGTAGAAAAGAGCTGCTCATTCAGGTGTGCACCTCAGCTCTAAACTAACCAGTTTAGAGCTAAAACCCAGCTCTGAATTCCAGTTTCCCTCAACTGCAAAAATGAGAACAAAATACCGGCCTCACTAGAGTTCTATGAGAAAGCTGTATAACATGAGGAGCACATAACTGTCATTCAGCTTCTGTGAGCCTCAGCTGTTTACCTGTAAAGTGATGCCTGGATCAGGTTTTAAAAAACCTAGCACAGCCCCTGACACACAGTAGGTACCTAATAAATGCTCTCTCCCTCCCCTTCCTTTGGTTCTGCTTCCTGTTGACCTTCTACCTTCCTGCTATATTCTACACAATTTAATCAGGTAAATGTTTATTGAGCAACTACTGAGTGCCAGGCCCTGGCCCACTGAGAAGACCCAGACCCACAGTTAGCTGGAGGGTCCGTGTAGACCCCATCCAAGCCTCATGCGGGAGAAGGGCCCCTTGGAGCTGAGAAGGGCTCTGGTTCAGCAGGCATTCCCTGGACAGTGTTTGGGGCTGTTGAGGCAGGAGAAAGCCTCTCACTGCGACCCAGTCCTCAAGGAGCACATTTTCAGAAATGGTTAAACAACAGAGCAAGGTCACTATGCTGCAGCCCCCAGGAGTGGTGGGAGTGCATTCAGAGGGAGGGCACGGAAGAGAAGGGGTATGGGGGGGCATATCCCGTCAGAAGTCAGAGGACCTGGGTATGACCTCCACAGCCTGGGAAGATCTCCCCTAGGCCTCAGTTACCTTAGCTAGAAAATTAACCAGGTGGCAAGTTAAATAACCGACAGCAACCACTAATACAGTGCTTCCCATGTGCCAGATTCTGTTTACTTTATGATGTTGAATTTAACCCTCAGAACAAGGCTTTGATCTAGATGGGCATTGCCACTATTGGCACTCTACAGACTAGGAAAATGAGGCCCAGAGAGTTCCTGTTACTTCCCCAAACAAGCGTTCACGCTGGCATTCTTACGAGGCAGAGCAGGATCCAAACCCTGAGCCCCTGACCAACTGTGGTATATAATGTTTGTCTGGAGCCTGGTGGTGCTCTAGAGTGCTGTCTAATAGAAGCTTCTGCAATGAAAATATTCTCTAATCTGTGCTGTCCAGTTTGGTAGCCTTTGTCACAGGGGGCTATTGATCACTTGAAATGTGGTCTTGCAACTGAGGCATCGAATTTTAAACTGCATTCACTTTTAATTAAATTTGAGTAGCTGCCTCTCAAGAGTAGGTGACTCTTCGCTACCAGAATAGATAACACAGCTCTCAAGTTCTAGGGGAGAGGCCAGGATGGTCAGACACCCCGTGGGGAGGATGGGACTCTGAATTAGGAAGCTTTCTGGACCAAAAAGAAGAAGAAAGCATCTTCCTACCCACCCAGTCCCTGATTTCCCCTGCTCCCTTCTTTTGCGTCCCTCACCTTCCCTTCTTCTCCCTATCCTACTCAGCCCTTAAGATCCACTTGTCTTCTGAGACCAAGGCTGTCCTGGAGGAGTTTGGTGGTTTCGAGCTGGAGCTTCGAGGGGATGTAGAAATGAAGGTAGAGAAGGAAGCCCCTACCCTCACCACCCCTTGGAGTCCCAGAGGGAGCTACTCTCCCCCAAGCCCCTTCTCAAGCACCCATTCTCACTCCCATCTTTTGGGAAAGCTGGCTTGCCACTCCCCATCCCAACCTCTTCTTATTCCCTCCAGGGCAAAGGCAAAGTTCGGACCTACTGGCTCCTGGGAGAGCGGGGAAATAGCACTCGAGGCTGACCTGCCTCTCCTGCTGGCCTTCCACGCCTCCCTTCCCTGTGCCAGAAGTGACAGAGAGGTGCCAGGTCTCACCCTCGCCCACAGCAGCCCCACCTTCACTCAAGGATCAGAAATGGTGTGAACAGCTCAGGTGTGCTGACTCCAGTGGAGACACTTCGTATGACCTCTGAAAGAGGACTGGTGTTGGGAAGAGAGAGAACTCGAAGCTCACAGGACCAGACCAACGCACACAGTCAGCCCAGTGGCACACAAATAGACACACACACCTGCTATCCACCCTGACTCAGGCCAGCCTGGGATGCGGATTCCTGGGTCCTCCTTGCCCCTTCCTGTGTCGTCTCCCCTCAACCTTGCTACACTGTGATTTTTATGGGGAAGGGGAAGAGCAACCTTAGGGGGACTAGGAAAAGGGACTATAGGTGAATCTAGGGGGCGGGGCGAGTCCACATCTGGGCCTAGCCCACACAGGCCACAAACACCCCTCTATCTCCCACCACCCATCACTGGCTACAGTGTGCAGGAAAGAGGCGTGGCATGGAGGGGCTGAAGGTCTGTAGGCCTTGCTTCTCCTGCGAGTGGAGACCATTAAAACTTTTATTCTAGTGATAGTGTCTGTTTTTGAGGGAGAGAGGGTTGCCAGAAAACACAGCCATGTTCTCCACCCTCTCTGTCAGATAAGACGTATTTCTCAAGCTGGAAGCAGCCTAGGAATTACCCAAGCAGTGCCAGTACTTTTGGTCCGAGGACCCATTTATACCCTTAAGAGTTACTGAGGGCTCCAAAGAGCTTCCATTTATGTGGGTTTATATCTACTCATACATATTCCCTATTGGACATTAAAGCAAGCCCTATTAACTCATTTAAAATAACTATGAGAAAGCCATCACGTTAGTAACTTTTTACCACTTTATCAAGCACATTTTTAAGAGAAAGTGGCCTTTTTTTAAAAACTGCCAATATATGGTAATGAAGGTTGCAGTGACTAGCTCGGTGCTATTGAGTCATGCTAAGACACCAGCAGTTTCACTCCTGCTGATTTTGTACCCTTGGAGCATGAAAATCAGTTTGGCCTCATCCATCCCCTGAAAGGGCCTTGGGGACTTCTGGGGTCTGTGGACCACACTTTTAAAACAGCTGTATTATCCAATGCCTGGCATACAGCAGGGAAACAACTGTGGACTGAACAGAGAAGGAGGGATGGGGGTGGGAACAGATGAATCTGTTTTTACCTCAGCTGAGATTTTGGGATTGTTCACATGTTCTCCCACTTCCATGCCAGCGTAGATAAAGGTGTGTGATAGTTCGCAAAAAGACTCTGAGCCAAGCTAAGGGCCCCTGTCCCAGGTCCAGGGGCTCACCCCACCCCTTTCCTGAGCAGGCAGGCAAGCAGGCAGGAATGCAGATGAGGGGGAGAGGTGGCTACAGCTCTACCTCCCCCAAGGGGAAAGAAAGTGCCAGACATTTCTTCAGTACCATCCATCAAGTGCAGACAGGCCCCTCCTCCCACCTCCCCAAGGCTCTTCCGGAGTCCACGCCCGGTGGGACCTGGAGGTACCGGTGGGCAGCTTGGAGGGCTGCCTCCAGGGCAGTGCTCCCTGTTAGCGGTCTGGGATGAAGAAAGGATAAATTGTCCCGTCTTGTCCAGGGGACTTCTTGATGTTCCGTGCTCCCTACCCACCCTTTGGCCTCAGTCGGATTTGATTTATTGGGAGAGGGACCTTGCACGGTTAAGTCCTCACTCTCCTCAGCTGGGGATGAAGAGCACGGGGAAGGCCTGACAGAAGGATGGTTGCCCTGGTAACACAGCACACTCAACTTCCTGGTGGGCCCTGGGGGGCCACGTGGACTCCGGGCCCCAGTTCCTCCTCCCAAGGGTGATAGACAGCCCCCAGGGGCGAGTGCCTATGCTGAAGAGGACTGAGGGGCCTGAGAAGTTGGGCGTGGGGGCTGGGTGTCTAGAGACTGGGCTTTGGCGGGGGAGACTCAGAGAGGCAGAGGGGAGGGGGGCGGGGAGCCGAATGACTGAGGAGCTCCAGAAGGACAATTCTAGGAAATTGCCGGTCAGATCCTTCCGGGGCAGCCTGGCTCCGCCGCGGGCGCTCCAGGGGAGGGCGCTAGGGTGGGCGTCGGGAGAGGCCAGGGGAGTGGAAGATTTCAGCAGCTCGAGAACTTTCACTGGAACTGAGATTTCCTTCCGGAGGAAGGTCCCTGAAGCCAGGAAGAACTGGGAAAGCCATTACTGACTGAGGAATGGGGAGGTCCGAAGGTAGCGATAGCGTCTCTCCTCCGAGGCGTGGAGGCGGATTTGCGCCAGGAACCGCTGCCCACGTGGGAGGGGCAGTCTGGCCTGGCAGTTTCCCCGGCTGTCCTGCTGAGTAGGTCTGGGAGGGGTGGGGGGCAACAGGGTTTCCCTGGAGTATGATAACAATAATAACAGTAATCGTTGGCATTCAGTTGTGCCTTGCAGTTGACAAAGGCTTTTGCATCTATTATCTCATCAGTCCACGTGACACCCTTGGAAAGGGGGGTCAGGCCGCGCAGCTGGGGATAGGAGAACCCAGCTGAGGTCCGGCTGAGGTGGGAGGGCCCACTGTAGACAATGTGCGAAGGGAACCCCCTGCCCAACCAGCCCGGAACAAGGCCGGGCTATAGAAAGAAACAAGAGTTCACAAGACAAATATCCTCTTCCCCACCCCCTCTTTCGCTACATCAAAGAGCTTGGGTAATTTATTTATCATAGCAGTAGTTAAAAAAAACAAAACGATTTATGCCTCTCAGGACAGATCCGTGGAATCTAATTAGCAGTGGAGGCTAGTTTTGCAGCCTGAAATTCATTTTTTAAATTAAATTGCAGGAGCTGTAAAAATATACAAATAAATTAATTAACCATAAAAAAATACCTAATGCTGTCCAGGGAGATTTAATCTCGTTGAGTTAGAAGGCAAGCAGGGTTACAGGCAAGTTGTTTACCACCAAGATGAAGGGTTAGAATGGTGATGAATGTGGCTGCACACAAAGCAGAGGCAAGGATGCTGAAGAGTAGGTGCAGACCAAGGAAGATGGGAGGTGGGGGGCCGGAGCCTCCCTAACCCCAGGTTTAGTGAGAGGGTCCAGGTACGAAAAATTCCACCCACTCAGTTCCCTATCACAGGCATTGCATCACTGAGAAGCTGGGCTGCTTGCCCTTTAAGAACCTTTCCACAGCAAAGATTCCATAATCAAGTACATGTACTAATCAACGCTGCACCGCTTCTGAAATTGATGGCATTATCCCACTATTATTCTCCACCTTTGGCTTTCAATTGTGGACTGCACATGGCATACCTTGGCTGCTGATATGTCCCGTGATCAGGTCAGCCCACCAACTGCCAGCAGCAAGAGCCAGGCTAGAATACCCCGTAGATCTCAGTGTTCAGAATTGAAGCAATTTTGAACCTCTTATCAAGTGAGAGGCAGTGTGATGTTGGTTAAGAAGAGGCTAACTCTGGAGACAGGCTGCCTGGATTCAAATCCCAGCTTTGCCCCTCATAATCTATGTAATCTTGGGCAAATTCCTCAACTCTTCTAAACCTCAGCTTTCTGCTCTAACACAGGAATGATCAGAAGACCTATCTCACAGGGTCGCTTTGAAGATTACATGAGTTAATTCTCCCCATTACATTTTTAGAATGCTGATTAGCAAGTAATGAGAACTAGATAAGTGTTTGCTAGTGTTATTAAGAGTCTACTTTATGCTAGCCACAGTGCTACATGGAAGGAGTTCCTGCTGTTCAGAAAAGAGCTGGAGGTGAAATGCACCACACGAAAAGAAAAAACAAAACAAAACTGCAGCACACACATTAAAACCTTCAGTGAAAAGTGCTAGTAAGATCTAAAAACCTTCGAAGAAAAAGTAAAGGTTGTGTCTTTTAAAAAATATCTGTGTATTCCTCCCTGTTCTATCGGAAAAACTTTCAGGAACTTGGAACTCAGAGCATTCTATTTCTGAACAGTTGTAACTAGAATATTCTTCCCGATATAAAAAGGTGGAGACATTTCAATCCCTGGAATTCCTTCTGAGGGAATCGTTCTGTTTAAGGACAAGGGTGCTTGCCCCTTCACCTGCCGTCTGAGGAAGGCGCATCTTTGTTTTGCTGAGCTTGGAACTGAGTTTTTACAGAAATTGTGAAGCTCAGAATGAACTAAATCCACTTGTGTGATAGTTGAGAGAAGAAGCAAAGGAAGAAGTATTTCAGTAACTGAATTGGTGCTTTGGAGACCAGCTCTATCTAGTAGAGACTTTAAAAAAAGACTAATGGCCGTTGTTTTCTAGAAATGTCAGACTTACATAAAGAAGCACAGGGAAGAAATTAGTCACCTAAAATTCTGCCACTGAAATAGTTAACAGTTGATGAACATCTTTCCAATGTGAATTATAAATTGTTTGATGTTGGGTGTTTAATATTAACTCCCTTTACATTTACTGAAAAGCCAGTCTGCCTTCTCAGTGCTTCCACTGGTCCTAGCACTGCCCTTCCTAGCTACACACAAGCCTCCTCTCTCTTCCAACATTAGTGCCTGCTGCCTCCCCCACCTCCACCCCCATAAAGAGTCTCAGCAACATAACATCTCCAGTTTTCGGAGATCCCGCCAAGATCTGACTCTAACCTCTTTACCATTCATTCTGAATGAGCTCCTGTAGGTTCATCCTAGTGTGTCAATATTCCTTTAGTAGCCACCTGTCTCCCTGTCTGGAGCAGAATCTGTCCAGATGCGAGCTGAGGAGTGCAAAGAGCAGGCAACCGGCACTCCCTGTGTCTGTCACACAATGGGCTATTATGGAACTTGTGGCCACACATACACAACTCCTCCCTGCACCCTCACACCGTTTTTCTCACATTGCTGATGTTAATCCAAGTGTTTCCTACCTTGTGCTCTGTTAAATTTTAAAACGAAAAATAACATATTTTCTATTTTTTTAAGATTTTCTTTATTTTTAGAGAGAGGGGAAGGGAGGGGGGAAAACATCCAAGTGTGAGAGAAACATCAATTGGTTGCCTCTTGCAGGCCCACAACTGAGGACCTGGCCCACAACACAGGCATGTGCCCTGACCAGGAATCAAAGTGGGGGTGACCTTCTGGTGTGCAGCATGACATCCAGCCCACTGAGCCATGCCAGTCAAGGCAAAAAACAAACAAACGAACAAACAAACAAACCCTAGTTTCCTAAAAATATCATACAGGAGGTGGGGAAGAGGAGGGTTATGTCACACAAAACACAGCATTTCTATCTAAAAACTCCGTGAGATAGGTTTACTGCCTCCTCAAAGTCTATCTCCATCTCCAGCTGGCCCCCAGCCAGGGTAGATCCAGGTTTTGTGAGGCCAGAAGCTTGTACAGCTTAGTGGGTGCTCTTTAAGAAAAAGAATACAAAATTGGGTTTATTTTCACATTCTAATATTATTAGATGCGAGATTCTAATATTATTAGAATGTGAAAATAAATTGCAAAAAATTGCAAATTAAAAATTTCAAAAAAGCTGCTCTGGCTGGTGTGGCTCAGTAGATTAAGCACTGGCCTGTGAACCAAAGGGTCGCCGGTTCAAGTCCCAGTCAGGCCACATGCCTGGGTTGCAGGCCAGGTCCCCAGTAGGGGGCGTGCGAGAGGCAAGCACACATTGATGTTTCTCTCCCTCTCTCCCTCCCTTCTCCTCTGCCTACAAACAAAAATAAATTCTTTTTAAAAAATTTCAAAAAGGCTGATAAATATCTAAACATCAAAATCTAGAAAAATAACATTTTCTCACATTTTTGCTTGGTTTTTGTAACTAATGCTGCAGTGCACATGCGGGTGCAGATATCTTTTCGAGTTAGTGTTTTCAGAAGTGGAATTATTACTGTTGGTATTTAACTAATTATTAATTTTAAGAAGGGAACTTAATAAAATGAGAAGCATGAACTTGCTTGCTTAGCAGGAAGCTACAGCTTCACACTGCAGGGATCACAGCATTTCCCCACCAAGGGAACTAACACTCTTCCCTTCCCCACCCTCTGTACTGGATTGTTGGGTGCACAGGGAGAAGTGCTGACCACAGAGGCCTATCAGTCTAACTAGGGGGTGTGGGCCCACCCAAAGCCCATGAAAACTTGGGAAGTTGATTGGTCATTTTGAAAAAAGCTTCTGGTCTTTTCCAAGCCCAAGATATATAATCCCAGGGGAACAAAGAAGCGCATGTGTGCATGCTCTCTCTCTCTCCTCTCTCCCCCGACCCCACCTCGTAACCCACACTCACACGGTGCACTCACTTGTTCTCTCTGTGGCGATGTGGCCCTGGCAGCCACATGGCCCGTGGCTGTGAGGACCCCACACGCAGGCTCCAGGAGGGAGCCTGGAGACCGCAGCCCAGCCATGGACTGCAGCTGGAAACACATGCTTAGCCAGCCGGATGCTGGACTGGACTGTAATGTGGAACAGAAGCTCTGAACACTGATTTTTGTCTTGGCCTTGCTGAGGACAAGGTTGGACCTTTTCCATGGCCAGACGAACAAAGATGAGACATTCGGAACTCAGGAGGGGAACCCCCTTAATTTTACATTATCAATCAAGTTTACCATAGAACCCCATCCTCCCATGTGAATCTCAAGAAATTCTTTTCCTTGGGTCATCATGAGAACTCCACTTCTACTGATAACAAAATTATTGGATATGGTAGTCTATCTCTCTTTTAAATCACATTGATTTAATTTTAAAATTAACAATTACACTGTTGAAAAATTATGTATATATAAATATACAATGAAAATTTTCTTTTGCATCTTCCCCATTGTCATCTATACCTACATACATATAAGCACTTTTTTAACTTTCTTTTTGGTCCTCCCTGGGTTTCTTTTCTGTTTGTTTTGTTTTAATAGTTGATTTTCATTGAATTTTTTTCCATTACCATTATCCTCCTTATACTTTCTTCCACCCTCACCCACCTCTCTCCCCCTATTCCTGGGTTTCTTTGTATGAATATGAGCACATAAAAATATATATTGTTTTCCCCCTTTCTTATACAAAAGGTAGCATCTTGCTTGGCTCACTTAGTATCTTTAACTCTTTGCATCCCAATTTAGTAAGAGCTTCCTTATTCTTTTTGCAGCTGTATAGCATTAATTTTGTGAATATGCCATAATCTATTAACCTAATTGATGTACATTTACATGTTTTCAGTCTCTTGCTATTGTATACAATGCTGTCGACTTTAATCTCTTACCTACACCTAATGTGTAATCTCATGCCTATGTCATGTTCCATGCAGAATATCTGCAAGATAAACTCCTAGGAGTGGGATTGCCCAGTCAAATATGCATTTGTGCTTCTTACATCCATTCTGAAGTACCCCTCTAGAGGGTTTACCAACTTGCACGCCCACCAGCAATGCATGAGGGTGACTGATTCCCTAAAACTCTGACAACTGTTTTCAAAGTTTGGGATTTTTGCCAATCTGACAGAAGAAAAATGGTGTCTCAGTTTAGTTTCATTTGCTCCAATTTTTAAAGGTGAGTTTATAGCTCTGGCTGATGTGGTTCAGTGGATTGAGCACCAGCCTGCGAACTGAAAGTGTTGCCAGTTGGATTCCTAGTCAGGGCTCATGCCTGGGTTGCTGACGAGGTCCCAGGTTAGGGGCGTGTGAGAAGTAACAGATCGGATCAATGTATTTCTCACACATTGCTGTTCCTCTCCCTCACTTTCTCCTTCCCTTCCCCTCTCTCTAAAAGTAAATAAATACAATCTTATAAAAAAATAAAAATAAAGTTGAGTTTAAACATACGTATAGTAAAATAAACAACTCAACAAATTTTAACCTATATATGCTATCACCCACATAAACTATACAACTATCACCCAAATAAAGATGTGATTGTTCCCAGCGTCTCAGAAGTCTCCTTAATGTCCCTTCTGAAACAATACCTCCCCCAACGCTCACTCCTCAGAGCTACTATTCTTACTTCTGTTGATACAGATAACTTGTAGTGTTCTTTAACTTCATATACATGAATTGATATATACTTAGTGTGTGTGAATTCTTTTTGTTTGTTTGTTTGCTTTTAGGACTATTTCTCAAAGATCGGTTTAAGGCCCCCAGCAAAATTGAGGGAAATATCCAGACATTTTCCATGTACCCTCTGCCCGGACACACGCATAGATTGTGCCATTATCAATATCCCTCACAAGAGTAGTACATTTGTTACTGCTGAAGAACCTACATTGACACATCATAATCTCTTAAAGTTCATTGTTTGCATTATGGTTCATTCCTGGTGTTGTCCATTCTAGGTGTTTGTATAATGTATAATGACATGTGTCCATCATCATAAAATCATACAGAGTATTTTTTATTGCCTTAAAAATCCTCTGTGCTCTGTCAACATAAGAAATGTTTCAACCTATAAAATTTTTATGAGTTTGAGCCAAACTGATGACAATTGCCAGGAAGCAAAACCTCAACAGTTTGAAAAAGTCTCCAGAAAATGGCAGTTTTGTACCTTATTTTACACATTACAATCAAAAGAGAATATGTAAGTGGGTTACATGAAATCCATTGGTGATAGATCAGGACAGTGGGAGAAAGCACCCGGGGAGCCTCTGGGACCGGCTAAAAAGTAAAATGACAGACACACACTTCTTTTACACAGGTGGGCACAGGATAGTTAACAGCCAACAACTAACATGGTAACAGTAAGAACATGGGAATTTGTGATCTCCCTCTGGTGCAGTGCCTGCGCTTTGTGGGAGTCGGAAAAAGGAAATTCGACACTCAAAAGGTATGTCATCTTTGATGCAAAAAGACAGTAGACAGGCTCAATTAAAGTGAAGATTGATTTCTGTCAGGGAAGATTCTAGCCCAGGGCACGACCGCCCACCATGACTTGCTTTTAGTTAAAAAATTTTAAATTTCAGATCATCCTATGTGGTTACCCTAGGTCTCTGAGTTTGTAAGACCATCATGCAGGCCTCCCCAAGCTTGTCAGGTTTAGTATGTGGTCCCTTTTCGTCCACATGTCCTCCTTTTGGTCATAAATCAATCTAAAGGATGCACTGATGTCCATTTGGGTTGGATAATGAGGTCCGGGGGTATGGGAAGGCTCATTCCTAGGAAGGCTCAGTGTCAGCATTTGTCTTTCTGGACCATTGGGGATGGGGCAAGACTGGGATGGAAGTCAAGGCCAAATTTTTCTTAAAAGTGAAAAGTAAGTAAATGGGAGCAGAGGCAGATAAGGTCGGTTGAGGCCCCGGGTGCAGAAGAAAATATTGGGCCCCTTAAAAAAAAGAGAGAGGCAGGGAAAATAAAAATACACGTTTAAAAATACGTATTTTTAAAACCGTAAATGAAACAGGTACATATCCATGAACTAATTTACATCCCTGCATATTTGTGTATATTGTAAGCCTGCCCTGCAGGAGAGCCTTTGTAAGTACAAAGTAGCAAATGCAACTCTATTGCTCCGATGAGTGGTAGCGCAGCCACGCGGGGCCTGTGCAGCGTAGTGTGTATAGTATGCAGCATAGTAATGAAATAATGAAAATAAACAAATAGAAACATACTATCAGGTTTTACTGCCAATCGTAAACTTGTACGTAATTAAAATTGCACACATGAAACCAAACTTAGTGTCATTAGAAATAAGTGTAAAGTTGGGGTTTTGCGGGGCCCTTCAGAAGTTGGGGCCCAGAGCGCGCGCCCAGTGCACCTGCCCTTAAATCCGCCTCTGAATGGGAGGCAGTCAGTTATTATGGGCCTTCATTAAGAAAACACTCTGGATCATTTTAACCTATTAGCTATCATGATCCAGGTTTTGTTGCCTGTCTCACTTTTTTATATTTTGCCTCTAATATAACATTTACTTATAGTTTGAGGACAGACCATACACCTTTTCAGTTTTCACAATACAACCAAGAGATGAGTTCCTATTTGCTATGGCCCATCTACTTCCCATCGGAAGCACTCAGGCGCTGTTTTAAATCTGATTCCTGCTAGTTGTGCAACTGGAAGCTGTAATCTTAAATTTTAATCAGGGCCAAGGCTGTAAGAACACAATGCTGTAAGTTACAATTATCTGAAATTCCAGAGTCCAGGAGGAGACAGTAAGTTTCATAAGTAAATGTTCTGTGTCTCAGCCATGGCTTTTCTGTCTCAGTGGATTGAGCTTTGGCCTGTGAACCAAAAGGTTCCTAGTTCGATTCCCAGTCAGAGTGCATGCCTGAGTTGTGGGCCAGGTCCCTGGTTGGGGCCTGTGAGAGGCAGCCAACTGGTGTTTCTCTCTCACTTTGATGTTTCTCTCCCTCCATTTCTCCCTCCCTTCCACTCTCTCTGAAAATAAATAAAGTTTTTAAAATAAAATAAATTTTCTACGCCTCAGCAGCAGTTATAGAGGACCATGTTTTTCTAGCTATTTCAGCTTCTATTTGAATTCATATAGTTAGTTGTCCTTGTTGGATTAGGGGGTAAGCACATTCCCATAATTGGGTTCTAGTGTTTATACATAAAATTCCTTATTTCATATTTCTTATTTATTTGAGAATTTAAAGGATTTTATTTATTTATTTTTAGACAGAGGGGAAGGGAGAAAGAGAAGGAGAGAAGCATCAATGAGTGTTTGCCTCTTGAGTGAAGAGGCAAACTGGCGACCTTTTGGTTCGCGGGCTGGTGCTCAATCCACTGAATCACACCAGCCAGGGCTCCTGATTTCATATTTCTTTTCCACTAAGTTTCTACAACTTCCCTGTTATTAGTTTGCCTTTAAAAAAAGAATTCATTTAGAGGTAATCAACTTTTTAAGACAAGCTACTTCCTTTCAACTTCTCCTAAAAATATACACATTGCCCTGACTGGTGTGGTTCAGTTGGCTGGGCGTTGTCCCACAGAGCAAAAGGTTGCCAGTTTTATTCCCTGTCAGGGCACATGCCTGGGTTGCAGGTTTGGTCCCCAGTTGGGACACGTACAAGAGGCAACCAATCGATGTTTCTCTCTCATCTAGATGTTTCTCTCCTTCTCTTGCTCCTTTCCTCTCTCTTTAAAAATAAATAAATAGCCCTGGCTGGTGTAGCTCAGTGGACTGAGTGCGGGCCTATGAACCAAATGGTTGCCAGTCCGATTCCCAGTCAGGATACATGCCTGCGTTGAGGGCTAGGTCCCCAGTGGGGGGCACACAAAAGGCAACCACACACTGATGTTTCTCTCTCTCTCTTTCTCCTTCCCTTCCCCTCTCTCTAAAAATAAATAAGTAAAATCTTTTTAAAAAAATAAAATAAAATAAAAATAAACAAAATCTTTAAACACACACACACACACATCCCTTTCCTTCCTTTTGTAATAGCATTTCTTCTAAATTTCAAAAGAGAAACCATAGAAAAGGCATTATTGATAATACAAAAGTTATCTTATACATCTTCAGCAATTATTAACAGTTAGGCTACACACACAAGGTTTGAGAAAAATCTGAAGGACAAGTATAATTATCATTAATAATATTAGCAGACAGGTAAAGACAATCGAATAAATAAGTAAAATTCAACTTCAATTTGTAGGTACACAAGTCTTGTTGATGTCTTTGTACAGCTGTCTGTCTCTGATGTTTGCTGCTTCTCATCCTTGAGAAGTCTTTGATTTCCTCTGTAGGTGGAGGCAAGTGTCAGACAGGGGCAGATGTCCATTTGCCATTAGTCACCTGATAAGGTTCCTTTCAACAATGTTGGACAGAGTCTTTAGTTAATGACTACTCCAGTGGACAAAAATCTCCTGGTTTTAAGTCATGGTCTTTGAAATCTTCATCGCCAAGGAGCACACTATGAAATTGTAACAGGGAATATCGAGGTCCCCAAAATGGGAAGCCCCCACTACCCCGGTTCCAGGAAGGGGAAGTGGAGTAGGGCCATTGAGAGTTACTTTGCATACCACTCTAACTTGTGAGGCGGTCCCCTGCTCACTGCGACTGTGAGGAGCGGCTTGGAGGTTGTGCCTGGACTAACAATGGCAGCCAAGAAAGGCTTAAGAGACCAGAGTACTGGCAGGTGTAACCCTTTGTGGGAGCAGTCGGAAATGGGGTTACGGAGGAAGATCTGCCCTGAAGATTTAAACCCAAGTGCGGGGCAGCCATGTGCGCTCTTAGCCATGCAGTGTCTTTTAACCATGCAGTTTGGGAAGGAGAAGCCTCTTGACCATGTAGCAGCAGTGTGGGGTCTTGGCCACACAGTTTGAAAGGATGAAGAAGGACCCCCACCAGCCCATCATGAGGAGGGGCCATGTGGTTTTGGATTAAGAGCAGGAGCCTAGCTGAGTACAGACTGGGAGAAGCTGGAACATTAAAACAGGAAATCTGCCCAGTGAAGCTGCAGGCTCTATTTCTTTTCCTGAGAGATGGTACTTCTGACCGGCCTGGTTTGGCAAGGGGAGGCAGGACTGTGTGTGTTCGTGGGTGTTTCTTCTGTGTTTAAAGTAGTGGAATTGAATGGAAAAATTCTGCCATTATTTTAATCCTGTATAATTTTGGAATAAATAGTTCCTTTCCTTTTCATAAGACTCTGGCATTGGGAGTCATGGTTGTGTTTGGTGGCAGACAATAGAACCCCGAGTGCACCAGAGCGGTTCTGTTTCAAAATGAATCTTACTCATCTATCAGTCCTTATAGGCTGGCTAATGAGCCCTTGGTAATAATGCAGAATGTCTCCTTTTAGTAAAGTTGATTCATATGTCCCTTCCTCTAGATTCATAGGGTGGCTGGTGACTACTTCATAAGGAGAAAAGCTATGCTCAGCACAGATTTCTGGTTGAGAAGTACTATAAGGAGAGTTTTGGCCAAGATTAAAACCTGAAATTTTACCTAGTTGAGTTTTAATTGTATTATTTGTATGTCCTACCAATCCAAAGAACCGGGGGAAACAGGCACAATAAAAATATTGTAGAATAGTCCAAATATTACAAATGGTTCGCATTACTTATCTAGTAAAATGAGTCACTGTAACTCAGAGGAAATTCTCCAATTGGGTTTTTTTTTTTTCCTACCTACCAATGACGCTATTGCTCTCCTATAAGGGAATGCCTCAACTCATATAAAATTATAAATACATATATTTGTATTCTTGAGATGGAGACTTTTGGATAAAATCCAATTACCATACCTCAAATGGGTCTAAAGGAAGTGGGAAATGTCCTTGGAACCCATGGAACGATTGTCCAGGTATACATTTGGACAGGTAGAACATCTGTTATACACTTTATGAGCTACTGTAGCAGTAATATTGTTTACGTCACAAAATCTTCTTTTAGGACTTTAATGTTTTAGCTCATGTACATGTTAAAGTATAGGTAATTAAGTCCCTATAGGTAAGATTGGTTTCTGATTGGGTCCAACCCTATCTGTTTGCCTGGGACAAAGTTTCCCCCTTTCATTGCCTTATCTCCTTTTCCTCTGCAGCTGTCCGTTGGAACTATAAAAGAGAGTCTTTTATTGATTTAATAGGGAGCAAGGAGCATTCTCAGATCTGGATAATTTGGCTGTTCAATGCTGCCTGTCTAGCTGCAGCATCAGCTAAATTTTTTTTTTTTTTTTTACTTCCATGGTGGCAGCTTTAGAAAGCCCTGGAATTTTAATGATTGCTAATTGTTTCAATTTCTGTAGACATCTAATAATTTTGCAACCTACTTTCCATTTCTTTATGGGCTGCCCTGACAAAATTAACAAGCCTCACTGCTTCAACAATATTCTAAAGTTGTGAGCCACACCCAAAGCAGAGCTATTATTAGTGTAAATGTTGGTTATTTAATATTGGCCAAAGGGCCAACTGACAAGTCTGAGTTAGAAAAATTAGGCTTGTTGGGCAGATCTTATTCAGGTAAATAAGAACTGTCAATTATGCCCGCCATGGAAGTTACTGCATACCCAGCTCAGTAACATCCCTGTTTATCTTTCAAAGATCCATCTGTAAACCATATTCAGTCAGCATTATCAAGAAGTTTCTTACATACCATTCCTAGGAACAAAAAGGTGGTCAGTAAGCAAAACGTAATCACGGATGTTTTCATCGTGCAAAGAAAGTAGTAGCAAAGTTGCTGGGTTAAGGCCGTTATACTGAGTTTAAGTTGATTAGGTGCAGAAGGCAAGAGCCAGCCAACTGACAGAGTGTTGAGTGTGATGAGAATTCAGGGGAGAGTCAACAGAATGAAGAAGATAATCAAAAGAGAGCCCTACACTATCTTTTCTTTTCTTTATTTTTAAAAAGATTTTATTTATTTATTTTTAGAGAGAGGGGAAAGGAAGGAGGAAGAGAGGGAAAGAAACACTAATCATCTGCCTCAGACTTGTTCCCAACCAGGGAGCTGACCTGCATCCCAGGCATGTGCCCTGACCCGGAATTGATCCAGCGACGCTTCAGTTTGCAGGCCAGTGTTCAATCCACTGAGCCACACCAGCCAAGGTCTTTTCTGTTTGCTTACACAACATGTCTATAGCAGAGATGGCTGTCACGCAAAGAGAGAGCCCTTTGGCTACTGAGTCTAGCTGCTGTCCATAATAGCCTATAGGTCTGTGATGATCACTGTGTTTGAGTTAAAACTTCTAAAAATATTTCCTTTATTATCACATATAAAAAGTTATAAGTTTATAATTAAGCTTTCCTAGAGTGGCAGCTTTAAATAATTCTTTAGAGATTTTACAGCTTGTTTCCCTTATGGGTTTCACTGAATTGGATCAGGTCAATTTGATTTTAGTAAGACAGATAGAGAGAGGTTGGCCATTAATAAAAATATGGAATCTAATTTCAACAATATCCAGTCAAACCCAGGAATCATTTAAGTTGCTTTCTTGTTTTGGAAGAGAGAAAGATAAGATTCCTGTGAGTCTTTCAGGGTTAATTAGTAGCCCATCTTTAGACATTAGATAACCAAAGTATTTTACCTCTGGTAAACAGAATCAGAGCTTGTCCCTTGATGTCCTGTGTCCCTTTATAGCTAGCTGTTATAATAGGCAAATTGTGTCCTTTTGGAAGTCTAGTAATTTCCTAGAGCATAAGCTAAATCATCCACATATTGGAGTAGAGTGGAATCGCTAGGAAATTTTAAATTATTTAAATCAGCTTTTACTATCTAAGGAAATAAGTGGGACTCTCCATATATCCCTGGGGTAATACTGCCCAAGTAAACTTGTAGTCTTCCCAGGTGAAAACAAAGAGGTATCTCTGTCTCTTTTTGCTGGAATGCTGAAAAAGGCACAACATGAATCAATTACTGAATAATACTAGCAGCCCACAGGAATAGCTGGTAACAGGTTATGTGGATTTGGAAACATGGGATGTTTGGGAATAACTATTCTATTTATAGCTATGAGATTCTGCACAAATCTCCATACTTTTTTTTTAGATTTTATTTATTTTATTTTTAGACAGAGGGGAAGGGAGGAAGAGGGGGAGAGAAACATCAATGTGTGGTTGCCTCCCACGTGTCCCCCACTGGGGATCTGGCCTGTAAACCAGGCATGAGCCTTGACTGGGGAATCGAACCGGCGACCCTTTGTTTCGCAGGCTGACACTCAGTCCACTGATCTATACCAGCCGGGGCTCCATTCTTTTCCATTGAGTTTCTTTACTGAAAAGATGGGAGAATTACACGGGCTTGTACATGGAATTATAAATCCCCTTTTACTTGATCTTATATAATGGGCTCAATTCTAGCTTATGAATAAAGGGTATCAGTGACTGAAAAAGGTCTGAAGTTGCATTGGAACATCCTGCAACATTTACCCTCACGACTATTTTCCTTTTGTGCAATATCATTATTTTCCTAATTCGCCCAGTATCCAATTTACTTATTTCTAAATACATTTCACCCTTCTGGAAAAAGGGTATGTGAGGGTATCACTGGTTTCAAGAAAATCTCGCCCTATGAGGTGATTTGGGGCAAATTTGACTAGCAAAAATATATATTACTCCATAATATCCACTAGTTGGAAGGGAACAGATTCTGATTTTAAAAAGACATTGGGTGATTATATATTCTTACCATCTGCACAGAAGCTTTACTCTAAGAGAGGAGGTAACTTAGTTTAATTTCTCCTAAATTACTAGTAAGGAGAAGGGAAATGCCTTCTCATAGTCCTCAGAGCAGCCCTATGCTTGCCTCTGTTTCTTTTCTCTTTCTAAATCCCATCTCAGGTTCCTATCATTCTTTTTAAGGGGAACAGAATCCACTATAGGGATCTTCCTGTGAAAACTATTTAGTAATTCTGTTGCTTTTGCTCTCAGGAACCAGTAGGTATATTAACTGGAATAGATCAGAATAGCCAAGATTACATTTTTTTTAAGACTTTATTTATTTACTTTTAGAGAGAGGGAAAGGGAGGGAGAAAGAGAGGGAGAGAAACATCGATGTATGAGAGAAACATCGACTGGTTGCCTCTGACACACACCCAACTGGGGGACCTGCGCCACAACCCAGGCATGTGCCCTCACTGGGAATCGAACCAGCAACCTTTTGGTTCACAGGCTGGTGCTCATTCCACACCAGCCAGGGCCAGGTTTACATATTCTAACAGTTAAGCTAAAATTCCTTTGTGAACCCATCAGGATCCCAGAGAAAATTGGGGAAATTCTTAGGTAGATTGCTTAATTCTGTTCTAATCCAAGAAATGTATGTAAATGCTGGTTCCCTTCTGCCTAAAACCAGCTTTTCTCCAAAGGGAGCTGCTAATTCCTGGATTATCCTCATCTGAATTCCTATTCTCATTTTCCCCTAGGTCAGTAGGGAGTGGTAGTGGAGGAGATATAGAAAAGACGGAAAGGAAAGGAAAAAGGGAGGGGGAGGGCAAGTCCAAACAAAGAAGCTCAGAGGGCAAATATCGTAGAGGAGCTGCAGAAGGGGGAGGAATGAGGAGTCAGCATTTTTAGCTTTGGGAGCCCTCTGTAGCTCAGAGTCAGTTTCTAAAGCTTCTTATTTTTTTAAAAGAATTTACCTGTGCTCCTCCTAGAAGCTTTTAGTTTCCAAGTCAATATACACTTCCCATTCACTCAGTTTAGTTTTAGAGCCAGCATTTCCTAATTTTGCATGCAAAAACTGAATTCAGGCACCAAAACATCCCCCGCATATTGGCCATTTTAAGTTGATATCATTTCTAGTTAAATCTTCCCATTTCTGTAAAGCACTTGCAAATAAAGTCTTCCAATATCTCCAGGAGTATTAATGAGGGCTAGGGGCTGGGAGTTTCTGGCCTTGGAACAACTTCCCATGTTCATTTTAGTTTTATTTTGGGGTCTATAGAGTCAGCGCAAATTACTAGGATTTCGTGTAGTCGGACAAAGTGTGCTGTTTATGGGTTAAGCTCCACGAGGCTCTCACCCCATCAGCCCTCTCACGTGCCTTGGTTTCTCTCCTCAGCTGCCTAACACAGTCATGAGGACTTGGAGCACTAGGTGATCAACCTTTATATGTATGCCGCTGGATGAGTCAACTGTTTAATTACAGTTCAGTTGGAATTCCCTAAGGGGCTCCTGCACTTCGTGGGGACACGCCCTTACATCTCTACAGAGATTCTTGGTCACCTAAGAATAACCGATTAGAGTTGGAGGGAGGAAGTGCCCCTTGTCTTGAGCGCCAAACAAGTTCAGGCTCTCATTTATCCCATGAAAGGTGTTTGTTCGGACTTTCAGAAAGCAATTGCAACTGAAAAGCCAAAATTGAAAACCAGCCACCCATTTTTTTCCTCCACTCCCACCTTAGCCTGGGTTCTCTCTCAACCCTTAACCACCTTGGGGACTTCAAAAAAAAAAAAAAAAAAACAGCTCAGATAAAGCCAGAACAGATAAAGAGCTTCCCAGACAAGAAAAAAACTAAAAAGTTTTTCATCAATATCAAACCAGTATTACAAGAACTTTTAAAGGGAGAAGGAGAAGAAGAAGAACAACAACAACAACATGAACAATAAAATGGCAATAAATGCATATCTATCAACAATTGAAACTAAAAAATGTAAAAAACAAAATAAACAAAAAAGCAGGACAGAAACAGACCAAAACAAAAACAAAACAAAACAAAAAAACCCAATCAGAGCCTCTTACCTTAAAACAGGAGGGTCCAGAATTCCAACTGAAACTCACCCAGGTTCCTCTTTTGCAAAATAAGGAGCCAGTGAAGCCAAATGGGCCCCCACCCATACCTAGCACAAGTCTGGGACTACAAAGTGGTCCTGGGTTGGGTCCTTTAGAACCCTGATGCACTACATCGCGTAAATGTCAAAATAAGAAATGTCCAAACCTGTAAGAATTTTTTAGTTTATTTGAGTCATACTGATGACAATTGCCAGGAAGCAAAATCTCAAAGGATTGAAAAAGGCTCCTAAAAATGGCAATTTGGCACATTATTTTATACGTTACAATCAAAAGAGAAGATGAAGATGTAAGTGGGTTACATGAAATCCATTGGTGATAGATCAGGACAGTGGGAGAAAGCACCCGGGGAGCCTCTGGGACCGGCTAAAAAGTAAAATGACAGACACACACTTCTTTTACACAGGTGGGCACAGGATAGTTAACAGCCAACAGTTAACATGGTAACAGTAAGAACATGGGAATTTGTGATCTCCCTCTGGTGCAGTGCCTGCGCTTTGTGGGAGTCGGAAAAAGGAAATTCGACACTCAAAAGGTATGTCATCTTTGATGCAAAAAGACAGTAGACAGGCTCAATTAAAGTGAAGATTGATTTCTGTCAGGGAAGATTCTAGCCCAGGGCACGACCGCCCACCATGACTTGCTCTTAGAAAATTTTAAATTTCAGACCATCCCATGTGGTTACTCTAGGTCTCTAAGTTTGTAAGGCCATCATGCGGGCCTCCCCTGAGCTTGTCAGGTTTAGTATGTGGCCCCTTTTTGTCCACAGCTCCACAAATTCATCCCTTCATCCTACCCCCTACCCTGGCAACTAATAATTTTTTAATTGTCTGCACAGTTTTACCTTTTCCAGAATGTCATAAAGATGCAAATACACAGTATGAAGACTTTCTGGATTGGTTTCTTTCACTTAGTAATATGCACTTAATTTTACTCCATGTCTTTTCATGGATTGATAGCTCCTTTCTTTCTTTTTTAAAAATATGAACGCTTCATGAGTTCACAAATTATTCTTCCGAAGAGGCCATGTTAGTCTCCTCTGTATCCTTCCAATTTTGGTATATATGCTGTGGCAGTAAGCACACTAATTTCTTTTTAGTGCTGTGTCTGAATTCTTTCAGTTAACATTGTCTGAAAGATGAATCCAATGTTATAAAAGTAACAGAGTTTGTTCTTTTTTACTTATATACTGTTCCACTGTATAAATATATCTATAGTTACTTACCCTTTGCACTGTCGATCTACCTTTGGATGGTGTCTAGTGGTTGTTGTTTTTTTAACTTTTTAAAAAAGAAGTTTATTGATTGATTTTAGAGAGAGAGAGGAAGGAAGAAAGAGAAAAACAGAGAAACACTGATCTGTTGCTCCACTTACCCATGCATTCATCGGTTGATCCCCTGACTGGAGTCAAACCCACAAACTTGGCACATAGGAACGATGCTCCAACCAAGTAAGCTACCCAGCCAAGGCCAACATTTTTTAAATTTCGATGTAATTTCAAACTTACAGAAATGTTGCAAGAAGAGTACAAAGAACTCCTGTTAACTTTTTAACTATATTTACTAATTGACATTTTCTTTCTTCTCTCTACATAAATATAAAACATAATACATAATACATAATATCAAGGGTTAGGGTTATGGATCAGGGTTTTATGTATATGTATAAACATATATTTATATATGTATAAATTATTTATAGTATATATAAATTTCTAAAGAATAAGGACATAATCTTAAATAACCAGTATTAATTTTTCAAAATTGGGAAATTCACTGTTATCTAATTTATACCATATATTCAAATATTTTCAATTTCTATTTGTCCCAGTAATGTACATTATAGGAAACTTTTTTTTTTGGTCCAAGATTCAGTCCAGGATCATGCATTGTATTTAGTTGTCATGTCTCTTTGGTATTTTTTTAATCTAGAAGAGTTCTTTAGTCTTAAGTCTAAATGACCTTAACATTTTGGACAGGCCAGTAGAATGTTCCTCAATTTGAGTTTGTCTGATTCTTGCCTAAATCATTCTCACTATGATTTTTGTCAAATGGTGATTTTTTAAATTGTAGTTTTTAAAAATTATTTTTTACTGCGGTAAAATACATGTAACACAAAATTTGCCATTTAAAACATTGTTAAGTGTATAAATCAGTGTCATTAATTACATTCACAATGTTATGCAACCATCACCACTGTTTCCAAAACTTTTTCATCACATCAAATAGAAATTCCATAACTACTAAACAATAACTCCCCATTTCCACCTTCCCACCTCTTATTCCCTGGTAACTTCTAATCTTTTTGTTTCTATGATTTTGTCTATTCTAGATACTTTACGTAAGTGGACTCATACAATATTTGTCATTTTGTGTCTGGATTATTTCACTTAGCATATTCCTTTTCAAGGTTCAGTCATGATGTGTATTATGTATTATGTTTTATATTTATGAATTTTATTTGTATTTCTCTAATTATGAATAATGTTGAGCATGTTTTCATGTGATTATTGGCCATTTGTATATTTTCTTTGGAGAAATGTCTATTGAAATCCTCTGTCCATTTTCTATTTGAGTTGTTTAGTTTTCTGTCTTTTTAAAAAATTATGTATCATTGATTATGCTATTATAGTTGTCTTGATTTTCCTTCCTCCACCCAGGCAGCCCCACTCCCTCAGGCAATTCCCCCCACCATTATTCTTCTCCATGTGTCATGCATATGCTACTCCATTTCCTATACTGTACATTACATTCCCGTGGTTATTCTGTAACTACCTATTTGTACTTCTTAATCCCCCCACCTCTTCACCCATTCCCATATAACCCCTCCCATCTGGCAACCATCAAAATGTTCTCTGTATCCATGAGTCTGTCTCTGATCTTCTTGTTTGCTTAGTTTGTTTTTTAGACTCAATTGTTGATAGATTTGCATTTTTTGCCCTTTTATTGTCCATAGTTTTTATCTTCTTTTTCTTAAATAAGTCCCTTTAACATTTCATATAATAATGGCTTGGTGATAATGAACTCCTTTAATTTTTTCTTGTCTGGGAAGCTCTTTTTCTGCCCTTCGATTCTAAATGATATCTTTGCTGGATAGAGCAATCTTGACTGTAAGTCTCTGCTTTTCATGACTTGGAATATTTCTTGCCAATCCCTTCTAGCCTGCAGTTTCTTTTGAGAAGTCAGCTGATGGTCTTATGGGAACTCCCCTGTAGGTAACTGCTTTTCTCTTGTAGCTTTTAAGATTTTATCTTGATCTTTGAAATATAAATATCTTTTATATTTCAAATATCTTTGACATTTTAATAATGATGTGTCTTGGAGTGGGCCTCTTTGCATCCATTTTGTTTGGCACTCTCTGTGTTTCCTAGATGTGCATGTCTATTTCCTTCACCAAATTAAGGAAGTCTTCTTTCATTATTTTTTCAAATAGATTTCCAATTTCTTGCTCTTTCTCTTCTCCTTCTGGCACCCCTATAATGCAAATGTTGGAATGCTTGAAGTTGTCCCAGAGGCTGCTTATACTATCCTCATTTTGTTGGATTCTTTTTTCTTATTATTGTCCTGATCGGTTGTTTTTTTAAAAAATATTTTATTTATTCATTTATTTTTAGACAGAGGGGAAAGGAGGGAGAGAGGGAGAGAAACATCAATGTGTGGTTGTCTCTCATGAGCCTCCCATTGGGGACCTGGCCTGCAACCCAGCCATGTGCCCCAACTGGTAATAGAACCAGTAACCCTTTGGTTCACAGGCCAGCACTCAATCCACTCAGCCGCACCAGCCAGAGCTGTTTTTTGTTACTTATGTTCCATATCATCGATCAGATTTCTGGCTTAATCCACTCTACTGTTGTTTCCCTGTCAATTGTTATTTATTTAAATTAGTGTGGCCTTCATTTCTGAATGGATCTTTAATGCTGCTGAGGTCCTCACTAAGGTCCTTGAGCATCCTTATAACCAGTGTTTTTGAACTCTGCATCTGACAGATTGCTTATCTCATCTACAGCCATACCATCCTGAACATGCCCAATCTCATCTGATAGATTGCTTACTTCCATTTTGTTTAGTTCTTTTTCTGGAGTTTTGATCTGTTCTTTCATTTGGACCATGTTTCTTTGTCTCCTCATTTTGGCAACCTCCCTGTGTTTGTTTCAATGTATTAGACAGAGCTGTTTTGACTTTGTGTCTTGGTAGTATGTCCTAATGTAGTAGGTGTCCTGTAGAGTCAAGTGGCACAGTCTTCCCTTTCACCCAAGTGAGATACTTGAGGTGTGCCCTTCATGTGGGTTGAGTACCCTCTCCTCTTATATCCGAGACTTGGTTGCTGTTGGCAGATCAATGTGAGGGATTTACCCAGGCCAGTCAGCTACAAGGATTGGCCGTGACCACTTACCACCAACTTCTACCGTCTGTGGAGGATCAGCTGTGCAGGGGCAGTGTGGTGTTGCTCCAACGTGGTCTATAGCTGTCCACTGGATACACTGGCCCTGGGGTTTCCCGGGTGGTGCAGGCCAAGGTCAGCACCCCTTGTGTTTTTCCTGGGGTCACCCTGCCTGAGCTATGATGCAATCTGAAATGGCTGCTACTTGTGCTGGGCTTGGAGATTCCCAGGTGAAGGTAAGCTGTGACTCTAAGCCGGCTGCTGCTAGTGCTGGGCCTGAGGCTCACTGAGGTCAACTGTTGTTTGTTTGAGAGGATTTAGAAGTTGTAAAGCATGAGCCAAGACCAGCCATTCATGTGGAAAAGCAACTTGGGTGGGCCCTTAAGATGGGTGGAGAGGAGTCTCTGGGGATCTCCAAGGTGGGTCAAACAGTTTTAACCAGGTTGATGGAGTCTCAGATACAGCACCAGCTTGCCAGTTCTATGGGGAGAGGGTTTAGAAATGGGACAATGGCTCCTGCTTGCCTTGATGTCATACACTTCAGTTTCTCCCTGTATACCACTGGTGCCTTTCAAGCTGCCATCCTGTGGTGCCTTTCTGTGCTGAAGCTCAGAGGGAATGAGTCTGAATAGGTGAGGTAGGTCTGGGTGTGGGTTCTTTAGGAGGAACTGCTTGGGGCTCTAAAAGTTTCTTCCACTGACTCAATCCCCACTGGTTTTTGCAGCCAGAAGTTGAGGGGACTTGTTTTTGAGTTTAAATAGTTCTTTATGTATTCCAGACATTAAATTCTCATCTGACTTGCAAATATTTTCTCTCATTCCACGTGCTTTTAATTTTCTTGATAATGTCTTTTCTTGATGTACAGTTTTTAATTTTAATAAAGTCCTGTTTATATATTTTTTCTTTTGTTGTTTATGCTTTTGTTGTCATAGCTAAGAATTCACTGCCAAATCCCAAGTCATGAAGGTTTACTCCTTTATTTTCTTCTAAGAGTTTTATGATTGTATCTCTGATGTTTAGGTTGCTGATCCATTTTGAGGGAGGGGGTCCAATTTCACACTTTTGCATGTGGAAATCCAGTTGCCCCAGCACCATTTAAAGAGACTATTCTTTCTAACACTGAATGAATTTGGTACCCTTGTCAAAAACTGTTTGCCATAGATTTATTATTTTATTTCTGGATTCTCAATTCCATTATATGTCTATCTTTATGCCAGTACGACATTGTTTTTATTATTGCAGTACATTTTGAAACTGGGAAATATGAGTCCTTGGACTTTGTTCCTCTTCAAGATTATTTTGACTATTTAGAGCCCCTTGAAATTTCCATGTGAATTAGTGGATTGTTTTTTATTTCTGCAAAAAAGCTGTTGGAATTTTGATATGAAGTGTGTTAAATCTGTTGATTACTTTGGGTAGTAATCTGACATCTTAACAATATTGTCTTCCTAACCATAAACATTTTTTTTCATTTGTTTAGGTCTTCTTTCTTTTGAAAAATTTTTTTTTATTGTTGTTCAATTACATTGTCCCCATTTTTCCCCCATTACTCTCCCGTGCCCTGCCCACTGTTTAGGTCTTCTTTATTTTCTTTCAGCAATGTTTGTAGTTTTTAGTGTACAAGTCTGTACTTATGCAGATATGAAAAAAAGACTCCATCTCTGTGTCCTGAATTTTCTTTCATCTTTAAGTTCCCATGCTGTGCACTTTGGCCAAACTTACTGTCCTTACTGTCCCATTGCAAAGCCTTCTATTGATGATTATCTGTGTTCCTTAAAATGCAGCCATAAAATTTTTGTTAGTAACTCAGGAATGGCATGACAACTGAGATAAATATCAAACTGGTGATAGTAAATAATCATGTATCACAAGTCTACCAGGAGGTACAGTCCTTGGCGTGTGCTGTGCTCCTTGTTCCTTTGTCTTCTTAGCCTTTAATATCTGAGTTACACTATTTAAAAAGTACTGTAACAGGAGTCTGTTACTGGAGAGTAGTCTACACATAATTGCTGGGTTGTCTGCCCTTTCTGACCCTACATCCCTGTAAGTAAATTACCCTATATTAAATTCTGTTATATTCTGTGGATTTGCCTGTACTGTTCTTCAGTCTGAAAATACCTTCTTGTGTGGCCGTTATACATTTGCCTCACTGTTGGACAAAGTCTTTCACCTCCTTGTTTAAATTTATTGCCAGGTATTTTATTGTTTTAGATAACATTATGAAGGAAATTCCCTTCTTAATTTCCTTTTTGGGTTGTTCATTGCTGATGTACAAAAGCAATCGATTTTTGAGTGTTTATCTTGTACTCTACAACTTAGCTGAATTCAGTTATTCATTCTAGGAGCTTTCTGGTTGATTCTCTGGGGTTTTCTATATGTGAATAGAATATAGACTCATGTCATTTATGAATAATGTTACTTCTTACTTTACAATTTGGATGACTTTTTTTTCTTTTTCTTTCCTAATTGTTCTGGCTAGAATTTCCAGTATCTCACTGTAGTTTTAATTAGTACTGCCCTAATGACTGATGATGTTGACAAGCTTTTCATATTTTTATTAACCATTTGGATGTCATCTTTTATGAAATGCCAGCTTAAGTCTTTCACCCATTTTTAAGTGACTTGTCTATGTTTTATAGCTACAAAAACCTAGATATCTATCTGTTAGCTCTCTACACATGTAGCTATATATTAGATAAATATCATGTGTGTGTGTGTGTGTGTGTGTGTATACTGGTTACAAGTTCTTTGTTAGATATGTGCATTATATTTTCTCGAAGTCCATGGCTTGTCTTTTACTCTCTTAATGGTATCTTGAAATGGACAGTTCTTAATTTTAATAAAGTCTGATTTATCCACCATTCCATTATTATTTTTGTATGTATTTAAGAAACCCCACTTCACTAATTTTTAAAAATGAACTTCAGGAACTTATATTTACCCACTGGCTTTATTTATTTTTAAAATAATTTTTACTTTTTAGTTACAGTTGATATGAAATATTATATTAGTTTCAGGTGTACGACATAGTGTTTAGACATTTACATACCTTTTAAAAAGTTGTTTATTTATTTATTTATTTTTAGAAGGGAAGGGAGGGAGAGAGGAAAGAAACATCACTGTGTGGTTGCCTTCCATGTGCCTCCCACCGAGGACCTAGTCCCCCACCCACGCATGTGCCCTGAGTGGGAATTGAACCGGCAACCCTTTGGTTCACAGGCCAGCACTCAATCCACTGAGCCATACCAGCCAGGGCTAGACATTTATATAACTTACTCACACCACACATAGTTATTACAATATTATTGACTAGTTCTGTCTGGGTAGCTCAGTTGGCTGGGTGTTGTTCCTCAAAGCAAAAGGTTGCTGGTTCAGTTCCCAGTCAGAGAACATGCCTGGGTTTGGGTTTGGTCCTGGTCTCATAGGAGAGGCAGAAAGGGAACAGACTGATGTTTCTCTCTCACATTGACGTTTCTCTCCTTCTCTTTCTCCCTCTCCCTTCTCCTCTCTCTAAAAATAAATGAAAAAAATCTTTTTAAAAAAAGACAACATTATTGACTGTATTCCCCTATACTATATTTTACATCCCCATGACTATTTTGTAACTATGAATTTCTATTTCTTGATCCATTCCTCTTTTTCACCTATTACCCCAACCCCTCTCCCATCTGGCAACCATTAAAATATTCTCTATATCTATGAGTTTGTTTCTGGGTTTTGTTTTGGGGTTTTTTCTTTGGTTCATTTATTTTGATTTTTAGAGTCTACATATAAGTGAAATCAGATGGTATTTGTCTTTTTCTGTCTTATTTCACTTAGCACAATACCCTCTATGTCCATCCATGTTGTTGCAGATGGGCAGACAATTCAGTTCATCCTCGTATACCCCTGGTGCCTTTTGAGCTGCTGCCCCAGAAATGGAGTTCAGAACAACTAAATCCACGATCAGGTCTTTTAAGAGCAACACCTGGGACTCCAGAAACCCTCTGTCTCACTCGGCCACAATCTCTGCTGGTTTTCAAAGCCAGAAGTTATAAGGACTTCCCTTTCCAGTACTGGAACCCAGGACTGGAGAGCATGGTGTGGGGCCGGAACACCTGGCTCCTCAGCACGTACCTCCACAATTTGAAACCAGCCTGTTCTCCTTCTCTGCCCCTCCTAACAGTCTTGAGGTGGCTTCTGTTATGCATCCTTAGTTATAGGATTAGGGAGGATTTGGGGAATTTAGAAGGTGTCTGAGAGGGTAGTTCAGTAAAATTAGAGAAGTGGCAGGATGTTGAATAGATTGAAAACCCACTGTAATCTCTAAGGAGACATGTGTTAGGTTACATGACTAGGTACTTTGAGCTAGAGAAAAGTGTTGCCATTTTGGGGAGTTTAATATAATAAAAATGCTTTTATTTATCCATGACTCTTCTTCTGTTCTTTACATTTTTTGATTTTAGGGGGCTATTTAGAAAGTAATAAATGTACAATGTAGTAAGTTAAAAAAAAAAACCAATAGAATTATAAATGTTAAAAATTTCCAAATCACCCCTCCATTTTCTACTTTGTATTAACAAAAAGACAACACAGTGTAGCAGTGAAGCATGCTTGGGGCCAGACTCCCTGAGATCAGATCCTAGCTCTATTAGTCTGCTTGGGCTGTCATAACAAAATACCAATACTGGGTGGCTTAAACAACAGACACTTACTTCTCACAGTTCTGTAGGCTGGAAAGTCTAAGATCAAGGTGCTAGCAAGGTAGGTTTCATTCCGAGACCTCTTCTTCTGGCTTGTAGGCCCCCACCATCTTGCTGTGTGCTCATAAGACCTCTTTTTAAACCATCAAAGCACATACAGGAAAACGTAAGTTTATCTCCACCCCATCTCCTACCTAGAGACAACAAATATTACAGAGGTTTTGTGTATATTTCCAGAGACAGTCTCTGTATTTACAAATATACTTACATATTCCTCCAGTTCTCACTTTGAAAAACCCACACACAAATAGAAGCATGAATATATCGTTTCTTTTTTCACAATGTATCTTTGTGTTTTCCATGACCCAAAGCAATGTTATTGTAACAACATTAAGTTTGTATTCTTTGTGGCTAATGCAGTACTTCGCACCTAAAAGGAATCCAGGGCATAGTCAACAGAATTTTCAGAGGGTGAAGGATATTTAGAGATCAGTCAGTCCACCTCTTATTTCAGAGAGAACGTAACTTACAGAAAGTCTAAATGACTTGCCTAAGGTGTTACAGCTAATACACACAGTAATGAATGAAAGTCAACTTAAATCACTACCCACAGCATCTTTTTTTTTTTAATTTTAATTATTTATTTATTTTTAGAGAGAGGGGAAGGGAGGGAGGAAGAGGGAGAGAAACATTGATACATCAATCGGTTGCCTCTTGCACGCCCCCAACTGGGACCTGGCCCACAACCCAGGCATGTGCCCTGACTGGGAATCAAATCGGCAACCTTTGGGTTCCCAAGCTGGCACTCAATCCACTGAGCCACACTAGCCAGGGCAGCCCACAGCCTTTCAATAAAAGTGTATGAGGTCTGTTGAGAAAGAGTCCAGCCACTGTTAATATAACAAGAGCAGTTTGCGCGACATCGATGTAATCTGGCAGTCAAAGAGAGTGGACTGGAACGTGCATGTGTGAACAATGACAACTTCACGGTACTAGTTGGTGAGGGCAGTAAATGCTCTTGAGTGAGCAAGTCGTCACATTCGAAATGACTGAGCGACTAGAGCAATGAGTCTGCATCAGATTTTGCGTTAAGCTTGAACATTCCTCCACAGAAAGCATTCAGGTGATTCAGAAGACTGCATCTACGGGCAACTGGCGATTGGTGTCTTCGTCACAACAACGTGCCTGCAGAGTTTTTTTGCCAAACATCGAATTACAGGTGACTCAGCCCCACTACAGCCCAGAATTGGTGCCCTGAGACTAAAATCACTTAAAAAAAATTTATTTATTTATTTATTTATTTATTTATTTATTTATTTTTAGAGAGAGGGGAGGAGAGATACATCAATGTGTGGTTGTCCCTCACACGCCCCCTACTGGGGACGTGGCCTGCAACCCTTGCATGTGCCCTGACTGGGAATCAAACCAGCAAGGTACACAGACCAGCACACAACCCACTGCACCACACCAGTCAGGGCTAAAAATCAACTTTGAAAGGGAAGAGATTTCAGACCAATTAGATTCATGAAAATACAACAGGGCACCTGTTGGTGACTGGGTGAATTGTGTGATGTGCCAAGGTGCCTACTTTGAAGGGGACTGAGGCATTATTGTCCTATGCACAATGTTTCTTGTATCTTCTTCAATAAATGTCTCTATTTCTCATATTACATGGCTGGATATCTTCTTGTGTACATAGTTAAAATGTTATGCCATTACAACAAATAAGTAGGATCACCCATAGTGATAACTAATATCTGTGCATCATTTTCCAATTTAAAAAGTGAGCTCAAGCCCTGGTTGGTGTGACTCAGTGGACTGAGAACCGGGGTACAAACCAAAGCTTCCATTCTCTGTCAGGGCACATGTCTAGGGTGCAAGAGATGCAACCGCATATTGTTTCTCACCCTCTCTTTCTCCCTTCCTTCCCCTCTCTCTAAAATAAAATAAATAAAATCTTTTTAAAATAAAAATAAAAAGCTCAAGCCCTGGCCAGGTAGTTCAGCTGATTAGTGTGTTGTCTGGATGCACCAAGGTTTCAGGTTTGAAACCCAGTTGGGGTACATACAAGAATCAACCAATGAATTTGTAAGTACGTGGAACAACAAATCAATGCCTCTCAAAAAAAAGGGGGGGGGGCTCACACCCATTAGTCCACAAAATCCACTCAAAGGCCTTGTCCCCATTTTATAAAATATAACGAGACAAGGATTTTAAAAAAGCACAGTAGGTATCAAAAAGTTAAATTTGATGTTTGGATAAAGTGCTCCTGAAAAAATGGAAAATGCTACTGAGCCGCACAGATGCAGAACCACGAAGTAAAATCGGACTCATGCAACAAGGCTACACTGTTCTCACAACAGATAACATTCCTCACTGGGTTGTGGTTGAGAGTACTTCAGTGACATGGGTCAGGCCCAGATACTCCAAACAAAAGGAAAGTGATTTCGTCATATAGTAAAATTTGGCGAGATCCAGTGCTGGCACGACTGTATGATTTGCACAAGCGGCTCCAAGCGATTTACTCATTTATTTATTTATTTAGCAACCTCTTGTTAGCTTCACTTGCGTGAGCGTATACTCTCACAGAATTTACTCCGGGAATGCTTAGAGTTGGAACTTCGCACTCCCTCACTGGACTGCCAATTCGTAGCTAGGCTTGGGGTGTTCCAAAGAAACCACAGACAGCACCCGGTTACCGTACCCTCCCAAACTGCAGACGGAGAGGGACGAGGACGGAGACTGGCGCCACGCATGCGCGTCAGAGCGCGCAGGCGCAGCATCGCTCCTTCCTGGTCACCTTGCACTCCCACTCTATCTCCGAAAGGTGGCCCGACCCGCCCTCCAAGGCTAAAGGAGGGATAGGATTGGGTATTCTTGTTGTCGATTATACCGGTCTCTCTTCTCCTCAAAACCATTGGCAGCTGGGGAAAAAGAGGCCGGCTGTCGCCCGCCTACTCCTTTGCGACTCAGCGCCACCGCGGAAGCCGCTATTGGCGGAGGCTGGCGACCGCGACTGCTGACTTCCGGCGCGTTCCTCCACGATTCCTCCCCTCCCCAGCCATCGCCCTCAGCTTTCCCATCCCCCCCTTCCACCATGGCCGCCTCTGTGTGGTGTAGGAAGAAGCTGGCCCTCGGTGCCCTACTGTAGCGCTTATTGCCTCACCCTCACCCCTGGGGGCCCGGATCCAAAGGAACCTCGCTCTCCAACCTTTGGGGTACCAGCCAAGAAGGTTTCCGACCCCCTACTTCGCAGCAGGACTCCTCTTTCGCCCACCTCCTGAGGCAGAAACTTAGGGTTTTCCCCACTTCCCTTAGGGTCAGAAGCCAGAAGGGGCTCACCTTCCACCTCTTCAGGGCCGGAAGCCTCCCCTCCCCTCCCCGTAGGGGCGCAGACCCTTACCTGAGCACACTGAGGAGCTAACGGCTTTTCCTCAGCGCTGCCACTCCAGAGGGCCGTCCGCCTTCGCCTCCCCTGAGCGGCCTTTCGGAGAGGAGGGAGAAGTGGAGAGGACGGGGACCCATTCCCTTCTCTCTGCCACCAGTCCCTCCAGCCCCCAGTCCCTGGCAACCCAGAGTTCCTCATTTTTAGGACTTCCCACCCATCCGCTCCTTGGCCTTTTCCCGTCTCCTGGCTGTAGCCATGGAGTTACAGAAGGGAAAGGGGGCAGCAGCAGCTGCTGCTTCGGGAGCAGCGGGAGGTGCAGGAGGAGCGGGAGCAGGAGCCCCAGGAGGGGGGAGGCTGCTACTTTCAACCAGTTTGGATGCCAAGGATGAGTTAGAGGAGGTAGGTGTGGGGGGTGGGGAAGGGAGCTAAGAAATTGGGTTGAGGAGGGTTACTGGAGCGGATATGGGGGTGGGGGTTGGTGGGGAGGCCTTTAAGTTTTTTCTAGGGCAACACAAACACTATTCCAAGACTTCCTGCTCCTCAAGGAAGAAGTGTGGGCCAACTTCCTGGACAGGTTGTCATAGCAACAGAAGCCACTAGTATGAAAATGGGTTGGGGGGTGTTGGTGAGGAGGGGATACAGCAGCCAGGTCTACCGAATTTATTTTTGACATTCCTTTCCGTATGCAGGCCACAGCTATTCTTAATGTTTACCCTGTTTTCGATTTAGGTCATAGGCACTTCGGTACCTACAGTTGAGAAGTAATGTATGTGTGCGTAGGTCTAGGGGCTGATAGGGGAACCTGCAGCAGATCTTGCACCCTTGTGTCAAAACTGTATTGACTTCATGTAGACACAGTCAATTGCCGGTGATGTTAACTGGGCTTTTACTTATTTATGAATTGTTTTAATAGCTTCTTTGAGCCAAACCGAAGACACACCAGGGAGCAAGATCTCAAATGCTTCCTTCACTGGGAATTTAGAATGAGCGAAGACTTAAGGAAAAGTGAGTAGTGCTTAGTTAGCATCAGCTGCAGCAGTGGGGTGAGGGGGTGAGTGGGACCTAGGGGACGCCTTCAGAACCAGATAGCACGCACAAAAGGGAGCACGTAGATGCTGAGAAAGAGGGTGGAGTGAAACGATGGACCTTAACAGGTATTTTAAACTAGGGTTAGTTGACCCTCCCCTCCCTTCCCGGACTTGTTCCTCTTCTCCTCAGCCTTGACAGCCCAGAGTTGATCATGCATCTCTTTCCACTGCCACACTCCAAGAGATGTACTTGGGCGTATGAGACCCAGAACTGGGACACGATTGTTGAACTGTTTATAAGACGTAATACATGCAGTTGGTTCTTATGCAGGAATGGGATGAGTAAGTTAGTCTGTGACTCTTCACTGACCGTTTCCCTGCTTCTAACTGTCACTGCCCTTTGTCAGGTATTAAGAGAGAGGGCAGGTAGATAAATGGAATTCATCATTTATATTTGAAAAAAATGTTCATTCAGATACAGATGGTGGAACATATATGCAAAAATGAACTTTATGAATCAGGAGGTGGCTGGATAGCAACTTTGCGAATTATTCATCAGCAAATGCCTACTCACAGGCTGACTTCCTATCATGCTTCTCCCCCATAATTCTTTGTTTTTAGGTAAATCAAAGTTTTCTGCCGTTGTTTTTGTCATTTAATGTGGATATAGTTAGGAACATAAACAGTGCTTCTAAAAATAATGTAGTCCCAAACAAACAATGACGTTAGGATTGCTTGGCAGTTTGAATTGTCCACTTTTTTAGAAATGGCAACTGTCATTGTCAAAGTATTTATTGAGCCCTTTGTTCTAATACTGGAGCTCTAGAATTGTAGAAAGAAAATAGCTGACTGCCTTTGATTCCTCCCTCAGTTTGAGTGGAGAGGAAAAGACCCCAAAGATGGGATGAAAATCTGTTTATATCTCACTTTGATTGCTAGAGGGGTCATCCTGCCTCTGCTCTGATTTGTGCCACAGAGCAGTGCACAGCATCCTGTTCTTCCGAGCAGTGACGTGTTTGCTAGTAAACGAATTGGTATGGCAGGAGGGGACCACAAAAGAGAGGAAACATTTCTTGCTTTTTTAGACTGTCTGAGAGTGAACTTTCAACTGTTTCCCGGGAGCAGGGTGGGAGGAGGGTCTCTTTTTTTCTGAAATCCTTTTTTTCTGGGTATGGATGTTTCCCAGTATGTCTTGGGCTCCCTCCTTTCTTTCTTTGCACTTTGTCCTTTGCGTTTGAATTTTCCAGCACGCCTTGCCACTCCGCTTTTAACCCCATGTGTAGTTCCCATTAGACCAGAGTGTCTCTAAGGGCAAGACTCACGGGCTTCTTCCTCTGGGTCTCCCCTCAGATCTCTGCACACACAAATTACCAAACCTGATGTTGACTGACTGATCTCTGATTGTTCTGGTTTGGTTATTTTCTAACATAGGCCCACCTATTGCCCAGGAACACAGACTTAGCTTCCTGACCATATATGCTTACTCTGTGCTGAATCTGATAGGAGAGTAGGGTGAGGGAGACCCAAGGTCTGTTTTCCAGAGCTTATTATCTAAAGACTGAGCTATCACACTCATAGGAAGGTTAACGAAACAAACAAACAAAACTGGTTATGGCTGGCGTGATGAGGAAAGGCCATTAGGGGTCTGGAGTATGAAGCACTGGTGAGGAACATCCCAGGCAGGGTGTGTGACTCTTCTACCCAGGGGAGCACTTGTTGTATCCTTTCTTCTCCTTGGCCCTGTTCCTGTCTTTGAAGAGGGAATTCTTGCCCATCCCTATCCCCATTTGGGGAATGAGATAAAAATAGTGCTAGAGGTTGGAGGCATTTAGAACATGTAGCTCCTAGTCTCATAAACCTTCTCAGTTCCAGGTCTTTCCCCTGCTGAGAAAGACTCTGTCCACTTGGAAGTCAGACTGAAAGCAGGAGCTGTGGCCCAAACAAGTCAAAACTTCCTCTTAAGCTATAGACAGGTCTGAGCTGCCTTTGGTTGGAGGTATGTCCCAGGTTTTCTCCAAGGAATAATTCTTATCTTATTTGTGAGGACTCTCTAGGGAATGGGCTTTGAGTCATCTCTATTTTTTTTCCCTTAAATCCTCATTTCACATACAAGTGACTCTTGGTTGTGGAATACTTGGAACCCAGCTTGTTCAGTAACTACTAATGTGGGTCCTTGGGATTTGCAGGTTGGATCCTTTCTTCTTTTTGTGAAGATTGTGGAATTTAGTCCTTCAAGTTCACTCACAGTCTTCCACAAGGAGGTAGTATTTAATATACACTTTACCAGACTGTATAGTCACTTGGCTGAGAGGGGAAACTGAGAGGTTAGAGGGACTCCTTTGCCTTCAGTCTCCAGCTTCAGGTCTATATTGGCAAACTGGAAGGCTGGAAGGCCACCTCCCCTCCCCTTCCCACTATGCCACCTACTGCTGCTGTTATGGAAACCATGTTCAGGTACTCTTAGTACTAGAAAAATTAATTCAGAAGTTCCTAGAGATGGTAAATATTTACTCACCGCTCAGGAGGTGCTGTTGTGGAGGGCTTGCTCTGAACAGAGTTGTTCTGCCAGCATTTGAGGCTTCTGGAGACTAGGGGAGGAGGGGTACTGCTACTTGATTATAGAGATTCAGCCTCCTGCAGCCCACTTTCAGACAATGTGGTCCTGTCACCCTGAACGATTTGTACTTAGTTCTCCCATCCCTGTTTGGATAAGTAATTTTTGTAGTTTGGAAAGCGTAGCATCTTTTATTCTTGTGTTGCCTGGAAGGACTGGCTCTCACATTTCTTTCCTCATTGCTTTTGTACACGCATCCAAATTCTGGACTCTTCCCACTTTGTACATCCGTAGCTGGGCCTCCCTGCTCCAAGAGGCAGTTTTTCTTCTTACTAGCAGTGACCCATAGAATTGCCTCAGGCCTCTGAGTGGAGCTTAGAATATGGAGTAGAACTTAGAATATTGAGGACTAAACTAGGGAAACCTAGTTGAGTCCAAGGTCTCTTGTATCACAGCTAAGAGTTGGTCAGCCCCCTAGGACTGTGTATCTGGCCTTGCACTAGGATCTTGGTGCAAGGTTCATCAGTCAGGCTTCCTCTCCTCTCCCCCATGCTTTTCTCTTCTCTCCTGGAAAGCAAAAGTTTAAAGAGTGTAAGTAAAAGAGGAAGAATTTCAGCCTGACCAGGCACTTAACTCATGTCCTATAGTAGCAGGGTTTAGTTTTCAGGAATCCTTAAGGATGAGCCATTACCCATAATGGCAGGGGTGTGGAGGTCAGTCTGGTCATTATAGATTTAGTTGTGCAGTTGCTGAACTTCCTCACAGAGGGAAGAGATTCAAATTCAACTGAAGCTGTATGCTAGGTGCTTTCACGTGGTGTTATTTCATTTAATTCTCAGAGTAACCTTGTGATATAGGCTTTGTCTGTATTTTTAGATGAGAAAATCAGGCTTTAGGGAGGCTAAGTAATTCACCCCAGATTAGGCCAAGGCTAGCAAGTGGTGGAGGGTTTCTCCTTGTCCGTTTGCTCATTAGCTTCCTGCTATTTGATTTGCATCTTTGTCGACTCAGCAGAGTTCTCCCTTTGAGGAGGAAGCAATATCTAGAATTGTAGGATGCTGTGCTGCTACTTGTTCCCCATCTCCCTCCATTCTGATATTGCTTATTAATCTAGCCTGGGTTAGTAAGCAGTTCCTCCAAGAGTTGCCAGCAAAAACAGTGTGCACCTAGCTGCCGTAGGCACTGTTGCTGTGTCATTGATAACTACCTTGGGTGGAGAGGGATAAGATTTAAAAGAAAATCCATCCCGAGGTTTTTCTTTTCCTCCCCTTACCACATAGGAGCTAGACTAGATACTAGGATGTATCTCAGAGCTTGTGGGTAAGGTGGCTTGTGAGAGTCACAGCTCAGCTTTCATGTGATCTCACAGCTTCTTGTCACAAGTACACAGGTGCTGTTGATTAAGGCTGAGCACATCGATCTGACCTAATTTGAGGGATAGTCAGTCCTGATGATGACTGGTGAAATTGTAATATCTTCAATCCTGAGTGGCTTTGGGCCTACTTCAGGTTGCAGTTTTGTGGTTATGGGAACTCCTTGCCTAAACACTCAGTTCTACCCTGTGTTACCCTACACTTTTAGACAGAGATGATGGTCAGAGGAGAAATATCATTGTCTTTGACTCCTAGGCCTCTTTCCCATTGTCCTTCTATGCTAGTTCCTCACAATGCAGTAGTACAACCAGTTCTCATCAAGAAGTTTTGTGATGACCCTTAGGATGAAGGGGGAGTGGTGTGTGTAAATTGCCTACCTTTGTCCTTGTTTTCCCAGAATCATCATCAGTGGGAATTGGAAAGTGATTTTCCTTAAAAAGTTTTTGGGTTAATCCTCAAAAGACTCAGGAAGTCTTATGTGACTTCAAGCTTATGTGATGATAACAAAGAGGACCACTGACTTAACATGGATATATTTTGTCAATATTTTCTCAATATTTGGTATTAAATGCTTCTTTGGAATAGGGGCCAATGATTAAGATCTCCTTAGAATGTTGATCACATGTCATGTTAGAGAGTTGACCTTTGAATCCAAAGTAACTCCTTGAATGGGCTTTAATGCAACTGTCTGTCTCCACCTTTGTTTGACTAGAGATGCTGGCCAGGTTTTAGTTTGGCCTTTTGTTTTCCATTAGTCCTTTTTTTTCTTGCATTTTGTTCCCGTTTGTTTTTAACTTTTTGAGGGGGACATTTCAAGCATAAGAAAGTAAAGAGAATTGTATAATTTCCATGCAGCCATCACTTTGCTTCAGTACTTAGTAACACACGGCTATCTTGTTTTATATCCCCTAGTCTGTTTGGATTATTTTGAAGCAAATCCAAGATATCATTTCATCTGTAGGTACTTCATATGCCTATGAGAGAAAGACTTTTTTAAAAAAATAGCCTCAATACTATACCTAAAAATATTGACAATTCCTCCATATAATAAATATTCAGTGCTCAAATTTCTTTTTTTATTGAAAAAAAAGACTTATTTATTTTTAGATAGAGGGGATGGGAGGGAGAAAGAAAGGGAGAGAAACATCAATCGGTTGCCTCTAGCAACCCAGGCATGTGCTCTGACCAGGAGTCCAACTGGTGACCTTTTCCTTTGCGGAAGGATGCCCAACCACTGAGCCATACCAGTCAGGGCTCAAATTTCTCTTGATTGCTCATAAATTCTTTTTAAAATTGGTTGGTTCATATCAGTAATCAAACAAGGACACCACATTGCATTCTCTTGCTATGTTTTAAAATTATTTTTCTTTTAAAATTTTTTTCCCCTTAGGAAGGAGGGAGAAGGGAAGAGTGAGGGAGGGAGGCTCGGGGAGGGGAGCTGGGGAAGAAGAAGAGAGCATCTTTTTAATTTTTAAATAACTTTATTTTAAAATAATTTCAAGCTTAGAGAAAAATTATAATACAGAGAACTCATATATTGTTCATCTGGATTCACCAATAATTTAACATTTGCCACATTTGCTTTGTCATTATCTGTATGTATATTATCTTAACCTTTTAAGAGCAAATTGCAACCATGATGCCACTTTAGATTTAAATACTTAAGTGTATATTTCTTAAGAACAAGGACCTCCTGTTCTAGAACCACTGTTCTCCTACTAAGATCAGAACATCTAACATTGATATGTTACTATTACCTAATTTATAGTAGTACATACTCAAATTTTACCAGTTGTCCCAGTAATGTCCATTATAGCAGTCCACAATCACACATTATATTTTGGTATACTGTCTCTTTAAGTCTTTAATCTGAAACAGATACCTAGTCTATCTTTGTCTTTTATGATCTTAAACACTTTGACAGGCCAGTTATTTTGTAGACATCTTTCAATTTGGATTGTTTGAAGTTTCTTCATGATTAGACTGAGATTATTCATTTTTGGCAATAAAACCATGGAAGTGATGTTATAGGCTTTTCAGTGTGTCACATCACAGGTATGAGTATCAGGTATCAGTTTGTCTCATTGGCGATAATGACTTTGGTCATTTGGTTAAAGTGGTATCCTTTAGGATTTCCTGCAGTTATTATTTTCCCTTTGTAATTAATAAGTACTTTGAACCTATGTAAATACCCTCTTGTGAAAATTTTACCTCTGCTTTTAGCATCCATTGATATTTTTCGGGATTAATTATTCATGTCATTCCTTCTGCATTTATTAGTTGGCATTCCACTGTACAGAAGAGCTCTCCCTTTTTTATTATGTATGTATCTATCATCATGGACTCATGGATTCTTATTTTATTCAATGGGTTATAATTTTAAGTTTCTTTTAATATACGGGCTTCCCTCTCCGTGCCTTTTTTCCTTGCAATTTATGTGTTAAAGAAACCAGGTCACCTGTCATATTTTCCTATTCTGGATTTTGTTGATTATATCCCCATGATGATATTACTTAGAAACTGGTAGTTAGCTCTAGAAACATGATGAGGTTGGATTTTCTAAAACTTTTTGGGGGGCCAGAAGTGTTTTATTGGTGATGGTGTGAAACACTCTTAATTTTTTCTCCTTCATTCACAGAGGTTGGAAAGATGTATGAGCATTGTCACGTCAATGACTGCTGGTGTCTCAGAGAGAGAGGCCAATGATGCCCTTAATGCCTACGTGAGTATAATGTTATCCCCATATCCAGAAAGCTCTGGAACATGATCAGAAAGATGGAATGACTTAAGTGGCTAGGAATTAGGGAACTGAAGTCAATGTCTTGGCTCCATTGGGAAGCTCCAAACCAGGCTTCCCAGCTCCTCTTTCTCACCATGAGAGTTCATCTTTTTGAGCCTAAATAACAATTTTAAATAATAACTCATAGTTCTATAGTGACTTTTTTCTTTGTAAACCATCCTTACATATGTGACCTTTTATATTTCCTAATCTGTGAGGTTGAAAGGATTTTAAGTAGTATGTATAACAAACTTAGAATAATGGCACATAGTGAATGTTCCATGAGTATTATCTACTTACTGTTACTTTATTATTCCTATGTCTTCATCTTACAAAGACCAAAGGTTCAGTGATTTGCCCAAGATCTTGGCTTGGTAGTTGTGCGTGTTATTCCATGACTGACTGATTGTAGCTCCTGCTTTACTGAAGGCTTTTAAGATCTGGTGAAGGAGGTGGAGGAAGATTTTTTATTCCCCCCCCCCATTTTAAACACTTTATTTTCTACCCCTGGTCTGCATCAAGCGTTGGAGAAAGCAATAAGGATCCATCCTTTCCCTTTTCCTCTGTCTTAGAACAGATGCCCCATCACTTTCGGAAGAAGGAAATCATCAGATTTAAGAGTTGAAGATTCTCCTTTCAGGAGTCCCAAGTTTTCTGGGAGAAGGTGTGCTTGAGAACTTCCTTCTTGTGTGTGACAATTAGTTTTTTCCTTCTTCATATTCTAGGTATGCAAAGGCCCCCCCCAGCATGAGGAAATCTGCCTGGGTCTCTTCACCCTTGTCCTCACTGAACCGGGCCAAGCCCAGAAGGTAAGACACTCTGCTCTGGACCCACAGACCCTTCTCAGATTTGGTCTAGGAATACGGTAGAATGTGATTATGGCTTCATCGGCGTACTACCAGGCCCTCTGACTGAGCTGGGTCACCTTGTTCCCTGACTATAGTTTTTTACTCTTAGTGAACTTTTCATTCTCTGATAAAGTCTTTTTTCTGTCTCTAGATTCTGAAGCTAAAAGGCAAGAAAAGGCAGTTATGAAAGTGAAAAAGCATTTAAAGAGCTTCAAATTTGAGGTTTACTAGTCAAGGCTAAAAGAGTTGGGATGTAATCCAGAAAATAGGAGAGACAACTGTAACCAAGAGAGTTCCTACCTAGAATAGATAGTATGACCTGTAGTTTTTAGGTTCTATACTGGCAGGTGACTAGAAAACAGGCTTAACATTGCAGCAAGTAAGGGTTCAAGTCTAACAGCTTAATGTTAGATCATTGATACAGTAATAAGATAGTGAGTAAGAGAATACTGGAGTAACTGGAATTAGACTTCCTGAGGAATACTATATGAGAACTAGTCTGGGGCTCCTTGTAAACAGAGCTTCCTTTATGTGGAGTGTGGAATGGTGTAAATGGGGTCCTTCCTTGAGGTGAGTGACCGGGAAAGATGACCTCTTTGGATTCTGTTCTTTCTGTAATAAAGTAGCAAAATTCTGCCTTTTGCCTCTTCACATTATCCCTCTCTAGCAATTTTGTGTCCCTTGAGTCTTGGCATGTTGGTTTAGAAGTATATGGCTGATACCTTGCACTAACTGTATGTCACTAGCAGAGGAGAACTTGGAGTGGGGAATTTAACATTCTCACTGTTCCTTTGCTGAGCAAGGGAAGTATGGAAAGAAAAAAATATGCTCTGTGCCCAGCATTGTGTTAGGCTCTATCTAGTCAGGATCTCATTTAATCCTCCCAAAAAGCCCTATGAGGTTGGTGGCTTTGTCCCCTGTCCCCAAACTGTTTCCAGTTTTACCTGTAAGATAACTGGAGGTCAGAGACGTTGTTTATTCAAGGAGAATCAAAGAAAAATTATTCCTAGGGACAAGGACAGTGGCAGGATTTGTGGGCATGGCAACCGGGTGTATTTGTGTTCTTCTGATGCCAGCTGGTCTGGTGTGTGTGTTGGGGGGTAGGGGCAGCAAGTATTCATAAGTCCTTGGTTTTACAGGCCATTTTTGGGCTGGGACCTTGTGGAGTTAAATTGGCGTTTCATTTTCATACTGAATTTGTCATCAAGATCCTTGAAGACAAATGAGTATTTACAATTTGGTGGCGTTAAACAGGGATATGATCCAGTCCAGCCACACTATATTAAAGAAATTGTTGGCAAAGATGGGAGTGAAGGGATTGAAGTTAAGGTTTAATTTTCTCTTCTGTGTGTTTCATGAATATAATTAAAATTTCATTTAGTCACCTTAATGCAAAGGCATCTTGCTTGCTGGTTTTTTAATGTGTTTCTGACAGGCTCTGACTCCGCGAGGGTAAATAAGGAAACCTCAGTCAAGGGAGCAGGCTGCTGGGGGTGTTTCTAGGTCTCAGCCTGACCGGGCAGTCAGAGGCCCCAGGGCTCTGCATTATGAATGCTTATTGTGTTGTGAATTCGTCCATCTAGACACAGCAGGGGACTATAGTACCTTGTCTTTTTTATCCTATGACATCCCTGTGAGGGTCGCCCAGGCCCTCAACTTGGGTCTCATTGCTGCTAATGGCTGCACCAGGCTTATGTTCACATGCTAAGGGGTTCTAAATAAATCCTCTCCCCGGATGGAAGCCTTCTAGGTGGACAGGTGCCCAGGACAGGCCTCTTCAGACAAAGGGAGTGAAGGTGGGAAACAGGAGGACACAGTTTTAGGCAAGTAAGGAACTATCAGTGATTCATTCAGAGACCTTAAGCCAGGTCAGATTATGGTGGAAGACTTAGTGACATATCTCCCATTGTGTTTGATCCTTCCCTCTAAGAGAGTTATAATGTTGTGAAATACTTCGTCCTGCAAAAATTTTAAGGTGGGAGTTACTGATGATGACTGATCCTTGGTGTCAGCTTACAACAAGGGGAGTTTTTTCTAAGGGTTTATTCTATCTCTGGAACAAATCTCAGGATGTATTGGAGATTCAGTTATTCACGCATTTTCACAGGGCATAATGGAGAAGGTGGTGGTAGAAATTAGGCCTTGATCACATGAGAAATTTGCTCTGGGAAAGTGAGGTGAGGGGCCTGTGTCCGTGCTGGCAGGCAGGTTCAAGGAGTTAGGGCCAGCTCTCTTAGGACTCCTCAGTGGGTAGTATTCGGGTGGATTGAACAAGAGAACTCAGTTAAGGAGAAAACAGATCAGGCATTGGTGCAGAGCGGAATATGGGGTACATTTTGTGCCAGTGGCACCTTCACTTATATCTGCCCTCTTGGCAACTCTTAAAAATGTTTATATTCTTTGACTTTATTTCTTATATAATGTCTGAACTGAATAGTTGGGAGCAGGCCTACCTGAAGGACTGGTGAGAGAAGCCAAGCTGGAGGCCTGAGCTTCTGTGCAGGCTCTAGCAGTCAGCAGATGAAGGGAAGTGTCTAACATCAGTACCAGGGCCTCCTCATCAAGGGGTCAGGGACTCAGACCATGGCAGTTCTTGGTGCAGATACAGTTCCTTAAGCAGGCAGCTCCAGAAAGTTGGGAGCTGTGAGGACCGAGGCTGGAATAGCTATCCTCAGCAGTCAGGATGGATATGCTACCACTGTGCCATCCTGTCACCTTTCCTTTCTTTGAGACCCTCCTTCTCTCCTCTGTTCCCTACTGAGTTTTCCCCCCCCATCTCTTTGTCTTTGAAGCCATTCAGCAAACGGGCACAGAGATTGGTGAGAAAACTGGCAGCATCAGGAATATGATACTCCTGGTTCTCAGCTGCCATGTGTTACCAGCAGTTGTGGTAGATAAGGTCCCAGATGGAGCATGAAATTAGGCAGAAAGTATCTGCTTCCTTCGTCTGACCCTGTGTCTCCTGAGAGACCTGTTCTCCCTCCCTGTTCTGGGTCCGTTCTGCATTTTTGGGATTTCTGCTTTGTTTTGATAGACATGGCTTTTCTCTGGCCACTAGTGTGTCTGTCTTTGGTCTGACATAGATTTCCCTTTCTGCCTTGCGCATTCTCTCTGCGCATCCTGTGGCTCTCACCTCTGGGGGAGGATCCAGGGCTAAAATACCAACATTTACTGACTGCAGGCTGGCAGTGTTCACTGGGCTCCCGTATCTCTTTCTTGTTCCCTTGCTTGTACTTTTGATCTCTCTGCCCTCCCTCCAGATGGAGTCAGAAGATTATCAGATTCTCTTTTGGGCATGAAAAGTTTGTGGCACATGGTAGGATTCCCTAAGTATTGGTATTTTCATCATTAATTGGTTTGACATAAGGACACTAGAGACAGGAGGAAGTGACAGTAGCTGATCTTTTAAGAGTCTTTAGTCACACAAGGCCAGGGAGCAGCTGGTCTGGAAGAGTACTTCTCTTTTGACTGCTTAGGATGAAAGATTTTAGAAATATAGTAGCCTCAAAGCTACCATAATCTCTTATTTCCATCCCCAGCAGACTCTTCTTTTAGTTATTTCTAACAGCAGTATAGAGATGATTAGGAGCATGGAATCTAGAATTGACCTGTCTGGACTTGAATCCTGGTTCTTCCTCTTATCTCTTAAGTGACGTGAGTTGAATTGTTTTAAACTCTGTGCTTGTTTCCTCACCCATAAACACAGAGATAAGAATAAATAGTACCGATTTCAAACGGTTGTTATGTAATTCAAATGCAATTATATATATAATACAAAGTTTGTGCGTAATACCAGTGCATTATAATTGCAGTTATAGTTACTATTATGGTTGGTGCCACTCTTCCGCCAGCCTTTCAAGGTTGAGGAATACTACCTACCTAATTTTACCCTCTGTGCCAGAACCCTGATGGCACAGACTCAGCAGGCTAGGGAGCTTGCTAATGAGGTCCCCTAAGGTGTTCCTCTTGGAGTCTGGTCTCTAGAGAGAATGGGTGAGAAAAGCACTAGAGGAAAGGGAAACAAGAACTCAGAGGAAATTGGAATGCCCTCCCTCACCATCCCCAGGGGTGGGGATGCCTAAGGACCCTTCCTTTTTCAATACTTGGCAGAAGCAAAGGGTAACCCAGAGAAAAGAAGGAAGACATTTAGTCAAGGAAGTTCAGTTTGGTTCTGCCCTTTCTTTCTAGGACCCAGCTCCCTGGATCCTCTTCCATTAATATTCCTAGCCAGCCCTTTGCATCATCTGGCTGAGTCAGTACAGGTTTAAAAACTTCTTTGTGATCCTTTCTGGCCTGTCCAACCAAAACCATGTTGCAGTGACCTTTTACTGGCAGATGAAAAGCAGATGGCCTCCACCTGGTTTTGCTCAGCTTGTGACATCAGTGTGACATTTCCTAAGGAGGGAGTCAGGGGTGCAGGGAGCCTTTCTTAGCAGGCTTTTCTGCTTTATTAGAAAATAGCTCAGTCTGCCCCACCCCACCCCCCGCCATACCCCATGTGATAAAGCGGAGGATAGGTTTGGGATGAAGGAGCACTATGGAAGAATAGTATCCAAAGTGGAAGTCTTCTATTGCTACTTGTATTGGTGTTGTTTAAATGGAGAAGGCCAGGGGCCCCCCTTTGGGTGGGGTCAGCTTCCTGGTTGCTCACAAACCTCTCTTCTCAGTGTTACCGGGACTTGGCTCTGGTGAGTCGTGATGGCATGAATATTGTCCTGAATAAAATCAACCAGATACTCATGGAGAAGTACTTGAAGTTGCAGGATACCTGCCGTACTCAGGTAAGGCCAGAAACAAAAGAAATCCAGCTCAAAGACATAACAGGAGGAATTGGGGGTAACATACCCCCACCTTTGTACTCCTAAATTATAATGTTATTGGATTAGCCCGTTTCTCAAGTTTATAGGCTCTTCTCTTTATCTGTTGTTTTCTCTCCTTTAGTTGGTGTGGTTGGTACGGGAACTAGTGAAGAGTGGGGTTCTTGGAGCCGATGGTGTTTGCATGACATTCATGAAGCAGATTGCTGGTGAGTTTGAGGACAACAGCATAAAGAAGAAAGGAGAGGAGCCCAGGGATTAAATCCAAGCAATGGAAAATGATTGAGTAGCTAAGGGACTCGATTCCTGGGTCATTTAGAGTCTTCTTCTGATATAGGCATCCCCTGGCCACGTATGATGAGAAAGAAATTAAAATATGGGGATATTTTGAAGCAATAACTCTTGCTTCATTTTCCTTCCTGCCCAACCCAGGGCTTGACATAGAATAGTTGGGCTGTTTTAGCCACTCACCTCTGGGGTTTCATGGTGTGTTGGATCTGAAAGGGGCTGGGAGGAATGGGAAGAGAAGTGAGGGCAAATAATTTATTTGCATTGCATTGTGCTTTCAGAAACATAGACATCTTCCCTGGCTCCACCCCCATGTTTTGACTACTTGCTCCCTAATAATTATGACATCTGATTAGGGTCCTTTTGAGGGACAAACTATGTCACAGAGCAGACCCTGACATTTAGGTTTTTTTATCTTCTTGGCATTGGTAACATCTGTCTATGCCACGAATATCCAAGAGGCCTGCCTGTGCTACCTCTTCTCCCAAGATAGCATGTGTTTGTTTAAAAATGACCCTACCTCTTTTCCACCATTGCATAGTAGGTCTTTGCTGCTTTTTTAGGATTTTATATAACATTGATGCTCCCGTTTTGATGTGTATAAACCTTAATTTATGTGAAGTGTGACTATGTGAACACTGAATTTTTAAATTAGGACTTGGGGCAAGACATGGCATTGTGCTGGATATTTTTATTCACTCTTCTGGCATTTTCGTCCCTGCCTGGCACTCCCAGTCCCCACTTCTTATCCTTAGACTTTGGTCTCATGTTGCTGCATATTAATTGTGCCCCAAGAAGTTCCTTTGCAAACCCTGAAGACTGTGATACCTGGAAACAAGAAACCCTTGGCCTGTCATGAGTCTGACTCAGGATTTGGAACATCCACATGTGGGACTGCAGCTATTACTAGCCATGTGCACGTCTCAGGCCCCATCTGAGATATCATCCTTTCTTTCCAATCATGGGCTTTTCATGTCTCCTTCCCAGACATTCCCTTTCAAGGGTCAAAGTATTCCCACTCCATCCCAAGTCTATGGAAAAGTTGTAGCTTTAGTTCTGGAAAAATCCAGAAACTTTCCTTCCCTTCTCTCTGGAGGCAAAGGGGGAAAGTTTAAAGCCTGACAGAATGAAAGGCAGTTTTTCCAACATTCAGAACATCATTGATGGGATAACATTTAGGGATGGACCAGCAGGATGGATGAAGAAATGTATCGTATATGTAAGGAGAGCCATCTGATTCTCTATTTTCTCCCCCTTTAATCAGGTGGAGATGTTACGGCAAAAAATATCTGGTTGGCAGAAAGTGTTCTGGACATCCTGACGGAGCAGAGGTAGAGCCTACCATGAAGGGTGGGACAAGAGCCAGATAATTCCTTGTGGGTTGCCAGTGTGGGAAATGGGGGTGAGGGGATTGTATGAAGACTGTTAGGTAGCCCCAAACACCTTAGGTCAGAGACACTGAGGCAGAGGATGGAGAGGCGATTGTATTGGTTGCAAGTGAAAGAATTAACGCCATGATATGGCCCAAGGAATAAAGGAGTGGGAAAGAAGGTCTTCATTGAAATATCTCAGAACCCAGGAAAAACTAGTTTAATCTGATAAGGGTTTATTTTTGATCCAGACCTCCTTGGAATGTTTATCTTTGGGGGGGGCAAGGAATGAGCTCAGCAGAATAGGGCCAGCCAAGCACCCAGGCCTGGCAGGTACTCCTTTTCTCCTAAGACTTTCCATCCAACCCATACTCTCCTTTTATTGAAGTGGCACGGGAGACGTGGGAAAGAGGAGGTAATCGAGACCTGCTAGAGTTTGTGTATAGGGCTTGGAGACTCCAGTGGTAGAGAGAGCATGAGGCAGGGCATATTGGGTTTTCTTGCTGATTTTTTTCCCTTCCCCATCAAAGGACCAGAAGTTTTATGAGGGCTGTTCCATAGCTGAACTTGTTTGGTGGTGAGGCCTTCCTCTTGATCCTGTGGCCTCCATCTTCCTATTGCTTGATTTCAGAGTCTGTTTCTGGATAAGGACACCATAGTAGTCAAGTAATCGAGAGGGCTAATAGTATCCATATTTCCTATGTTTAGAATAATGGACCTCCTCCCACATTAGCATTTGTTAAAGAGAAGACTGTTTTGTGCTCTACCCAAGCTTGAGAGCTTTGCCAGGTCTGCTGTGCAGTGCCACCTAGTGCCCTGGGCACAGACATACAGCAACCGCTGCAGCTTAAGTCACTCTATTCATTACTGGTACCATCACACAACACTTGAGAACCTAGCCATTTCTTACCAGGCCTCCCCTTCTCTGAGGTCTTTGTACAGAGCAACTCTGTCCTGGTTAAAGGGCCTCCCTTTCTTCTCCCTTTCTCTCCATTATCCCATCCCAAGATTCAGATATATTCATCACTTCTGCTAGTAGTCTTCCTCAAAAGTGATTTTTCTTATTTTGTTCCCGATGCCAAATACCTCCTGTTCCCATAGCTTAAAGCTGAATTTCCCTCCTTTGGTCAATTAGCATGTAGCCTCAGTGTACAAGTGTCATCTGTTGTACCCTTTCTCCTGTCCTCCAAAACACATCATTCGGTGTGAGTCCCTAGAAGTTTAAAACTGTCTTCCACACTCATCCACCCCCTCCCTCCCAAGTGTGCCTAGGGCTGTGGAATTAAAAGGTAGCAGGTGGGGAGGGGGTCCCCCGGCCAGTGTCCTTGGCTGTTGCTTTCATTCTGTGCAAAGAAAAGACCAGAGTCTTAATTAGGTGGCTCAGGCAATTTTCCGGAGTCAGGATGTTGCCTGGTTGGATTAATTAAACTCCCTGTCTTCCCCTGGTTCCCTTCTTCCAGCAGGGGTGCCAAAGCTGTTATAGACTACTTGCTTGGGGAGGACAGCTCCCCAGGCTTGGCACTTTGAGACAGCACGGGAGTTTTTGGAATCTCTCCACTGTGTCTTTTTACCCCTTTTAAAACAACAGGGCACACAATTCTTTCATTACTCCCTTTTCCCCAGAGAAATTCTAAAACTCCTGGGAAAATGGGCTTAACCATCCAAAATCAAGTTCTTTTCAGTTCGTGATTTAGGGCAGGTGACTTATCATTTGGAGGTGGTATCAGTGGCTAGAGAGAGACCCAGGGAAAAGTTTGTGACATGGTGGGCTGCTAGTGGAGCATGATGGAAGGGCTCAAACGGTGGTGTTCTAAAACTTCCAGGGTCCTCAGAGGGTCTTGGTAATCCTTAGAGGTCCTCAGACTACACTTTAAGAACTGCTGACAAACGTTTTTTCCCATATCTGAGCCAGGTAGAAGCTATGGCTTATCTCTGTCCCTGGTGCCGCACCCGTGCTTGGCACATTAGAAGCGCTCAGTAAAGGTTTGAATGAGTGAGTCAACAAACAAAATTATTTAATTGAAAGCTAAGTAGTTACTGGGTAAAGAGAAACTGCTTTCGTCAGCACCTATCTTTATTGGGCACCTGGTAGAGTAGTAGGAAGTTGTCCTCTGTTTGCCAGTTGATAGTCCTAGAGAATGACAACATGAGTGAACAATCAGGGAACAAAAGAACTTACTCCCAGTGCTAATCATCAAACATTTCTAAGCCCTGGTGCCAAGTATGGAGTGGATTGGGAGGGTGTTCAGGTGCAGACAGAGTGCAGGTGCCAGTGTCTTCCCTCCCTGCAGGGAGTGGGTGTTGAAGAGTAGCATCCTCATTGCCATGGCCGTTTATACATATCTCCGCCTCATTGTCGACCACCATGGGACCGCCCAGCTTCAGGCCCTGCGGCAGAAGGAGGTGGACTTCTGCATCTCGCTGCTTCGGGAACGGGTGAGGACAACACAATACAGGGAATGAAACAAAGACAGAACGCCTGTATGGGTTTTATGCAGTGATTTGGGCCAGAGATGTCATGCTGGAGTGAAGGAGGTGGTTCAAGTCTGATGTTTTTTCATCTTTCTAAAACAGATGAGGATAAAAGGGTGGGGGAATCAATAAGGAATGACCCTAGTTCTAGAAATGTTGCTTGTTACTCTGGCATCCTAGGGATTTTCCTGATCAGCTTCATGGATACTTGTACACCAAGACACAAACTGTTCTTGTGTGCTCACTGTTGTCATCCCCCACACTTCCGTAGCTTGGTAATTGCCTGGTCAGGTGGACTGTGAATTGCCCACTATCAGATCTTCCAAGAGTGAATGATTCTAGGGTTATATTTTCTAATGTAGTAGCCTATATCCACATGTGGCAATTTAAATTAAAATTAGATAAAATCTTAGTTCCCTAGTTGAATTAGCTATATGTGGCCAATGGGTATACATTTGGACAGCACAGATATAGATCATGTCCATTACCACAGAATGTTCTATTGGTCTGAGTTTTAGAGTAAGGTACCTGGGGCTCAATTTGCCAGTCCTATCCTTTTAAAATCTTGTCTCTCTTGACATGAACTGAAACAGCTTTGAGAGGAGCAGGTAAGAGATTAATGTGAAAGCCACCAGGCCTTCAGCAGTTTCCAGTAACCTCTCATCCTTGATATCAGTCCCCAACTTCCAGCTCTCTTCCCCTGAACAACAAGGAGCCAGTCCCTTGGTTCCAGCAGAAATCATATAATCCCTTCGACCTTCTTTCCTTCCCTCCCTAGAACATGTTGTTCCTTTGTCCTCCCTGTAGCAGGTAAACAATCCATGTTTCCATGTTTTTATTCTCTTTCCTGTCTGTAACCCCCCCCCCCCCATCAAGTTCATGGAATGTTTGATGATTGGCCGAGACCTTGTGAGACTACTTCAGAATGTTGCCAGGATACCAGAATTTGAACTTCTTTGGAAAGATATTATCCATAACCCTCAGGCCTTGAGTCCTCAGTTCACAGGTAAGTAAGGGCTGGGCATTTTGTCCTTGAGAGGGGGAAGGTCAGTGTATATGTACTGCTTGCATCAAGAGGGCAGAGTCTGGTTGGTAGGAGGGGCTTTGGCAGTCAGATATAGGAAGCTTGGGACCAGGCAGGCTCTGCCAACTACAGCTGGACATGGGAATGGCAGGGTTACAGAACAGTCCATTTGGTTCCCAGAAAACCCCTACTTGAGAGGCTTCAGCTGTCATTACTCCTAAGAAAATGTGAGACACAAAACTGGAACCCTTTTCCTCCCCCCTCTCCCGGCAGCTGTTGATTCTCAGGAGGTGAGCCAATGACCATTTCCAGCTTCACTGAGTCCAGCAGGGGAGTCAGAGGTCAGCTCGTGAGACTGAGTCAGCAGGGGGCTGGAATTAGTCCTGTAAGAGAAGGCCCCTCCTGGCAGCGATCTTGCCTCTGAATTCCAAGGATCCAGCTTGGTCAAAATCCTCTTTAGGGGAGGGAAGGAAGCTCTCTGTGCCTCCTTTGACAAGGTCCTTTCCGTGTCCCTCTCTCCTTGGGTTCCTGCTTATGTTCTGAATAATAACTATACAGCTTTGCTCCCTACCCCACCTCCAACATGTATGTATGTGTGCGTACATATAACATGAAAACAGTGGGTCAGGATCTGGAAAATCAAAAAAGAAGAAAGTCCTGGTTCTACCTTATATAGCTCTTACATTGAACATGTATTGAGTTGCTTTAAGTGCCTACTGTGTGCTAGGCACAGGTATATTAACTCATTTAATCTTCAGAACATCCCTGTAAGATGGATATTTTACTTTCCACATTTACAGATAAAGAAAATGAGGTTCAAGGAAATTAAATAATTTGTCCAAGGCCACACAGCTAGTAAGTGTCAGACGCAGGATTTAGATCTAGGTCTGTCTGCCTTCAGAGCTCACGCTTATGCCACAACACCCCATTGATCCCAGAATCCAGTGATGGGACCATGGAGAGCAGCAAGAGAGGCTAGGGTTTCCCATATCTTCCCCCTAACTTTCCCACATGTTGCCAACTGGAATAATGTAATGGCTAGTAGAGAAGTATTAATATATTTGGGTGCTGGAGATGGTGGTTCATTGCAGGAGAACATACAGATGCTGGTTAGAACCCCTACTTGTACCTGTGCTTGACTTCTCATGGTCTTATCTTATAATTTCTCCATGAGTAAGACCCCTGGCCATCAGTACTTGGTCCAGGTTCCCCGCCTACCTTCCATTCTTACTGGTCCCTAAGCTTCTCTCTTTCCTCTTTCCTTCTATGCTTGGTTCAGGTATCCTGCAACTTCTTCAGTCAAGGACATCCCGAAAATTCCTAGCGTGTCGTCTAACCCCAGACATGGAGACTAAGCTCCTCTTCATGACTTCCCGGGTAAGCTCATCTATTATTAGCAGAAGTTGCAGACACTAGCTGGGCTTCTTCCTTCAGCCTGCCGGTTGGTCACCATTGAGGATTGACTGGTGGAATGCTGGTCAAGTGGGTGCCTCTGATCTATTTGGTGTTGCTAAGAACCGGGCTACAGTTCCAGCTCTTGCAAAGCTTCCAACCTATCTAAAGCAGTCATGAAACTAATAACTGTAAAAAAAAAATGTAATTTACAAGTTTGAACTGTGCTATAAAAGGGTAGAATAAGGATGTTCATTCTGAAAAACCCACCGTTCCTCTGGGTGAACCATGAGCCTTCAAGAAGAGAGCTCTGGTCTTTTGGTTTCCAAAGATGGCTGATTCATGCAGAAGTGTTTGAGGAGTATCTGAAAAATGTATCTTCCTGGATCTCACCCTCCCAGAGAATCTGAAGAATCTGTATTTCTGACAGAATTTCTAGTCAAGAGCTCCTCTGTAGCCAGCCTGGTGTTGGGCAACAACTGCCCTAGCCAACTTTCAGTTTCTCAGGTCATCCAGGAGAACTGTCTTGATATGTGCTGTCCCATGTGATAGCTACTAACCATGTGTGGCAATTTAAATAGCTAAAACTAAATAAAATGAAAACTTCAGTACCTTGGTTGCAGTCGGTACATTTAAAGTGTACAGTAGCCACCATCATTGTGGAAAGTTTTATTGGACAACATTGGTCTAGATTGTTTTTGTGTGTGTTTTTTAACTCTTCTGCTCTCTGTTTTGGTCGAATTTGGGGAATAGAAGAGGAAAACCAACTCTTTCCCAGTAATTAGTGTTGCTGTTTGTAACCACATTCAGTCTATTTGGGGGAAGGATTTAACTGCAAGAAGATTTGGGGGTTCCATGTACCTTGGATAGTGATCCTACTAGATCAGTTAGTGTCAGAAAGCTTTTAGTCATTGCTGAGTAGTGAACTGGCTCAGCTCTTGTTCTCAAGGAACATTGCTTGCTGTTCACAAGTAGCTCAAGAAAATTAATGATTATGCTTATGACTGTAGAATCAGTGATTAGTGCAGGAGTAAGGAGTCAAAAGTGGACTGCCGTTGCAGGTAATGTGACATCAGGCCAATGGCAAGAATGAATGTACCACTGGCGTGTGACTCTCAGTATTTATTTAAAAACAAGGAATGTTGCCCTGGCTGGTTGGCTGAGTTAGTTGGAGCATCGTCCCATACACCAAAAGGCTGTGGGTTTGATTCTGGTCAGGACACATACCTAGGCTGTGGGTTTGATCCCTGGTCGCAGGGTATACATGGGAGGCGACCAATCAATGTTTCTCCCTTTCTCCCTCTTTTCCTCTCTCTCTGACATCAATAAACATATTTAAAAATTTTTTTTAAATAAATAATAAAAATAGCCCTGGCTGGCGTGACTCAGTGTATTGAGTGCCAGCCTGTGAACCAAAGGGTTACCAGTTCAATTCCCAATCAGGACACATGCCTGGGTTGCAGGCCAGGTACCTGGCAGGGGGCGCGTGAGATGCAACTGCACATTGATGTATCTCTCCCTCCCTTTCTCCCTCCCTTCCCCTCTCTAAAAATAAATAAATTTTTAAATAGCTAAATAATTAGAATTAAAACAAAGAATATTGAAATCAGGAAGTCTTCCCAAAGGAGGGGAGACTTGAGAGACCCTATTAGATAATAAATAAATTACAGAAAGAAATTGAGGTCTAGGTCAAGTCTTGCTTTGAATGGTGTTTATTTGCCTTTGCCCAGAGACCCCACCCTCCCTTCCAAGTTTTCTTTTCCAATGCCCCCTTCCCCCAGGTGCGGTTTGGTCAACAAAAACGATACCAGGATTGGTTCCAGCGCCAGTACCTGTCAACCCCAGACAGTCAGTCTCTGCGCTGTGACCTCATTCGCTACATCTGTGGGGTGGTTCATCCTTCTAATGAAGTGCTGAGTTCAGATATCTTGCCCCGATGGGCCATCATCGGTTGGCTGCTGACAACATGCACGGTGAGAGGCTAGACCATGGAGGCTATTGGGTAGTCCGTCTTTCCTTATGTTCCCCATATTTCCACGTTTCTGACTCCGAGCCTCTGACCCCAGACCCCAGACAGCCCTCTTTCACTCTTTGCCTCTTGAAAGTCTTTGCCTTTGCCCCTCTCCCCCCGTCATGTCACTATTTACTTGCACGCATTATTTCCCACCCGGGTTTGGGGTTGAACAGGTTCATCTATGCCTTTCCTGCCAGTCCCCAAGCCTGGGTTTCTAGGAGTCCCTGCTTCCAGAAATCACATATGGCTGTTCCTTTCTCAGACCCAGGGCTTTTGCTCCTCAGACACTCACTTCCATGCCTTTGGCATTGGCTTTGGATTTCTCTTCTCCAAAAGTAGTGAATTCACAATGGAGCCATCTCCTTCCCAGTGTTTTCCTTCTGTGTCCAGGGTGGGACACTATGTTTCCTGGCATTTAGTTGCCCTCTGACCTCTTTTGACAGGGCTCCTACTCCCCCATCTGATGACTGGATGCTTGGAATGTGCTGATTCAGTTATAACAGCAGGCTATTCCTAGGGGGTCTCTCCTTCAGGAATGTGCCTGGAGAGTCCAACAAGGGCTCACACTACTGCTCTCTCAGCGCAGGCATGATCAGGGACTCCCAGGCCCAGGCATCCTTCCTCATGGGATCAGGGTTTGTTCTACTGGTGGTGAGACCCCAGGCCGAGCCTCAGCCCCTGGGCTGGTGAGACCAGAGGGTACTCACACTCCTAAATGGACTTGGGTATCCCTCACCCCTGTGGCAGTTCCACCCTGTCTCACTAGGAACTGAATTTCATAGATGGAGCAGTATTGTGGGCCCTGGAATCTGTCTTGGGGTTCTGAAGGGAAGTGAGCTGGTTGATGAAGCTAGCCCTTTTTTCACCCCCTCTCTTCCAGTCAAATGTCGCTGCCTCTAATGCCAAGCTGGCTTTGTTTTACGACTGGCTGTTCTTTAGCCCAGACAAGGATAGCATTATGAACATAGGTATGTGACTGAGACCAGGCAGTGCCACCCTCCACCCCCTCCCCTCAACCCTTCTCACCCCTGGGTCTCGGTGATAGCCATCATAAATCACAGGGCAGCGTGGACTGCAGGCAGCTTATCTGGGAGCAGCTCCATTGTTCCTCATCAGTGTTCCCTTGACCTAGAAGGAAAGTTGCTTTGATGAGGCCAAGCAATACTCCACCTTTTCCCTGCAGACGGATGCTTGGACTTCAGGGTAGGGGCGGGGGGTTCTCTGCAGAGGAAGAGGCTGCATTGCATCCTGCTTTTCCTCTCCTTCTGCCTCCCTCCTGCAAGCTGATTACTGGAGACTAGAGGGGAGATGAGGCCTACCAGCTATTTGGGGGGGTTGTCTGCTTTTGGATCTGCTCAGTGGGAATACAGGGCAGGGATAGACCCAGCTCTCTGGAGCCATTCGTATATATTGACCACTTGGTTTATAGAGCTGGGAACAGACTCTCTGATATGGGGGCCCTTTTAATTCCACATTCTCCAGAACCAGCCATCCTGGTTATGCATCACTCCATGAAGCCCCACCCAGCCATCACTGCCACACTCCTGGACTTCATGTGTCGTGTAAGTGCCATCACTTTCTTCTCATGCCTGGCTGAGCAGAGTTAAGTGTGTGTCCCCTCTAACCTTCTAGGTCAGTGAATAGGTCTTCCCAGTACCCCTCGAATATGGGAGGAGGAGTAGTTGTAGTTCCCATCCCCCCAAGTTAGTGAATTCTTCTCTTATTCCCACCATCTCCAGTTGGGTCTTTCCATGTCTCCAGGACGTTTCTCAGCCTCAGGGATGATAACTTAACATAGAATCTAGGCTCCTTGAGTAACAACCAGGTCCAGTAACTTTCCCATTTTCGCAGCTTGGAATGGTCAGGAACATTCCAGCCCTTTCTGCAGCCATACTCGTGTCCCCCGAGCAAAAGCCAGAGCAGCTTGTGCTCTCTTTGGCAGCACGTACACTAAAACTGGAACTATACAGAGAAGATTAGCATGTCCCCGTGCAAGACTGACATGCAAACTCATGAAGGATTCCTTTTTTTTTTAGATCTAGTTCAGCAGGACACTCTAGGTGGAAAGCCCCATACTCATTCTCTCTACCCCTTCTTCCCTTCCAGATCATCCCCAACTTCTATCCACCACTGGAGGGCCATGTGCGACAGGGTGTCTTTTCCTCCCTCAACCACATTGTGGAGAAACGGGTCTTGGCGTAAGGACTTTCGGAACCTATGGGCAGAGGGAAGGGTTCTTGCCCCTTTCTCACTAGGTCAGACATTCAGACATGGCCATACCACCATTGACCCTTTACCGTGAGAGGTATAAAAAGCAGCTGCCTCAAACAACTAGGCATATGTTCTCTTGACTCTTAGAGAAATGTCTCTCCTGCCATACTACAAAGGATTTCAAATGCCTTCCCTGTCCCCTTGTTACCCTTTCCAGGGATCCAGGTATAGCCCAGTTATACTTGTTGGGCTTAGACTTTTACCTCCATGTCGAGTTAGAAGTGAGGAGCTCTGATGTTGACCCTCATTCGTGTTCCCTGTTAGGCATCTGGCTCCCCTGTTTGACAACCCTAAATTGGATAAGGAGCTGCGGGCGATGCTGAGAGAGAAGTTTCCTGAGTTCTGCAGTTCGCCCAGCCCACCAGTGGAAGGTATGGAACCCCCTCCCATTTCATCACCTGTTTCAAAAGATGGAGACGTTCAGAGCTCTCGGACTAGAGCCCCTGTTTAGGGGTCATCCCTGTGCAGGCCTCTACCTCTCTCACTCTCTACATTTGTTTTCCCTTCCCCAGTTCTCTTCTTATTCATTTTTATGTTGTCTTACTGGCTCCCTCTCCATTTAGTCTTATCTGACATGTGCTAATCTCTCTTGCTCTCAATTCTTATTTTTCCTCTTATTACCTTGTCTTCAGTAGGTAGAGATGTTCATGGAATGTGTTTACCTTACTTGAACCTTGTCCGCTTCTTCTCTTCCCAGGCCAGGGACCTGGCCTTGGGGAAAGATTGTCATGTTGGGTCTCAAGTCTTGCTCCCAATTCCAGACATACACACTTTTTGTTTTGGGGGAGGGGTTAAGCCAAGCAAAACTTCCCAATTTGGTTTTAAATTAAAGAGCACCTGGGACTGTCCTTGGTCTTATCTACACACTGATCCTGAGCTGAGCATAGAGAAGTCATGACCTGTGCTGTTTTATTCCTGGCAGACTCTCCCTGCAAGGCCCGGAGGGTTGGGAGGATAAGACCTTTATCTTTCCAGGGTCCGTATTCCATTTAGGTCATGAACTGTTTATTCTCTCATTTGCCCTTCAGTCCTCTTCTCTAAGTGTGGGACATGTTAGAGGACACAGGAGATCATTAAATGTCTTGTCTTTCCCAAGTCAAAATTGAGGAACCAGTTTCCATGGAGATGGACAACCATATGTCAGACAAGGATGAGAGTTGCTATGACAATGCAGAGGCAGCTTTCAGTGATGATGAAGAGGATCTCAACAGCAAAGGTGAGGCCAGAAGCAAGAGTATTCAGGGCATGTCAGCTTCAGAGGACCCACTGGCAGGAGCAGCCTCTCCGTGGTTTCTGTACCACCTTTGCCTCTGTGAGGTAGTTTTGTTAACAGGGATACTGGCTGAAACTGCAGGGCGTGGAGCCCTGCACTTGGCATTGAAGCAGAAGGGAAAAAAGGTGAAGTGGTCTCTGGCCTTACTTGCTCCTCAGGGTTAGACATGCACGTGTTGAGGGAAGTGGTTCGGGCACTCACACAGCACCGAGTGCACGTGTGAGGAAGGACAGACTGTTCAGGGGCTGTCTTTGTTGCTGGTGTCTAGGCAAAATGACTTCTGTCCCACGTCACTTCCCTCAGGAAAGAAAAGAGAGTTTCGCTTCCACCCTATCAAGGAGACCGTTGTGGAGGAGCCAGTTGATATCACCCCTTACCTTGACCAGCTGGATGAGTCCCTGAGGGACAAAGTGCTCCAGCTACAGAAGGGCAGGTAGGTGCACCCCTGTTCTCAGCCCTGGGACATCCAGCCCCAGCCTCTACCTGGTGCTTAGTGGGATGGTAGGATGGTAGGGTTGGAGGGGACATGGTAAGTATATGGAGAGGTAATTGAAGCTACATGAGAGATGCCTTCTACAAATTTATGTACCACGGGTATGGACTTGGCGTGGGGCAGCCTGGTTACCTGGCACCCCGGGTTCTCACTCTGCGTTCTGAGCCTCTTGAGTTTTGAAGCAGGATTATGGGGCTTTCTCTTTTGTATGGGCCTCTGCCCAGAGAGCAGCAAATTCTGCCCCAAGCCTCCCCACACAAGCCCGGATTTACACAGAGCTCCTTTGTTTTGTCTCTATGCGTGTGAGTGTGCCTGCTCTCTGCTATCATTTACGTCCCTGAGATTTCCTCTCACATCTGCACTGTAGTGATACAGAGGCCCAGTGTGAGGTCATGCAGGAAATTGTGGACCAGGTCTTGGAGGTAAGAAGGAACCCATCGCTTTATAGAGGAAGCAGCCCAGCCTGCCCAGCTTTGAGACCCCCTGGCAACTGACTCCCTCCTTTGCCTCGCCCAATGGGTCCCTTCTGCTGGGCGGAGGGGCTGGTCGATCCTGGAGGTGGAAGCTGAGTCTGGGTGTTGGGGGCAGTAAGGCTTGGACCTGGTGTTAATACCCCCTCCCCTGTCTCACTACTCAGGAAGACTTTGACTCGGAGCAGCTGTCTGTTCTTGCATCCTGCCTACAAGAGCTCTTCAAGGCCCACTTCCGAGGGGAGGTGCTGCCCGAGGAGGTCACAGAGGAGTAAGACTTGTCTTTCTACCCCTCCCCCTCCGGCTTTTGGGAGCGAAAAGTATGCTCTCATAGCCTGAGTCCAAGAGGCACCTTGCTGAGGACTTCAGAAAAATAATCTGTTCAATTGATTTTATTCTCACACATCGTGATTCATTTAAACAAGGGTTTATTTTTGCCTGCTGAAAGCTGAGCTTACTGGGGCAGCGGACTAGCACCCCACCCCGTGTGCCCTGCCCCCACAGCTGCACCCAGCAGCCCTTCAGGTGGGATTGGAGTCTTTCCTGAATCCTCCCAGAGGGGCGGGAATCTTACTTTCAGTGACGATCACAACCCAGATGTAGTTTTCTCTGTGACGGAGCCTCGGGCGCAGCAGGGTATTCACTTTTGGTTAGGAAAGGAGCCGGCTGGCGCCTTGCCTCAAGCTGGTCCTCCGCAAGAGCTGCCTGCAGCCCGCCCTCTCCCCTTACCTGGACTCTCATGTATCACCTTCCTCTTGTAGGTCCCTGGAGGAATCTGTGGGGAAACCCCTCTACCTCATATTTAGGTAAGTATCCAACCGTAGGAGACACTGCTGCGCTCTCCATCCATAACACACGTGAGTTTCTGTCCTGGGGTGATGGGACCCCCTTTCCAGGAAGGAAGGGGTATGCAGTGGGCACAAATAGACCATGCCTCCTCCGGCTCCACAGGAGAGGCTGCCCTGGGTAAAGCTCTGCTCCCTTCCTCCCATCTCCCACCTCCAGGAACCTGTGCCAGATGCAGGAAGACAACAGCAGCTTCTCGCTGCTTCTAGACCTTCTCTCCGAACTGTATCAGAAGCAGCCCAAGATTGGCTATCACCTGCTCTACTACCTGAGGGCCAGGTGGGGACTGTCACGACATTTGAGAAGGGGTCAGGAAGCATTCTGGAGAGCCTCTCTCTGAGCACACACTGGCTCCTCCACCCTTGTCTGTCATCACCAGGTCCATCCATGTGTTTTCTTTTTTAAAAGAGTAACAACTTTAAAATGTACGATTCAGTGGTTTTTAGTATATTCATAAAGTTGTACTACTGTCTAATCCAGAACATTTTTATCATCTCAGAAAGAAACCCATACCCTTTGGCAGTTGTTTCCCATTCTGCCTTTTACCCAGCCCTGTTAACCTCTGATTTGCTTTCTGTCTGTAGATTTACTTATTCTGGATATTTCATAGAAATGGAATCACACAGTGTGTGATTTTTGATGCCTGGCTTTTTTCACTTAGCATAATATTTTCAAGGTTTGTCCCCATTGCAGCATGTATCAGCACTTCACTCTTTTTCTGTGGCTGAATAATACTCCGCTGTACGGCTACACCACATTTTGTGTTACCCATTCGCTTGATGATGGGCGTTTCAGTTGTTTCCACTTCTTCATTGTGAATAGAGCTGTTGTGAACATTCACGTACAAATTTGTAGGTAGACATGTTCAGTTTTCCTGGTTGTGCACCTAGGAATGGAATAACTGAGTCAAATGATAACTCTATTTTTAAATCTGTGAGGAACTGCCAAACTATTTTCCGAAGTGACCGCAACCATTTTACATCCCCACCAGCGATGTGTGAGTTCTGATTTCTCCGCATGCTCCCCAGTTCGTCTTATTGTATGGCTTTTTGATTATAGCCATGCTAATCGGTGTGAAGTGGTGTCTCGTTGTGGTTTTGATTTGCATTTTCCTGATGACTAATGATGTTGAACATCTTTTCATGTACTTATTAGGTATTTGCATATTTTCTTTGGAGAAATGTCCAAATTCATTCCTATTTTAAAAATTGGATTATTTGTCCTCTTTATTCTTGATTTTTAAGAGTTCTCCATAGATTCTTAATACAAATTCCTTATCAAATATATGGTTTGCATATATTTTCTCCCGTTCTGTAGGTTGTCTTTTCACTATGGCATCCTTTGAAACACAAAAGTTTTAAATTTTGATGAGGTCCATTTTATTTTTCCTTTTGTCACTTGTGCTTTTGGTATCGCGAAGATTTCTGCTTATGGCTCTGGCTGGTGTGGCTCAGCGGACTGAGCACCAGCCTGTGAACCAAAAGACCGGTTCAGTTCCCAGCCAGGGCACATGCCTGGGTTGCAGGCCAGGTCTCCAGTAGGGGGCATGCGAGAGGCAACTGATTGATGTATCTCTCTCACACATTGATGTTTCTCTCCTTCCCTTCTCCTCTCTCTGAAAGTAAATAAAAATCTTTATAAAGAAAAAGAAAAATACTTTATTAAAAAAAGGTTTATGCTTTTATGTATTCTTCTACCAAGTTTTTAATTTTTACATATAGGCCTCTGATCCATTTTGGGTTAAGTTTTATATATGACGAGAGGTAAGGGTGTCCATGTGTTAATGTCCTCATTGCTCAGAGCCCAGAAAGCAGGAAAGAAAGCTTCCTATAGTCTGGCCTGAGCCCTCTTTCCCCTGTTTTTGACTCTCACCACTGAGTAGCTGACTCATTGTGGTCAGAGCCCTGTCTGGAGCACTGGGGAAAGGTGGGGAGAAAGAAGAGTGTCTCCTGGTTCCCATAAGTTATCAAGCCGCTGGGGAAGCAAGGAGAGCCATGAAACAGATCAGCCCTGGGCACCTGGGGTAGCAAAGGGTTTCTGATGGGAGCCTACCTGAGGGATATTTGAGGCTGGGCACTGGGGCCAGGCTGCTTGCTTAGGCCCAACTGGTCTTGCAGCAAAGCTGCCGCAGGAAAGATGAACCTGTACGAGTCATTCGCTCAGGCCACCCAGCTGGGCGATCTGCACACCTGCTTAATGATGGACATGAAGGCCTGCCAGGAGGACGATGTGCGGCTGCTGTGCCACCTCACACCTTCCATCTACACAGAGGTCAGTGCTTCTACCCGTATCCGTGGGGATGGGGCAGCGATGTGTCCCATCTCATTGTACACAACCCTGACCCTGCTTTACCCACCCCCACTGGCCTTGGTGGGCCATTTCTTCCCACACCACAGCTGTCCCCTCCTTTTACCTCCCTTTATTAAAGATTTTAAAATGTCTAAAAGCCACCAAGTTTCTGTCCTGTGCTTTGCTGTGTGAGTTGGGATATGGGCCTATATCCTTGGCTTCATGGCTTTGGCTGCATCCTCTGGACCCAGGACAGGTCCCCCAACCAGACCCACGTTCTGAGGTCTCAGCCTGCTTGCCAGCTGATGGCTCACCCTTGGGTCCTTTCTAATGGCTCCCAAAGATCAACTTTCATTTCCCCAGCTAACTCTCAGTCTTCTCTAGGAACTGGGACATAGGAGGAAGTATCAGCTCTTCCTCCTCTGGTGAAAATTCACAGGAACTGGGAAATCAGGCCATGGGGTATGGGCATGACAGGAGGAACTGTGATCGCAGCCAAAAGTGGAAGGAGGAGGGGTGCAGGTGCCCAGCAGATGGCGTTTCCTTCCCTGCTCCCTCCCTGGTGAACTTCTCTCCAGAAGGGGTCCTGCCCATTCCCCACAATCCTGAACACGCACACACTCTCTACACCTTGTCTTCTTTGGCTGAGGGTCAGAATTAATTGGATTTCTTTCTTTGCTGCCAGAGATACAAATGTGTATTCTATCACCAGACAGAATGAACCATCATGTCCGGACCCTTTCAGCTCTAGCTTTGTCTCTACACAGCCCCCGTTCTTTTCATTACACACACACACACACACACACACACACACACACACACACAGACTCTACCATGGCACGCTCACGCGAGTAGCCCAGCCTGGTTCTCAGTGGTTAGGTCTCCAGCTTCATAGTTGTTAGGGCCCCGTGGTAGGCAGGGAGGTGAGTTATAAGTGGGAACCGAGTGGTGCCGCCTGGACTGCTGCCCTATTTTCCCTCTTTTTCTTTCCAGTTTCCGGACGAGACCTTGCGGAGCGGGGAATTGCTGAACATGATTGTGGCTGTAATTGACTCTGCGCAGGTGAACATCAAGCTGTCACCCTGAGAGGTGTGGGAGGCAGGACTGGGGAAATCGGGTCTTCTGACAGAGCCCGTGCTGCTCCAGGCTGCCGCAGTGTGCGCTTTTCCCGGTAGGACTTGAAAAGAAGGCAAAGCCCCAGAGAGGCATGCTGGGCTGGCAGTCCTCGGGGAGTTCCCCATCTCCATATTCTTTGGGTATTTCTGTTCCACAGGGAAGGCGAAGGGATTGCTTTTTGATCTGACCCACCCAGCCTTCTTAACTAAGGATAAAAATGGTCAGACCATTTCCGACCATTTCTCTTTGACCTTTCCACCATGCCTAGGTCCCCAAGAGGCTGTAGCTTTGCTTATGTCCATTCTCAGGCCTGAACTGGGGTCTCGTTTCTCTTCCTCCTCCCCACTCAGTTGCCCCATCCATAAAGGAGGAAACTTAACACTCTAGAGCCCTTCCTTTGCCTTTCCCCAAACCCATAATCCAGAGCTCCGCCTCTCATGGCCCTTCCCTCCCCAGGCACAGGCACAGATGGGTCAGAGGCCCAGACTAGGGCCAGGTAGAGAAGTTGCCCATTATCTCACCTCAGGGTGTGAGGGATTATTTTTCTTAACTATTTTTGCCCCAAATAGGCCTGGGGTTACCATTCAGAGACCCTAGCATTCATCATATGCCATTTCCTCCTCATCCTTTTAAACTAGGTTTTCACTTCCTCTGATTTTTCCCCATATGGGCCCCTCTGCTTCTCCTTCCATACCACCTTCTCAGCCCCTTTTAGAACCAATGGGTTATGCCTTCTTCCTCCTCCTCAGCTCCAGGAGCTGGTCTGCCATGTGATGATGGGGAACCTGGTCATGTTTCGAAAAGACTCAGTCCTCAACATACTCAGTAAGTGAGCAGACCCTTTAGCAACCCTGGGAGAAGGTGGGGCAGCAGCCCTTGCATAGTAACGGGAAAGCTGGCTCTGGGGCTGAGAATGGGATAGAACGGCACTCCGCCCTGCCGCGTAGTCTCGGGCCATGTCTCTGGATCTGTTTCTTGCTCTGTAAAACGGAAAAATACCCCCAGCCTCAGGGCTGATGGAACTACAGAAGCTACCTGAAGGCTTTGGAGACATGCTTTTTGTGGAAAGGGAACGTATCTGTAGGCTGAGGATTGGGGTGCTGGTTGATAGGGGGAGAGATGGAGGGAGAAAGAAAAAATTAAATGTCTCTTCACGCCCTGGCCAGGTAGCTCAGTTGGTTATAGAGTGTCATCCCCGATACACCAAGATTAGGGGTTCAATCCCTGGTCAGGACACATACAAGAATCAACCAGTTAAAGCATAAATAAGTGGAACAATAAGTCATTGAAGGTTTTTTTCCCCTCCCTTCCCGTCTCTCTCTAAAATAAAAAATAAAAAAAAGACTTTTAAAACTGTCTCTTCACTGTCTCTCTCAGTCCAGAGCCTAGACTGGGAAACTTTTGAGCAGTACTGTGCCTGGCAGCTCTTCCTGGCCCACAACATACCTCTAGAGACCATCATCCCCATCTTGCAGCACCTCAAATATAAGGGTGAGTAGGGTCATGGGTAGGGAGCATGGCGTTGGGACACTCCCAGTCAGGCGGGAGCAAGGCTGAGGCCTCTGGACGTCCAGATGAACCCGCTGCTCCTTTGCCCGCCGCAGTGCCCGGTGGGAGGGCTGGCTTGCGGTCAGTCGCTTGTGCTCCTAGCTGAGTCCTGCAGGCCCATTCTGAGCCAGGCACTGGGCTGGGGCTCAGGTGGCCCGGGGTTTTCCCGGGGTGGGGTAGGGGATTGTTCTTCCTGGCTCCTGAAGACTGTTCTTGCTCCTCCCAGTGGCTGTTGGTTGGGGGATGGGAGAGGTGCCAGGATGTCGTCCTGGAATTCTACATTCTTCTGGAATGTCCTCTACCCTTTCCCCACAGAGCACCCAGAGGCCCTGTCCTGCCTCCTGCTTCAGCTCCGGAGAGAGAAGTGAGTTCTACCCTGGGAGTTAAAGAGCCACTAGGCCAACATACCAAGAGATACTACTGAATCTAGGGCTTTAGTCCTGCCCCCTTGGCCATGTTTTTCCCTATTGTTGACGGGCTTTTTCTGCCCTTCCCATAGTGATTTACAAATAAGCAGCTCCCCTGGGATCTGGGCTTCCTCTTGACTCTTGCCCCCCTGCCCACCAGGAGCTGCCCTGGAGCTGGGGACCGGACATCCCTGTTTCCTGCTGCCACAGCAGTTTTAATCCCAGTGGCTTCTGCTCCCCTCCCCCAGGCTCCTGAGGCCACCACAGGGCTAATCCAAGAGGAGGAAGGGTCAGAGCAGAGGGGTCACACACCACCCTGTTCCTCTATCTGCTGTGCTCCACGCTGGGTCTGGTAGAGCACAGAGGGAGAGAAGGCCGAGGCCCCTCCCTCCATCACAGGCTCTGTTGCAACAGCCCCACATAAATGGGGCAACATCTGTATATGTCTTTTCCTGCCTACCTTCTTGTCTTCCTTCCACCTTTTCTCCTCTTTTGCCTGAGAGACCAGAAATGGTGCAGAGTGCCCTAGAAGAAGTAGAAAGGTTGGAGGGCCGCGTGGGGCTATAGCTTCGCAGCCCCTCTCCCTGTGCCTTCCCCAGGGTGGCCTACAGACCTGACTGGCTGGAGTGGGGCAGTGTTCACATGACACATGCTGTCCTGTTGCCTCCCTGGCCCATTTCCTGACTGTTTTGGGCAAAGTGGGGGAGGTGCCGGGGCTTCCTTCTATACGCACACACGCACCTTTTACTACCACAGAAACTAAAGTCTCACTTCTTGTCTCCTGGCTTCTGCAAAGGATGAAACCAGGCATTCCTTGCCCAAAGAGAAGAGGGAGAGGGATGTGAGAGCAGGAAGCTACAGCGGGACTCGGGTGGGGCTGGGGTGGGGAAGGCTGCGGTTTGGGAAGTCAGCACGTGGGGAGCGGCGCCTGAGGCCAGTTTTATGAGCAGGACGCCCGCCACCCTCTCACGGCCCAGGCCCAGCGAGGAGATGGTAAAGATGGTGCTGAGCCGGCCCTGCCACCCCGATGACCAGTTCACCACCAGCATCCTGCGACACTGGTGCATGAAGCACGACGAACTGCTGGCCGAGCACATCAAGTCCCTGCTCATCAAGAATAACAGCCTCCCACGAAAGAGGCAGAGGTGGGAGGGAGTAGGCCCTGCAGGACCCTCCAGGCCAGGCTGCCTCTGTCCACAGGCCATCACCAGGGCAGTCCATGCTGCCCCTGCCTGGCTTGTGGGTGACATCTAGTGGTCTGGAGCTACATGGCATGCAGGACCGTCGTGGCCCCTTCCCCTCTTTTCCCAGTGCGCTGTGGCTGGCCCCTGCTCCGACTCACCTCCCCGATCCCACCTGTGCCCTCCCAGCCCTCTGTGCTCTCCCTGCATGGGCTGCCTCTGCCTTCAGGCGGGACCCGGGTGGGGGGAGTGGCTGCACTCCTGGAGTCCTCACTTCAGCTCCGACTCGGCTCTCTGACTTCCCTGCAGCTTGAGGAGCTCCAGCAGCAAGCTGGCCCAGCTGACTCTGGAGCAGATCCTGGAGCACTTGGACAACCTGCGTCTCAACCTGACCAACACCAAGCAGAACTGTATGCTTTCCAGCCCTCCCGGAGTCTGGCTTGCCTGGTGCTGCCCTGGCTCAGACCACTGCGAGATGGGGGGCCGGGTCAGGAGAACATCACCCTGGGTACTGATTGTTAAGCTCCCAGACATGACTGTTCTTCCTTCCCTGCTGTCCCTTCCTTCTCCCTCTAGTTTTTAGCCAGACCCCAATTCTCCAGGCTCTGCAGCATGTCCAGGCGAGCTGTGACGAAGCCCACAAGATGAAGTGAGTCTCCTTGGGAAGTAGTAGGAGAAAGCCTCAGGGCGGGGGCCAGCTGGGGACACAAGCTCAATGACCAGTAGGACTGTTGGGTTGAAGAGAAGTAGAGACCGGGCATGGGGCAGAGAAGAAGGCAGGAGGAAGGCCAGAGGGACAGAGGACCCCACTCTGAGAGCTGACTCTCCTTTCCCTCAGGTTCAGCGACCTCTTCTCCCTGGCCGAGGAATATGAGGACTCTTCCACCAAGCCACCCAAGAGTCGGCGAAAAGCAGCTCTGTCCAGCCCCCGGAGTCGAAAGAGTGCTACACAGCCCCCCAACGCTGAGGAAGAGTCTGGCTCTAGCAGTGCCTCGGTGAGACCCCTAACCAGTGCACAGGAAAAGGGGCGTAGGGTGCAGGTAGAGGTAGGGCAGCCACTGTTAGGCTAATGACCACCCCCCCTCTTCAATGTCTTCCAGGAGGAAGAAGACACAAAACCGAAGCCCACCAAACGGAAACGGAAGGGGTCTTCTGCAGTGGGGTCTGACAGTGACTGAGGCCCATGCTCCCATCCCACCCCTAGTTGGACTACCCTCCCCTCCTTGGTGAATCAAAGGTTTAATAGGGGCTGGGGAGACAGTAGGGGAGACACCTTCTCTCCCCATCCCAACACTCACCTGGTGGGAGGCCTGATAAGCTGCCATGCAGCCCCCAGCCCTTCCTCCCCCTTCCCTGGGGCCTCCAGCCCCATCACAGTGCTGCTCCCACCAATACTTGGGTTCCCACTGAAGCCAGAGGTTGTGTAAAACCTGGTGGTGGTGGTAGAAGTCCTCAGGACCCTACCACCTCCCCCAGCCTCCCAAAGAGCTACTTAAACCAAGAAGAGAAATGGCAAAGGGGCAACTGGCCAGAGAGACAAGGAGGAGAGGAAAGACTCAAGTGTGTGAGTGTCCCTTCTGATGTCCCTCTTCAGGCCTTGATTTGCCCCGAACAGACATTTTATAGTTGCTCCCCATACGCCAGTATGAAAGGGGCACTTAATCAGTGACAACTTCTTGCTGCCTGTTTCTTTCCATGGGATAAATGCCACAAGTGTTCAGGAAGGAGCCTGAGAGGGAGGCCACAACCCCACCTGGTGTGCCCAGGAGGCTTGTGTTGGCCTGAGGCTGGCCCCTCGAGCTGGGCCAGGGCCCCAGGGAGTCTCAGAGACGTGTTCCACAGAGCTGTCAGATGGTCCCGTTTCCTTGGTTGTCTTTGTGTGTGTGTGTGTGTTTTTTTTTTCCAGAGAAAATCGTGTTTTAAAAGTTGTTTTTAAATGACAATAAAACAAGCCAGAACCTCTTTAGTGCTGGAGTCGCTGCCCCCATTTACCCTGTGCATGTACCGGTCTCAGTTTAATTGGCACCCTTCCTTGTGGCTTCACAATTTCTCCTTTTTCCCTTCCTGTCTTCCCCTCTTGTCTGAAGCAGAGGGGCTTGGCTTTGCTCCCTTCCTCCCCATTATTCCGGCTGCCACTGGCCTGAAAGCCAGGCACTGACCTGTCTAGGCAGAAATTGATGCACCAATTCCCAGTAGGCTGAGATCTGTCCTTAACCACCTCTCAAGAATTAGAGACTTCCAAAAGTTAGAATTTGTCATATTCCATTTAGTAGGGACAAATGCCAACTATGAGAGGACTAAGTGCTTGGGGTCCAGACATGCCCCCAACTTGCATCTTGAAGGACAGGTGGAGAGTTCAGTTACCAGGGAGAAGTCTCCCTCTTTCTTCGCCGTCTGTGTACCAGCAGAGAGAGCTCCTTGGCTGTGCTTTTGTTCCCCTGCTGTCCAGGGAGGTTGGGTGTCCCGCTGAAGAGAGTGAAGTGAGGTTCAGCCTGCGAACTTCTCCCAGAATCCGGGTTCTGCCCTCCTCAGAACTGCTGCTCCATCCTTTGAAAGTCTAAACCACCAGAGGCCCCTTTTCCTTCCTTCCTCTCCTTGCCCCGTTTCCTCTGCCCCAATTAAAACCAGGATGGAAAGCGTTGGCTGGCGGGCCCCAATTATTGTACCCTTGCCCAAAGGGAGGGGCCTCCGCCACAGCCCCTTCAGAAGCCTGGCTGGGCCTCCACCTTTTCCCTACTTAACTGAGCCCCCACCCATCCCCTCGGGCGTGGGTCTGGCAACCGTGCTGGGACTTGCAGCACTAAACAGGCAAGGGGCCGACTTCTTCAGCTTCTTGCGAGAGAGCAGTGGCACCCTCCCGTCACCGGTGCCAGTGAGATAGACGAGGGACAGATGGACTTTGATCCAAACGCCCTGGTTCTCAGACCTAGACGGCGAAGTCCAGCTAGATGCTTAAACCGCCCTTGAGGAGAAGGAACCTAAAAGGAGATGACCCTGGGATTGAGGGAAGGTGTGAGCACTGCCGGGGACCTGGTGGGGTGCGGGCAAGTAGCCGGGAGGGAGGGCTCCCAGGGCGGAGCTTGGGGGTGGGGAGAACCGGAGTGCTGGGGCCGCCCCCGTCCGCCCCCGCTCTCCAGGGGGAAGGGGCGTGTGCCAGCGCACGCGCGCTCCCGTTTAGGAGCGGTCTCAGAGACAGAACGGGAGGCCCCAGTTTTTCGGAAGCTAGTATCAGGGCTGGCTGCGAGCGGCTGGAGCCAGTCGGCGCCGATTCGAAGGAGAGAGCACCATGGCTACCCTCCTGCTGCTGCTCCTGCTGCTGCTGCTGCTGCCGCTGCTGCTGCACCTCTGGCCTCAGTGGCGCTGGCTGGCCGCAGACTTGGCCTTCACTGTGCGCGCCCTACGCTGCAAACGCGCGCTGCGAGCACGCGCCTTGGCCGCGGCCGCAGCCGATCCTCAGGGTCCCCAGGGGGGCTGCAGCCTGGCCTGGCGCCTCGCGCAACTGGCTCGCCAGAGGCCGGCGCACACCTTCCTCATCCACGGCGCGCGGTGCTTCAGCTACGCTGAGGCCGAGCGCCAGAGCAATCGGGCGGCGCGCGCCTTCCTGCGTGCGCGGGGCTGGGAAGGGGTCACCGGCGGCGCTTCAAGGGGCGCCCGGGAGAGCGAGGGGGCAGCCGGAAGCGGCGAGGCGCGGGCCGCGAGGGATGGGAATGGCGCAGCCCCTCTGGCACCTGGAGCCACCGTGGCGCTGCTCCTCCCTGCCTGCCCGGAGTTCTTGTGGCTTTGGTTCGGGCTAGCCAAGGCCGGCCTCCGCACAGCCTTTGTGCCCACCGCCCTGCGCCGGGGACCGCTACTGCACTGCCTCCGCAGCTGCGGCGCGAGCGCGCTGGTGGTGGCGCCAGGTAAGATTGGAGCACCCGGCCGGGCGGGGCCCACAGGAAAGGGGCGTGTCGCAGGTCTGAAGGGTTGAGCGCCAAAGGGACCGAGGAAGTTACCCTGGGGTTCGCAAAGGTTGGGGATACACCTCTGGATTTGCGAAGGGATGGAGCTGGGTCTTTTGTTCCCCAAGGATTCCCGAAGAGTCAGGCTCCAGGTCTCAGGCCTGTGATGGGATGTCCATACTCTTCACTCTCACCCAAGGGCAGTGAGGAGCAGGGGCTGGGGGAGAGTGGCGGCGCAAATAGGGTAGGCGGTAGGGAAGCTCCTGGGTGATCGTAGGTAGAGCCTTGGGAGCTGTGTATTTTCCTACCGCATCCAGAGTTCCTAGAGTCACTGGAGCCTGACCTGCCGGCCCTGAGAGCCATGGGGCTACACCTGTGGGCTGCCGGGCCTGAAACTCATTCTGCTGGAATCAGCGATTTGCTGGCCGAGGTCTCGGCTGAATTGGATGGGCCTGTGCCCGGGTACCTATCTGCCCCCCAGAGCATAATGGACACGTGCCTGTACATCTTCACTTCTGGCACTACTGGTGAGGGCTGGACACCATGCTTGCTTCCCAGAAAGTAAGGCAGAGGAAGGCAAGGGTCTGGGAACAGACACTGGGACCCCTCAGCTCCCAGGCCACCCCTCCAAACCCCTCCAGGGGAGATGCTACTCCCAGCATCCATATCCTCTTTTGCCAGTTCTCCCACCCCAGATGATTTCTCCACCTTGCTGAACTCCCCACATTTCCAAGGTAGTCTGGCTTCCCTTCGCAGCTGCAGTCTTGCCTCTGCCTCTTTCTGCGGGAAACCCCGCGGGGGCAAAGAGGGAGGCAGGGCTCGGAGCTGAGCCGCTTCCCCTGGTCTTCCCCCACCCTCAGGCCTCCCCAAGGCTGCTCGGATCAGTCACCTGAAGGTCCTGCAGTGCCAGGGGTTCTACCAGCTGTGTGGCGCCAACCAGGAGGACGTGATCTACCTGGCCCTCCCACTCTACCACATGTCTGGCTCCCTGTTGGGCATTGTGGGCTGCTTGGGCATTGGTCAGTCTCCCCCACCCAACGCCATTCAGTCCTCTAGAACACATTTAGTAAGCACCTGCTGTGCTGCTAACCTGGGGTGCCCCTGAGTCCTTTAGGTAGAGAATCCAGAGCAAGGAGGAGGCAGGGCCTGCTCTCCAGGAGCTCCTGGTACAATGGAGAAATGTCACCTGCACAGACCTGCAGACTGAGCAATTTGGGAGGTCCTATGGTGCACAGAACTCCAGAGTCCAGGGGCCAGGGGCTGGAAGTGCTGGCCCAGGAGGAGGCAGAAGAAGAGGACCGGGGCTTGGGGCAGGGTCAGAGACGGCTCGTTTGGGGATGGGGAGAGGAGAAGGGCATTAACCTCTCTGAGGCACAGGCGGAAATGGAGGAGGGCCAGCTTGGCCTGCCCGCCCACAAGTGGGAAAGCCACAGGGGAGCTGCACTGCAGCGAAGGCTAGTGTTGGGAAGAAAGGGGTCAGGGCTCCCCCTGCATCCCTTAATCTCACCTCTTTCCTCCCTCCCCACTTTGGCAGGGGCCACAGTGGTGCTGAAGTCCAAGTTCTCGGCTGGTCAGTTCTGGGAGGACTGCCAGAAACACAGGGTGACTGTGTTCCAGTACATCGGGGAATTATGCCGATATCTTGTCAACCAGCCCCTGGTGCGTGGGCACAGATGCTGGGCTGAGCCGCCAAGGCAGGGAGATGGGCAGTTGACAGGAGACACTGCAACAGTTGTCTGGGAGTCGGAGGGAGAGGCAGCCTGAAGAAAATGGCAGGGTAGGGTAGGGAGCCTGGAACAGTCAGACATCTGATGCTCAGGGCGTCTGAGCGTCACAGTGGACAGGGTTTCTAGGGAGTGGGGAACAGGACTTCAGTTTGGGGAGCTGGCACGTTGGTGTTAGAGCTCCTGCCCCCTCTGTACTCCTCAGAGTCAGGCAGAACGTGGACATAAGGTCCGGCTTGCAGTGGGCAGTGGGCTGCGCCCAGACACCTGGGAGCGTTTCGTGCGGCGCTTCGGGCCCCTGCAGGTGCTGGAGACATATGGACTGACAGAGGGCAACGTGGCCACTTTCAACTACACAGGACAGCAAGGTGCTGTGGGCCGAGCCTCCTGGCTTTACAAGGTGAGCGGTAGGAAGGAAACTGGAGACCCCATGTGACAGCGGGGGTTGGCTGGGAAGGGGCTCATGCAACTGAAATGACTCAGTGCCTGGGTCTCCCCTCCCCCAGCATGTCTTCCCCTTCTCTTTGATTCGCTATGATGTCACCACAGGGGAGCCATTTCGGGACACCCGAGGGCACTGTGTGGCCACATCTGCAGGTTTGTGCTCAGGCAGGGTGGGTGGGGTGGGGGAAGCTGGCGAAGGAGGGCTGGCACTGGGGACTGGGGTGAGAGCTGAGGGGAACAGCCACCCCTGACCACCCCTGACCCCAGCGACTCTGCCAGGTGAGCCAGGTCTGCTGGTGACTCCGGTGAGCCAGCAGTCCCCATTCCTGGGCTATGCTGGGGACCCAGAGCTGGCCAAAGGAAAGCTGCTGAAGGATGTCTTCCGGCCTGGGGACGTTTTCTTCAACACTGGGGACCTGTTGGTCTGCGATGACCAAGGCTTTCTTCGCTTCCATGATCGTACAGGAGACACCTTCAGGTAACTGTCCCAAACTTGCCGATTCCTTCCCGGGCACCCGATCTTTGTGACCCAGGCCCCCTAACCCTCAGCTTGCTGATCTGCCCCCGCCCAGCTCCTCATCTACCCTCTCATCTCAGACCGAAACACTGCTTCGCTGCGACCGCCTGGCACCCCAGCCTCATCCTTGACATTCTCTTCCCTCCCAGCTCGTAAGGCCCTGACTCCTGACTCCTCATTTTGAATCTCTGCTCCCTGGCAGGTGGAAGGGGGAAAATGTGGCCACAACTGAGGTGGCAGAGGCCTTGGAGGCCCTGGATTTTCTCCAGGAGGTGAACGTCTATGGAGTCACTGTGCCAGGTGCCCGAGCATGGGAGGTGGGGGGGGGGGCACCTGGCCCATCTCCCTGAATTGGTATGACTTGGGTGCGGGGAACGTGAGGCTGAACCTTCCCGCCATAACCCACAGGGCACGAAGGCAGGGCTGGAATGGCGGCGCTGGTTCTGCGTCCGCCCCACTCATTGGACCTTGTGCAGCTCTACACCCATGTTTCTGAGAACTTGCCACCTTACGCCTGGCCTCGGTTCCTAAGGCTGCAGGTAACCACCCACTCCTGCTGTGGCCTCTCACCCCACACATGCGTAGCGGTTGGTAGCTCCCCAAGCCCACGAAGGGGCCCCAACATAATACACTCTGAAGAGAAAGAACGACTCTTTCCCAAACACCCTCACCCCTTCATTTGTCTAGGCTTGACTCCTGCTCTTCCCTGTCCGCTCCTCCCCTAAGCCCTGACCTCATTACCCACTATCCCCAGACATGCCCCTTAATAAAACTCGGGCGATGCACCTGAGCCGCCTGGCGGACGACCCCCTCTTCAACTCCCTTTGACGCCCTCTCCCCAGGAGTCTCTGGCCACCACAGAGACCTTCAAGCAGCAGAAGGTTCGGATGGCAAAGGAGGGCTTTGACCCGAGCATACTGTCTGACCCACTGTACATTCTAGACCAGGCCAGGGGCGCCTACCTGCCCCTCACACCTGCCCGATACGGAAGCCTCCTAGCTGGGGACCTTCGAATCTGAGCATCCTCCATGCACAGCTGAGGGAGGGGCTGTGTGGGGTGGGGGCACTGGAGGTGCCCCAGGGGCTGTCGGGGATCTTTTGTATACTAGATTTGTAATGACTATTTTGTAATAAATGTGGCCAGGGCCAGCTTGGCTCTCTTCTCGTCTCCAGCACGTCTTCCCTCTCTGCTGTGGAATGCTTTTCCCTCGGTCGTTCGTCCTGGCACGGAGCCCGTGCCCTCCTGCCCTGACTTCATGTGGGCCTCCGTGTTTCTCCCCTCAGGTGACCCCGGGTGATCCTTGTCCTTAGAGAACCTGATGACTGATGTCTGTGCTCGTGTGTATCTGGTCGCAGGTTCACCCTCTGAGTTCAGGCCCCACCGCCTTCTCCCGTGAGCCGCGGGCCTCTGGGGGGTGGCTCAAAGGGCAGAGGTGGTCAGCGACACTGCCCCAAGCCGTCTCCACGTAGTCAGACGTGGCGGGGCCTGGGGAAGTGTCTCCATCAGGCGAAACAGAGGTTCGCTTGGGGGGAAAGGACACTCTAGGCGTCCCCTCCCCTCCCAGCTGTCTTTGATAAGCCAACCAGTGAGGAGGAAGGGTGGGGCCACGTAGCCTCCCTAGATCAGATGCTCCCCGTTTTACCTTAGCTATATGTTCCCCAAAGTAGCAACCTAGGCTGGGGCCCCACAGGTTCTGGGGAGAGTGGCGGAAACCCCTCCCTGGAGTAGGGCTCAGAGAGCATGTGCCCCTGTGGCGGCCAGAGGGCTGGAGAAATCAAAAGGAAAAAGGCCTGTCCTTGCCACCACCCCCACCCCCGCCAAAGGAGGCATCAAAAAGTTAATCATTTAGAAGCTTGAAATGATGAAACTCCTGCTTCTCCTGGCACAAAAGTCCCTTCTGTTTTCAGCTGTGGGTCCTCGACATATTCTGGCCCTTTCCCTTGGCTTGTCGTTCCCCTTCCAACTCCTGTCCCCAACATGAGAGGTCAGAGGTGGCACCGTGCCCCCGGCCTGGGGTCCCTGTGGCTAACCCACCTGTTCCAAAACACACACCTTGCCTGCCCTCCACCACTAAACCCAGTTCAGTGTCATTGACTAGCTGAGGCACACACTGGGGTGTAGGTGCCATCTTCCCAAACTGACCAATAAGTGAGGAAATTAGCTCATCCTGTTCACCTCCAATCTGCCTAGGGTCTGTCTGGGGCTGGGGTGGCATGAGGTCGGCTTGGTAGCTGCTTCACTTGACCAGCAGGGGGCACCTCCTGCAGCTACCTCCCTGCAACCCTAACTCAGCTCAGGTTTCCCAGGATTCCAAGCTCAGCAGCCTCTCTTCTTTTGTGGAATCACACAAGTTTTCCCCACAATTCCTGTTTCAATTGATCTAAATCTGTCCCCTCCAGTATGGCAGCTGCTAGCCTCGCGCTACTGTAGAGCACTCGAAACGGGGCTAGGCTGAGCGAGAAGTGCTCTGAGTGTAAGCTACGCACCGGACTTCAGACGTAGCACCACAAAGAGAAAAGATTCTTTAATAATTATTTCATATTGCTTACGTGTTAAGATACTATTTTGGATGTATTGAGTTAAGATATATGAAAATGAATTTCACTTGTTTATTTTTACTTTATAAATGTTGCTACTGGAAGATTGAAAATAACACATGAACCACGTTGTATTTCTACTGAACAGCACTGACCTAAATCCTGTCCCCGCATCTCACTCTGAAGACCCACAAATACAAGGTGTAACATGTCAGTGGTACCTGTATGATGACTGCTTTTGAGCAAGGACAGCTGGGAGGAGGGCTGTCTGTGCCAATGGGCGGAGCCACGTGGCTGGGGCTGGCACTGTGCCCTCCAGAGCTTCAGCTCTTTGAACCGGATTTGTCACAGAGGCTATATAGAGGTAGAAATTGAGAGCAGCAAGGCGGCACATTTTTGACCCAAAAGAATTAGGTTTCCCATTTATACAATTAAAAATAGGCCCTGGCTCAGATGGTTGGAGCATCATTCTGTAAACTGAAAGGTTGTGGGTCAGGACACATGCCAAGGTTGCAGGTTTGGTCCCAGTCCAGGCAGATACAAGAGGCAACCGATTAATATTTCTCTCTCACATCAATGTTTCTCTCCCTCTGTTTGTCCCAGAACTCAACGGGCATGTCCTCCACTGAGTGCATAAACAAACAAACTAGTTTTTCCTACTTAAAAAAAAAAATCATTGTAGTAAAATAAAAGGGAGTTATGATCCCTCGTTGGTGTGGCTCAGTGGATTGAACTCCAGTCTGTGAACCGAAAGGTTGCTGGTTCAAGTACCAGTCAGGGCACATGCCTGGCTTGCTGGCCAGGTCCCCAGTTGGGGGCGTGCAAGAGGCAGCCAATCCGATGTCTCTCTTGCACAACCATGTTTCCCTCTCTCTTTTTCTCCCTCCCTTCCTCTCTAAAAATAAATAAATGAGCCCTGACTGGGTAGTTCAGTGGATTAGAGCATCATCAGTAGAATAGAGCATCGTCTCCAATGTGCCAGGGTTGCAGGTATCATCCCAGGGCACAGACAAGGCTCAACCGATGAACTCATGAATAAGTGCAGCAACAAATCCATGTTTCTCTCTTTTCCTTCCCCTCTCTAAAATCAATTAAAAAATAAATTTAAAAAATTTTAGGGTATTATGTGATCGTTTGCAAAGATGAAATAGGTTGGTCCTCAGGCAGTTAGTTCCCTTTCTCAGGAGGCTGATCAGCCACTTTGGGATGCTGATTCATGGGGAGTGATGGAACCAGAGAACTTGTCTCCCGTCCTCGAATCACCGCCACGTTCTCAGCTTAGTGTCTGTAGAGGAGCCAGAAAAGGACAGTGGGGTCAGAAAAACACTACCTGGTCTTTTTTTTTTTTTCCAGCCACTAGGCTAAGAATATTTTCACATGGTTAAATAAATCAAAAGAATATTTCATGACATGTAAAAGTCATATGAGATTCAGATTTCAGTGTTTATAAGTAGTTTTATCGGGACACGCTACATTCATTCCTTCATATACTGTCTGTGGCTGCTTCTGTGTTACAAAATCGGAGATGAGGAGTGAGGAGACTGTATGGCGCACAGGGCACGAAATATTTTACTATGTGGCTGGTGACAGAAACACTCTGCCAACCCGTTCTAGGGCGTTCGCCCTCCAGGCTGCTGGCTGCAGTTTCCCGCGCACAGCGGAGTAAGCCCGCGTTGGCCTAGGCCTGGTGACCGTTCCCCGTGCGGCTCAGAAGGTTCCCAGCCTCGGGCCCTCCTTGAGCCCACTAGGTGGGAAGGAAGCTAATCCACTGGCAACCCCGCTCACTTCCGAGAGGCCACCGGCCGGCAAGTCCCCAGGAGTGGCCACGTCCCCGCGCGAAGGAGGCGGGGCAGGCGAGGCGGGGGGAAGGAGTCACAGACTTGGGCGGGACCAGCCCTGCGCGCCCAAGACCCAGAAGGGCGCCTGCGCAGTTGGGCGCTGCCGCCTCCACACTCTCCCTGAAACTAGAAGAGAAATGGAGGAGGGGGTGGGGCTAAAGTACCTGGAGTTCTGCTCTTCGGGCTGAAGGGGGAAACTGCGGGGAGCAATTTTTTTTTTTTTGAGACATAATTCATATACGGTAACATTCACGCTTTTAAAATGTAAAGTGGAATTTTTATTTTATTCCTAAATTTGTGCAACCCTAGCCATTATCCAATTTAAAACATTTTCATCACCCCGAAAAGAAATCCTTACCCATTAGCAGTCACTCTCCATTTCCCCTCCCCCCAAGTCCTTGGCAACCACCAACCTACATTGTGTTTCTACGGACTTATCTATTCTGGATATTTCATGTCAATGGAATCATACAATATGTGCGCTTTTGTGTATGGCGACTTCCACTTACCATGATGTTTTCATGGTTCATCCGTGTTGCAGCGTGTATCAGTAGTTCGTCCTTTTTATGGCCAAATAATATTCTATTAGATGGACATACCACATTTGTTTATTAGCTGATGGAATTTGGGCTATTTCCAATTTTTGGCTATTTGAATGACACCGCTACAAACGTTAGTGTACAAGTTGTGTGGACATATATTTTCAATTCTCTTAGGTGAACAGCTAGGAATGGAATTGCTGGGTCTTAGAGAAATTAATTTAATTGTGTGAGGAACAGCCAAACTACTGCCCACAGTGACTGCACCCTTTTACCTCCCCACCAGCAAGGTGTGAGAGTTCCAATTTTTCTACCTCCTAACACAAAGACAATTTGTCTTTTAACTATAGCTGTCCTAGTGGATGTGATGTGGTATCTCATTGTGGTTTTGATTTGCATTTCCCTGATGGCTAGTGTTGTTGAACATCTTTTTCATGTACTTACTGGTCATTTGTATATTTTCCTTGGAGAAATGTCTATTCAAATTCTTTCCTTGTTTTTTCAATCGGGTTATTTGCCTTTTTACTGTTGAGTTGTGGGAGGTTTGGTTTTGTTTTTTTAACATATTCTGAACTCAAGTTTCCTATCAGATATGTAGTTTGCAAATATTTTCTCTCATTCTGTGGGTTGTTTTTTCACTTCCTTGGTAGTATCCTTTGAAAGACAAAGATTTCAAATTTCAATGAAGGACAGCTTATCTATTTTTCATACAGGGTGAGTATTGCAAGTTAGCTTTTCTCTAAGGACAAATGAAGATGTTACATTTCACTGGGGAGTGTACTTGTTAGTAGTATTAGTGTTATTATTTGAAACTATTTTACAGCATATTGTGTATATTAATACACATTTTAGGAGTCACTGTTTCCAGAGCAAAATGAAAGATATAATTTTGAAATAAAATCAGTAAAGTAAAAAGTTTGTTTCTCATGACTACACTGCTGTGGCTCAGTGGGTGGGGCATCGTCCCGCAAACTGAAGGGTCACTAGTTCGATTCCTAGTCAGGGCACGTGCCCACATTGCAGGCCAGTTCCCCAGTTGGGGGCGTATGAGAGGCGATGGATGTTTCTCTCGGACACTGATGTTTCTCTCCCTCATTTTCTCCTTGCCTTCCCCTCTCTCTAAAAGTAAATAAATAAAATCTTTTTAAAAAATTTTAAAAATAAATATATAAAATCTTTACAAAAATTTTCTTTGCATTTCACTGATAAAGCCTAGAAGCAGTGAACAATCCAACAGCAATGAGATCTCCTGGTGCCCAGCTCCTTGGAGGAAGGGTTGATTCCAGGTCTAGGACAGGAAATACTCAGGACGAGGTTGAGTCATCTTGTGCCAGAAAGCAAAAATATCAAAGAACGGGGTAAAGCAAAAGGACACAGAGCTCCCACTACCTAAACCAGGGCAATCTGATGTCAAAAAGATTAATGAATGCACTTGAAACATTGACTATACAACATGTAACTGTTCAGAGTGATACTAAAGGGGGCATGAGGATAAAAGGAGACAGAGGGAGAGAAAGCGCTTGGATCGAGCACCAGCAACTTGCTCTGAAAACTAGCAGTTAAAGGAAGAACTTAAGCATTCGTCCCTATGTCAATTGTATTTCAGCATTACCATACCGTCCTAGTTAATGAGGGAAAGTCCTTACAAAAGAGTTCCAGTTAATAATGAGAAAGCAATGACAGAATTTTAATAATCACCATTTTTGCAACCTCTAATGAAATAATTGAGTTGGGCAATTATCGTCAATGAATAAAACAAAATGATTGGTGAAAGGTTGATGGGGAATTTTACAATGGGGAGATCAGGTCTTCACCTCCTGAAACCCCTACTCTATCTTAGAGTCACTAACATGGGGCCACCAGACATTATCTCCTGGAGAGATGTCGCATGCAGCACACCATACCACCTGTACAGTTGTCTCCTCTGAAAGCGGAGCTGTCGTCCCACCACACCCCGAGGGCCAACATCCATTTATAGAGGAACATATTCGGTGACACCAGAGAAGTAAACAGGCCCAGAATATGGGGAAATTTCTCCATTCTCTTCAACAATTCAGTGAGAGGGATCAATTAGATCCTTGAGAGACCTCACCAAATGTAGTGTATGGACCTTGTTCCTGATTTAAAAAAAAAAAAGTAAAAAGGACATTTTGGAGACAATCAGGGAAATTTGGCATTAAGTGATATCAAGAAACAATTGCCCTGGCTGGTGTGTCCCAGTGGACTGAGTGCCAGCTTGCGAACCAAAAGGTCACAGGTTCGATTGCCTGTCAGGGCACATGCCTGGGTTGCGGGCCAGGTCCCCAGCTGGGACTTGTGAGGGGCAACGACTGATGAATGTTTCTCTCACACATCAGTGTTTCTCTCCCTCTCTTTCTCCCTTCCTTCCCTTCTCTCTAAAAATAAATAAATAATAATTAAAAGAAAAGAAACAATTGCTACTTTTATTAGATGTGGTAATGACATCGTTATGAAAAAATTTTGTGTTCTTTAAAAGATACACAAGTATGTAGGTGTGGAATGAGATGATGTCTGGGGTCTATTTGAAAATAGTTCAGCAAAGAGAGAAGGGATGCTGAGGAAAGACACCCCCATGTAGGAAACAGTGCCTGCTAAGCTCCAGTGACTGGCAAGGACTTAAGCAAACGGGAGCAGGTGGGAGTGGCAGAGTTGTCTGCAGTGGGTTCCTGCAGAGCACGCAAGGAACTTCCTGCGAGTGTGGGGCACCTACTACGGGAGGGGCCACAAGTCACGGTGGGCTCAGGACCATGAGTTGTGGGCGCAGGTTCAGGCAGCAGTAGGGCGGAGGCGAGGGGACAGGCCTGGGGCCAGAGACCGGCAGGAAGGCAGTGGCTTTGGCTCTGCATTAGGGCGGCCACAGCGGGATTCAGAAAAAGGGCATGGACCAGAGCCAAGGGCGTTCTGGGCACAGGTTTGCAAGGCAGTTGGCTCTCCTTCCATCTTCCCTTTAACGAATGTTGACTGAGAGCCTGGCCCGTGCTCCGGACTGTGGGAGCACAGCCAGGAACATGCAAAGGACCTGCCGTCACAGAAGTTACACCCCAGGGGATGAGACACACAACCCAAACAAGAAGATGTAAAATGAAACGTTATGCAGTGACAATGTCGAAGACAGAATAGACAGGGATTGTGTAGAATTTTCTATTTGCAACTGTAACCAATTACCACAAATGTAATAGCTTCAAAAACACAAATTTATTATCTCATAGCTAGCTCTGTAGATTGGATTTCAGACACAGGTTTCTGAGCTAACTCAAGGTACAGGCGGGGCTGAGGTCCTTCCTGGAGGTCCCTTCTCTGCCTTTCCCAGTTTCTAGTGGTCAGGCGCACTCTTCAGTGCTCTGCTCCCTTCGTTTTCGGTCAGCACCATCAGGCTGGGTCCTTCTCATGTCATCTCACCCTGACCGTCTCTCTGACTTCCGCCTGCCCCTTCCACTTTTAAGGGTCCCTGAGCTTACATTGGGCCCAGTTGGATAAACCAGGATAATCTCCCTATTTTAAAGTCAGCTGATTAGTCCCCTTAATTCCATCTGCAACCTTAACCATCCTAGCTAGGTAAGGTCACATAGTCATAGGTCCCAGGGATTAGGACATGGCTCCCTCCAGGGGCCATTATTCTGTCTTGCAGGTGGGAGACAGATGGAGACAGAAAATGATGGAGGCAAAAAAAAGGGTTTGGAGAGAGGTCTTGATCCTGGTTGGGAGAGAAGAGATGTGGAGAGAGACAAAGGAGACACCATCCCAGGTGTGCTCAGAGGGTTTCACCTTCATGGGAGGCCTTCCAGGGAGCTTGTTCCAGAAAAGCCTGGGGCTGTTCAGGGTTGGGCCAATAGTTAATTGTAGGGGAGAGTGGAAAAAAGGGGCAGGAGGGAGTAAATCAACCCTGCCATCACTTCCGAAGCAGAGCCTCAAAGTTACTGGGGTAACTCTCATCGCGGGGACAGCACTTCTCCACCTGGGGTTCTGAGGGCATATGCAAATATTCACGGGCTTTGAGCGCCTCTCCTTGGTGGGGGTTGGAGGAAGCTGTCATCAAATTCTCAAAGGGGCCTGGGAACAATCAAAAGTTAACTCCTACCTTGAGAGTTATAAAAAGGAGTGCAAGTACACTCCTTTTGTAGTAGAATACAAAATGTTGCAGCCGCTTTGGAAAGCAACCTGGCAGTTCCTCAAAATGCAAAGTTACCATATGACCCGGCGATTCCATTCCTAGGTACAAGATATATTTATGAGAATTGAAAACATATCATCTTCACACCCACATACACACAAAAAACAACCTGTACACAAATGTTCATAGCAGCATTATTCATAATAGTAAAAAAGGGGGCAACAACCCAAGTGTCCATCATCTGAGGAATGGATAAACACATTGTGGTACAGCCACACAATGAGATGGCATTCGGCCACAAAAAGGGATGAGGTCCTGATGCACGCCACCATGCAAATGGGCCCTGAAAACATTACACTAAGTGAAAGAAGCCTGATAAAAAAGGGCTACACAAAGTGTGATTCCATTTATATGAGATGTCAAGAACAGGCAAAGACAGAAAGTAGATTAGTGGTTTTGGGACAGGAGGCAGTGGCGAGTGAATGTTAATGGGTCCAATGTTTCTTTTGGGGGTGATGAAAATGTTCCAAAATGAATTATGGTGTTGATTGTGCACCCGCAATGTAATAAAACCATTGAATTGTACAGCTTAAACAGGTGAACTTATGGTATATGAATTCTATCTCAACTAAACTGTTCACTAAAAGGAGGAGGATGGGAAGAAGACACAGTGCTTGTCCCTTAAAGTGCAACGCATTTCACTTGATCCTTACAACCCTGAAAGACTGCCTTGCCTTCTTCCCATATTTCAGATGGGAAATCTCAGAGGTAAGGGATACCAGCCCAAGGCAAGATGGCTGCTTAGCGACAGAGCTTGGACTTGAACCCAGTTCTTCTGTATTGGTTGTTCTCTCTGCTGTGAGACACCCTGGAGACACCATTTGGAGGTGACAAGGCAAGCGCTGCAGATAAGGAAGCATCGTCTCAATAGTTACTGGCGAGGGGCCAGTTCCAGCAGCATCAGGCAAAACCAGATAGGGAGAAGGGGAGACTCTGTCCTCAGCCCTTACTTAATGTCATCCTCCCGCTCATGGGGGGAAATTGTTTCTATCACACACCCACCCCCATTTTATAGATGAAGCAGGCTCGAAGAGGTAAAATTGCCTACAAAGGACACACAGCTCGTAAGTGATTTGGGCCACGTCTTCCTGACCACAGGGCCTGTGACCCTTTTCCTTTCTAGGTTACTCTGACTTAAGAGGCCGCACCAGGGAAGGAGTGGGAAACCAGAGAGATGCAGGGCTGGGTGAGGACAGGCCAGCGGGGAGGATGCAAGGCCTCTTCCCACAAGGCACTCTCCTTTAGCGGTGGCCCAGGCCTGGGATGCACACCCCAAGGCCGCTGGCCTGGATAGAGAAGGCTGAGCATGTTGGGGTGAAGACTGAGGATGGGGCCTGTGCTGGAGAGGCAGGGGCACCACCTCGGATGTGCTGAGCAAAGCCAGACACAAGACGCTGGGGCACAGAGTGAGGGGAAGAAGATTTGGGAAGGTTAGGGTCAGGGGTCAGACTGGCTGGACCCCTGGGGGCAGAAGCCTGGACGCTCGTGGCCTTGGTGTTCTGCCCCAGCCGGGTTCCTCTGCCCTGCCCTTTCTCCTTGTCCCCTCTCACAGACCCTCCCCCATACTTCCTCTCTCATTTTGCCATAATCTCGGCTTTTTGGGGAGCTGCTGTTTGGGGACGCAGTCCTACAAAAATGGCAAGTCTCAAAGTCAGCACTTTTTTGGGTCCCAGGCTCCTTTGGCAAAAGCATCTCCCCCATTTTTGCACGTTTTAGATGGTCAGCAGCTTAAGGGTGGGGCCAGGGCCTCTCTCTGCTCTGTAGGGCGGGGCAGTGGAGGCTGGTTCCCATCTCCCACTCTGGTTGCCTCCTGGGCCCTGATGGCCCCAATCCGTTGTCCCAACAAGAATAGAGGGAACAGCTTTGGAAAGTGGCACTATGAACGGTAAAGGGGCTGCCAGGGCCAATACCAAACTGATGGGATGAGCTCACACATGCTGGGCCCTGGCTCAGCACGTGGAACAGTGACCCTGCTAGAAGGGTGGGGGCTCTGTGCTCCTCCCTGGGACCCTCAAATCAGACTCCAAGCCACCCCTGTCTAGGCCTTAAATCTCCAGAGATGAGCTTAGGGGCGCAGATGCCCCAACTCCTCTTAGAACTTCACTCTTATTCAATTGAAGTTTGAGAGGGAGTAAGGGGTGGGTCTAATGGGCTGGGAGAGAGTTCCGGAGACTGGGAAAGGGGCAGACTTGAGCCCCCCAACTTTGCTCTGCTCTCATTGGCCCCCCGCCCCCTCCCCCTGCCCCACCCCAATTGTTTTGGTGTCTGGGTCCAGGGAGGAGAGGACATTGGGGATGAGGGTGGGGAGGAGGCTCGGGCTGAAAGCAGAAAGAGACTCAGCTCCAGGGAGGATGGAGCGAGGGACAGCAGCTTCCAACCTCGACCTGAGACCTTGGCCTCCCCAGACCCTGGGCTCCCCGGAACAAGGCCAGAGCAGAGCCTCCACACTGTGTCCCTCGACGGTGGTGTGGGAAACACCACAACCCAGGGGTCCCCAGGCTGAAAGCAGAAGACCTGGGCTGTGTGGGAAGTAGGCCTGAGGGCGCGTGGGGCTGCGGTTGCTGATGCTGCTACTGCTCCGAGAGTAGGGTAAGGGAATGGGGCCTGCAGGGCGTGAGCGGGGAAGGGAGATGAGGGCAATGGCGGAGGAGTCGGAGGGGGCCCGGTGGGAGAGGCGGACGGAAGAATAAGGGGACATAGGGGTGGGAGAATTGGGGGACAAAATGGGGGAAGGAGAGGTGGAAGGACAGTAGTGTAGAAGCAGAGGTGCAGAAGCTCTGCCGGAGAGAGGGAGGGGACAGGAATATGTGTGTGTATAAAAGGACCATTTGGAGGGACAGCCTCCGGGGAGCCACGACTTTGGCTGCAGTGCTGAGGCTGTGCAAGCTGGAAGGGGAGCTGGGGTCAGGCTCTGAGTAGCTATAGGGGGCTGTCAGGTAGAGGGTCTTAGAAAGACAGGGCCGAAGAGGTCTCCCCAGATATCGTGGAGGCACTGAGGCTGGATGAGTCCTGGGCCTGTGGGCTCTGGCCCCTCAAAGGCCCCCCACCGTCTGCCCATCCATCTGACCTCATCTGCTGGGCAGATTCTGCCTCGGCCTTGCAGGCTTAGTTATCATACATGGTGTGCGTGGTTGGCTGGTCTGCCCGTGGGTGTCACAGCTCTGCTCAGGCATTTCTGGGCCTGTGACATCTGTGTCTGTTGTGCTATGTTTGTGTATTTGTGGCTTTGAGCCTGTAGGGATATCAGTGTATGACCCGCATTTGTGTCCTCTGTCGAGTGTGGGTCTAGAAGGTGGCATCGTCTGTGAGGTTGGGATTTTTAGTCCAGATGTGTATGTCTGTGAATGAGTGTGTGTGAGTATAAGAGTGTCCCTTCCCTATTTAGAGGCTGGGGTCCAGGTGGCAGGGGAGGGGGAAGGGGAGAGCCAGGAGTCCTGGGAAGCTGACCCTGTGGGCAGATAAGCAGATGGGCTGGCAGGGGGGGGAGGGGGTGACCCCATTGTCCCCCAGAGAGCACAATGTCCATGCCTGGGCCCCTGACCTCACCATTGAGCCCACCCCACCCCCTCCCTGTTGCCAGGGCCTGGCTGAAAGAAACCATCAATCATGATGGCCAGCCAGGCCTGGCCTTCGCCACTAGCCCAGCCGGACAGTGGCCACCTGGGCCTGCTCCTCAGATGGTCGGCCCCACTCCTTGAAGAAAAAAGTCCTGCCCCTCTCCCCTTGCCCAGGCTGGAAGGGGACCAAAACTTAGGGGAGGCAGTGGGCCACAGGCGCTGCCACACCCAGGCCTTGTTGGCTGTCCCCACAGGCCGGGCCGCAGGCTCGGAGCGGGCTTCCAACGCAGGAGCCGGGAGACGTGACTGTGCAGGAGCACTCGCTGGTGCTGCCCTCTGCGGTAGGGGGTGAGCCGCCTGTGTCCATTTCCTGGCAGTGGGATGGACTGGCCCTGGCCAATGATGGCGGTGCCACACTGATGCCGGATGGTTCCCTGCAACTGGCCACCCTGGCCACCTGCCGGAACCTCCCTTCCCATGGCCATGAGCACCACCGCACGACCCAGAATCGCTATGGGCGTTGGTGAACCTGAGGGCCCGGGTACAGCTGGCAAGTAAGTGACAAGGCTGCTTCTTGGGGTGGGGGACAAGGGTGAACAAGGGTGCACAAGGGCACCCACAGAGGATACCCATGGGGCACAGAGTTGCCCTAGGCAGTGCCAACTTAGCCATTAGACACAGTGCGCATAGGGCCTGGGGCCCAGGGTACTTTCAGGGACCCACTAAAATGGTTTAATTCTAATTTCTTTAAAACCAGAAGAAAAAAAGGCTATAATAATGAATATATAATAGTGAGCCCAGCCTGGATTATATTTATCTTTTACAATGCAAATGTAAAATGTAATTTTTAATGTTTTTTTATGGAGTAAGGCAAAGTGCTCATGGCCTACAAAAGTCACGGAAACCAGGTTGCAGGCTTGCATAGTGAAGCAGGCAGCAGGGAGTGACAGACTTGGGCACAGAGGTGGGAGCTGGGGCTCTGGGACATAGTTGCCGGGAGCAAAGCCCAGGGCTGGCTCTGTGGTGCCCATGTGGTCCCCTGTGCCCTGGGTCTGCCCCTCTTCCACCAACACCCAGGGTCCATGGAGGTGGAGCGGGGTGGAGCCGCCCATCCCCATGCCTGATCCGGGAGGTGCCTGAGCCCCCCATTTCCCGGGAGCACAGTGGCATAGCCCTGGGCACTGCCAACCGCTGTGTGTGCCAGCCCAGAGTGTGTTGGGGTAGCAGGCTGGTGGCCAGGGCACAGACATGGACCCCTCATTTCTGCATCCTCAGGGTTACGCTGCTGCCTGGTGGCATCTTTCACATCACCAGCGTAAGACGGGCTGACGTGGGCACCTTCGTCATTGTTTGGCACACAATGTAGCCGATACCCGACACGGCCAGGATGACCAGCTGACCCTGACTGGTAAGCAACAACCAGGGGAATCAGAGTGGGCACCAGGCAGAGAGGAGGGCATGGGAGTTGGCGAGGATGGGAGTAGGTGTGGCCAATGTGGTTGTAGGTGGTACAGATTCGTTGTAAAGACAGGCATTTGGAGCCCCTACTATCGATGAGGCACTGCTGGGTGTGGGATGTAGCAGTAAGCAGACAGGATGTCCTAGGACAGAGGGGGTGCTATGGGAACTCAAGGCAGGGGCCTCTAACCCAGCCTTGGGTTGTAGGCCGGAGACGACTGGGTGTTGAAGGGTGACGCGAGAGAGGCAGCCAAGGTCAGGAAGGTGGAGATTGTGGTATTCCTGATATTTCCTTGTGCAAAAAACACAGGGTACGAATAGAGTGGGTCTGATCCAAGGCCAACAGAGTCGATGTAGGCCAGGCCCACCGTGGAAAGAGTTGGGATTTGATCTGGAGGGCACTGGGGACCCTTGATGGCTTTAGAGCGGAGGGCTCAGAGTCAGCCTGGGCTTGGCTGGGAGCAGGCGCCTGGATGAAGTTACCTGTGTGTATATATGTCCAGGTGTGCCTGCGTTTGGACGTGTGCGACTGCCTTTTCTCCCTTGGGGTGAGGATAAAAATAGCTTTGTACCTGGGATGAAACACCCAAAATGATTCCAAATGCAGGCCTAGTAGGGTGGCAGAGCTTTGTGCCCAAAGTGAGGGTCGCGGCAGAGCCTGGGCGGAGCTCGTATCTAGCAGGGAGCCCGGAGTGAGACAGACCCCTCAGCCTGAAGTCCGGAAGCCTCTGGCATCTGGTGGGCGTGGGGCACCTGAATCGTCCACTAGGGGGCTCCATAGTAGAAATAACAAGTGGACCTTGGGAAAGCATCAGGGCACCCGGCATAGGCTTCCAAAACATTTCTGACAAAATTTCACCAAAGGATGTATAACTTTTAAATTGAAGGCTGCAAGGGGAAGGGAAGGAGTTGTTGTGTCTCTGATCTGGAACCAACTTAGGAACTGAAAGCAGAGAGGGGCTCAGGGGCTCCTCTCTGAGAGCAGAGGGGTGTCCAGGTGGGTTTCCTCTGGCCTCCCTCTTCCACTTCCCATCAACCTCCTGGGGCAGGAGGGCAGGGCAGGATGCCATGTTTCCACGATGCTCCGTGCTCCTGATCAAATGCCGGGGCATGGCGCAGGCATGGCCCTCTATCCCGCTGCCCGCGGAGGCAGGGAAGTGAATGGCCCAAGTCTCAGGCAGGTCAGGAGGCGAAGCAGGCTCTCCTGGGGGTAGAGGATCAACCAGTGATAGAGTTTGCAGGTTTCCTAAATGTCAAGAAGGAACTAGGGTCAACCTGGAGACAGGAGCTAGCGACCAAGGCCCTGAACTATTCACTCCTACAGCCCTCCCCCGGGGTGGGCTTCACCCTGGGGGCGTGTCAGGGAGACAGGACTTCCGACTCGCAAGGTGCTCATGGTGGCAGGATGGGTATACCGTCAGCTGGTCAGTGCTTCCAAGGCCCAGGTTTGAGTCCCATTTCTGCCAGTCCCACTGACATTGGACAAGTTATTAAACCTCTCTAACGCATGTTTTTTCCATCTGTAAACTGGAGAAATTAAAGCACTTGCCTCACAGGCTGCAGTGAGGACGAAGTGAGACAAGGTGTGTGGGCTCACAGTACAATGCAGGGGAAAGAGGAGGGGTTTGGGCCACTGGTAGACAAAGTGTCATATGGTCCAGGTTCTACCCCACTGGATGATCTGACCAGGCAGCACACAGCCTCCTTGGTCAAGGCTGGGATGTCCCAGGACAACCCACGGCTGAACTAGAGCTTCAAAGAAGCAAACTAAGCGGGGTCTGGCCCCAAGGAGGCCCTCATTATATGGTCAGGGAATAAATGGATGTATGAATGGATGAACGGCTGCATGGATGAATGAATAAAACACTATTCTAGGCCTTGAGGGAGGCCTTGAGGGATATTTAAAGATTTGTAAGACTTTATACGAGTCCTTGAGAAACTTTCATTTTAGAGACACAAAATTTTGTTATGAGTTCTTAATAAGGAACATAGATAAAAGGGTTAAAGATATGTTACAAAGTCTCATAAAACACAGTGGAAAATCAAAAATGAAGGTGACAGGATAAAGGAAAACAAAGGCCTGTCTGTCCCTCTGCTGTCACAGCTATGCTCCAAGTGTGAGATAGCACCTGGCCACGATACCCCCAGTGAAGATTTGTTAAATAACCTAATAAAATGAGAGAGGGTGGCTTAAAACAAAGATGCAGTTTAGACCCAAATAGTGTATTTCAAAAGCTTCTCTTCCGAGCAGTTGAGAAGCACTGAGTTCTTAAGAGGTCTAGCTTGCTTTCTGAGGGACGGGCGTCCTGCCAGCTTTGTGGGGGACAGGGAAGGGGCCAGGCCCTGTCCCTAGGCCCTTCTACCCCAGAGGTTCCTGGGGAGGGTGGGGCAGTTCATGCTCTGACACTAGAGGAGGCCATCCCAGGGCACGTGAGTGGGTCACACTGACACTCTTTCCTCTCCCTCCTCACAGGTCGAACTTGGAGCACGCTGCCATGAGGGCCTTGGGCAAGTCATTGTCTTTATCTGCAAACTGGGAATAAAATAGCAGCTGCTCGGTGCTGCTCTGAGGTCTGGTGACTTGAGGATTAGAAGGGGCTCTGGGAGCAGAAGTATGGATTGGGTGTGAAAGGAGGTTCTATTCCTCGACCTCTCAACCTGCTGTTTCCACCTCACGGTGGGATCCCCACGGCTGCTTCAGGAGCCCGAGATCCTGTCAGGGCCTCAGAATCTAATGCTCACAGTGCATCAAATGGCGGTGCTGGAGTTCACCTGGGTGCACAGCTGCTCCGTCCTGCTTCCCAGAGCCCCCAGCCCCTTGCGCTTGCCCTCACCTCCCTGCAGATGGCCGCTCCATCGGCATAGAGGGCATCCAAGTCCCGGGCACTGAGAACCTCATGATCGCCAACATGTCAGTCCAGCACTCGGGCGTCTATGCCTGTGCTGCCAACCAGCCGGGCACTCGTGTTCGGCGCACAGCACAGGGCATTCTGCTTGTACAGGGTGAGCTCCGAGGGCCCAGTGTGAAGGGTCCTGGAGTACCCTATCCCCCCATGGGAACCTGGATGGGGAGAGAGGTAGAGCAGGGATGGGACAAGAGGCCAGGCCTCATGGCACCTTCCCTCCCGCTGTTGCCTGCCCAGCTCCCTCCAAGTTTGTCCAGTGGCCATAGACCTTGTCCAAACATCCAGGCATCAGTGCCATCTTCACTCGTGTGGCCCAGGGTGTCCCTGAGCCCCATCTGGCCTGGTTAAAGAATGGGAAGGGGCTGAGTCCTGGGGGTAACATTCGGCTGCCCCACAACTGGCATTGGTATCTCACCCCCATCCTCTGCCTGTCTGCCCAAGCAGGTACCATCACCTGCCCCTTTCCCCACCTACACATAACCCTACCTAAATCCACTCTGAGACTCACATAAACCCCCAGCAAGTGCCCCCCCAACGCAGGAGGCTCTGGCCCAGCGGATCCACTATAAAGAATGCCCACACATGGATGGTGTCCCTCTGTCCCTGGCAATTCTTTTTTCTAATTTTAAAATATATTCTATTGATTATTCTATCACAGTTGTCCCTTTTTTTTCTCCCCTTCTTTCCCCTCTACTCTGCATCCCCGCCTTCCCATCAGAATTCCCCTCCCTTAGTTCATGTCCATGGGTTGTACATATAAATTCTTTGGCTTCTCTCTTTCTTAACCTCCCCCTGTCTATTATATTTTAAAGATTTTATTTTTAGACAGAGGGGAAGAGAGGGAGAGAAACATCAATGTGTGGTTGCCTTTCACGCACCCCCTACTGGGGGACCTGGCCTGCAACCCAGGCATCTTCTGGGGAATCGAACCAGAGACCCTTTGGTTCACAAGCCAACACTCAATCCACTGAGCTACACCAGCCAGGGCTCCCCCCATGTATTTTGTACCTACCATTTATGCTTCTTATTCCTTGTACCTTTTCCCCCACTCTCCCCACCTCCCTTCCCACTGATAGCCCTCTATGTGATCTCCATCTCTGTGATTCTCTTCCTGTTCTAGTTGTTTCCTTAGTTTGTTTCTGTTTTTTTACGTTCAGTTGTTGATAGTTTTGAGTTTCTTGTCATTTTACTGTTCATAGTTTTGATCATCTTCTTTTTCTTAGATTAGTCCCTTTAATATTTCATTTAATAAGGGCTTGTTAATGATGAACTCCTTTACCTGGGAAGCACTTTATCTGCCCTTCCATTCTAAATGATAGTTTTGCCAGATAGATACAGTAATCTTGGATGTAGGTCCTTGCCTTTCATGACTTTGAATACTTCTTTCCAGCCCCTTCTTGCCTGTAAGGTTTCTTTGGAGAAATCAGCTGATAGTCTGATGGGAACTCATTTGTAGGTAACAGTCTCCTTTTCTCTTGCTGCTTTCAAGAGTCTCTCCTTATCTTTTATCTTCAGCAATGTAATGATGATGTGTCTTGGTGTGTGCTTCCTTGGGTCCAACTTCTTTGGGACTCTCTGAGCTTCCTGGACTTCCTGGAAGTCTATTTCCTTTGCCAGATTGGGGAGCTTCTCCTTCATTATTTGTCCAAATAAGTTTTCAATGTCTTGCTCTTCCTCTCCTCCTTCTGGCACCCCTATGATTTGGATGTTGGAGCATTTAAAGTGGTCCCAGAGGTTCCTCAACCTCTCCTCATTTTTTTGAATTCTTTTTTCTCCATTCTGTTCTTGTTGAATGTTTATTTCTTCTTTCTGCTCCAAATCATTGATTTGAGTCCCCATTTCCTTCCCTTCCCTATTGGTTCCCTGTATATTTTCCTTTATTTCACTTTGCATAGCCTTCACTTCTTTCTCCATTTTGCAACCCAACTCAACCATTTCTGTGAACTTCCAGATTACCAGTGTTTTGAACTCTGCATCTCTTAGGTTGACTATCTTCATCGCTTAGTTCAATTTTTGGAGCTTTGATCCGTTCTTTCATTTGGACCATATAGTTTTGTCTCAGCTGGCCGATTACATTGTGAGAGGCGGAGCCTTGGATATTTGCCAGGGCGGGGCAACCCACATCACTGCCTTGTGGTGCCGTGTGTGGGGGAGGGGTCTAAGAGGGAACAATGTCGTTTGCTTGGCCCTTGGCCAGCTTTCAGTCACTTCCCCCACTACCTACAAGCAAACTGGGACCTTCTGGTGCTGATTCCCGAACAGGTGGGTTTGTGTATGTTCTGCGACCCTGTGGGTCTCTCAAACGAACTCTCCTGTGAGACCGGCAGTTTCTCCCGCTGCCGTAACCCTCACAGGTTTTTACCGGTAAAGGTTTTGAGGCTTGCTTTTCCCCATAGAGACCCTGGGTTGCACGGTCTCTCTCACTCCCTAGTTGTTCCTCCCAGTTTATCCGCACGCAAATGTGGAACCGCCAGGTCCACCAGCTGCTGCCTTGCCGCATGTCCCCTCCGCCCTGGCTGCCCATCTCCACCCCTCCTACCAGTCTGGATGGATGTTTCTTTAACTCCTTGGTTGTCTAACTTCCATACAGTTCGATTTTCTGGCAGTTCTGGTTATTTTTTGTTTTTAAATTTGTTGTTGTCCTTCTTTTGGTTGTGCGAGGAGACAAAGCATATCTACCTTCGTCTCCATCTTGGCCGGAAGCCTGTTTCTTTTGCTTTTAAGGCAGTATAATTTAATGGAAAAATTCTGCCATTATTTTAACCCCGTATAAAATTCACATACACCCCCAGCAAGTGTCCTCACCCACAGGAGGCTTTGCCCTCCGTGATTCACTATAAGGAATGCCCACACACAGGTGGTGCCCTTCTGTCCCTGGCAGTTCTGTGGGTCTCTGAGATGGCAGCCACCCCAACATGCAGGGGGCTTGGCGGAAAGGGGCCTCCAGCCGCTGTATTGTCTTTCCCTAGCACACTGATACTGGCAGGGGTCTCAGCCAAGGACAAGACCATCTACCAATGTGTGGCAGAGAACACTGTGGGCTCCAATCAGGCCAGTGCCCGCCTGGCTGTGACAGGGGACCCAGAGCCACACCCTGCCCTCAGGGGCCTGCAGGTGATGACTCTCTCCACCTCTGCCATTCAAGTGTCCTGGGAACGGCCCCCCTCCAACAGGGACAACAGTGGCTATGTGCTGCACCTTCAGCAGCTGTGGGTTGGGTATGGGTGGGTGAACGGGGGTCCCTAGTTCCAACCCACCTCTGCCTGTGATTGGTGTGTCCCTTGGCAAATCCTCCTCTCTCTTCACAACCCCAGGCCTGTCTGGGTTCTTTCCAGGCCTCTGTGTCTGTGGTCCTCTGGTGCTTCTTTGTGCTGCTTGGCATTTTCTCATTCTCAGCCTTTCTTACCCTAACTCCAAGTTCCACAGCCACTTTCCTGCTCTCCAGCCAGGCACCAGGAGGGGCTTCATGCCCACTGGTGGGGTGGGGGATGTCTGCAGTGAGGAAGTGGGATGCTGAGTTGCCAAGCTGCCCTGCTCCTAGAGCCAGAGGCCCTGGGCTCCAAGAAGCCATGTGCAAAGGCACTTCTGAGTGTATCTTCTCCAAACTGGAGCCTGCCACAGTCTACTCCATTCACCTACGAGCCTACTTAGTGGAGGATGCCAGCCGGACTCTGCCTCCACCCACACTGCCACTATGGGCAGCAGTGACAGCCCCTGCAGCCCTGGAGAACCCCTAGCCTCAGGCAGACAGAGACTGCCAAGCAGATCATCCCATTTCCTCTGCAGTTGCTGCCACTCTGGACTTCCCCACCAAAGTATTCAATGCCACCTCCATGCAGGCCTCCTGGGAGCTTCCACCCCACTTGGGGACCATCCAGGGCTTCAAATTCTTTCACCGCAAGCTGCTGGCCACCCATTTTGAGGGACCCCTGCTCTTGGCTAGCAGTGTCTGCTTCTTTCTCTGCACAGATCTGAGTGAGGCCCTGAACCTTCTTGTGCACCACCTCAATGGCCTCCTCAGTGTGGTCTTGCCCCAGGCGCCGAGTTACTTGGCTCAGAAAGGCCTGTTTCCTTCACAATCTCCTGTTCCCCGCAGAGCCTGGAGCCCTCTGAGATCAAGCTCCAGGCATTCAACGGCAATGGAGGTGGTGACAGCAGTGCTTGCTTTGCCTCTGCATGACGTGTCCCTGGCCACCGCTGGTGAGTGGGGTCCAGTAGGAGGGCAATAGGCCTGGGGGCAGAGAAGGCCCCTTGCATAAGACCATGGCTGTCAGTCTTCAGGGAGGAGGAGGGGCTGGGCTTTGCCTCCATCTAGGTCCTCTGACAGATGGCACCGTGTCTGTCCACCGAATCCAAAGCGGGGTGCTCATGCAGTCAGGATGAGAGCAGCTCACCTCCTGGGCTTATGGTGGGCATCCACATGGGACCGGCTGCTCTCACTGCTCGCCTCTTCTGCCTCCTCCTGGGTTGGAAACCCAGGTAAGGGCCAAAATGGCTAATTTGGAAAACTGTTAGGAAGACAGCCTGCATGACTGTGGCTTAGGGTCAAAGAGCAGGAAAGAGCCCTTATCCATTACTAGTCTACTTTAAACTGAGGAGACTGGGGCTGAAAGGGAGAACCAGTTCTCAGAGCTGTGCAGTATCAGGAGTGAAAGGCTTGGTTGGCAGCAGGAAGCTGGGCCTCCAAGGCAGGGGACAGGTGGCGGAAGTGGGCCAGAGCCCTGCTGTCCTGCGCTGGGGGTCCATCTCTCCACCCTTGGAACAGAATGAAGGGCAGGGCCCAATGGATGCTAAGGCAGAAGGAGGACCCAGGCATGTTATGGTGCTGACCCTTCCTATCTGGACAGCCTCTCCTGCAGACAGCGGTCCTGAGAGCGCTGGGCAGTACCTCAGACTGCCCTGAACAGAGCTGGGTGCCGTCAAGGCCAGACTCCGAGTGGAGGGAAGCCAGGGAGAAGACTGAACTCATCACCCAGGTGAGCGGATTCAAGTGACGGGAGTGGGTAGGGGAAAGTGGTGTGCTTGAGGCCCTGGGACCAAGACCTGATCACCTCCTTCCTTTCTAGGTGACCGTGGGAACGGTCACCCTTAGCCTAGGGCCCTCCAAGTTTGCTTCCTCCTAGAAGACACTACCTCCAGCCCCACCGAAAAATCTACCTCATCTGTCCCTGCCACCGGGAATCAGGAAAGAACCAAAGGTCCCTTAGTTCTTCTCCAGGGAGAGGCAGGCCTGTCCACAGGGACAGAGTGGAGGGTGTGGTTTTTCTGTTCCTCTCTCCTCCTTAAGAAATGGGAGAATCTCTTTTCTCCCTAATACATCAAATAACAGACTAGCTGGGAGTTATCCCCAACCCCATCCTGTGTATCTTCTTGTTCCAAATGTATGAATCTACCCAAAGACATATAGCTTTAAGGGCTCTCCCCAAAGTGGGGAGGCAAGGCCAGTAGCACTATTATTACCTCTATTTCACAATCAGAATCCGTAGTCTGAGGCCTGTTTCTGTCTACTCATGCCCAAGCTGACGTATGACCCAGGGACGGGCAACATACTTTCCTCGTGGTCTGAGTGGGCAGGTGGGCAAAGGGAGTGCTGAGTTCCTCACCCCCTTGTCCCAACACTGTAAGAGCGCTCAACACCTGAGCTAACATAAGCTGTTTCTCTGAGCAACCACATTACACATCTTTCCCTTTCCAGAACCATCAGCCCCTCTTCAGGGAGCATCCTTCCCCATTTGAATTTTTTTTTTAATATTTAAAGATTTTATTTATTTTTAAGGAGGGGAAAGGAGGGAGAAAGAGAGGGAGAGAAACAGCAATGTGTGGTTGCTTCTCGCACACCCCGTACTGGAGACCTGGCCCGCAACCCAGGCATGTGCCCTGACTGGGAATTGAACTGGTGATCCTTTGGTTCACAGGCCAGCACTCAATCCACAGAGCCATACCAGCCAGGGCTGATTTCTATTTTTGAAAGGAAGTATTAGTTTGGATTTTTGGTGGTCTTGAATCCCTCATAGAGTGAACACAGAGGATATGAAGGATCCCACCCATCTATCCCCCTCAATTCTAGCTGTCCTAAGAACCCCTCTTCCCCACTCCACCCTCTGTAAGCCTATGGCACCCAGGGCCCCACTGTCCCTCCTCATACTGCTCTACCTTCTCCTAAAGCAAAAGTCCCAGGCTCCCCCTCGATCAGCCTCTTCCCTCCAGAGCTGTCCAGTATGGAGCCAAAAAGGTGAGGAGGGTCTTGGAGGAAGGAAAACCCAGGGCTTAGGGGACCCTAAACATTGTCTCCCCTGTGCTCTTATAAAGTAATGCCAGTACCAATGATGAGACTCCAGGAAGGCTGGGCCCCACCCACTTGCCCCCACCGTGCCAAAGTGCTCCTCCGTGTGAGGGGAAGAAGCATGTGACAGGGGAACAGAGGTCAAGAATAGCACTGAACTTCAAGTCCTTGGGGGAAATGACATCTTCTCCTCTGAGTGGGCCTGGTCTAAGTGCTTTGCTGGAAATTAAAAAAAAAAAAAAAAAAAGGAAAAATTAATTAGGATCTGCCTAATGTTCTGGGTTGAAGGGAAAACTTGAGGGAGTGGGTTGATGATGTAGTAAGACAGAGCACTCCAGGTCTTTCAGAGGATGGTGCACAGAGGTTAAGGAACTATTCTGCAGTTTGCCAAGAGCAGTGTGAGCTGTTGTTATAAGGTCCCCACATAGAGAAACTAGCACGATACAAAGGACTCAAGTAACTAGAGACTAGAGCAGTACGATGGGAAGGGCTGAGGATGGCTAGGGAACACCTCTCCGTAGGACAGAATGCAGACCCAGACTCTGGACTAAATGCTATTTTCTTCCAAACACCTTCAGATCTTAAATCATCAGGTAACTCAAGTGGGGTCAGTGGCTTCTGGAATACTGGCTCCTGCTCCACATAAGGTGGAGAACATGAATACAGAAGCAGGTAAGGGCTTTAAATTATCACAATTGAAGAAGGTACAAACCAAAGGTACCCCATGACTGTAGGGAGTAAATCCATAGTTCATCTCCCAATTACCCCTACAATTCTCCCACCAAACTGCCACCTCCACCCCACCATGACTAAAGCACAAGCCACAGGAAAGTTTAGAAACCATTCCTTTCTTTATTAAACATAGCTTGCAAGTGATAAATATTACAAAGTTTTTTTTTTCTTTTAATCCTTTCTCCAAAAATTAGCTTATTATTTGAATCTGTTACTGCTGAAATGCTCAGCAGCGTCTGAAACAGATGGGAGTGTATTTGCCTTTTTGAAAACCAGTTTCTATTGGTCTTAGTTTTTTTTCATTTTAATTCCCAAACACAATGCAGAAAATTAGAATGAGTTAAAAAAAAAAAAAAGGAAACTTAAAAGAGAGTTGTGCAAAAGGGTCTTGTTCCCCTCCCACCCACCCCATTCAGAGGCCATTCCCCATCCCACCTCCCTGCTCCCCACCCCCCACCCAAGTCTATCCTTTCACCTTCACCAGGGCCTCACCCATCATCCTGTATCCTCTCCAGGATTTACCAGCCAAGAACTTAAAGCGTGTGGGAGTACTCAGCCCAGGCTGTGGGGAAATTGGGCCCCTGAAGGAGACAGACTGTGTGTGAGACAGCTGCCTTTAGGGGATTCAGATGGGATATGAGGGAAGGAGACAAGTTGTGAACGACATATCTGAGCTCTCCTACTGTGTCACCAAGATGATAGGGGAGGTTTCACATACTGTAGCTTACAAAGGGTGTAAGTCACCAGACCACTAACCTGGGGCATTCACTGGTCAACCACCCTTAAGAGCCCTGTGGGGTGGGCTTTGAGGCCTGGTCCCTGCCCTCAAATGACTATAGGGGCATAATGGCAAAGGTGTCACAGGTCTACTGATGTCCTAGACATCACTGCTGCCTTTCCCAAACCAAAAGTAACAGCAGAGGCCTGGCAGCTCTCCAAGGGCATTGTCACACACGTAACCACTTCAGCACTAATCAACTCTAGTTTCCTCTCTGGTTTTTCACCCTAACATTTTCCTCACCTCAAGTTGTTTTGCAGGTTGGGGAAGAAGCATACAATTAACTTGGTGGCAAGATGATTTCCACCGTCATTTCACAAATAAGAAAACTGAGATTCAGAAAATTAACTCTACTGTATCGTTAGTCAGAAAGTTTGGGACTAGACCCCAGGTCTCCAGACTGTGCCACCCCCCCTCCCCTTTGTGTTGTGGTTGTCTTTACCCTCCAGTCTGGACTAGGAGCCTTAGCTTTCATATTAGCCCAGTCTCACCCCAATTTACAAAGCCTATAATTGTGCAGATGGATGTGGCTCTCCCTGGGTGAGACTTTCTCAGGATGACTTGTTAAAATCCTATCATCCCCTGACAATCCCCCCGCAAAGGCCCATGAAACTAGGTTTTCTTTTGGGGGGGGGGGTGAGGTAGGGGAAATCCCTTGCATAAGAAAGCTTGACACTAAATTTTGTTATATAGGTATATTGTATATATGCTGATGCAATAAGAGGAAAAAAACAGTGCAAATACAATTACAATTCATAATAATACTTGGTTTCAATGCCCCCGGGGAACGGCCCCATTCCTCGGCTACCTCCCAACCCCCAGCACTTCCCCACAGTATCAACCTAATGCTGGGGGGTAGGGAGGGTGGGCAGGTTAGAATAGGGAGTGGGCTCTGCCAAGGCAGTGCTGGTGACCTGGAGGGAATACTCCAGGGTGGGGAGGCAAGGCACAAATGAGGGGTGGGTGGTGGGGGAGGTGGCATCTCTAAGGAGGGATGGGGTTGGAGCAGCTGCCAGTCTCAGTGTGCTGGGCCCGGCCCACTCCCCTACCCACCCTCCACAGCCCTGCCTCCCAACCCCCACCCCTACCCCAGAAACCCTTTTGCACGGATCATACACAAACGGGCACATTACAAAATGACATAACACAGTTTCACAATATCCATGGCTAGGGCTTTTTTTTTTCTCTTTTTCAGTTTTTTTTTTTTCTACACAATGTACAATTCCTTTTAAATGGATCAAGAAATAGCTTATATACACGAATGAGTCCTTGTTATAACATCTCGGCAGCAAATATCATAAGCTAATGAAGGTCTTGTTGGAGGGGAACGGAACCTAGGACAGGGACGGGGGGGTGGGGTGGAGAGAAGGGTTATGCCTTCTGGAGGAGTGGAGAGAAGGGGGAGTGGTTGGGGAAAAGGAACAAACATAAAATATCAAGAAGCATCTTTACAAAGCAGTTCTATAGCTAATTCTTTTTAAAGGGGAAAGGAAAGGTAACCAAAGCAGGAACACATTTATCTCTGTCTTAAAAAAAAAGTCTACCATACATACATCCAAAAATGTGGAAAAAAATACTTATTCCAAGGATGGAAGAAAGAAGTCCAGATGCTGTGGTCAAGTGACAGACAAAAAAAAAAAGAAAAGAAAAGAAAAAGAAAAAAAAGAAAGAAAGAAATAAAGGGGGGGGGGAAGTGGGGGGGGAGGGGGGGAGGGAGAGGGAGAGAGAGAGAGAGAGAGAGAGAAATAAAAGACCTCTGTCCCTCAGCTTTACCCAAGCCTCACCACTTATCCACCCATTTCAAACTTCTAGGGAATAAGCCACTGTCCATAAACTACTTTTAGAGCCTCTGGAGATGAGAAAGCCAGGCAGAACTAGTGGGATCCTCACTGTGTGACCCTGAGCTTCAGAGCTCTAGAGGGTAAAGGATAACTCTGCACAGAGAATCTGTCGTCCTATCTTTAGAGCATGAGGTTTAGTGTCTATGGGGCCCAAGGCCTGGGGATGGACAGCAACAATAGGCTTGGGGGGACACAAGGAAATCAGTGATGAAAAAGTAAAGAAATGAGGAAGACAAAAGGACAGCGGAGAGGGAGGGAAGGAAGGAGGTGGAAGGCTAATACTTTACCATGATTAGGGAAACCTCACCCCCATCACTAATCCCTGGGAAGGGTATGAAAATGGGAAAAGAGTAAGAAATCAAACCTCAGTGATTGAGCCAAGGGTCATGGAGCTATACTAGTTAATAAGCAGCCTCTATGTAATTGACCCTGAGGGGATAAAATCAGGGAAGACTCCACCCTCTCCCCCATCACCTCAGCACCTTGGCAGGCACTCAACTATAGGCTTTCCTTCCCCATCATTCCCCCTTCTCTACACATTTTACTTCCAAACCCCATGCAAAGGTGGCCTGGCTCCCAGGGAAGGGGCTCAGCTCAGGGCAGGGACAGCCCCCAGCCAAATGATATTGCACATTCTCTGTTCCTTACTTTTAATCTCAACTGACAAACTTGGGCACATCATACCTCTTTAGTGCCTCTGAGCTGGGGGAGGGGAGACAACAGAAATGGCACTTCATCATGGGTGGGGGGAGGGAAGAGGCTAAACAGACATGCCACAAGGCAAGATGACTCGTAGGGAAATATATTTTTAAAAAAAGCTTCCAATTTCATGGAAGAGAGAAAAGCAAAACCAAACGATTTATCCAGTGCTTTCAAAGCACAGAGGGCAAAGAAAAGATGTAAGAATATATCTTTTTATATATATATATATATATATAATTTTAAAATAATCCCACACCCAGTTCCATTACTCCCCCCAACCACCACTTACAGTCAGGGGTACCACATTCCCCAGAAAAATACTCGAAACAACCCCATCACTACCTGTTACTAGTGTCTAGCTTCCAGATCATTTCACCATTGGGGGAGCCCAGACACAGGCTGTATCTCTGCTCCTTTATTAAGTGCTCAATGAATTTGGGGGGAGGGAGGAAAGACAAAAGCCAGGAAGGCCTACAGGGCCAGTATAATCACCCACAGTGGCTCTGGGGAATGGAGAGTAGAGGCCAGAGTGGGGAGAACTGAGCCTGATTCTAGCTCCTTCTCCCATCCCATCCCCAAACTTCTGAGATGTGCAGTTTGTGTGTGTGTTAATTTTAAAAGTGCCTTCTTACTTTTAAAAAATAAATTTTAAGAAATAAAAGTTGGGGAGCTTCCCCAGGTGGCTTTCAAGGGCAAAATGTTGAAAGTCCTCTTCACATCTCTCTGCCGACCTTCCTTGCACTGTGGTAGCTTCTAGAGCTGGAGAGGCAGATGGGTATACACTATGAGAGCAGAAACCCCATCTTTACGGGACTTTCCTTACCTCAAAAACAGCCTGGTCCCTTCCCCCTCCCCCATGGTATGGGCAAATGGGATGCTAATCTCCCCAATCCCCAGAACAGCAACATTGCACGATTCAATTCATTCTCTACATTAGTAGCGCTAAAGAAAGAAAGAAAAAAATAACAAAAAAAAACCAAAGTTAATTGAACTTGGGTATGGGGGAGGAGGGGTGGCGACATATACTTTTCTAGTAGCGGCCCAAGTTGGTCTGGATATCAATGGTCTGGTTCTGGGCAGCTGGCTCTGCAGTTAGCGCAGCAAGGTCACAGCAGGACTCCAATCTGACCAGGTGCCCTCACCCTTCAACTCTTGGCACGCAGAGGGTGGAGGGACAAATGTGAGCCTCAATTTTCAGGAGAGAAAGCCCTTCTTCCTTCCTCTATTTCCTCCCTTTGTCATTTCACTCATTCATGCCCATTCCAACTCTAGAGTTCCCAGCAAACTCAGGCAAGGAAAAGCCATTCCTCTGTAGTACAAATGGGGCTGCAGTTACCAGGGGCAGATCAGGATTAAAAGAAAGTGGGGGTGGGGAAAATTTTTATGAAGAAAGTAAGATGAAATAATTATTTTGGACTAGTTGGACTGGAATAGACTTCCATGTTTCCACTGGGGTCAGGAGACCAATCTTATTTCCCCAGCATCCAGAAGGCCAAGAATTGGTCTCAGTCCTCCTTGGCTCAACATTAAGTTCATTATCATGCCCCTTTCTCCTCCTCTACAAGTTAATTCCAGGGTGGTTAAGTTTTAAAGGTTCTCCCTCTAGGCTCTTTTCCCTCATTCTTAGGAGCCCAACTTCAATACCAAACACTGCCTCTCAAACTGTCCAGCCCAGAGACCCCACAGTGGGTGTGCTGTTTCTCCTTGTTTAATGCCACCACTTTTCCCCACCCCCCCCATCCCTGGTTAAGTGCATAAAAACTTCTGCCCTAACACTCCTAGTCATGTCCTACCTGGCAGCTGGGATCCTACTGCAATGCTCCTATCATTTAACTGAATGTCATTTGTGTTTATATATATATATAAAAGAAAAAGAAAAAATAAAAGAAAAGAAAAAGAAAAATGTTGGGGGAAAATAAAAAGGTTTAACCGTCCAGTGAACAAAGGGAGGACACACAACATCATTAAAAATAATGATAATCATTATAGCATAAAAACAAACTTAGAAACACACGTCAGAGGGCTTAGATTTCTCCCCAGGACCTCATTCTGACCTCTACCAGAGGCGAAGATCCACCTCACTGTTAAAGAAAACTGAAGGGAGAAGACAGAGAGGCAGAAGAACAGATTGCAGCAGTGTGAAATAAAGGGGAGGTAGTGGGGCAGGGTGTACGTTTTCTTGTTGATTTCTATTTTTTGTCTTCTGTTTTTCTGTTTTGTTTTCCGTGTATGGTAGGCACCAGTACAGGCACTGCATGCGACGGAAGTTGGGGCCAACAGGGAGGAGAGGGGTAAAGGATTCAAGGGTGGGGCAGTACAAGTAGAACAGGCGTTATTTCTGTCCACTGATGGACTGCGATATAGACCGGGGAGGGATCATGTCTAAAAGGTATTCCCGCTGTCGGTCTGCCAAACTGGGGGCTTTGTGTCCTCCGATGCCAGTGTTCAAGTATGCAATGTTGACACCTAGACCCAAGAGACAAAAGTGGAGGGCAGGTATTAAAAGAGGAAATGATACTTTCTTCTGCTACACTTGGGGCTACAGAGTTAGAAATGCGGAGAATATATTAAAAGTTGCCTACTTTTCTCTAGACTCAGTTAGGTTTATTTCAGTAGCAACTACTCCTCTGCTCTCAAGCTTTATGGGAAGAGGTCTTCCTGAAACTTCAATTCTATCAGGAATAATAAACATGGTGTCTTGATGATACAAGAGTGTTGAACAAAACAGTGGTGAGAAGAAAATCACTAAGACAGAGGGGTGAAATCACTGAATCTGCTTTGGTTTTGGGGCTTTTGGCCGTGGAGAGGCATCCCTGGATCATTCAAACAGGATTAGGATAGTTGATCCTGCTATTGTGGCCCAAAGGGGTCAATAACCATATGCCCACCAAGAGTGCACATGAGACATTAAATTTCTAATGGCAGAAGACTGTGTCATTTTTACCATCAAGACCTTACTGCACTGTGCCTGGCATGGAATATGAATTTAGCAAACATTTGCTGAACAACAAAAGGGTGACTGGAGTAGGACCTAAAGAAAGAGCAGAAAACAAAAGAAGGAACAACTCATTTAAAGAAGCTGCTAAAGAATTGTTTACTAACTAGCCAATCCCTGAGAAAAGTTCTCAGATCAACCCTTCTTACCTGGCATACCAAGGAGGCCACCTGGCACAGACAGCTGAGGTGCCTGTGCAAAGTTGGAAAGCATGGAACGGGCAGATGTGGGTATGCCACGCTGGAGGCTGCTTTGGGGCTGTGGAGCCTGCAATGATGAAGAGACAGTTCAACACAACTGCTTCTATGATGGAAGGTTTAAGGGAGATGGAGGTCAGGATAGGAGTGCAGGATTGTGGTATGATTTCCAACAGAAGGAAAAACAAGTTGGGATAAACAGCTGACAAAACCTTAAGAGAAACCCTTACCTGCCGAAGTGTATGATGTCTCATTATGGTCTCTTGTTTACTGACACTGGATACAGCTGGAGCCGTAGTGGGGGAGAGGGCTGCCTGCTGCTGTAATCGCTGTTCAATTTCCTGTTGGGAGTCACCAGGTCAAGTTGGGCAAGACAGCACCCAATTTCCTAACCAGAAAACCTAGAGGTCTTCTTATCTCTGATGCTGCCAACTAATTAAGAGGGATATAGAAATGGCAAAAGTTTGGTGGGGTAAGTGCACTAAGATCTCTGGGTACAAGTAGCCAATGATGCTTAACTGATTAAGGGGTCCCTCTCTCCAAAAAAGCTGGTTCTCAGAAGTTAACTGGAGAGACCTGGGTAGTGGTGATGAGTTGACTGATGTAATTAGGGCTGATGAATTACTGAGGTGTTTTTTTTTTGGACTCCTGTCTATCCATTTTCCAGAAGGTTCATGGTGCTACCCAAAGGGGTCTGATGGGTGGTGGCGTGGAAAATGTGATAAAGAAAAAGAATATGAGCTTCTCAACACATCCTCCCCTCTTCAAGAAAGACTCACTGTATTAAAACTATAGGAGGTGTTCACAGACTCTAGTACCACTAATCTTCACTAGGCTACTTTATAATCTACCCTTCCACTGTCATTTCATTATCAAATATAGAGTGCAGACAATTACTTCTCTCAAAGAGATTTCTAATACAAATCTCCCCCATCAAAATCCATTTGTCTGAAGAGGAAATGAAGTAAAGAATACATAGGGGAAGCCAAGACTCTCAAGCTTTCTGCCCGCTCCTTTCCCTTAACTTCGGCCATTATATAACACTTTCTGTGCTCTTACTCAATCAGAAATAATCAAATGGAAATGGGAAAGAGAATGGTAAGTCAGAAAAAAAGGAACCCAGGCCTTCAGATTCTAGAGACCTAGATCCAGAAACCTAGTCATCAGGACTGTGGGGAATCACACAGAAAGTTCCTCTAAACTAGAAGTAACACAACCTGGGCAAGTAGCTGGTGAGAAGTCAGAATTCTTACCTGTTCCTGCTGTAGGGCTTTAACGAAAGCATTTTTCAGCCGGTTGGTGTGTTCAGCTTTTAGAGCCTTCTTCTGGTTGGAGGTCATACATTGCTCACACAGAATCTTACCATTCTTCTCTTGCTTCCAGTGAGGGGTGAAATCTGTGCGGCACTGGGCACAAACAAAGGGTTCGACCCGCAGGAGTGAGGCACAGCTTTTGCCTAGATGTCAACAAGAAGAAGAATCAGTGGTTTCACATTTCGTCCCTATCTACCGTTTTTCTTCATCAAATGAATCTTTCTCCAGGAGTTTATTCTGCTGAATTAAGAAAGAGACTCTATAAAAAGAATACTCTATAGTTTATAAAATACTTTTATTTCCTTTTATTGTAACATTACTTTAGTGAATTCAGAAACCACCATCCCCATTTACAAAGGAGAAAATGGAGTCCAAGAAACAGTTCCTAAGTGACAAAGGTGGCACAAGAACCCAAACCTTCTGATTTCCTATTATATTACAAAGATTTGATTTTTAAAATTTTATTTATTTGTTTTTTGTTTTTTTTAGAGAGAGGGGAAGGGAGGGAGAAAGGAGAGAAATATCTACCAGCTGCATCTTGCAAGCACCCAACCGGGGACCTGATCCACAAACTAGGCATGTATCCTGACTGGGAATCAAACTGGCAAACCCTTTGGTTTGCGGGACGATACCCAATCCCCTGGCCACACCAGTCAGGGCATTTCTTAGTATCTCTTTATCTCAGACTGCATTTATCTCTGTCACATATATTTATAACTTTTAGTTATCAGTGTTTAAATTATTCACTTTGTGATCTGTTTCTAGCCAATATTGAGCCCTTTAGGCACTTTACTGTCAAGTATTCCCCTAAGTCTCTATGTTTTAAAAATTCTGGCTTAATAACTTCTATTTGTATAGACTGTACAGTGTTAATACTTTACAGCCTGGTTCAGTGTTAGTTTACAAGCTTTTACGTGGTAATAGTTATCTACATCAGTATGTCTATTTTCTCAACTATAAACACTCAAATGGCTAGGACTGAACAAAATAGTGTAGCACAATGCCCCATAACTACTGGCATCAAAAAGTATGTGTTCTAACTCTGGCTGGGTAGCTCAGTTGGTTAGAGTGTCATACCGATACACCAAGATTGCAGGTTTGATCCACTGTCAGGGCACAAACAAGAATCAACCACGAATGCATAAATAAGTGGAACAACAAATCAGTATTTTTTTTCTCTCCCCCTTCCTCTCTCTTAAAAAAAAAAAAAAGTAATAATAAGAAGTGCTCCAGTCATCAAATTATACATAAATCATGCTAGGTATCATTTAAAAAAACTAAACAATATACTGCAAAAAATACACGAGAGACAAAATACACAATATATAAGAAGAGGTTATTTAATATTACACAATACCCTGTGATACTCTGCTTATGTCAATCAGGCTTGGTAACCTCTTGCTTTGATAAAAAGACCGACCAGTTAAAAAAAAGTCTTACCTTGACTGTCGATAACACTCTGTACGACTTCCTCCAAGCCTACCATGTAGATGAACTCGCTATTGGCTGCACTAGGCAGAAAGTGAAGCAAGGGAGCAGGAGGTTTAGGGGGTGGAATCTCCAGGAGTGTCTTTTCCAGCTGTTTGCGAAGAGCCAATTTGGCTGCAGCCTGTGAGTTGGCAGCATCGGTCATGGCGCTGGGGCTAGGAAGTGGTGAGGACACTCTGTTCACAGTCCCTGGCTGGATATGGGAGGCAAGGTTCATATAGATGGCAGAGGATGTTGTGCGCTGACAGGGAACAGAAGAACTTGACTGCTGAAATAGATTGAGTACAGGGGTCAGTGATATGTGAGAAAAAGGACCAATTCTTGCTTTTGTGGCAGAGAACACTATTTGATCTTACTCTGGACTACTCAGCTTCCCCAAAACTCAGGACAAGACAGGAGGTGTCCAACTTCTTCATTGAAAAAAGAACTACAGCACACAGGAAAGGAGAATGATAATGGCTATGTGCTAAAACTGCTAAGGGAAAAAAAAAAAATTAAAGATGCTTTCTGTCATACATCCTTATGTTTCTTTTCCTTAGAGTCTTCTATCTTTCTTCTGGGCAGACTTTAGCTTATTGATACTCTGCTGTATAACCTCCCTTTTCCATCTCAACTTTCATATAATTCCTCAATGCTTCTGCTTTTGAGATAGCTGTCCAAGTTCCACCAAAATTATCCTTGTTGTCCTTGTTTTTCTATGTCCAAAACCATAAAATCTATGGTTCTTCCAACAGGGAAAGCAAATAAAAGATTTCTGTGCTTCCACATTAGGGCTTTCTCTTACCGGTTGGTAATTGATGGTAGGATTCATATTGGGTGTTGTGGTGCGTACGAGGCCAGGCTTAGGTGGACCCCGCTGGCCCTGTAGCTGGGCTGGGTTTGGTGCAATAACACGCTGAGACATCAACATGTGTGGGAGGGTAGTATTGGTCGCTGAACGGATGACACTATGACCCTGAAAGGGAAGATGAGAACTAGTCATATGTAGTAAAATGCTAAAGAGAATACATGGTCTATAACACACAGCTGAGCGGAAATACAGAAACAGTTGAACTTAGTATAGTGTCTAATGACCTATGAGATAAGTCTATCATCACTGTAAACCCTGATTAGTGGCTAGGAATTTCCTGGCTTTTTTTGGTGCAAGCTATCCAACCCTATATGAAAAAAGGGCTAAACTGAAAACATTCTCTAGAGAAGAAAAAATACAGTGGAAAGATGAGCATTATCCATCCTTCTATTGTAGACTAAATCAGTCCCTGAAGGACCAAAAGGACTGTCTGTAGAAATAACACCTTCATCATGGCTGGGCTCTTCTACAATTTTCACAAAAGTCCTAAAACAGAGAAAGGATAAACAGGGTCCTCTGACAGTAAGATCCCAGTATGGGTCACATACCTGTAATGTTCTCAAATTCTGAGGTTCAACCCCTTGGGCCCCAGGCCTGGAGGGAAGCTTTGAGAGGCCCTGCTGTCCCACATGGGCAGGAGACGGCTGAACAATAGATGCTGCATTCTGTACAACTGGAGTCTGGGAGGGAGAACAGAAAATGAAACAACTGGAAAAGGCTAAAGAGGTAGAAATTCGGTACGCCTCTAAACTTTAAAAATTCTTTGTTAATGTGAAGCTCCCATTGACCAAGAGGGAAAAAGAAAAAGAAAAAAGAAAATTTTCTTGATTAAGGCCTAACATAAAAAAACACTATTCCTAGAGACTAAAAACCATGGAAAAAGAGAATAGGCCACTCAGCTTAATCTACCCAGAGTATCCCATTCTCAAACAGATTTTCTTTTCTTTCCCCACCCCCATTTCTAGGGCACATTACCTTCTGCACCACATTCTCTTTTTGTAGCTGACTCTGTCTCAGTTTCTTTAAGAGCACCAGTCGAGCTTCTTCCAATCGCAGTTCATCCCTCAGCTGCTTGATGAGCTGTTGCCGTTCCTCAATGCCTTTCCCCTAAAAAAACATGGAGACTATCAGTTCTGCAAGATGATCCCTTCTTTTAGGTCTGAAACCTTCATCTCCCACAAGAAGTGTAAGTGTTGATGGGGTTGTTATTTTTGTGTCCTTGGGGTTTGGCACAAGTGCCTGGTACTCAGTAGGCACAGTAAATCCTAACTTAATATCATCAGTAGGGTCTTGAAAACTATTGACTTTAAGCAAAATGATGTTTAATGAAATCAATTTTGCTATAGGCTGATATAAGCAAGAGTTTAGTTCTTATGGCATAGTTCTGGTCACAAAAACATCACCAAACTTCTAACTAAAGATCAAAATACTTCTAATATTAAACACTAAAATAAATGTAAGCTCTATACATATTTAAGAAAGATTAATAAAAATAAGTATGATTAATTATTTTCCAACTCGCTTATTCCAGTTCAGGGTTGGCAGTGGCCAGAACCTATCCTGGCAGCTCAGGGTACAAGGAAGGAGCTGACCCTGCACAGGGTACCGTTCTATTGAAGGGCACACAAACCCACACCCACACCTCACTCAGACTGACAAGTGAGTTACACCATTTAACCTAATGTGTACATCTTTGGGATGTGGGAGGAAACAAGAGTACCCAGGGAAAACCTACACAGACATGCGAAGGACACAAAAACTACACACAGACACTGACCCAGGCTAGGAATTCATTTTTTTCCGTCTCATCAACACTGTAAGAAAATGACTTTGAATGAAACGTTATTCAAGGACTTGCTGTACTCAAAAAATACTTACAGAATGACAGGAGACCACACATAAATGCTGATCAACCATATTACTGGCAAAACATAAGAATGGCCAGAGAGACACTACTTTCCTTTAAAATAATGTTTCCAAGTCTTTTAAAGCTATATTTCCTCTAGATATGCATAAAAATTTAGGATTCCCTCCACATTTTGAGACCCAGGATAGACTATAGAAGGTATCCTTTCAGCCAAGAGTTTATTTTATATGACTTGAATTATGAAGTTTTGCTTTCATTTTCCAAAGATAAATTCTATTGAATACACTTTTTCAAACTATCTTCTCTACTTGATTCTAACAGTTCCCTCCAAAAGTTCCCCTGAGGTTAATAATCATTTATAAAGTTTCATCAATGGGTAGGTATTTAGATCTAAAAAGTACACCGTAAAAAAACCCAGAACTGGGACTCTTACAGAATTAAAGAGAATAGAAGGAGTAAGAAAGATCTTTCTCTTTTTCTGCACCGCCCGCCCCCGCCTTTACCTTAAACATCTCTAGGTTGGCTGCTTTGAGTCTTTCTTCCATTCGGGAGCTGGAACGAGGACTGGAGGCCTCATTATCAGATAAAACAATGATGTCTGGGGAGGGAGTTAGCCTTCCTCGGTCTGGCTCACTAAACAAGGAAAAAAAAAATTAAGGTATGCCCAACAGTGAAGGTTCACAGAAAAGTTTAAGAAACGTCTTTTCTACACCCAACAAAGAGATGCAAGGGGACTTAGGTCTGTCCCAATTTACCCAGGGAAGACAGAGAACTCAAATCCTAGAATGAAGAGGACACTAAAATGTAAGTGATGATAAAACCTCTGCAAAGGTATTTTTTCTGTTGAAATTCCTCACAGAGGGTGCAGAGACAAAGACACGGGGTTCAGAAATGGAAATGAGTGTTCTTATCACACTGATTAAATAAAAATTCTAAGTGTTTTCCCAAACCTCACTCTCTTTCGGGTTGTCTTATTAGTTATGTAGGGGCAAGAAGAAAATGGTTAGCTTAACAGGGGAAGAAGGGCAAAGGCAGTCAAGTCTAGTTGCCCACTCTAGGTACAGCTGATATGTACTGTTGAAGGAGGCAGCTCATTATACCAATGACAACATTGGTATAATGGTCCTGGCTGAGGATTTATAAGAAAAGAGGTTATACTGCAACTCCATGATAGTCTATCCTGTCAAGAGTTAAAGCAAAAGAAGGTACTGTTCTCATTGGCTTGAGGGAATGGACAATGCCAAGTACAATGTCCACAGCCTTCTGGAGGACTGCAACTCCAGATGCAAATATATATGGAACTTGCATCTACTTGCCAGAGTTCTAGTTAGCATCCTTCCTCAGAAAGAAACTGTCTAGAAATGACTTTGAAATCTAAATCTTCCACAAGTCCATATGTCCCCTGGAGCCTATTTATTAAACTCTAGTTTTGGTCTTTGTGGAGCTAGCCTTAAAAGAATCATACTTGTTTCTCTAAGATGATGAAAAATGGCACTCACCGCTTAAGACCTGGATAACAAGAATCCTGGAAATTCTAATTGACTAGGTTTCCAAGTCAATGCGTTTATCTTCTTCCTCTCCTCTACTTTCTGAACTCAAAGATATCTTCCCGGACCCTATTTTCTTGAGTTCTTCACTGTAGTTTGGAGCATATTCGTCTAAAGCAATGTGTTAAGTCTTTTTAAACATGTAACTCAAATTCTTAACACCCACACAGATCTTTAGTCCTGAGAGACTCTCTACCATTTCTTGGGGCTTCTTGACTAAGTTGCTGCTGGCACAAGTCTTTTTTTTTTTAATTTAAAAAAATTCCTCATTGGAGGACACTTTAACTGCTTTTAGAGAGAGAGGAGGAGAGAGACAGAAACAGCAACGTGAGCGAGAAACATCAAATGGTTGTCTCCCCTATGCCCCCAGACCGGGGATCGAACCTGCAACCATTCAATTATGGGATGACACTTCAACCAACTGAGCCATACTGGCCAGGGCACGCATGTGCCTTTTAAACTAGGTACCCTGGATGGTTGGGACAGGCATTCACTTTCTCTACAGGGTAAACCTGAGTTACAAAAATCAACCAAATTTAGCTCAGGGAATAGAATAAGGGGACGGAACAGTAAGAATATCTTGGGAACTATTAAGTTCTCCTGCATTACTCTATGACCACTGGTCACAGATATAGCAAGCTAAGAATATGAGTTTATAGAAAAAGAAACCAATAAAGGAAAAAAAGAACCTTTCATTGTCTAACCCCAAGTTCCTGGAGTAATGTTCAGGACTAAATAAGGTGAATTCATTTTTTTGGTGACTTTTATTTATCATTTCTATATCCCTTTATCTTTCCAGCATCCCTAACACTAACATTACTTGAGTTCTGGTACATTTCTATTTCCTCTACTTGATTCCCCAATGTTTACTTCAACAATCAGAAGCTCTTTCCATTCTGGTCCTTGTGCTGGATACATATACCACAGAATAGATAAGGAATTCTTCCTTGCTCAAATGAGTGCCACCTACCAACTGCTTTGGGACTGTCCAACAACAAGACAGGCAGAGACATTCCTGGATGGAGATTTTGCAATTGAGTGGTTTCTGACAGGGGGATGTATCTGAGAACAACCCTAAATGATACATATTTTTTTTACCAATCCACACTCGAGGGCATTTTTCATTGCTTTTTAGAGAGAGAGGAAGGGAGAGAGAAAAACACTGATGCAAGAGAGAAGCATCAATTGCTTGTGTAACCGCAGGTGTCCGTACTAGGGATAGCCCGGACCGGGGCCTGTACATGACCAAACCAGGGACCAAACCTGCAACCTAGCATGTGCCCTGATTAGCAATCAAACCCACAATCCTTCTGCTAGGGGACAATGCTCCAACCAATTGAGGCACACCAGCCAGGACTCTAAATGGTATTTTATTCTCAGGTATAATCAGACCCACATTAGTTAGGCAGCACAGGTTAAGACAAAGCTCAAGTCAAATTTCATTCCTCAAGTTTTTAATTAACCTTTGACCTGAAATTCTGGCCTCATTTATTAAATTCTCCAGGGACAGAAATTCATATATATGATTTACAATATTTTGTGTTCTTAAGTATGAAACACTACCTGCTAGGGAGACATTATAAAAGCCAGACTTGCTGCTGACATCACTTGTGACTCAAACTGGCAGATTCCCAGAAGCTATAAAATGGCTAATCCTTAAGGCCACAGTAATAAAAACTAAACAAACAAACAAACAAACACTGCCATGTCTCTCTGGCATTACAAAATATAAGTAGTACTGGTCTCATATTTACCTTATTTCATAGTAGATATAATTTGCCTAAATGATTAAAAAAAAAAGATACTCAGGCAATTATGATATGGCTATGATATTAAGAGCACTTCTTTCTGTTTTTAAATTCTCTCCTTTTATCCATATCAACTAAACCATTGTTCTTGCTGAGCACTCTATTAATCTTACTCATTCTTGTAAAAACCTTGGGGCTAAGTGGAAATAGTTGTCAGTATATCTGGTGAATGAGAAAAAGTCATGGGTCAATAGGACCTTATTCTTCCATGTAGATGGGGCTCTAGATGGTTTACATCAAGCCTTTTTCCCTGGAGATCATTAAAAAAGATTCCCAGTTTCCAGAGGATTGTTTCAAAAGGTCATCCCTCTAAAATAAAATAAAAAGCAATGGTAGGGTTTTCAGGGTAGTCTGACTTTTTAACATAGAATATATCTGTGATATTTTGTAATTCCAATAGCACCAATGAGATCTTACCAAAATACATAACAATGTTTCTATGAAAAACACATTTTTGTTCCAATTTGGGATGTGAGAAATCCACCTAACATATTTTCCTTTCTTTCTCCCCAGTGAAATAGAGTTAGTCACTAACTCCAAAAGGGTAAGAGTGATTATGGGGCAAGTGGGTTGTTCAGGTACATGATCTCATTCATCCACTTTTTTCTTTTTCTCCAAAGGATCTAAGGATTAACCTACTTTCATAATATTCTGACACTACATATAACTCCCAAGAACTTTTTTCCTCTTCCAGGGCCACTAGGGAACTTACCTAAAATTTCCTAAGGGTTTTTAATGCTATACCAAGAATAGTGTTCCCTCATTGGGTGTTTTATTTTAAAAAGATAATCCTGGGACAATACTAGTAAGTAAATGTTAAAAGGCAGAGAAAGAAACCAAGATAAGGTTATAACCATTTTTCCTTTCTTCCTCTTTCTCCATTAGTCCAGCTTAAAGGTCCCGCTTTGGATCAGTTCTAGGACAAAATTAGAAGGTCAGCTGGAAGGCAACTGAACACTGAAGAGTAATTCTCATGCCTATTAGCTGTTTCTGAATCATAATAAACTGAATGCTCTCAAAACTAGAGTTTTTCTATACTGTGATTCAATGTTAAGGTAGGCTCTACCCTCAGCCAGTTCTAGGTACCTTTTAGCATGTGCTCCACAGTCTGAAGTATTCGCTTGTCAGACACCAGAAAAAAAGGTCTGTGAAAATGTTTGCTTGTGTTGTGTTGTGTGTGAGAGAAAGAGGGCACAAGCATGAGCATACATATACAAGTGAATGTGCATACATATGTTGGGAAAAGGGGCAAAAATGAAGCAAAAATGTAGAGAATTACCACATGAAAATAATTTCCTTGTTGACACAAGGAAAGCTGGGCCCATGTTTTTTTGTTTTTTTTTTTTTGATGTAATAAAAAGCTGGTTGGTGTGGCTCAGTGGTTTGAGTGCTGGTCAGCAAACCAAAGGGTCACCAGTTTGATTCCCAGTCAGGGAACATGCCTGGGTTGTGGGCCAGGTCCCCAGTAGGGGGCACCTGGATAGGCAACCACACATTGATGTTTCTCTCTCTCTCTCTTTCCTCCTTCCCTTCCCCTCTCTAAAAATAAGTAAAATCATTTTTAAAAAAAGAAGCATAATTCGTAGGTGAAAGAAAAGAAAAGAGAAAAGAAAAGGGAAAGCAAAGCAAAGCAAAGCAAAGCAAAGCAAAGCAAAGCAAAGCAAGCGAGCAAGCTGGGACTCCATAATAAAAAGATCCTAAAACTCCTGGAATGATCTGAAGAAAAAACTTTTCCTCCTAAAATAGCCATTAAAATTAGAATAAAAGAGTATATTAACTCACTCTTAATTGGGATATCAGTACTACAGTGTGCCTCCTTTATCCAGAAATGACCACTTTATCTTAAGGAAAGAACTATGATTCTCTGTATGCTAAGCAAATTTTTGAGGCACCTGGTTTCATTTGGAAATGAGAAGAATTCAGGGTCAAGCCATATGGCAGAGATCTGTCTTCTTTCAAGAAACTTATGATGAAAAAACCCTCCTCTCATTAGAATTCGTTCCATTTTCACAGGCTTCTTTTATGAGAAGACCCTATCCCTGGAGGCAGCTGAATCAAGCCATACCTCCGTCTAGCACTCATATCCACAGGTTCATCATTGATGTTTTCTTTGCCTGGCCTTCCAGCAGTCCTGTTGTCTCCGTGAGGCCTGAGATTCCCATTGAGTTTCTCTTCAAAGCCCTTGACACCACTGCCATCCTGTTTGGTGGGTAACTCATGCGGCACTTCAAGATTTGCCAAATCCTTCCGTTTGAGCAGTGCTAACATTTTCAGACGTTCCATGGCCTCATGCCCCTCCATTTTGAGTCGCTTGGCCAGGACATCATCTCGTTCATCTGCTGGGTCCAAGCTCCGCTTCAAAAGATTCAGGCGAAGGGCATCTTCTGTCATTCTATCCATCCTATAGAAAGGAAAATACAAGTGAGATCAGAGTAAAGTCCCTTGAACAGTCCAGAAGAAAAGAGAGTAGGTAGTAAAAGGTATTAAGAAGAATCATAGGTATGTACATGGGGGCTCAAAGTTAACTCAGCTGGCCTACCCTGTATCTTCCTAGAAACTAAAGAAACTACAAATACTCTCCAGTCAACTAGGTCCTTACTGTATACATACCAAAAACCAAACACTACACTTACTGGGACAGTCCACTGAGAGTTTACATCTCTCAAAAAAGAAACATTCTTTTGTGACTGGCTTTTGTGTATGCATGCTCAAAGTAAGATGCTTTGGTTTTAACTCTCATACCAAATTTGTTTCCTGGAAAAGATTCTTATGAAATGGAAGTTCCTCAGGTCATGCACACCATTATCTTAAATTGGCCTATCTTATAAATGAAGAAATATGAGAAAGATGAATTAGACAAAGAGCATCTAACAGGAAGCCTGAGTTGTCTGAATACAGCAAGGACCAGAGGGGTCTACTGCTAATTTGCCCTCAATTCTATAGATACAGATTCAGTATCTTAAGACACTGGCTTTGCTTAATGAAGGATTTGGGTGCTAAAGCTGATAAAAGGTAATATTTTCTCTACTTATGCAGCAAAATTATTAAAGACAAGCTAATTATCATTTTCCCTTCTCACTCTGATTTTTTACATTAACGAAATCTAAATGCAGAATTTCTCCAACACTTTTAAATCCAGGGCTGTTTTCTTGGTAGGAAATAGCTAAGGTACCAGGAAGAAAATTTTTGAGTCACAGAAACATAGGTTCATACTGCTACCTACTTTTATAAGATAAAATATTCAGTAAGTTACTTTACCACCCCAAGTCTCAATTTCATCTGTAAAAGTGGGCACTTATCAGGTGCTGAACAAAATTTAATTTATATACCCTTGGGTTATGACTTTCATACTTAAGGTATGAGATTAGGCCCAATAATTCACTGACTCAAATAGTAAGATGGCACAGGCTACCAATGTTAATTAGTGTTCTTGCACATGTATGTGGCTTGGGGCATCTTCCTTCCTGTAGTGAACAGTAAAATAATAGCTATTCAATTCCTTTTTGGTTATAATGAAGGAAAAGAGTAACCAATAAAAAATGTCCAATAAAAGGAAACAGATCTCTTGAAGGCCAGAGAAAAGTCAGAACCCCAAGCTCTGAATTGAGTAATGTTTCTTAATTCTTTTTTTTAAAGAACAGCTTTACTGAGATATATAATTCACATCATATAACTCACCAATTTAAAGTGCATAATTTAATGGTTTTTAGTATATTCACAGTTATAAAACCATCACTACAGTCAATATTTAGTATATTTCATCATCTCCCCTTAAAAAATCCATACCCATTAGCAGTCATTCCCCCCCACCCCCATCTCTAGTCCTCACTAATTTACTTTCTGTCTCTTTGCCTACTCTGGACTTTTTATATAAATGAAATCATATGTGGTCTTTTGTGACTGGTTTCTTTCACTTAGCATTATATATTTTTAAAGGTTCATTTATGTTGTAGCATTTATCATGACTTCACATCTTTTTAAGGCTGAATGATATTCCATTGTATGGACATAATCACGTTTTGTTTGTTCTTTCATCAACTGATGAATATTTGTTTTTCCCCCCTTTTTGCTCTTATCAATAATACTGCTATGAACTTTTGTGTACAAGGTTTTGTGTGCATATGTTTTCAATTCTCCTGGGGATATACTCAGAAGCAGAACTGCTAGGTCCTATGGTAACTCGCTGTTTAACATTTTGAAGGGCTCTTTTCCAAAGTAGCCATACCATTTTACATTACCATCAGCAGTGTATGAGGGCTCCAATTTCTCCATATTCTCTTAGTCCCCTGTTAACAGCATCAGATATGAGCTATTACAGCATATATGAGGGAGGACCCGAAGAACACAGAATTTATTTTTTTAAAATTGTGTATTTATTCTTACATGTTTTAACTTCAGTCACCTTCCAAGTACTTTCCATTTGATGTAACACACCTATCGAGATGTTTTTTCCACTGCTCTAAACAGTTTTTGAACTCCTCAATTGTGATGCCTTTTAGTGCTTCTGCCTGTTTTTGTTTCACGTCTTTCACTTTGGCAACTCAAAGTCCCCTTTGAGGACTTTTTTCATGGGGGAAAAACACAAAATGTTGCCTGGGGCAAGAATGGGTGAATAGGGAGGGTGGGGCATAGGGGTCAGACTGTTTTTGGTAAAAAACTGAACACTCAGCACCATGTGGGAGGGTGTGTTCATAAATCACCCATCATGAAATGGGCAAAGGTATTGAAAGAACCTTAAAAAAAAACCTCACTGAAACCTAACACAGCCTCTTACAACAATGCCAACTGGTGCACTGACACAGATAGGTTCCGAGAACAATCACCTAGCGAAGGAGACCTGTACTACAAGGGGCCTGTCCTCCAGAAGATAATTTCACTTTAAAAAAAAATTTTTTTTGGTCCCCCAAACATTTGTTCTTTCGATGTATGTTACTTCTGAAGTGGTTTACCTCTGAAAAATAGCCCCTGAAGGAGTGGCTGCAAAGTTGAATGCTATATAGAACACCAAAAAAAAAGCTCTAACTTCACAGTAACAATGTCTTCGGTAACTTGATCAATACCTCATGATGAGACTATAATTGCAAATACCACAAGGAGTTGCAAAGGGTGGGAAAAATCTGTCACTCAACTGATTATATACCTAGATGCAAAAAGATCTTTAGAGAAGTAAGTACATAGCAACATATACAAACACAAATTCAATACAATACAGTGTTTTAAGTTTTGAGATAAATTGTATTCATGAGCACTGAAAGTATATGATGAAACTCAGTAACCTAGAGCTGAATGGAGTTTGGGATGCCATCATTATCCTGGCTTTTTCAACTGACAATTATACAAACAGGTGAAAGCAGTTCAAATAATTCCTCCTCATTATTCTCCAAGGACACAAACAGATACATTGGAAGTTGGGAGAAACCACCATCAGTTATTTGAATGTCTAAGGTAATTTTTCCCAGTAGATGGCTTGAAAACTCGTAAAAATTTCCTTGCCCACTCTTTGTTAAAAAATTGAGGTAACATTGGTTTATAACATTATATAAGTTCTGGGTGTACAATATTACAATTTGACATCTGTTCTAGATGTCAGTGTGCTTACTCCTAAATGTCTAGTTTTCACCCCATGCAACTGACAGCTTTTACCCATTTTATTCTTCCTTCTGGTAACCCACCAACCTGTTGCCTGCATCTATGAGTTTGTTTTTGTTTCATTTGTTTTGTTTTGTTTTATATTTTCACATATGAGTGAGATCATATGGTTGCCTTCCACTTAGCATAGTACCCTCAAGGTCCATCCATGTAGTTGCAAATTCCTTGCCCACTCTTGACTTTACTGTCTGTAATTCCCAACTTTATGTACTTAACAGCCATGCCAGCCTCAAAATCCAAGGAAACATGAATGAATCTTGAAAACATTATTTTCAACATTATTTTAAACATTGAGTGAAGGACAAATATTTTTTGGTTCCACTTATATGAGGTACCTAGAACAGGCAAATTCAGAGAGACAGAAAATAGAACAGAGGCTTCGAGTGGCTGGAGTTGGAGAGGAGGGGAGTAAGGAGCTATTCAATGGGAACAGAGTCTCTGGGATGAAGAAAAAGTTCTTAAAAAATAGATAGTGGTTACGGCTGCACAACACTGTGAATGTACTTAAAAGCTGCTGAATTGTACACTTCAAAATGGTTAAAATGGGAAATTTTACATTATGTATATTTGCTACAACAAAAATTTTTTAAAAATCCAATGTAAGAGACTGATTAAAATGGCACAAGTGATTTCTTTTGGGGTGACAGGAATTTCTTAAACTACTTTGTGGTGATAGGTGCACAATTCTGTAAATTTACTAAAAAAAACCCCCACTGAATCATATATACTCAATAAAGCTTTAAAAATAATATTCAACATAAACTTGTCACACAAAAATTCCTCTCCAAAAAGCAAAACAAAAACTCTGTAAAATGAATGCTGTATGCTGCATTTTAAAGCCTAACCAAACTTTTCCTGTTTCTTCCGGGCTGCTAATAATAACTAATATTTCTTATGTAGGTACTTAAAAGCCAAACATGTTACTAGGCACTTTATCATGTGTCCGTATTTAATAAGAGGTATTATTCCTACCTTACAGGTGGGAAAAGTGTCAAACAAGTATCCCAAGACTGCAAAGCTTTAGTGAATCTGTAATTCCAATGCTGGTCTAGCTTACTTCAAAAATCTATTATACAGTACACACAGCTGTATGAGGCAGAGGAGGAATTTATGGCTGCTTGATATCTATGCCCCCTCCACTTACGTTCTACACTGTACACTGTGTAGTTAAGAGTCCGCAGTGTAAACTGTGTTAGAGCTGATATTCAAACACTATGATTACTCCACAAAACCCTAAATGCCAAGTGATTTAAATAATTCAACATCCAGTATTGTCAAGGCATTTGGTGGTATAAAATATATAAATACATATATTAGAAATGTGAGTTTGGATTCTACGTGACTCTATTTCACAAAGAATTCTGAACACACGGCCACTGAAAACTCAGATAAGCCCTGTCATGGGGTTTTGTATAAGTACTGCCTTATGGCCATTACAGTTATAATTAGTGACAGTATCCACCTAACTTTTTAAGTAGTAACTCTTATAAATTCAGTGTTTTGGGGTCTGCTCAGGGCAGAGCTAGATAATTTTAAGAAGCAGTGTTGTATATTTACTACTTACACATCCATCCATTACCCCTCGCCCTAAATATTAAGTATATATACTATGGGCCAAGTTCAGAGTTAGGTGTTAGGAATAAAGGTGAAAAAAGATGAAGTCACTGTCTTTAACAATTTTATTCTGATAGCAGATATATAATTAAAATAAGTTCTTGAGTGTTCACATGATCTAGCTTTTTCTGCCTTCTTATATCCTGTGTTTTTTTTTTTTTAAAGAATTCAATTTATCCAGAGGCAAAAGCTACAATTCTGGGAATCATCTTTGACTTTTCCTGGATCTTAAATCTAACTCACCAAGTCCAATCAATTCTATTCCCTTCCTCTGAATACTAAATGAGAAAATATGTAGCCCTGGTGCATTGCTACTGGCAGCTACCTTGTGACCATGAAGGAAGAGAGTTTGCAGATACAGCAGACACTGCACAGTAGAACACTGAGATGAGAGCTAATTATATAGCTATGCCACCAGATCAAATTACCCTAAAGCTAGTCTCTGGATTCCTGTTATATTGGCCAATAAATTTCCTTAATGTTTAAGCCAGTATGAGCTATGTTTTTTGCTACTTAAACTGAAAATATTTTAACAGAAAACTTATGAAATCAAGGAGAAGATACCCAATAAGCAGGTGGATGACACATAAACAAAAGAGCCAGAGTTCAGACCAGAGCTGGAGATAAATTATTTGAATGGGTAAAGGAAGTATTGAAGTAATGTATGGGGATGAAACAGCCCAGAAAAAAGTGAATATATAGGGAAAACATATAGCCAAGGATAGAACCATGGACAACGCAGTATCTACATTTAAGGGCTGGTTGGTCAGAGAGCTAGAGGAAAACTAGGAAAGCATGGTATGTCAACAAATTAAAACAGTTTCAAGAAGAGAGTAGATTGAGGGAAACATCAATTGGTTGCCTCTTACATGTGCCCCAACAGGGGCCTGAACCTGCAACCTTACGCATGTGCCCTGACTGGGAATTGAACCCACCACCTTTCAGTTTATGGGACAATGCTCTAACCACCTGAGCCACACTGGCTAGACTATTCATTTCTTATAGTTTCACTATTTTTTCTTACTGAATTCTCTCCCTCTGATCCATCTTCCAAATGGTTGCAATATACAGCTGAGGAGAATTTTATTGTTGTGCACGTGGAGGAGACTGTCTGTTCTCTTTATTATGAAATGCTTCCAACATAGAAATACATATAGATGATAATAAACAAAGAACAAATCTTAATATTTTGTCCCTATTTTATTTTTTAACCCAATTTTTTACTCTGAGGTAATTACACATTCATACAAAGTTTTAAGAAATAAAACAGTCCTCCCCTGGCAGGTATGGCTCAGTGGATTGAGCAACAGACTACAAACCAAAAGGTCGCCAGTTCGATTCCTGATCAGGGCACATGCTGGGTTTTGAGCCAGGTCTCCAGGTAGGGGCATGTGAGAGGCAAGCGATCAAGATGTTTCTCTTGCACATCAATGTTTCTCTCCCTCTCTTTCTCCTTCCGTTCCCCTCTCTCTAAAAATAAATATATAAAATCTTAAAAAGGAAACAAATAGTATAGAGTAGAGCCCTGACTGGTGTGGCTCAGTTGGTTAGGTGGTTGATTGGTCATTGTCCTGCAAAGTGAAAGGTCACTGGGTTCAATTCCCAGTCAGGTGCACAAGCCCAGGTTGCCGGGTCAGTCCCCAGTTGCGGCACATGAGAGAATCGATCAATGTTTCCCTCTAGCATCAATATTTCTCTCCCACTCTTTTTCTCCCTCCTTTCCCCTTGCTCTAAAAAAATTAATTAATAAATTAATAAATAATTTTTTAAAAAAGAAATAATACAGAAAGACCCCATGTATCCTTTACCTAGTTTTTCCTAATGGTACCAGTCCTGAAAAACTATCATACATCATGACCAGGATATCAACACTGACGTAATCTACAGATATATTCAGATTTCCCCAGTTTTACTTGTACTCATTTGTGTGTACTCAGTTGTATACAATTTTATATTCAGGTTCATATTCCACCACAGTCAAGGTACAGAACAGTTCCATCACCTCAAGGATCCCTCATGTTGGCTTTTTACAGCCATATACATCCTTTCCTCCCAGACACCCAACATCACCCCAAACTCTGGTGATCACTAATCTGTTTTCTATATCAAAAATTTTTTCTTTTCAAAAATATTTATTGAAAGTATATACGTTACATAACTTTTGGATTTTTTTCACTCTGTGTAATTCCCTCGAGATTCATTTAAGTTGTTGCATGTACCAATAGTTCTCTCCTTTTCATTGCTGAATAAAATAGTTCATCTGCTGAAGGACAACTCAGTTGTTTCTAGATTTTTTGCTAGAATAAATAAAGCTGCTACAAACATTCATATACAAGTTTTTATAGAAACATAAGTTTTCATTTATCTGGGATAAATGCCCAAGAGTGCAACTGCTGAGTCATATGGCAAATGAATGTTTAGTTTTAGAAGAAACTGCCAATCTGTTTCCCAGAGTGGTTGTACCATCATACAGTTCCACAAGCAATGTTTGAGAAATCTAGTTTCTTTATATCTTCACTAGCATTTAGTGTTGTCATTATTTTTTATTTAAGCCATTCTGATAGGTATGTTGTAATATTTCACCGTGGTTTTAATTTGCATTTCCCTAATGGCCAATGATGTTGAATATCTTATGTGCTTACTGCCATCTGTAAATCCTCTTTTGTGAAACTTTTATTCAACTTTTGTCATATCTTTTGCCTATTTTTTAATTGAATTGTTCAGCTTTTTTATTTTTATTTTCTACTGTAGACCTCTGAGAATTCTTTACATATTCTAAACACTAATCATTTGTCATACATGTGGTTTCCTAATTTATTTTCAGTGAAATTAAACATTACAGATACAGTTGAAGCACCCTTGTAACTTTATCCCCAAACTATTCTTTACCCTCCCTCTTCCTTCTCTCCTCAAAGAAGGCATTATGATGAATTTTTTATCCTCACCTGAGGATATTTTTTTTCATTGCTTTTAGAGAGAGAGGGAGAGAGAGAAACATCAATGTGAGAGAGAAGCATTGAGCAGCTGCTTCCCACACGCACACAGATCAGGGATCACACACTCCAGGACCAGGGATTGCACATGCCCATGGGGATCAAACCTGCAATCCAGGTATGTGCGGTAACCAGGAACTGAACCTGTATCCCTTCAGTTATAGGACAATGCTTCTACCAACTGAGCCACAGCGGCCAGGGTGTGATGAATTTATCATTCTTGTTAATACTTTTATAAGCGTATTTCATATATATGTATCCATGATTAATATATAGTATAGTTTGTATATTTCTAAAAATTGTATTTTAAAAAATACCTCTTGTACATATTCTTTTTCATTTTGCTTTTCAATGTTAAATTTTTTAATATTTAATTTTTACCTAAATAAATGCATAAAGTTCTAGTTTATTTGTTTTAATTGCTATGTAGGACTCCAGGGCAAAAAAATACAATTTAAAAATCCATTTTCCAGTTCAACATTTAGGAATCAATTTGTACATGTTAAAACCAATGGTCTGCCCAGGCCAGGTGGCTTGTTTGGTTGGAGTGTTGTCCTGTGCACCAAAGCGTTGTGGGTTCGATTCCCAGTCGGGGCACAGGCCTAGGATGTGGGTTGGATCCCTGGTGGGAGTGCATATGGGATGCAACTGATCAATGTTTCTCTTTCAGATCAATGTTTTTCTCTTTTTCTCCTCCCCTTTCCTCCTCCCTAAAAATAAATAAATATTAAAAAAAACCAAAACAACCCAAAACCCAATGCTGTGATTTCCGTTTTTGGCCACGATGATTTAACACAAAAGCTGGGTTTACCCTCCCACCTGAAATTTTTAAAAACCCAGACAAAATACATGAAATGAGGGTCTTAAGACACTGGACATCAGGCAGAAAGGACAGTGATCCCAGAGGGACAAGAAACAAATACAGTGAGCTCCACAACTGCCTTCATTTATTGCCTTAAGAGTTTCTGGGACATGGTGTGGGGAGGAGGAAATCAGTGGGAGCCAGGCAGACTTCTGAGCTGAAGAGATGGAGATGAGAGTATAGTGGGACAAAGGCAGCTAGATTTCAAAAAGAATAGAGTAGCATATAAGTGAGAATGCAGAGAGATGGATATAATAAAAATGACAGATAATAAGTGTTAAAGGAGTATGTAGGGAAACTGGAATCTTCATACACTGCTGACAGGAATGGAAAATGGAAAAGAACCTGGCAGTTCCTTACAAAGTTAAGTACAGAGTTACCACACAACCCAACAATTCCATTGCTAGGTATATACCCAAGAAAACTGAAAACATTATCTCCACACAAAAATTATTTATACATGATTGTTCATAGCAGCATTATTTATAGTTGCCACAAAGTGCAAAGAACCCAAATGTCCACCAACTCATGAATAAACAAATGTACATCTATACAATGGAATATCATACAACCATAAAAAGAAATAGAGTACTGATATGTTACAACATGGATGAAACTTGGAAAACATTATGCTAAGTGTTAACAAGCCAGTCATAAAAGGCAATATATTATATGACTTCATTTACGTGAGAAGTCCAGAATAGGCTTGGAATAGAATGGAAGGAGAAAGCAGAGGAGTGGTTTCTAGGGCTGTGGAGAGGAAGAAAAATAAGGAATAAACTGCTAATGGTTGGGAGTTTCTTTTTAGGGTAATGAAAATGTTCTGATCTTAGATTGTGGTGATAGCTGCCTAATGCCTAACTATGAATATACCAAAACCACTGAACTGTACACTTTAAATTTTTTAAAATTATTTTTTAGAGAGAGGGGAAGGGGAGGAGAAAGAGAGGGAGAGAAACACTGATGTGAGAGGGAAACACTGATGGGGTTCCATATGCACCCTGACCTGGGACCAAACCTGCAACCCAGACATGTGCCCCAACCAGGAATCCAACTGGCGACCCTTTGGTTTGCGGGACGACACCCAACCAACTGAGCCCCACTGGCTGGGGCTTGAATTGTACACTTTAAATGGGTAAATTTTACAGTATGTGAAATATGTCTCAGTAAAGATATTAAAAAAGACAAGGGATATTATTAACAACAGGTTCAATATTACAAAAAAATTTTGAAGTTTCTTCAGCTGGTCAGTTTAGTTCATTTACATTTACTAACATTACTAATATATTTGGTTTTAATTCTACCATCTTGTGTTCATTCTATTATCTTGCTTGTTGTGCTGTGTTTATGCTCTTTGTGCTTCTACTAACAGAATGATTTAAGCTTTCTGTATTTTCTTCTCTTTTATTTCACTACTATCTTGTTTTTAGCATCTATCAAATTGGTCATCATTAATTAGCGTGTTAGATGTAGCCAAAGGTAATTTAGATTTATCTACAATTTTTTTTGGCTTGCCATCCTTACTGGATTCAAATTCCTTTTTCCTATTATATATCTTTTCTTGCTCTTGCTGAAAAGTTTGGTTTACCTCTAACTTTCATTCCTTTGGAGTAATCTGTTTTTCCCTCTCTGGTTGCTTTCCTAAGGTCTTTATCTTAGATATTCTACAAAACTACAGTATCATTAATGTGTTTAGTTTATTTATCCTTTCAGGATTCAATGTTTCTTTTTTTCCTAAAGTTGAAGATTCATATATTTAGCAATTCTGAAAAATTCTCAGCCTTTATATCACTGAATTATCGCTGTTCTCTCCATTTTCTCTATTGTATGCTAAAACTCTTATTAGTTATATTTTGGGCCATCTCACTCTGGTCTCCATGTCTAAACGTTTTTTCATATTTTCCATTTTTTGTATTTCTATGCTGAGTTCTGTGTAATTTCCTCCTATTGTTCCTAATTCTCTTTTCAGCCTTGTTTAACAAACGCATCTCCTGAGATTAAATTTCACTGATCTACTACAAAACAGATAAACTTTTGATGTACACTAGAAACAACCAAGGAACTATTTAAAAAAAAACTGATACCATGGGTCCCACTCGTGAGATTTTAGTTGTTCTGCCATGGGACTCAAGCATCCATAGCTTAATAAACTCCCTAGTTGGTTCTATTATTTAGCCAGTGTTATTATCATCCCATTTTTCACACCAACCTGGTTTAATACTTCTCACCTTGGAAAAAATATTCTCATGATCTCTTGTCCTAATTCATTTGTAACAAAATGGTCAGGCCAAATTGCCAAGAGAAGGCAGGGAGCAGGGAGAAAACCCCAAGGCAAACTTGAAGGTTAGATGCAGCTTGCCCTCCCTGTGAAGGGAGGGGCTGCCCAAGAAGGGAGCTTGTATAGAGCATGAATGACTGGAGACTTTGCCTCCTTGTCAAACATGGCAGCTAGAAGAGGTGCACAGGCAAATATGGCCGACACGGGCCCTCACTGGCTGGAAAGCTGGACATTCCCATTGGCTTTGGTTGTGCATGGAATTCTGAGAGGCCTTCTCTATTTTTATTCTTAAAAAATATTTATTTATTTATTTATTTTTAGAGAAAGGAAGAGAAAAAGAGACGGGGAGAAACATCAATGTGTGCTTCTCTCATGCACCCCCAGCCCAGGACCTGGCCCGCAACCCAGGCACGTGCACTGACTGGGAACTGAACTGGCGACCTTCTGGTTCGCAGGTCGGTGCTCAATCCACTAAGCCACATCAGTCAGGGCTGACAGGTGACTTTTTTTTTTTTTAACTTTACTAAACTTACTTAGAAAAAAAAAGATTTTATTTATTTATTTTTAGAGATGGGAAAGAAACATCAATGTGCGGTTGTCTCTCCAGGTACCTCCCTACTGAGGACCTGGCCCGCAACCCAGGCATATGCCCTGCTGGAGAATCAAAGGAGGGGCCCTTTGGCTCAAAGGCCAATGCTCAATCCACTGAGCTACACCAGCCAGGGAAAGAGGACTTTTAAAACAGTGAACCAGGAAGCAAGAAGTTAGTTGGTTCTTCCCCCTCCCCCAGAGCAGGGGCATGTCAACAGTTGCCAGCAGGCCTGTCAAGGGTGACCACTGCAGGTCTCTGAGTGGAGGCCTGGGGACAAAGACTCCAAAGGATGCTTGAAGCTAGACAGTGACCGGAGATCAGCTAAGCCTCCTACATTTATGATATTTTTGCGTGGGAGAAGAGGTCCTTAGAGCAACCTTGAACTGAGCTGGCAAAGGGTGACGGGGTAATTTTTCTTTCGGTGTCTTAAAGGAGGTGGGTTTTCAGGCAGAAACTTCTCATAATTTCCAAAGACCTTGGTGATAATAGTCAGCGCTGCAAACACATTTTTGTTTTTGTGTTATTTTCAGTTCTTAAACCTATGTAGTGGTTGTAATGACAAATATTTAAATAGCTATTTGTGATGTCACACTCTGACTTTTTCTTTCCCCTTTTGTTACCCAGATATTTTAGGCAAAAACTTGCCATTATTTCAAATTATATGATTGTTAAATAGGAGATTCCTTTCTTTTCTACCAAACTCTGGCTTTGGAGATTTGCCTGGTAGGCAGTGAGCTGTAGGATCCCCTCTACTGGTTGGGTTCAGTAACACACTCATTGCCCCATTTCCCTTGACACTTGAGAAATTTCGACAATGAAATTTCTCTAGTGTTTTCTATACTTGCTGCCTCCACTTTCCTATTTTCTCTTCAAACTACTTCAATTCAGATTTTGTCCCCATCAACATAGAGACAATCTTTTTTCAAATCACTAACTTCATGCTGTCGAATCCAAGTTGTTGTTTTTTTTAACCAATCCTCATTTTACTTGAACTTTCAGCAGCATTTAACCAAATCAATATTGCTTCTTTCTTGAAATGCTTTCTTCACTTAGCCTTTAGAACCTCACACATCTGGGTTCTCATCCTACATTCGTGATCATTTACTTTCTTTTTTAAACTGAGATATAACTGACATATAACATTTGTTTCAGATGTACAATGCAATGATTTCATATTTGTATATACTGCAAAATAATAACAACAGTAAGTCTAGTTCACATCCATCACCAGAGTTACTGTTTTTCCCTTGTGATGAGAACTTTTAAGATCTACTCTCTTACCCTGACTAGTGTGTCTCAATGGGTTGGGTGCTGTCCTGAAAGTGTCACCAGTTCAATTCCCAGTCAGGGCACATGCCTGGGTTGTGGGTTGGGTCCCAGTCAGGGTGCATGTGAGACGCAAATGTTCTCTCACACTGATGTTTTTCTCCTTCCTTTTCTTTCTCCCTTCCCCCATCTCTAATAACTAAATAAAATCTTTTTAAAAATCTACTTTCTTAGCAACCTTCAAATATACAATAAAGCATTGTTAACTATAGTCACCATACTATACATCTCCATGATTTATTTATAACTGGAAGTTTATATTTTTTAATCACCATCACTCATTCCCCATGCTCACCACCAGCAACCACCAATCTGTTCTCTGAATCTGAGTTCTTTTTGTTTTGTTTTTTGATTCCATATGTAAATGAGATCATATGATATTTGTCTTTCTCTGACTTACTTCACTTAGCATAACGCCCTCAAGGACTATCCATGATGTCACAAACAGCAAGATTATCTTCTTTTTTATGGCTAGTATTCCGTGTGTGTGTATACATATTTTTATCCATTTATCCATCAATGGACACTTCAGTTGTTTGCATGTCTTGGCTACTGTAAATATTGTTGTGATGAATATGGGAGGTACATACATCTTTCTGAGTTACTGTTTTCGTTGGCTTGACATGCTCAAAAATAGAATCGCTGTATCGTATCACAGTTTCACTTTTTTAAAAATTCTATTTTATTCATTATACTACTGTGGTCCTGATTTACTCTCTTTGCCCCTCTCCACCCAGGACACACCTCTGCCTCAGGTAATCTCCCCACTATTGTTCACATCCATGGATCATCTGTGTAAGTCCTTTGGCTACTCCTTTTCCTGTACTGTACTTTAAATCCCCATGGTTATTCTGTAACTACCAATTTTGTACCTCTTAATCCCCTCACCCATTATCCCCCATCCTCCTCCCATCTGGCAACCATCAAAATGTTCTCCGTATCCATGATTCTGTCTTTGTTCTTCTTGTTTGCTTAGTTTGTTTTTATATTCAGTTGTTGATAGATATGTATTTTTGTCATTTTGTTGTTCATAGTTTTCATCGCTTTCTTTTTCTTAAATAAGTCCCTTTAACATTTCATATAATAATGGTTGGGTGATGATGAACTCCTTTAGTTTTTTCTTGTCTGGGAAGTTCTTTATCTGCCCTTTGATTCTAAGTGACGGCTTTTCTGGGTAAAGCAATCTTGGCTGTAAGTCTCTGCTTTTCATGACTTGGAATATTTTTTACCAATCCTTTCTAGCCTGCAGTTTCTTTTGAGAAATCAGCTGATGGTCTTATGGGAACTCCCCTTTAGGTAACTAACTGCTTTTCTCTTGCTGCTTTTAAGATTTTCTCTTTACGTTTAACCTTTGGCATTTTAATTATGATGTATCATAGAGTGGGCCTCTTTGCATCCATCTTGTTTGAGACTCTCAGTGCTTCCTGGACTTGCATGTCTATTTTCTTCACCAAATTAGGGAATTTTTCTTTCATTATTTTTTTCAAATAGAGTTCCAATTTCTTGCTCTTTCTCTTCTTCTGGCACCCCTATGATGTGAATGCTGGACCTCTTGAAGTTGTCCCAGAGGCTGCTTATACTATCATCTTTTTTTGGACTTTTTTTCTTTTTGTTGTCCTGACTGTTTTTTGGTTCCTTATGTTACAAATCATTGATCTGATTTTTGGCTTCATCCACTGTACTGTAGTTTCCCTGTAAGTTGTTCTTCATTTCAGTTAGTGTATCCTTCGTTTCTGACTGGATTTAATTCATGCTGTTGAGATCCTCACTAAGTTCCCTGAGCATCTTTATAACCAGTGTTTTGAACTCTGCATCTGATAGATTGCTTATCTCCATTTCGTTTAGTTCTTTTTCTGGAGTTTTGATCTGTTCTTTCATTGGACCATGTTTGTTTGTCTCCTCGTTTCGGCAGCCTTTGTCTCCCTGTGTTTGTTTCTATGTATTAGGTAGAGCTGCTTTGACTCTGTGTCTTGGTAGTCTGGCCTAATGTAGTAGGTGTCCTATAGGGTCAAGTGGCACAGCCTCCCCTATCACCCAAGATGGGTACTCGAGGTGCATCCTTTGTGCGGGTTGAGTATACCCTCCGCTTGCAGCTGAGCCTTGGCTGTTGGCAGATCAATGGGATGGATTTACCCAGGCAAGTCAGCTGCAAGAACTGGCTGTGACCACTGACCACAAATCTCCACCCTCTGTGGAGATCAGCTGTGCAGGGACAGTGTGGTGGTGCTCCAACATATACTCAGCTGTCCACTGGGTGTGCTGGCCCTGGGGTTTCCTGGGTGGTGCAGGCCAAGGTCAGCCCCCATCTGTGTTTTGCCTGGGACTTACCCTGCCTGAGCTATAAAGCAATCTGAGGTGGCCGCTACTTGTGCTGGGCTTGGAGATTCCTAGGCAAAGCCAAGCTGTAAATCTAAGTGGGCTGCTGCTAGTCGTGGGCCTGAGGCTCACTGAGGCCAACTGCTGCTTGTTTGAGAAAATTTAGGAAGTTGTGAAACATGAGCCAAGACCAGCCATTCATATGGAAAAGCAGCCTGGGTGGGCCAGAGTCTCTGGGGATCTCCAAGGCCAGTCAAACAGTGTTAGCCAGGTTGATGCAGTCTTGATATAGCACCAGCTTACCAGCTCGGTCTGGATGTAGTTTCTTTAAATCTGTAGTTGTCAGACTTCCATTCAACTCGATTTCTGATGGTTCTGAGTGATGGCTGCTCTATATTTTAGTTGTAATTTGATATGGTTGTGTGAAGAAGTGGGCCATGTCTGCCTATGCCTCCATCTTGACCTTTGGTGGTCAAGTTCTCCACTCGTAATCTTTTAAGAAACCTCCATGCTGTTTTCAATAGCAGCTGCACCAGTTTACATTCCAACCAACAGCATACAAGGGTTCTTTTTCCTCCACATTCTTAACACTTTTTTTTGACCTTTTGGTAACAGCCACTCTAACAGGTGTGAGGTGATATCTCACTGCGGTTTTGATTTGCATTTCCCTGATGATTAGTGATGTTGAGTACCTTTTTGTGTACTTGTTGACCATCTGTATGTCTTCATAATCATTTATTCTTATTCTCCTTCACTAGTTTGCGGTCATTTCCCTAACTTCTAACTCTAGGTATGACCCTGGGTTCAATCTTGCTGCTTTTCTTCTCTTGCATGTACTCCCTACACAATCTTAACTATTCCTGTGGCTTTAAATGGCATCTTTATGCTTATCCCCAAATTTATATTTATAGCTCTCATCTCTCTTCCAACAGTCTCTTTATATAATCAACTGCCTAACCGACATCTCCACTTGGATGTCTAATGGGCACTTTATGACCTTGTCTGGCATCTGTAGTGGTTTACATACACTGTCCCCCAACATTCATTAAATTCTTCACACATCAAGAGTTAGGGGTCCATGTCCCCTTCCTTTGAAGCTGGGTAGGTTTATGACCACTTCAACCAGTAGAGTATCGCAGAAGTGGTGCTGAGTGACTTCTGCCACTAGGTCATAAAAAGCAACGCAGCTTCTACTTTATGTGCTGGAATACTGAGTATGTGTGAAGTCCTGAACTGCCTTCTGAGAAGTGCAACTACCCTCAGGCCACCATGCTGTGAAGTCGCAAAGTCATCAGGGAAAGGTCACATGTAAACGCTTCAGATGGTAGTACTACTCTTTGAGTTATGAGGTACCAGATTTTTAAGTGAGCCCTCAGATGATTCCAGCCCCACACTAATATGTCTTCCAAGCTCTTGCATCATCTCAACTGCAGCCCCAGATGTTGTAAAGCAGAAAAGCCATCACTGCTGTGCCCAATTTGAATTAATTCCTAACCAACAGAATCCAAGAGCATAATAAAACACAAAATACTGTTTTAAATTACTAAAATTTGGTGTAATTCATTACCCCATATTAGCATTCCAAGTCATTATTATAGTCTATAAGGCCCTACATAATCTGGCCTATCTTAGCTTGCCTTTTATCTCCCATTATCCTCCCACCACCCACTTTTCAGTCATTTTATCCTCCTTGTTCTCCTGATAGCCACATGGCTTGCTACCTTACTTCCTTCAGACTTCAGAGAGCCTTTCTCTAATGTATCTATTAAGAAAAACAAAAACATAGCACCCTCCACCATTACTCTGTCACACCCTTAAAATGCTTTACTCTTCTTCGTTAATTATTACCATCAGGAGTATTATGTTCATAGTTGTTCTTTTTCTCATCTACTAATGTAAGCTTATTGGGACATGGTTTTGTTATTGTTTTTTTTGTATTTTATTCAGTATTTGGTCCATATGTTCTAGAGAAATACCTGAATAGAGGACCATATTCTGCATTTTCAGGTATTCTAGTTGGTTCTTTTTCAAATCTGTCTCCTCCAAAGTATTTTTCCTGATTTTTTCATATCTTTGTATTTAATAGTTTAAGTATACTTATTTTATGGACTATGGTAAGTAAATCTATTATCTAAAGTTCTCAGTTCCTGCTGCTTATTATATCCATGACTATTGGTCATGGTAAATAAATTTTTTTGTGCTTTTTGTCCCTTTTTAATTGTGAGTTAGTCTTCAGTGGGAGATTATCTGTAGGAATACTGTGTGGCTTGGATTATGGACCTACTGCTCTATAGAGTAGTTTTTCATAGGGTTCTGCCAGTTACCCCAAGGGTATAAAGTGTTCTGAATAATTTTTTATATTTATTTCTCAGTTTGAGAAGTCTCAGATGAAAATAATTTAAACCCACATGTGAGTAGGCCCATAATTAAATTTCCAGGGGATATTCTCACCTACCCCTAGCTGTTTTAAGTTACTAAATTTTGAATCTGTTATTATGTCGGAATGGCATTCCAAGTCTTTACCATAGTCTATAAGGCTTGACATAATCAGAGAGCAGGCTGAAACAGAAAAGTTTTCTTGAACTAGGGGATGGAATTTTTTTATGGTTACCTCCTTTTCCTGAGCATGAATCTTTAAGGCTCCAGGCTTTATGTGAGGATTCACATCTCTAATTCTGCTCCATATAGGCCTAATACTTTGTATTCTAACTCCTCATGAACATGGAAATCAAGTCTTCCAGTTACTGAGACTAGAAAAGCTCCCAGAACTGCTGAAGCATTATAGTCACATGCATACTGCTCATTTTCAGTTCCTCTTTCATTTGTGGGCCCTGAGGATTTTCCTTACTTTAGGCTCAGATATGTGCTTAAAAGGAAATTTGTTTTTTAAAAGATTTTATTTATGTATTTTTAGAGAGAGGGGAAGGGAGGGAGAGAGAGGAGAGAAACATCAATGTGTGAGAGAGACATCGATCTGCTGCCTCTCACACTTCCCCGACTGGGGATCTGGCCTGCAACCCAGGCATGTGCCCTCACTGGGAATCAAACCAGTGACTTTTTTTGGTTCGCAGGCCAGCACTCAATCCATTGCACCACACAAGCCAGGGTGGAAATGTGTTTTTTAAAAGTCTGATATATTTTATCCAGCATTACTAGGTGTTTTGTAATGGAATTGCAAATGTTTTTAAGGTTATACGGTCTGCCATACTCGAGTCAAAAGTGATGGCCTAGAAGTTTAAAATTTACTTTCATAATAAGGAGTTCAGTATTGTCTCAGAGCAGATAGGTCTCCTAGCTTCAAATGAACAAAGAAAAACATAACTTAACAATGGAAAGATCTTGCTGTCACCTTAAGCCAGGTATAAGACTTGACAGTGCAAACAGTAAGTGCCTCCTGATGTGATGCAGAACGAAATACTGAGCAGCTCCCATTAAGTGTTTGTCAAAAATGTAAACTTTACGCTAAAGTCCAGTTTACAGAAAATACAAAGAATCAGAGAACAAGCTAAATACCACCACACAGAAAAACAATCTGACAAACCTACAATGCAAACCAATGGGCCTGGTCTCTTCAAATGTTGATATAAAAGGGGGGGGGGTATGGACTGTTCTAGATTATGAGAGACTTAAAGACAAACCCAATGCAATATATGATGTTTGGATCTTGGTTTAAAAAGAAAAGCTACAAAAGATATTATAGGTAAATAACTGGCAGAATTTCAAATGGACTGAGTATATTAGATAATATTAGGGAATTACTGTGAATTTTGTTAGGTGTGATAATGGTATTGTGGTTGAACAGCAAATTGTCCTTATTTTTTGGAGAAGCAACAGCTTTAGATTTCTATGGTTGTTTTAACAAATTACCACAAACTTGGTGGCTTAAACAATACAAATTTATCTTCTTATAGTCTGGAAGTCAGAAGTCTGAAATGGGTTAAATTCAGGGTACCAGCAGGGCTTCTACATTCCTTCTGGAGTTTTTAAGGGAAGAATCCATTTTCTTGCCTTTTCCAGCTAGAGATCACCTGCTTTCCTTGGTGCTTAGCCATTTCTCCATCTTTAACGCAAAGTCATCAATGTTGGGCTCACTCCTCTTCTTTATGCTGCCATCTTTCTTTCTTTTGCCTTTCGTCATTTTAAGGAACCTTTGTGATACACTGAATTCACCTGGACAATCTACCATATTTTAAGGTCAGCTGATTAGCAACCTTAATTCCATCTGCCATCTTTTTTTTTTTAAGTGACCATCTCCATGGTGTTTATTGAAAGCTATTATGAGGATTAATTTTATTTTTTAAGATTTTATTTATTTACTTTTAGAGAGGGGAAGGGAGGAAGAAAGAGAGGGAGAGAAACATCAATGTGTGGTTGCCTCTCGCATGTCCCCCACTGGGCACCCGGCCTGTAACCCAGGTTTGTGCCCTGACCGGGAATCAAACCAGAGACTCTTTGATTTGCAGGCAGCACTCAATCCACTGAGCCACACCAGCCAGGGCTCCACCTGCTATCTTAATTCCCCTTTGCCATGATACTAAATATTCACAGATTCTAGGAACTAATATGTGGACATCTTGAGGCAAGGGGCATTATTCTGCCTAATACAGGAATCTTTAAGTATTTAGAGGTAAAGTATAAAACTTACTTTGAAATGGTTCAGAAAAATATGTATATGCTACTTATCAATAAAGCAAATATGGTAAAACATTGTCAACTCAAGATGGTAGTTACATAACTGTTAGTCGAACTATTTTTTAATATTTTCTACATATTTAAACATTTTCAATTTTGTAAAAATTGAAAAATTTTATATTGTTTTAATTAAAAAACATAAGAACAGAACTGACTCCTTTTTCAAAAGGAAGCCTTTAATCTGACCACGGAGAATAGGAAAGTAATATGGCAGAAGACATTCAGTTGAGCAACAATATTAAGGTGAAGTACATGTAGCCCTCTTGATACTACGGATATAGTTACCTGCTGGGCTTGTTGGGGATTAAATTGTTCTTTATATGCAAATGATAAGGTCCCACTTGATGAGTGAGATTATTCTGTATGTTAGTTGTCACAGTCCTACTAATTGTCTTGAGGAAAAAACACATCGTATAAGAAATCTGAACTCCTTATATTGTTTTTATCTTTAAAAAGGAATAAACAGTATGCTATATAATTCTTTGTAAATATAACTTTTATTTTTACTAAAGATTTAATTAATTTATTATTTTTTTAGAGAGAGGTGAAGAGAGGGAGAAAGAAAGGGAGAGAAACATCTATCGCTTGCCTCTCACACACCTACAACCTGACACCTGGCCCATAACCCAGGCAGGTGCCCTGACCTGAACAGAACCAGTGACCTTTCACTTTGTGGGATGATGCCCAACCTACTGAGCCATACCAATCAGGGCTAGAAATATAACTTTTAAAAAATATATGTACCCTGGCTTGCCTTTCCTGTATTGCCCTTTTACAGAAAAAAGATTCGTTTTTCTACTGTAGGCACTAACAAAATTAGTTACACCTGCCCTGGCCAGGAGGTTCTGCTGGTTGCAGTGTTGTCCCATCTCACATCAATGTTTCTTTCTCTTTCTCTTCCCCTCTCTCCCCGCCTCGTTCTCTAAAATCAGTAAACATATCCTTGGGTGAGGATTTAAAAAAATAAAGTAAAATTAGTTACTCCTGATAAAATTTTCATGTTGATAAAACATGCAAAGATTAATTACCAAATTCACTCTATCTAGTCAAGTGAGAAAGTGGGGTGATAAAAAGGAAGAGAGAGCTATAGGGAGAATTCAGTCTACAGAAATCTATGGGGTTCAGAATAGGATAGTCCTGGTAAATTCTTTTGACGTGTACAAACAGGAAGTGATGAAACCATCCTCCATTCTTATATTTAAAGAGGCAATTCCTGGTTTGCTTTTGGCCACTGGGAGACATCAACAGCCAGAGCTTAAGACCTGTTCACTTCCATGTAATATTTTAAATAACTCCAAATTAGACAAGCCAACAACACAGAAAAAAGGCTGGAAACAAGAAGTTCTATCTCCCTGAAGGGACCAGGTGAAGATTCTCCTGAAACCATTCAAACAGTTTTGAAGCACCTATTATGTACACAGCATTGTAAGAAATACAAGTAATTTGAAGAAAAACTCAAGAATCATATAATAATTGAGAAATCTGAAGATGTGTTTATCCTCAAATAGTAAGAAACCTAGTAATAAGGATGTTAAAATGCAGAGGACCTAAAGAACAGGATTTAAGCACCAACTTGTCCCCATGGCTGCACCAGGAAAGGGAACATTCTTTTTTATTTTATCCTAGCCCTTTAAGCTCCTAGGAATTTTAGATGTTGAAAACATTCCCTGTGCATGGGACTCGATATTTTATGGTTCATTAGGATATGCTGTTGCTGGCCTTAAATATTTTTTGTTAACTACTAGTAGTAGAAGATCGTGTGATGTTGGAGCATGATTTTATCTTGGTGACTTCAGGATGCTGGTTCCATTGTAGGTATAAAATTATGAAAAGCTAAGACTCCAGGAAAGAACTTCCAGAGAAGAAATTAAAAACAAGATTTTATATGAAAGCTCCCACCTTGATCCTGAAACAAAACAAACCAATGGCAAGAGCAACAACTGAGCTGTCCTGAGCACAGAAAACCCAAATACAACTCACTGAAGTCAATGTGAACAAAGTTCAAATCAACTATGTAAAACATTGTATGTACCATAGAAGGCTTTTTTTGTTTAAAGATTTTACTTATATTTACAGAGAGGAGAAGGGAGGGAGAAAGACAGGGAGAGAAACATGGATCAAGCTGCATCTTACATGCCCCCCACTGGGTTGCGGGCACAACCTGGCCTGCAACCCAGGCATGTGCCCTGACTGTGAATCAAACCAGTGACCTTTCGGTTTGCAGGCTGATGCTCGACTCATGGAGCCACACCAGCCACGGTGAAGTAATATTTGAACTAAGTCCTGAATTAAGTGAGAAAGTGAGCTCTACATGAATCTGGGAGAAGACCTAACATGGAAAGGCAACAAGAAACCTGCTTGAGTATGTGCTTAGTATGTACAATAGTAAAAAGGTGATGATGAAGTACCATATCCAAGAGGGAGAGTGGTGGGAAATGAGACAGGAGAGATCATCCAAGGCCAAATCATGTCCGGACTTGCATCACAGTACCAGTTAGGATATACCTTAAAAGAAGGGCCAATGGAAATGTTGATGTACTGAATGTGAAATATGAGAAAAAGAAGAGTCAAGAAGGGTGACTCCAGGGCTTTTATGTCTACCACTGAGTGAATGGTGATACCTGTTATAAAAATTTGGAATGTTAAGAGTAAAAATGAAAAGCAGAGTTGCTTTAAAAAAAAAAAGATTTTATTTATTTTCAGAGAAGGGGAAGGGAGGAGGAAAGAGGGGGAAACATCGACGTGAGAGAGAAACATCAGTTGCCGCCTCTCGCACGTCCAACCAAGGACCTGGCCCGAGACCCAGGCATGTACCCTGACTGGGAATCAAAGCAGCAACCTTTCAGTTCATAGGCCCATGCTCAATCCACTGAGCTACACCAGCCAGGGCTGAAAAGTAGAGTTTTAAAGTGTTAACTGTGGAAATCCTATTAGATATGAGTCTAATTTAAAAGGATATATTTGGGATGAAGATACAAATTCAGGAGTTGTAAACATATAGACAGAATTTAAAGTCATGAGAATAGATAAAAATCATTTAAGAAGTGAGTGCAAACAGAGAAGACACCTGAGGACTGAGCTGTAGGGGTACTCCAACATTTTATAAATTGAACAAATAAGACTGAGGAGTAGGCTATGAGGTAGAAAGAAAACCAGGAATGTGTGGTGCCTTTTTCATCACAAAACTAAATTATCTCTAAATATGCAAGTATCTCTGGAGTCTCTCCATTCTAACAATCTCATCATTAATATCAAAGACTTCCCATTACCTACAATAATGGTACACAGATCCCTACATCATCTAGTTCCAATTTACCTTTGCAACCTTATCTTCTGCTACTCCTGCCCCTAAGTATTTTATTGATAGGCACACGAACATAGTCTTTCACGCTTCTAGGCTTTTCTATGTGCCATTTTCTTTACCTATTAAATCCGCCAAGTCTTGCTTTAAGATTATACGCAGACATTTATGCACAGAGTGAAAATATGTCCTAGCTTGATTGGGACAGTCCCAGTTTATACCTGTTGTTCCCTCATGATGATTAACAGTATTCCTTTTACCTTTAATAGTGTCTACTTCAAGGGTAAATGAGAAGGTCACCCTATCTATGAAAATGTCTTCATTCCCCTGGGTAGTTTTTCCCTCTCTGTATTCTCAAAATATTGTGAACATGTCAGTACTTGTCTCATTACTGAATTACTTGTCCGTCTCCCTTAAAAAGCTGTGAGCTCACAGAGGTCAGGAACTGTATGTAGCATTCATTTCCTTATCTCTTGCACTTAACCTGTACATAATAGGCACTGAATTTTTTTAAATTGAATAAACTCCTGGTTTCAAGAATCTCTACCTCCTACAAACACTCTGAGAAGAGGAGCTAGGGAGAGGAAAGAAAGGATATGTAGCTGGGCAGCAAGCCTGAGACTGGAAGCCAGTTGGGAGATGGAGTACTCTGCTCCAGGGTTAACAGGAAAGGACCCATACACAAGAAGTACCAGAAACTTCAACACAAAAGGATGCATGCCTCCAAAATGCTTCCAATTTATTAGAGAAATACGTTATACACCTTCAAAAGGTTCTTATTTTGAACATGACAAAGAAACACCACAGAATTATATATTTAAAAATATAAGCATGCTACTGGAATTCAGAGAAAGACTGCCCAACTCTAGAAAAATTTCTATGAAGCTGGAATTTGATCAGCTCTGCACATTCACACCATATGTGGCAAATATATAACTGAATGGTAAACTTGTTGCCATATCCCTCTATATCCCTAGTTGCTGACAAAAGTCTCTGCTCAATAAATGTTCAATAAATTTTTGTGATGATTAATATAACTTGCATTAGTGTTTTTTTTAGTTTGCAATGTACTTTTACGTAACTATATTTTATATGATCTTCATAACATCCCTGTAAGATAGGTAAAGTAGTAAAACTGTCTCAATTTTATTGATGAAGAAATCACACTTCCTGGAATTTCAGCTTGCCAGTTTCAACACAAAAGCATTTTCATTTTCTGAAGAGCAAAAAGCAACGTTCCTCAAAGTGTGGTCCAAGGACTGGTGCTGGTCCATGAACTGTTTGTTAGCACTCTGCAGTAAAATAAGTGTAGAAGCTGAGAATAAGCATTTAGAAACTTTTACTTTAATTTGACAGTGTAATTTTATGCCTATTAAACCTAAAAATAAAAAATACTGGGCTTGTATTTTATATATCATTTCTATTCCTCTTTTCTAAACAACTCATTTCACTGTATGTACCAAACTATTAGTCCATGCTATATTAGAAAACATAAAAAACTGGTCCTTTAACACAAAAGATTTGGAGAAACATCACCATAGAGGACTATGTTGACCAAAGCGTGACCCATGGATGGAACCCAGTAAATTTAGTTTTGTTTTGTTTTTACTTTAAATCAATTTTTCTCTAAGTATCACTTTAGATCACCTATATCAGAATTACTTCAGAGAAGTAATTCTCTGAGAAGTAATGTATATTTCATAGTAATAAACTGGAATTTCTTAGGGAGGGGCTAAGAAGTGTTTCAAATGGTTGTTATCTTTTACACTGCTCTGAAAACCATGCAGTGCTAGATACATTTCATACACACATACTCAGGAGAGCCTCTCCTCAGTGAACCATTTTTCAAGGGATACATTCATCACAGAAATCTGAAAATCACTGTGGGGTAAGTACAATTCAACAGCAAGTAACAAGTTGTGCATTGGGGGCAAAGGGGAAGAGGAAAAAGGGGAAAGGGGGACAGCATTTGAGTGACAGCTAAATACCAAAACTGTGAGCTAAGAACCATAGAAATATTTAATTCTCAGAACATCCCTATGCAGTCCATATTATCCCCATCCTATCAGAAAGACTAAATAAACCTGTCCAAGGTCACAAAGTAAATAAGAGAGTCATAATTAAAACCTAGGTCTAATTCCAATGCCCAGGACACTCCCCTTCCACCATGCCAAGGATGGCTAAGTAGGTTTCAACTCTCATGCCAACTTCATTTTATTGATAGTGGTTACCTATAAGATTCTGTTCCATCATTAAAGACTTTTATCAATTACTGTCTGCCATAGGTACTACAAATTAAGACAGCAGCACACATATAAACCAAGTATTTACCATATCCGTACTATCAAATCATACTAATAAAAAAGTCTGTGGGGGTTAACCACATTTTTGTACTTTGAGGAAGCAAGGGCTGGGAGATGGGCATAACAGGAAACAGCAATAATCTACAAGCCTTAGGAAAATCTCACGAAGGTCTTTGGCCTCACAAAAATTTCTCCAAAATACTCCTCAAGAATATTCATTGCAAAATTAGTCATAACAGAGAAAGGAGAATGTTATAAATAGCAGTCTAGCTAGATATTTATTCCACAAAGAGTAGACCTAATAGTTTCTCTAATGCCAATTCATGTACTTTAAAGGGACAAACATCATCATACAAATAATTCCATGTCAGCAGTGCTTCAGAGATGAGTGGGTTCACGCCTTCTACTTGCACCTATATCTCTGAAAAAAAGGTCATTTGTCTCCCACTAAACTGGAAGCAAACTGCACTTCCAGGTCCTAGTAAAGAACATAGAGCAATGGTCCTGTTCTGCATGTCAGATAGCTGAGCACACCAGAGAGCTGAGCTACTTTCAAGCTACCTGATGCTTCCTGCTGCCAATCATTTCCAGCAAAATTAACTCTGCACTTTTCCAAGGATGTAACCTCTCTATTCCCTAAAGAAACACACACACACACACACACACACACACACACACACACCCCCAAACTGCAAAACAAATTTCCTTAAATGGGGGTAAAAGCCCCTAAGGGAAAACAAAATGGTTACAGAACAGATTTTATCTTAGATGCTACATGAGTGAAATTATCTCCAAATGTACCATTTTATTGGATCATCTTAGAGGCAGCAATCTCTGGAATTCAGCAACTGGTGGAATAGAAAAATATGCATCAATGTGGACATTTAAACTCTATTAACCATTACTCATTAAGAGATTTAGATAATATGGAACCAAAACAGACCACCCTGATCTCTGCATAGGATAGAATCACACAGGACATATCAGACCCTAAATTAAGTGCGTATTATATGACAGTGTATCTGGCAAGATTATGAACTAGAGGTTAGAAAAAAATCTGGCAAATCACAAAAAATAACCTGACACAACTATAGAAGACACTGGTAGATTACTACGAATATCAATAAAGTTGCTACAAAACATCAAGCCTGAAAGAAGAGGCGGGTCCAAAAAAAAGTACAATTCACATTTATCAACTCCCCACTGAGTCAAAATTTACTTCTCCAAGTTAAAGCTGTAGAAATTACGTATGACATTAAATCAGAATTTTTCTTAAGCCCTTCTTAGATAGGATATTATGGGTTCTACTTAAACTGATCTCCTACTCTGAAAACAAAGGCATATTAACCTTTTCACCTAAACCCTACTCTATTTTTCTGATGTAGTATATATTTGTTCATTTTCTATCTCCTTCCTCCACTAAATTTTAAACTCTATGGAATAAGGAATTTGTCTACTTTGTTCACCGATATATCCTGGCAGTTAAAAAAATCACTCAATAATTACCTGTTAAATGAACAACTAGACCCTTCATTTGCATGCTGTTTTGGTAAGGGAACAAGGAAGGGGCATAAGACTGAGTAAATGCTACAGAATTCTAATTTCAAGGGCAAAGAGAAGTGATTCATTTATGATATTTCAGGATTATTCAGCTTTCTTACTAGATGGAGATTTGTGGTGATTATGTGGTAAGTAAACATCATCCCATTTCTAAGGCAAGAAGCCTTAACCCCTGAGCAATATCCCTACCCTACTGCAAATAGTCAGCTAAGTTTTGGCTTCCCACTTTTCATTGGGGTTTGTGGTCCAAGGAGGTAAGGGGATGTACATGCCACTGCCACACCCTAGGGTCACATTAGGGAAAGTTATGAATCAGATACACATATTTGGGTCATTAACACCAGGGCACCAAGAGCCCCTAAAATGGTTTTTGTGACTATGACTAGGAAAACAACACGGAGTATCACCAGCAGAAAAGAACTTCAAGACCCTTACAGCAGAACAGTTTAGCAGTTGGCTTCTTGCTGCTTCAATTTATCATATAAATCTGATAAGCCTTCTCGCAATATGTTATAATACCTTCCATTATTATTTACTGCCTGACCTCCTTTGCCTTCCCAACCAAGTTACTCTACCCCATCTTCCAAGGCAATCTCACTTCCATATTTGCATATACCACCCTCCTAGACCTCCCCATGACACACTTCTAATAACTGTTCTCTATCTAATAAAATATATTCCCTAGTTAATTAATCCTATCCAAGTACTTATTCTTCCAAAGTCTTGATGATACTGTTACTCACTGCCCATCACAATTAATTCTCCTCTTCTTCCATAGTAATGGAAGTACTGGCCACATAGCTATTCAGCTACACTACATTTCCTAGCCTCCCATGCTGATTGTTAGCCTAAATTCTTGCCTACGGAATAAAAAACAAGTGATACATGTCACTTCCGGGCTAAGAACTATAAAAGGCAGGCAAAATTTACCACACTCTTTCCCCTATACACTGGCTACAACCCAGTTTCAACACAGCAGAGAAGGGCAATACCCTAAAAGTTGATTCCCCTGCTAGTGGCATCAGCAACTCTTGGCAATTTGTTGGATATACAGGGGTGGTCAAAGGCTTGCAGTTGTGAGTATGCAAAAGACTTTATTCTTGTATTACTTATTTTTGTATTATTTTCCATACAAACAACTGTAAATCTTTTCCTTACACTGTACAAACTCTCCAGTCCCATCCCCCAGACCTGTGAATCAGAAATTCTGGGGATGAGGACTAGGTACTAGGTGCCTCTGATGCACACTGAAGTGTGAAAAATACTGTACTAGGGATCAGTAAAAAAAAATTAGTGTAAGAGAACTCGAGTCCCTGAATCATCACATGGAACAACAGAACAGGAGCCACTCACCTTGGGCAATTACATGAAAGAAATATTTTTTATCATGTTTGAGCATTTTTTGAATTTTGTTGCAGCTGTTTGGCACACTCTCCTGGTCCTCAAACCTTTTTGGTCTCAAGAGTACATTCCCCAAAATCAAGGACTCCAAAGAGACTTTTGCTTGTGGGTTATAGCTATCATTAGTTACCATACTACCGTGACCAGCTGGGTGTCATACCATGGACCAAAAGGTCATTGGTTTGATGCTGGTCAGGGTACATACTCAGTGGGTTCAATCCCTAATCAGGACACATACAAGAAGGGAACCAATTGATGTTCCTCTCTCACACCGATGTTTTTCTCTCTCTTCCTATCTCTCTCTCCCCTCATCACTCTCTGCCCCCACTCTCTCCCTCTAAAAGCAATGAAAAAAAAAATGTCCTTGGGTGAGGATTAAAAAAAGATTAAAGAGTAGAATTATTTAACATTTTTTGCAAATCTCGTTAATGTTGGGCTTAATAAAAGACAGCTGGACTCTCTTAGCTCTTTCTGCATTCAATTTGCTACAATATTTTTTGTTGAAGTATATGGAAAAAAATCTGATCTTAGACTATATGTACTGTAGCTAGAAAAGGAAGAATATTTATTTAACTTAAAGTCTTTAATGAGTTCATTATTTTAAAAAAACTTTTCAGCTTGCAAATAATTTTAAACTTATAGAAAAGGTGCAAAAACAGTTCAGAAAAGTTCCATATACTCTTCATCCTGCTCCCCCTAATATAAGCATCTTATATAGCCTTGATACGATACTTTCAACTACTCCATAGCCTTATTCAAATTTCCCCAGTTTTCCTACTAACATCCTTTTTGGATCCAAGATACAATTCACAATCCCACATTGCTTTTAGTTGGCATGTCTACTTGCTGTCCTCTAATCTGTGACAGCTTCTAAGTCTTTCCTCACCTTCACATTTTTGAAGAGTATTCTCTAGTTCTTTTATAAAATGCCCCCCAACTTAGGCTGGCCGGATGTTTTTTCATGATTAGAATGAGGGGGTGTGTGTTTTCAATCCTCACCCAAGCATATATTTTACTGACTTTAGAGAGAGATGAAGGGAGAGAGAGAGAAACACCAATGTGAGAGAAACATCAATCGGTTGCCTCCCATATGTGCCCCAACCTGGGATCGAACCTGTAACCTTTTGGTGTATGGAACAATGCTCCAACCAACTGAGGCACCGGCCAGGGTCACATGTAATTCTTGCCTGTAACAATTATTACTGTAGTATTTGCCTAATGTTTCCATCACTCCTTTGATATTTATTAATTTGAATTTTATGTAATAAATAGCTGTCCTCTCTCCCTCGTTTTTTTATTTAGTTAAATATTTATTTATAGCCATATGGATTTGTGAATAATTTATCCCATGGGTTATAATCCATTACTGTCATTATTTACTGTTGTTTTTCAAATTGCCTCAAAATCTAGTCATTGGGAGGTCCTCCAAGTTGGTTCCCTAATAATTTTTTAGCATTTTATTACTCCCTGGTACTACAAGATGTTTCAAGTTCATTTGATTTTGTTTCTCTGCCCTAGTCATTTCTCCAAGGAACATGGTTCTTTCTATTGGAGAAAAGCATTTAGAAATCAAGATCTGGTGTCAAGTGTGCTCAGTGTTACAGTAATGTTGTTGTTTCCACGTCCTCCTGGAACAAGAAAATATACAAGGTCTGTCCAGAAGGTATCCAGCCATATAATATGAAAAATAGAAACATTTATTGAAGAAGATACAAAATACAAGAAACGCTGTACACGGACAAGGACACCTCATTCCCCTTCAAAGCAGGCCCCCTGGGACTTCACACAGTTCTCCCAATTGCCATTAGCTGCCCCACTGTATTTTCCTGAATCTCACCTAAGGTCTGAAATCTCTTCCCTTTCAAAGGTGATTTTAGTTTTGGGAAAAGCCAGAAGTCACAGGGTGCCAAATCTGAGCTGTAGGGTGGCTGAGTCACCTAGGTGATTTGATGTTTTGCCAAAAAACCCTGCACAAGACATGATCCATGAGCAGGCTTATGTTCACGCTTAACACAAAATCTGATGCAGATTCGTTACTCTACTAGCTCAGGCATTTTGAATGTGATGGCCACATAGTACACATGCTCACTCACGGGTGTCTACCACTCCCACTGATTAGGACAGTGAAGTCGTCACTGTTCACGCATGCATATTCCAGTCCACTCTCCTTGGCTGCCACGTTACATCAATGTAGCAACATTCTTGTTTTATTGACAATGGCTGGACTTTTTCCAGACCCACCTAGTATGTGTACACACACATCCATATTTATTTCTATATGTGTGTGTACATGTGCAAAATACGTGTATACATTAAAACTCATGAGTTCATACTGATACCAGAAATGGATATTTTAACAGTCTTTTCAAATGACTGGTTTTGTAGATACTGTCTTTGATACAGTCAGAACTCAATACATGAGGGCAAAGTACTCTGATAAACATTTAGCCAAAGAAGGTGTACTAATGGCCAATAAGCACATAAAAAGATGCTCAACATCAACAGTCATTAGAGAACTGTAAATCAAAACCACAATGAACCGGCCAAGATGGAGGCATAACTAGATACAATCTGTCTCCTTGCACAACCAAAAGAAGGACAACAACAAATTTAAACACAAAAAAATAACCAGAACTGCCAGAAAATCAAACTGTGTGGAATTCTGACAACCAAGGAGTTAAAGAAGACGCATTCATCCAGACAGGCAGGAGGGCGGAGGGGAGCAGCCAGGACGGAGAGGGGATGCAGTAAGGCAGCAGCTGGTGGACATAGCAGTCCCACATTTGCATGCGGATAAACCAGGAGGAATAACTGGAGAGCGACAGAAACTGTGCAACCCAGGGTGCCAATACAGGAAAAGAAAGCCTCAAAACCTCTACGAAAAAAACCTGTGGGGGTTGCAGTAGCAGGAGAAACTCCTAGCCTCACAGAAGAATTCATTTGAGAGACCTGCAGGGTCCTAAAATGTACACAACCCCACCCACCTGGGAATCAGGACCAGAAGAGCCCAATTTGCTTGTGGGTAGCAGGGGAAGCAACTGAGAGCCAGCCAAAAGCCCAGCAAGTGACACTGGTCCCTCTCTGACTTCTCCCCCACACACAGCTGCCCTGCCCTGGCAATAACCTAAGCTTCTGCCCCTAAAATGTAATAGGCACTCAGAGATTGGGGAAGGGGGGCGGGGAACAAAAGAACAGATCAAAGTTCCAAAGACAGAACTTAGTGATGAAGAGATAGCCAACCTAACAAATGCAGAGTTCGAAACACTGGTAATCTGGATGCTCACAGAAATGGTGGAGTATGGTTGCAAAATGGAAGAACAAGTGAAGGCTATGCAAAGCGAAATAAAGAAAAATATACAGGGAACCAATAGGGAAGGGAAGGAAACTGGGATTCAAATCAATAATTTGGAGCAGAAAGAAGAAATAAACATATTCAACCAGAAAAGAATAAAAAAACAAGAATTCAAAAAAAATGAGGAGAGACTGAAGAACCTCTGGGACAACTTTAAACGCTCCAACATCTGAATCATAGGGGTGCCAGAAGGAGAAGTGGAAGAGCAAGAAATTGAAAACTTACTTGAAAAAATAATGGAGAACTTCCCTGATCTGGCAAAGGAAACAGACTTCCAGGAAGTCCAGGAAGCTCAGAGAGTCCCAAAGAAGTTGGACCCAAGGAAGCACACACCAAGGCACATCATCATTACATTGCCCAAGATTAAAGATAAGGAGAGAATCATAAATGCAGCAAAGAAAAGGAGACAGTTACCTACAAAGGAGGTCCCATAAGACTATCAGCTGATTTCTCCAAAGAAACCTTATAGGCAAGAAGGGGCTAGAAAGAAGTATTCAAAGTCATGAAAAACAAGGACCTACATCCAAGATTACTCTATCCAGCAAAACTATCATCTAGAATGGAAGGGCAGATAAAGTGCTTCCCAGGTAAAGTAAAGTTAAAGGGGTTCATCATCACCAAGCCCTTATTACATGAAATGTTAAAGGGACTTACCTAAGAAAAAGAAGATGATCAAAGCTATGAACAGTAAAATGACAGCAAACTCACAACTATCAACTGAACCTAAAAAGATAAAAACAAAAACAAATGGAGCAAACAACTAGAACAGGAACAGAATCTCAGAAATGGAGATCACGTGGAGGGTTGGTTATCAGTGGAGAGGGTGGAGAATGCGGGAAAAGGTACAGGGAATAAGAGGCATAAATGGTAGGTGCAAAATAGACAGTGGGAAATTAAGAATAGTATAGGAAAGGGAGAAGCCAAAGAACTTATATGTACGACCCACAGACATGAACTAAGGCGGGAAATGCTGGTGGGGGTGCAGGGCGGAAGGAAATAACAGGGAGAAAAACAATCAGACAACTGTAATAGTATAATCAATAAAATATATCTAAAAAAACCCCACAATGAGACAGCAATTCACACCCACTAGGATGGCTGCAATCAAAAAGACAGAAAATAACAAGTGTTGACAAGGATGCAGAGAAAGTAGAACTGTAGTCTATTGTTAGTAGGAGTGTAAAATGGTACAGCTGCTTTGGAAAATGGTGTGGTGGTTTTCAAAAAGTTAGAATAATCAAAAAACAGAGACAATCATTGGACCCAGGAATTCCATTCATAGAAAAATATCCGAAAGAATTAAAAACAGATATTCAAACAAAAACTTTTACAAATATGTTCACAGTAGCACTATTCACAACAGACAAAAATGTGGAAACAACCCAAATGTCCAACAACTGATGAATGGATAAGCAAAATGTGATATAGCAACCCATTTTTAAGAAATGATTTTATTTTTACAGAGAATGGACGGGAGGGAGAAAGAGGGGGAAAAAAGCACTGATATGTGACTGAAACATCTATTGGCCACCTATCATAGGCACCCCAACCGGGGACCAAACCCACAACCCAGGCACGTACCCTGACTGGGAATCAAACCAGTGACCTTTGACTTTGGAAGTCGATGCCCAATCAACCGAGCCACACCGGTCAGGGCAGTAAGGCCTTACTTAACAACACTGATAGGTTCTTGGAAACTAACTTTGTAACGAAACCAATTTTGGCATAGGCTAACTGATATAAACCACAGTTAAATCACTATGGCATACTTCTGGTCACAAAAACATCATTGAACTTCTAAATTAAGACCTCCAAAACACTTCTAATATTAAACGCTGAAATATGTGAGTTATACATACACTTAAGATTAATTAAAAACAAGATAATTATTTTCCAATCCACTTATTCCAGTTCAGGATCACAAGTGGCCAGAGCCTACCCCTACAGCTCAGGGGACAAGGGGGGAGCCAACCCTGACAGAATACCCTTCCATTACAGGATGTACTCACACCCACACTCACTCAGACTGAGATAATTTAGACATGCAATTAACCTAACATGAACAAATCTGGGGTGTGGAAGGAAACCATAATACCTGGAGAAAATGCATGCAGACATGGTGAGAGCATGCAAGCTCCACACAGTGATCCTAGCCAGATATTTTTTTCCTCATGAACATAATAACGACACAACGTTATTTGAGGAACTGCTGTTATTACTACAGTGGAATATTATTCAGGCATGAAAAGGAGTAAAGTTACTGATACAGGGTACAATGTGGGTGAAATCTCAAAAACATTATGCTACATTAAAGTAGCCAGATACAAAAGGTCACACATTGTATGATTCCATTTATATGAAATACCTAGAATAGATAAATCCATCAAGACAGAAGGCAGCTTAATGTTTGCCAGGTGCTGGGGGACAGAGAAATGAGAAACAACTGCTTATTGTATACAGGTTCCCTTTTGGAGTGATGAAAATGTTTTGGAACTTGATTTAGGTAGTGATCGCACAACACTGAAAACATTCTAAATGCCACTGGATTATGCAACTTAAAATGTTTAATTATATGTTACGTGAGTTTTACCTCATTTAAAAACAACAACAACATAGTACAGAGTTTCTAAAGGTTAGTTGCAATGTGAAATCTGATGCCTTATCACAACTGTTACATTAAAATCCAGGGGTCTATTTTACACTCTGAATGGATCTGTTACACAAAAATGATTTTGTTATATCTCAAGCACTGGTCACCTGGAAAAATACTGGTCCACTAAGTCGCGTAGATTTCAATGCTGACATATTTAATTACGCAATATTTTTAAAATATTTGTTAACATCACCACTAATCTCATCAGAAAAGTATTTAAGTTCTAGGAAGCTGTCAAACTCATGGTTTACCTTATTTGAATTTTATCTCTAGGCACAAATACAGTCAGTTGTTTTCCTAAATAATTTTCAAGAATATGTCTGCCAAATATCCAAATCTAAAACCATAGTGCATTGATTATTCTTTCATCAAGTAAAAACAATGTTCTATGAAGAAAGCAGATAGCTTGCAACTTAACTGTACTTAATTCCTTGGGACACGACTGTATTTCAATATGTAGCCAAAGTGCATAATGAGTATTTCCCATTTTATCACACAAAATATTCAAAAGCCATATTTTGAAAGGCCAAGATTATAGAAAATTCATTTTTACTGCTTCATCAAGAACATTCTTAGTGAAACTGGATCATTGTTCAATGAAGTTTAAACTGCATGGCAATGAAGAATACAATGACTATTTGTACAATTTGGTGCTACTGCTTTGATTCATGCTATGACACCAGCAGTTTTACTCACTATTGCTTTTCGATCATCAGCGCAAACGTCGACCCAGTGAAAAATGCAAATAATGCCTTTGTATTATTACAGAATAGTTTTGATCTCAGGCTCTCTTAAAGGGTTTAGGGGATCACTATGAGTCAAAAACCACTTTGAAAACTGCTTCCGTACTCAAATTAATATACTTGTCTAAAAGGTAACCCAGGAATTAATATTATTTTCCAGGTTTAATGCAAATTACAAACCTTTCTTCTTTGTATTTCCCTTTAATACCCAATACTATGAAATGCCCCTATTAGACTACATAAGTACTATTATTGCCTAACCAACTCCAAATGGTACACATTTTTCACCTGACATCAGCTACATCAATGGACCTTCTTCCTACTATTCTCCAAGGTACAAAATCCCATTCCTACAAAACCTGAAATGATTAATTCCTTCTCATTCATTTAAACCTAGTCTATTTTGCCCTGGCTGGTGTGGCTCAGTAGATTGAGTGCTGGCCTGCGAACAGAAGGGTCACTGGTCCAGTTCCCAGTCAGGGCACATGCCTGAGTTGTGGGTAGGTTGGGGGTGTGCAAGAGGCAACCAGTCAATGTTTCTCTCCCTCTTTCTCCCTCCCTGCCCTCTCTCTAAAAATAAATAAATAAAGTCTTAAAAAAATAAACCTAGTTTATTTTAATTACTTCCCTTTTAATTTCTAGAATTTGCTTCTTAGCTCACTCTTCTAGGAAAAAAAGATTCTTGATCTAGGCGAGGGGTCTGGAAACTTCTTCTGTAAAGGACCACACAGTAAATATTTCAGACTTTGTAGGCCACCTACTCAACTCTGCTGTTGTGAGTAAATGAATGTGGCTATGTTCCAATACAACTTTATTTACAAGAACAGGCAGTGGCTATAGTCTGCTGATTCCTGATCAAGATTCTTTCAACATATAGGTCAACCAATCCAGTCTAATTCAAAAGATCTGCCAAAAGTAAAAAAAAGGAGATAGGCAAAGACTAGCTAAAAGCAACTAATAATGTTGAAAACAGTAGTAAATAAACCCAGTAGTAAGGAATATTACTGATATCAGCTAACATTCACTAAGCTCTTATTATTTGCTATGCACTGCTAAATGCTTTACAATGCATTATCTCATTTAAGACCTTTAAAAATAGTTATTTTACAGAAGAGAAAACAGATACAGTAACTTTCCAAGGTCTCACAGTCTATAAATGGCTAAGCCTGATTCAAACACACGTCTTCCTTACTGCCAGGTCCGTGTTCTTAATCTTACTATGTTACCTATCTATGTTATCATTTTGGTTTTCTGATCCAAACTGGTAAGATAATAATTCTAAATTAAAACAGACAGCCTATTGTTGTTTACTTGCTCTTACAGTGTCTTTTCTATATCATTGAGTTTACTACACAAACCTTGGCTCACATCCTAAATGGAAGAACCTAGGTGATCTTGCTTTAGGTGACATGCTGTTTAGTAATAATGTACCAAGGATCATGTGCTTAAATGTGACAAGTTAAAATGTGCTGCCTAAGAAACTAATGAATTAGGAGGTAAGCAGCCGTTTCCCACTATCACCTTATAAGTCAGCACAAATATGTTATGCTAATGTTATATATTATAATAACGTCAGCACAAAAATTCTGACACATACCAAAGGACATATGCCACACATCCTCCAAAACTACCCTTCAGATATCCCTAAACAGTAACAAGGGCCTATGAGAATTAAGCAAAAAGAGGGGGTGGGGGAGAAGGAAAAAAGAAAAAAATCTGTCTACTTATTGAATGGGCTAAATTATACCTTATTGATGATAACTACCTAACCATAAGATTATTCCTTCTAATCTGCTTCCAGGCACTAAGAGAACAATTAAAAGTAAAAGGCTGCAAAAGATCCTTTTTGAAGTCCATCAGTCTGATAAGCGAGCATCATATAGGTAGAATCTGAAATTGGAGAGGATGGTAGAAATGAAAGAATCCTTACATCTCCCCTTCTCTTTATATTTGATGTAAGCCAATATAAAAGGTAAGACATGACAATACCACACATATAACACATGTAAAATGGCTGCTTCCCATGCCGTTACCAAACAGTAGTATAAAAAATATCAACTCAAAAAGGTAATTAGTATTTCTAAGAACTAGGGAATCTCACAAGTAGGGAATCTCATAACTCTGAATGTTTCTTCTAGCGCCCCTAGGTTTGATCTAGGCTGAACTGTTGCCTGTTTGGTCTTCCAATGTTCGACAGACTGTTAAATGATCTCCATTGATTCATTTATGAAGTAAACTTGAAAGAGTGGACTCCAGATACTTTTGGTGGGGAAATAACTGAGGGCCATCTAGGGAATGAGTAGTCCAGTTGCTTGGGTAAATCTCATCCTGCAGCCCTTAAAGAAAGCATAACTTCACACTTACCTAACATTTGCACTAAAATTCACATACCAAAGGGAAAAATATACAAATACTAAAAAACTGCTGCTTATGAAAATGTGGCTAGAACACAAATTCATAGGCTATAAAAAAGATTAAATTAAGAAGATACCTCTTGACCATAACCTGACAGGCCTTATTATTACAGGATAATCTAGTTTAAAAGTTCCCTCACATCTTTAAAAAAAGGCCTTGACCAGTGTGTTTCAGTTGGTTTGGCGTCATCTCGCAAAGTGAAAGGTCATCGGTTCGATTCCTGGTCAGGGCACATGCCTGGGTTGAGAGCCAGTCCTCGGTTGGTGCACATGCAAGAGGCAACTGATTAATGTTTCTTTCACACATCGATGTTTCTCTCCCTCTCTTTATCTCTGCTTTTCCCTCTTTCCAAAAATAAATAAAACAATGCCCCCTTCCGATCCAAACTCTCCATACCCAATTATTGCATATCGTGCCATTATTCTCAGTGGTCAGACAGGGGCAAAAATAAACTCTCATAAAACAACTGCTAAAATATGACCCTCTTTTGTTCATTAATATACTTTATTTCACATTTCCACCTAACACAAGAGCAACTTCATATATGTACCACAACACCTAGGAAGCACATAAAGAGAAATTAAGAAAAAAGGCACCATAGCAAATTGGTGTTAAATTCATATATAATTGCTGAATAAATGTTAAATTCCTAATGATCAATGAAAGATACAATTATTCCAAATGAATAACAAAATTGTGACACCTGCAATGCCTGGAAGCTTAGATCTCCAATTAATTTTTCCTTCTTTCCTTTTGTACAACTGTTACTCTGTAGCAGATGGTGGGAGTGGGGATTATGGCATCTTTATAATATACGAAACAGAACAAGAAATAAAAGATAAAAAGGAAGAAACTCAAAGGAATGGCTAATAAATATTTTTTGCTCTATTATGTGGCTTTTGTTTCTCCTTAAGAGCACCCCTTGCCCACCCACCCCTGTACCCTGAATGATTAGAAACAGTTTGAAAAAAAAAAAAAAAGAAAGTATCTTAACAAATTGCAGCTGTTAAATCCAGGAGGCGTTTCCCTTCTAGTCACACTCCTCTTCTTCAAGTAAACATACCTCTGAATGGGAGCAGTAAGAAAAGACCCAAAACAAACTGCTTCACCTCCCAAAAGTTATTACTTCCACTAGAAACATAGTCACTACCACTGGAACAGAGAAGCTCTCTTTCATATTGCCATAACACAAGTGTCTGTTTTTGTTTTTTTAAAGACGGCAAGAAAAAAAGTGTGTGTGTCAAAAGGATATTTTTCTTGCCCTAAGCCTTCCCTTTTTCCTTGTCCATCAGCCCAAGTAAGCAGAGATGACGCAGACTTCCTTATATAATAGCCTGTGATTTCCTAGACTGCAGGCCTTTCCCTTTGTGTTCTGTATACACTTACACACGCGAGCGCGCACACATTCTCATTGCTTTGCAGCCCCTGGCATGATGCCAGCACTCAGTCAGCTGGTTGATTCCATTCACAGAGCAGGGTTGGAGCTGACATGGAAAAGGGAGGGGGGTCGGTAGTGAGGGTAAGGGGGAACTAGAACCATCATTGCTACAGACAAAAGAAATTTTTTAAAAAAGAGGAAAAAGAAAACCCTAGCATAGCATTCCTCTAACAGCTTCAGCTCAAAGAAAACTAGAAGCCAGAGACCATTACACCAAAAGGATGAAGCAGAAGGGTTGCAAACCGAAAGGAGCTTTGCTTTGTATGAGAAACAATCACTCCCGAACAAATTTTAAAAAGCAACAGTATTTTTTACTCCAATCTCATCAGTGTATCACCTCTACACAAAGGAAAAGGCTGAGGAACTCAGAACAATTTTGAGTTTCTGTTTTTAGGAAAAAAAGGGGGAGGGGGCAAGACCGTTAAAAGTACTTACAGGTATACATTTTCCTGCTCCCTCCTCTAGCTGTTAGGAAAGCTGGAGACAAGAAAAGGGGGAAAACAGAAAAAGGAGGAAAAGAAGTAATAAGAGATGGGTTCAGGTTTTGGTTTTGGGGTTGTTTTTGGTTGGGGGAGGAGAGGGAAGGTTCCCTTTATCTTTTCTATTGTAAGAGAAGCTCTTTTTATGGCACGGGGTGGCCCCATACATGCCAGCCCCCTTGAGAGACCTGCACAAACCCAATCTCTCCAAGCGGGCACTGCCCTGCCAATCACATGGCGTACTGTTATATTAAACAAAAGAAACAGGGGATGCTTACTTTTACCCATGATGCCTAGCGGGGGCAGGGGAGGAGGGAGAAAAACCAGTTGTAGCCGGTTTATAACCTCAGGACATGGAATTATCTCTTAATTTTTAGAAGTCATTTGTGGTACAAAAGTCAGTCAGTCTCCCCACCCTAACTACACCCTTCCCCCGCCCCCCCCCCCCCCCAATTATTCTGGCCTAGTGCCAAACTCTGCCTTCATTCATGAGAGCTAGTTTCCTCTCAAATCATGATGCTTTAACTGTTTAGTTTCCAAACCCAACATCCAAGACAGGAAATCACTGCATCAATACCAAAACATATCTCAAATTACAAAAAAAGAAGACGCCGACGACATATTGTCAACCAAACTCCTTTTCTTTATCCCTTGCTGTTAGTGCTAGAGAATAGACACTTATATGACAGAAGATGCGTTCATTAAAGATTTTTTACTGAAGTTGTCCCCCAGGTAGATATCTGATTTAGCCCTACCAATATAAACACTGCTCAGGGTAGATGAATCCACATCTAATACAAATTATAGCAAGCTCTCACAGCAAGTTAATCTTAACAATATATGCACACTATAAAATAGCTTAGGCCCTTGTTACATATGCACTTACAACTTAAAAAATAATACTAATAAATTCTAAATGGCTGAAGCCCAGCCATATTATGATTACAATATTGTTCTAGTTTTCTGTGTCCCATCTAGAACCTCTTCTCTTCACATTCCAGGAAACTACATACCCATCATTGCTCCATTTACCACACACATCCTACTCTATTCTATAGACAGATCAAGACTCTAGACAGATCTGAGCCTAGTATCCTGATTGACTTTCCTTTTTCTGTTTTAGAGCAACTTTCCAATCACTTTATACGTTTTCCTTTCCCAAAAGTATTGACAAGGGGTCTGAAACTGGTGGGGAAGACACTCAAGCAAACCAAAGAGGTAAGGTAGTGGTAATTGTTCTGGAAATCTACTGACTAGGTACTTTAACTCTAGGATCTTCCTCTATTTGAGGAAATAAATTCTTTATGAACAGTAACACTGAGTAACAAGGGGATAGGGGAGATTTCCTTACTTTTCAATTGATATCTCCTATCAACATACCCAAATGCCTGCCTCACTGGGGCCTCTGAAACTCAAATCATAATTGTACTGACTCCATCCATGACAATCTCTCAGGAACACTTGACTTTTTCCAAATATTAAAACTCAAGTCTAAAGAATATAGAGAAAAATAATCAACATCATACCCAAAGATACTGATTTGTGAACAAAAATTTTCTTGGGCAATCTAATATTAATTTCAATTTTCAGAAAACAAATACTGAGCTAAATCTGAAATACAGTACTGACCACTGGCATAAGGCATTCAATAATTTACAAACTGTAAGTGAAGGGAAACCCTATATCTACATTAGCTAAGCTTCAAGTTGTTGATGTTGTACCATCTCAGTCACAGTAAATTGTTCATAACAGGAGCCCATCAGAGGTCTTCAGACCTGGGTACTGTTATCGTTTTGGGAGATAAAAGAAAAAATTGTATCTGTGATACATAGGGCAAAGAAAATAATCCATTTTCCTTTTATTCAAAACATTTCCACAAAAGACCAACTATGAATTTCAAACTGAAGCTCACTAGTTTAATCAGGGCAGTGTTTATCTTTTAGCAATCCTCCACAGATCATGCCCATTTAATTCCACTGAACAACACATTTGACTACATTTAAACACTGGTGAATTTTTATCAGTCTTTACATAATATAAAAGGTTTATATACAATTACACTGTCAGTAGTGATTACCATTAGCCATCAGTTAATTCTCCAACGATTACATAGGCTAAAGCAGTACACTATGCTTACTACAATATCTGCTTCCGTCTATTAAACTGATTAGTAGTCCAGAGGTACCAGAGATGCTCTTAAACCAACAGGTATTTTTCTTCAGAATCCTGGAAAATTAAGAACTATATGGTAGCCAGCTCTTTTCAGTTAAATTGTAATCACCCAAAACCAAAGGTGCAATTAATTGTGTGAACTAAAAATTGTAAACTTCAGAATACTTCTTGGTAAATGTTATCCAAGTTGTGATGCTCTACAGAATATAAAATTCTTAATATAAAAGAAAATACCTGCCCTGACTGGTGTGGCTCAGTGGGCTGGGTATCATCCCACAAACTGAACGGTCGCCAGTCTGATTCCCCGTCAGGGCACGTGCATGGGTTGCAGGTCAGGTCCCTGGCTGGGGCACGTGTGAAAGGCAACCAATCAATGTTTCTCTTGCATATCAATATTTCTCTCCCTCTCTTTCTCTCTCTCTAAAAATAAGTAAAATCTTAAAAAAAAAACCCCAAAAAACCTAACATTCACGAGCATTTAATGCACTAACTATTTAATACACACAACGAACCAGGAAGACTGGGTCCTTTTCCTGTTTTAGAGATATAGATGTTAACTCAGTGAAATCAAAAAAGTTAAGTGAAGTCATTCATTCAGCTAACAGTAGTTGCTGACTGAAAAGGCCATACTAGTTCCCCTATATCATGATGTAGTATTCCTTAATGCATTCACTACTTCGGGTTTACGGAAACAAGTTTGTTTTAGAGGCCATAAAGATCTCTACTGACTCAAGTATTGCAAATAAGCATAAGAAATTATTGTCATACCCTACTCTCAATGGTTTAATCGCCACAGAGAAGTAGAAAAAAATAAATTACATCAACTATTTCATTTCTCATGTGACATAAGATGTACCTATACCAGTCTTTTTTTCCCCTCATAGTATATTTTATGGATTATGCTATTACAGTTGTCCCATTTTTTCTTCCCTTTACTCCCCTCTGTCCTGCACCCCTCCCACCAGCCTTCCCCCAGCTGGTTCATGTCCATGGTCATACATACAAGTTCTTTGGCTTCTCCATTTCCTCTACTATTCTTAACCTCCCCCTATTTTGTAGTTACCATTTGTTTCTTAATCCCTGTACACCCATCCCTACACTCTCCCCACCCATAACCCTCCATGTGATCCCCATTTCTGTGATTCTGTTCCTGTTCTAATTGTTTGCTTCTTTTTTTTTTTGTTTGTTTGTTTGTTTTTTGAGGTTCAGTTGATAGTTGTTTGTTGTCATTTTACTGTTCAGTTTTGATTTCTTCTTTTTCTTAGATAAGCCCCTTTAACATTTCATGTAATAAGGGCTTGGTGATGATGAATTCCCTTAACTTTACTTTATCTGGGAAGCACTTTATCTGCCCTTCCATTCTAAATGATAGTTTTGCTGGATAGAGTAATCTTGGATGTAGGTCCTTGTGTTTGAGTAATTCTTTCCATCTCCCAGTTCCCTCTTGCCTGTAAGGTTTGAGGAATAAGCTGATAGTCTTATGGGACCTCCTTTGTAGATAACTCTCTCCTTTTCTCTTGCTGCTTTTTAAATATTTATTTATTTTACTTTTTTAGACAGAGGGGAAGGGAGGGAGGAAGAGAGGGAAACACCAATGTGTGGTTGTCTCTTGCGCACCCCCTACTGGGGGTCTGGCCCCAAACCCGGGTATATGCCCTGACTGGGGAATCAAACCAGGGACCCTTTGATTCGCAGGCCGACGCTCAATCCACTGAGCTACATCAGCCAGGGTTTCTTGCTGCTTTTAAGATTCCTTCTTGTCTTTAATCTTGGGTAACATGATGATGATGTGCCTTGGTGTGTGCTTTCTTGGGTCCAACTTCTTTGGGACTCTGAGCTTCCTGGACGTCCTGGAAGTCTATTTCCTATGCCAGATTGGGAAAGTTCTCCTTCATGACTTTTTCAAATAAGTTTTCAATTTCTTGCTCTTCCTCTTCTCCTTCTGGCACCCCTGATTCAGATGTTGGAACATTTAAATTTGTCCCGGAGGTTCCTAAGCCTCTCCTCATTTTTTTGAATTCTTCTTTCTTCATTCCATTCTGGTTGAAAGTTTATTTCTTCTTTCTGCTCCAAATCATTGATTTGAGTCCAGGTTTCCTTCCCTTCCCTGTTGGTTCCCTGTATATTTTTCTTTATTTCACTTTGCATAGCCTTCACTGTTTCCTCTATTTTGTGACCATATCAACTATTTCTGTGAGGATCCTGATTACCACTGTTTTGAACTCTACATCTGATAGGCTAGCTATCTCTTCATCGCTTAGTTGTATTTTTTCTGGAGTTCTGATCTGTTCTTTCATTTGGGTCATAGTTCTTTGTTTCAGCGCTCCTGTTAAGTTGTAAGGGGTGGAGCCTTAGGTATTCGGGTGGGGCAACCCAGGCCCCTGCACTGCCGCACTGTATGTGGGAGAGGGGCCACAGAGGGAACCAGGCAACTTGCTCAGCTCTCACCCGGCTTTCAGTCACTTCCCTTGCTACCCAAAAGCAAATTGGGCCCTTCTGGTACTGATTCTCGAGTGGGTGGGTTTGTGTACGTTCTGGGACCATGCTGGTCTCTCCAATGAACTCTCCTGTGAAGATGGGAGTTTCTCCTGCTGCCGCAACTCCAAGCTTTTTACAGCCAGAGGTTTTCAGGCTTTCTTTTCCGACACTGGAACCCTGGGCTGCACAGTCTGTCTGGCTCCCTAGTTGATCCTCCCAGTTTATCAGCATGCAAATGTAAAACCGCCCAGTCCACCCTGCCACAAGTTTTCTCCACCCGCTGCCCGTCTCCACCTCTCCTACCTCTCTGGATGAATGTTTCTTCTTTAACTCCTTGGCTGTCAGACTTCCATAAAGTTAGGTTTTATGGCAGTTCTGGTTATTTTTGTTTTTAAATTTGTTGTTGTCCTTCTTCAGTGGTGCGAGGAGGCAAAGTGTATCTACCTACGCCTCCATCTTGGCCAGAAGTTAAAATGTCTAGAACAGTCTTTTATATGAAGGTAGTTTACTACCCCAAGGGCACTGGGGAGTTCCACTGCCTACACCCAGAAAACAGAAACATGAAAATCATGTAGAGCATTAAATTAATATTTAACACCTACAAGGTATCTAAATGGGATAGTCTTGAACTCCTTACTTATTCTCATCCTTGTAGCAGCAGCCTGCTATTCATTCCCAGTAACCAGGCCTGAGAACGTCTTATTTCTTAATACCTGATTGCTGATTATTTTTATTCTCTCTGTTTTGTATCTTCCCTGTACCTTTGTAGGCGTATCAAGTTCTTGTCAGGCAAGTCACAAGTGTTCATACTTTTCTGAAATAAAAAATTTGACTCAAACATCTCTATGTGCTAACCCCTGTCATTAACTATGTGCACAGAATAGAGAAAAGTCGTGTTTTAGTAGTATATTAATGTTTTGTCACAGCACTTGTATTCTACTTTTTTTTTCTCATCAGAGGACATGTTCACTGATTTTTAAAGGCGGGGGCAACACATCAATCAGTTGTCTCTGGGATGGGACCTACTACCTAGGTATGGACCCTGAGTGAGGATCAAACTCCTGACCTTTTGGGGTATGGGACCACAGCTCCAACCAAAGCACGGGCCCAGAGCACTTTAATCTGGCTTTTTTCTGTTACTAAGTACCCACCAGCATCTCTCACTCTGTAGCTTTCCAATGGTAGAGCGCCCAGTCTATGAGTCTCACTTAGAGATTCAGATATTTATATTATGCCGCTCATCTTTGACTTCTGTTAAGCGTGCCCTTATTTTCATAGTTCTCTGAAGTCAAAAACAATACCAAAAAAATAAAAATACAACTACCCTGTATATACTGATGTTCCACTCAATCTCTGACTTTAAATAGAGCCTCCAACCGGGGCGGGCGCAGGGGGACGCTAAGATAAGAAAATAAATAATTACAGCTACACAGTCAACAATTTCCATAAACTTTTGCCATGGTTGGCATGGCTCAGTTGGTTGGAGTATCTTCTTGCAAGCAAAGGGCTGCAGGTTTGATTCCTGGTTGGGGCACGTACCTAGGTTGTAGGTTTGATCCCCAGTCTGCATGGTTCAGGTGTGTACAGTCCCTGGTCCCGGTGTCTATGGGAGGCAACCAATCAACGTCTCTCTTATATCAATGTTTCTCCCTCTCCTTTCCTCTCTAAGGCAATGAAAAAAATGTTCTCAGGTGAGGATTAAATAAATAAATATAACTTCCATAAATTTTTAAATCTATCCTCCACTTTAATATTTATCACACTGGATTCCTATGCTCAACAGACCATGCTAGAACTACACATCTACTTATGATTACAGATGGAGATATTACTCTGGAATCTATCTTACTATTTTAAAATTTAGAATTCACTTCACTTAGACTTCTGTGACAATCTTGGTAGGCTCATGAGGCATCTGGTTATCAGAATTTCAGGACAGCCATGTAATTATATCCTCATATTACATGAGAAAAATGGGACGTCAATATAAAAGGGAAGCTCTGGAAAGAGAAAAGTGGTATGTGTGTGACTATCAAACAAACTTTCATGTTACTAAAGTTTTTAAATTTTTCTTTTAATCCTCACCCAAGAATTTTTTTAAACTGATTTTAGAGAGAGAGGAAGGGAAGAGAAACATTGACTGGTTGCCTGTCATACATATCCCAACCAGGGATCAAGTGCATAACCTAGTTATGTGCCCTGGCCAGGAACTGAACCTGCATCCTTTTGGTGTATGCGACAACGCTCCAACCAGGTCACACAGCCAGGGCTTATGTTGCTAAATTCTACATATCTTTAAAATGTTCTTTCTCTGTATTTTCAACATTAAAATTAACTATAAAGAATGGCAATATGTTGATATTTCTGAAGCTTGGTGGTAGGTACATGAAAGTTCATTACTTAAATAACTCTCGAGAGTGCATTTTAAATTCTTCAGAATAAAAAAAAATTTTTTTTTAAAGAAGAAAAGTCATTTTTAAGTTTATAATACCTAAATTATCTGTAGAAAGATACTAAGAAACAGATTAGGTTCTGTCTCCAAAGAACTCTTGTTTTACTGAAATCCTTTTTCCAATTGTGAATACTGTACCATGTGCATATGCTATCTATGCAAAAATTCAGTCAATTTTGAAAATAAAAATAGTAGTTAAACTTAACATAATTTTGAAAGACATATATGCACAATAAAAGGAAGAAACATGGTTCCCAGGTCTAGTCAGAAGAGGCATACGCCACAAGCAAAACTCAAGAAAAGATCGGTATACTGTAGTACATGGAACACTAGCGAAGATACCTTTAATCTTTAGGTTAAAGATCAGAAATCTAGGAAAGATGATCTAGTTGACCAAATACTAAATATACTGGTAAATTAAAGGGGTTTTTCAAGGTCAGAGCAGCATTACTCACCTTGAACTGTCAACACTACAGAGGGTTGCACTAATCTATATCTGCTCAATTAACTTGTAAAATGGTCAAGAAGTATAAAATCACAATTGATGAATGAAATATTCCAATGGAGCATTTTGAACTGTCATCATTCCCATATAGTTGGGTATCAAAATGTGCCCAGGATTAGATGTATGTACGTTTCACCCACTAACTTGCAAAGAATCTCCTTTACTGAAATGAGGGGAGATCATATTCATATAAACATGGATAAAGTGCTCTGAAATTGTACCTAAACAGTCCAAAAGGGAAAAACTTAGCTGATCTGGATTTTACCTAGGGGAAGCTTCTATCAGTCTATTAGCTGAGATTTGCCTATCAACATTAAAAAGCACATATAGCCCTGACCAGTGTGGTTCAGTTCGTTGGACGTCACCCCACAAAGGGAAAGGTCTCTGGTTCAATTCCTGGTCAGGGTACATGTCTGGTTTGCAGGCCAGTTCCTGGTTGGGGAGTGTGCAAGAAGCAACCGATTGATGTTTCTCTCCCTCTCTTTCTACCTCCCTTCCCGTCTCTAAAAATAAATTCTTTGCGGGGTGGGGCGCACATGCAGCCACAGGACAAAAGATGTCACTTTCCCTCAATTCAGGGACAAAGATCTGGGACTGATGGAAGGACATGCTATTCTAGTCAGAGTTTTATCATTTATCACTAGGCAATAAATATTCACCTTAAGAAGTTTACCCTTAAGACTTCCTTGCAAATAGAGATTTTTGATGATTTCTGAAAAAGTTTCAAAAGCAGAATAGGTTTTCAACAATTTAATGTATCATTTATTGCCATAATCACTTCAGTAGGGTCCTGGTTATTAGAACAGGGTTCCTCAGCCTCAGTTCTATCAACTGACACTTTGAGCCAGATAAATTCTTTGTTGCCCGAAGCTGTCCTATGCAGTGTAGGGTGCTTCGCAGCACCTCTGGTCTCTACACACCAGATGCCAGTATCACCCTATTTCTCCAGTTTTGAGTACCAAAAATGTCCCCACACACAGCCGAATGTCCTCTGCAGGGGGCAAAATCCTCCCAGTTGAAAACCATTATATTAAACAACAACAACAACAACATGATTTTACCGACAAGGAGGTCTGTAGCTATGACCACCACCATTTTCAACCCTTAAACACAAATACTACCAGAGAAAACAGTGGTTACCTCTGGAGGTGAGGAATGATAATGACTAGGAAGGAACATAAACAAAGTCTTCTGGGTGGAGGTAATCTTCTGTATCACTATCTTGGTCCCTTATAACACTTTTTCTCTAAGTACAGAGTTAGTCCAAAAGTCCATTTAGTTTTCTTCCATAAAATAAGACACGTTTCATTTTCACCAATAACTTTATTGATTTGGATATTCTAAGTATGTTGGCTATCTCCCACTACTGGTGTCTAGTGGGTAGAGGCCAGGGGTGCTGCTAAACATCTTCAACGCATAAGACAGCCCCACAGCAAAGAATTATTTGGCCAAAATGTCAACAGTACCAAGAAACTTTGCAAACCACTTTTGGCATGTTCAATGAGCCACAGCACCTTCTCCATATACTGCACATATCTTTTTTGCATTTCACTTGCATTTTTACCTTTCTTGAAATAATAAAGCATAATACACCGAAAATGTTGTATATATTCTTTCATCTTCGATATTAAAATGGCTGCACAAAGATTCACCAATTTTGATAAGTTTTTTTAAAATGCACACTGATATGGCAGCTGTCACAATACTATCTAACAAAACTGTTTCAAATGAAGTTAAAGACAACCAAGCAATTCTAAAGCTATCATACGGAAAAAACTAAACAAACTTTTTGGCCAACCCAATATATTATACCTCAGTAAAAAAGTAAGTTTACCACCCTGGCTGGTGAGGCTCAGTGAATTGAGCGCTGGCTTGCAAACCAAAGGGTCACTGGATCGATTCCCAGTCAGGGCACATGCCTGGGTTGCGGACCAGGTCCCCAGTAGGGGGCATGCAAGAGGCAACCACACACTGATGTTTATCTCCCTCTTTCTTCTTCTCCCTCTCTCTAAAAATAAATATTTTTAAAAGTTTACCAAAAAATACAACAAAACAAAAACTGATAAACAAAAGATGGTATTCCTTGCCTCAATGCTGCTAGAATTACAGAACCCAGCCATCTGAGGAGCAGGAAGACAAGTTGCTATATATTTCTTGATAATGCAATGATTTACCCTTGAATTCAAGATACTTGATGGTATTCAGGTGCTTCCTTTAGGTAACACAGCTCCAGTTACCTATTCTTTTTTACTTATAAAGCTTTCTAAGATTGATAATCATTTCTGAGGTCAGGGTCAATGTATCCTGTTCATTGGGACTTTTATATCTTTGACTCTGGAAGTTAAAAAAGGCTCTTTGAAAATCCCTCTAATAAAAAAAAACTTCTAACATTAAAGGGGACTGCATGAACCATATTGGGCTCCAAGAGCAAGATAGTTGCTATCCCCAAGGAAAAACATCACTCAAACAAAATTCTCTACTCCAACAAGTATGGTAGATAAAGGGGATAATGAGGGGGAGAGGGAGTAGGAAGGACCATAAAACAGAATGGCTTGTGGGCTTTAAGAGTAGACAGAAAAATTTTCAGACCAAGAAAGCAGTTCCCAATATTGACAGAAATATTAACTATAGAAGAGTTTAGAAGATCTTCCTACATTCATCCTACTTATACATCCATAAAATTTCTTAGAGGAAATTTAGTTCCTCTTAGAGGAAACAAAGTTCCTGCTATATATGTCAAGGAAAAAAAAGTCATTAGATATTTTATGTTTCATTGCTTTTGATACCCCGGGCAACTTTATTAAGATATCTTTTTGGCTCTGGCTGGTGTAGCTCAGTGGACTGAGCATCAGCCTGTAAACCAAAGGGTCACCAGTTAAGAGTCCCATTCGGGGCACATTCCTGGCTTGCCGGCTGGGTCCCCAGTGGGGCAGGGGGAGGGGCGTGAGAGGCAACCACACACTGATGTTTCTCTCCCTCTCTTTCTCCCTCCCTTTCCCTGTCTAAAAATAAAAATAAATAAAAAATAAAATACCTTTTGAAGGATCTTTTAAAAAGAGAAACTAGGCGAAGCAAAGACTTCCAGTTAATTAAAAAATACTGTGGCTATGGCTTTGAAAACTAAATCAGTATCTCTTAAAACACCTGATTTTCCTTTTCTGTTTCTTCTAATATGATGAGAGCAGAATAATCTTATGCAACCTGGTGAGAATGTGAATAAGAGACAATTACCTGAAATAGAATTACTTGATTTTCATTACTAGGAGTCTCAGACTACTCAATGGAGTGCAAGGAAAAGATTAGTTGCTTCTCAGGGAAATAGTAATTACTAAGTAAGTCAGTATTTTTTTACAAATAATTAAAAGTACATCATGTTGCTCTGAAGTGCAAGTATCTGCTAAAGAAAAATTTCTTCTACGGGGACCCAGCATTATGTCTTTAAAAAAATGCCAACTACACTGTAATGGATTCTAATCACCACTCCTGCTGTATATGTCAAGTTCCCAAATCTACACACTTGGCCAAAGTTTAACACATCTTAAAACTAAAAGATGCTCTGCCCTGCACTGGCTGGTGTGGCCCTGCCCCAGCTGCTGTGGCTCAGTGGACTGAGTACCAGCCTACAAACCAAAGGGTCGCTGGTTCGATTCCCAGTCAGGGCACATGCCTGGGTTGCAGGCCAGTGCCCTAGTAGGGGGTGCATGAGAGGCAACCACACACTGATGCTTCTCTTCCTCTCTTTCTCCTTCCCTTTCCTCTCTCTAAAAATAAATAAATCTTAAAAAAAAAAAAAAAAGAACAAAAAAAACAAAAAACACACTTGGTGAAAGTTTAACACATCTTAAAACTAAAAAATGCTCTGCCCTGGCTGGTGTGGCTCAGTGGACTGAGTGCCAGCCTGTGAACCAAAGGGGTGCTGGTTCGATTCCCAGTCAGGGCACAGGCCCAGGTTATGGACCAGGTCCCCAGTTTGGGGCGTGCAAGAAGCAACCAGTTGATGTTTCTCTCCTCCTCTTTCTCCCTCCCTCCCCTTGCTCTAAAAATAAATTAAATTAAATTTTAAAAAATTTTTAAATAAAAGAACTAAAAGATGCCCTTACTTATGTGACCTGAATGTTTGCACATTTAAATACTACATTCCTCTGAATTACTGCTGGTTTGCTGAAAATTGTTGAAAATAAATAATAAGCTACTAAAATACCAATCCCAAAACACACAGCTCAAGTAAGGTACTTGTGTTTAAAACTGTCTAATACCCAAGGTTAAATTAGAATCAGGAACTTTAATAACAAGCAAGTTAAAGATTTAGACTTAGTCAACAAGATGAGACTACTAATGGGCAACCATTTTGAAACTTCCGCGAAAGCCGTATCTAGCTGATCTTCTGATTAAAATTTTCGTTCAAAAAACACAATCTGACGATAACTACCTCCAACTTAGTACAAGTATTCATTAAATAGCAGCTCGCTTGCCCAGTTATACCACTATTAATTAAGGATCCAATTAACCTACACCACACATTGGCCTTTTTCTGTAAAGTATCAGATAGTAAATATTTTAGGCTTTGGAGAGGGGTCTTACTTTTGTGACTACTAACTCTGACACACTAGCAGGGGGAAAGCAGCCACAGACAATACATAAAGGAGGAGTGTGGTTATTTCCAATGAAACTTTACTTACAGACACCAAAATATGAATTTTGTATAATTTTTGCATATCATGAAATATCTTTTTGTTTTTTCCAACCATTTAAAATTATAAAAGCCATTAATAATTCTTAACTCATCAGCTGGTCAAAAACAGACCGCAAGCAAAATGTGGCCTACCAGCTCTTAGTTTGCTGACCCCTGATCTAAACTCTGTTTATTTTTATTAAACATTTCGAATTTACGAAAAAGTATACAGAATAATATAGCAAACCGCCATTCACTTAACACCTAGCTTAAGAAATAAAACATCAGCCCTGGCTGGTGTGGCTCAGTGGACTGAGTGCCAGCCTGCAAACCAAAGGGTCGCTGGTTCGACTCCCAGTCGGGGCACATGCCTGCGTTGCAGGCCAGGTGTCCAGTAGAGGGTGCATGAGAGGCAACCACACACTGATGTTTCTCTCCTCTCTCCCTCCCTTCCTCTCTTTCTAAAAATAAATAAATAAAAGCTTTAAAAACAAACAAACCAAAAAAAACCACAAACAAAACTGAAGTTCTCTGAGTAACTATTCCAGTTCAATTTCCCTCCCTCTTTTCCTCAAAGGTAGCACTATACTGAATTTGGTATTTATAACCATCATGCTTCTTTCAGTACTTCTACTTTATGTGTGCAGGTATATCTATATAAGAAATACTGCACTGTTTTGCGTGTTTAAAATTTTTTACAGTAGTATTCATATATATCCCTTTTCAACTAATTTCTTTAACATTACCTTTGATTTTTATCCAAGTTGATACATTCATCTTACATGTTGCACAGAATGCCAAGTATGAGTATACCACAATTAAGTTTTCTATTTCCTGTTCCTTCAACAAATTAATCACATATTACATGGGAGAGCTATTCTAGGTACAAGGACTACAACAATGAGTAAGGATAAATTCTTCTCTCCATGGTTTACTCTGATGGACACCAGCACTTTCTCTTTATTGATACTATGTCTTTCCCTAATGAGGTCTCAAAAGTGGCCCTAACCTAATTTCATCCAAAAAATGAAGAATGTAAAGGGGGCGGGGGGAAGCCATCAATTTAAGTAAATTGAAGAGAAATCCTTTCCCCTTCATTAAGGCTTATTTAAAGATACTTCATAAACTCATAAACTAAGAGATAAAGGAAAATTCCAGGAATAACTTTCACCCCAAAGATCAGAATCATTAAGTTTTCAACATTTTAGAATTAGAACCTCCTTCACAGTTGCCTTCACTCAGGCTTAAACTATAAACAAGTCAATAATGATGATAAGACAACTTAAGTTTCCAGTTTCTTTCCCTCTTCTGAAAACTAATTGTCAAGCAGTAAGGAAGATAAAAGATCAGCAGTGGATCTAAATCTTGTATCCATCAACAGAAGGAAATAGTAATCCAAAGTTTAAGAGCACTGATATTAACAGGCCCAGAAGACAAGTTTTGCTCCTTGGAAGTAAAATGTCTTCCTGAATAAGAATTAAGCAAGACACCACCACCAGCAAGTGTCCGATGCTCTTTTAATCTCAAAGAAGATGGTAACTTTGAACACATCTCATACCCTTGAATTAACCAAATTTTCTGTCACTCCTTAAAAATATTTATGAAAACTCAGTCTGTTTCATTTTAATCCTGACAGTAGGCCCTGAATATGCGATAAAAGAATACAGGCAGGGCTGTGGTACCACCAAAGGTACTCCACCCGCACACTCCGAACCTACTCTGGGCACGTAAAAAGCCTACTAGGTAAGTTTTGAGTTCACTAAACAAAATTTAAATCTACTGAATAAAACAAATCTTCTCCACCTTAAAGTAGAGAAATGGGAGGGGTAAGGAGAAAGACAAATAAGTGGCCCACTGAGAAGGAAACTAGTCAGCAAGGAACTCTAAGTTATATAAGGCATTTATCCATCTTAACATCCCCATTCCCTGAAAACAATATGACCCTGCAGATGTAGCTGTGCTGGCTCTCTTCCTCTGTTTACTGGGAGTTCAACAAGAACTAGAGGAAAGAGTTTCTGTCACCCAGAAACTGTACACACTCCTTACTCCTAATGTTGCCCTGATTTAAAAAGACTATAGTGGCAAGAAATCAATTTATCAAAACTTTTACATTTAGATCAACAACTGAGCCCTGGCCAGTGTAGCTCAGTTGGTTGGAGCATCGTTCCAAAAGGTTGAGAGTTTGATTTCTGGTCTGGGCACATGCCTAGGTTGCGGGTTCATTCCCCCTTCCAAGTGCAGATATACGCGACCCCAAGTCCAGACATGTACAATCCCCAGTCCAGGAGCACACAGGAGGAAACCAATCAATGCTCCTCTCTCGCATCGATATTTCTCTCTCCCTTCTCCTCTCTCCAAAAGAGAATGGAAAAAAATGTCCACAGGTGAGGATTAAAAAAAAAAGAAAAGATCGACAACCGAGAGGTCTGGGAGACATTTTAAGGAAGAAAATTTTTCTTTTAAAATGTCTACTCCTCTTTCCAACAATTGGCCAATAATCAAAATCCAAAGATACTTGCTTTTAAGAAAGGGAATGCTGATAAGGTACATGAGTCTTCCTAAAGACACTTGAAGACAGTTCTCATACTACTTCCCTTAAATTTAGATTTAAGTTGAGTTGTTTTAGAAACTCTCCTAGTCTGTTGGTATGAAAGTTGAAGGATAATTTAACACTATCTAACAAAATTTTAAATGTGCAAGCCTTTTTGGTCCAGTAATTACATTTCTAGGAATTTTACCTACAGGTATACTAAAATGTGTAAAGGCTGGGAACGAAAAAAGGGGTTCTATGGAAAGTAACCTCACAGAGTGATCTGATCATAAATTCCTAACTGGGCAGGTCATGGTGGGAAGTCATGCCACTGGCATATAACATCTTTAGTAAAGTTTACCTTTGCCTTAAGCAAGCCCTGTCCATTGTTCCTGTGTATCTAGGCTGATACACCTTTAAAATAATCACCCTCAAGAGAGCACATAATCTTGTTAACTATCCTGTAATCTAATCCCTGCCTTGCTTTCTCCTACCTCCATGTAATCTTCCTAGTTCCTTCAATTTGAAATGCATAAAAGAAAATACAGAACTGTTGTTTTCCAGGACATCTGAGATCTTGCTTCCCAGAAACTGTTGTCAGTTTTGGCTCAAATAAAGTCTTATAAAAATTCTCTACAGGTTTGTACATTTCTTACATCAAAAAGATGTATTTGTAAGGTGTTTCACTGAAACCTTGGTTATGACAGTACATAACACACATACACACACACACACACACACACACACCACACAAACTGGGAACATCTTAACTGTTCCTCAGAAGGGAGAGATGAGGTTAAAGTATATTCATACAGTGAAATATTACACAGCTATTAACACAATGACATATATGTATCTCATATGTATATATGAGACACACACAGATAAGAGTACAGAATAGTACTCCAGAGTTTGAGCTTAAAAGTCAGGCTTCCTGATTGTGTATCCAAGCTCTTATACTTACCTAGCTGTGTGACCTTCAGCAAATCACTTAACACCTCTCTACATGTCAGTTTTTTTCACTTGTAAAATGGGAATGATAATAGCATCTACCATTAGAGTATTGCAAGAATTAAACAAATTAATGTAAACAGTACCTGTCACACAGAAAAGTCCAATTAAATGTTAGTTATTAAAAGCATACCCAAGGTATTAAATGGCTATGGGCAAGCAAACACAATGGCTAACATTAGAGCAAGAGAAGTTGGGACAGACACAAATAGATGGAATAAAGAGAAATGATGGAAGCAGAATTTTCAGGATCTGGTAAACCTGCCTCACACTCAGATTCAAGTTGCAAAAAGTACTGGATAAATGTACCGTTCCTACATAAGAGACCCTTGTTCCTAATATGTTGACTACCTAATTTATAAACGCATTGTATTTAGTATTATAGTTACTTTCATACGTGTCTTCTCTCCTCTTCTGGACTACATATCTTCTAGGGGACTGAGATAATGACACTCATTTTTACACACTCTACAACACCTATGTATATATATTTTTATATAGCAGGTGTACAACAAATGTTCTGTGAATATACAAATGGTCAGGCCTTTTCAGTTCTCCAAAACTAGTGGATTTAAGTGGTTACAAAGTAAAGAGAGCTCTGACAGGTGGGACCCAAATTTTCTCTTTCTCAGCATAACTATCATTTTCTTAGACTGAACTTGTCTAGGATAGGAAAAAACCACCTGGGTTCTATACCCCAGGAATTAAAAAAATAACGCCATATTGTTGATCAGAGCATGGCATTTTCTGGCAAAATTTGGAACTGAGAACTATAGATGAAATTACAAGACAGGCCCTGACCTGTGTGGCTCAGTTGGCTGGACGATGTTCTAAAAGGTCACCAGTTTGATTCCTAGTCAGGGCATGTGCCTGGGTTGCAGGTTTGCTCCTACAAGAGGTAACCAATCAATGTTCCTCACTTGTATCAATGTTTCTCTTCTCTTTTCTCCCTCCTGTCCCCTCTCTCTAAAAATAAATAAATAAAATCTTAAAAAAAAAAAAGAAAGAAATTACAAACAGACCTCATGAACTAGGTAATCAGCATTCCTAAATTACGTTTAATAACCCAGTAGTACTCAAATTGTTATTCAATGCTGACTAAAAAGAATAACAGCAATGAAAGTCAAAAACAGCAAGACTTGTAGGCAACAGGAAAGGTACAAAGCCATAAACCCAATTTTTTTTTTAAGGTTTTATTTATTTTTAGAGGGAGGGGAAAGGAGGGGGAAAGACAGGGACAGAAACACTGATGTGTGAAAGGCACATTGATCGGTTGCTTCTCATACATCCCCCAACCAGGGACCTGGCCCACAACCCAGGTATGTGCCCTGACCAGGGACTGAACTGGCGACCCTTTGGTTTGCAGGCCAGCACTCAATTCACTGAGCCACAACAACCAGGCCAAATATTTATTTCTCAATGAAGTTCTGATATCCGTAAAGAGATTTTCACCCCGGCTGGTAGCTCAACCACACACTGATGTTTCTCTCCCTCTTTCTCCCTCCCTCCCCCCCCCCGTCTAAAAATAAAAACAATAAAATCTTTAAAAAATAAAAGGCTTTTACCCATAAAATTTTCATTTAAAAAACAAGCAAGTTTTCTAGGTGCAGATTTGAAAAAATCTCCTATATTATTAAATGGGAAAAGGTGCAAAAAATTATATTATCTTTTGCGTAAAAAAAAGAAAAACTAAAAATAAATCCATATTTGTTCATATATACATATTTATGAAGACACTTTGAAATAATAAAAGGGTAACAGTGATGTGGTTTAAAACTAGGAAGGCGAGAAACAATGATACAGAACTTTTCGATGTGTATCTTGATTTTTTTAAAAATTTGAACCAGTCCTTACTGGTGTGGCTCAGTGGATTGGGCATCATCACACAAAGCAAAGGCGGTCGCCAGTTCAATTCTGGTCAGGGCACATGCCTGGGTTGCAGGTCAGGTCCCAGGTTGGGGGTGTGGATACTGATGTTTCTCTCCCTCTCTTTCTCCTACCACTCGACAACAAAAACCACCCAATTAAAAAATGGGCAAGGACTTGAATAGATGTATCTCCAAAGAAAATATACAAATGACCAATAAGCATATGAAAATATCACTAATCATTAGCAAAATGCAAACAGAAACCACAATGAGCTACTACTTCTCATCAATTAGGATGACTTTTATAAAAACAAACAGAAAATAACAAGTGTTGGTAAGAAAGTAGAGAAACTAGAATCTTTATACAGCTGATGGGAATGTAAATAGTACAATCACTACAGAAAACAGCACTGCAATTACTCGAAAAATTAAACACAAGAATCGCCATATGATCCATCAATTCCATTCTGAATATATACCCAAATGAACTGAAAGCAGATACTCGAAACAGGTATCTGTATATTCATGTTCATAGCCCGAAGTCAGAATCAACCTGGGTGTCCATCAAAAGGTAAACAGATAAACAAAATGTGGTATATGAGGTCTGTCCAGAAAAAGTTCAACCATTGTTAATATAACAGCTTGCGCGACATCAATGTAACCTGACAGTCAAGGAGAGTGGACTGGAATGCACATGTATGAACAGCGACGACTTCGCTGTACTAATCAGTGGGGGCGGTAGACGCCCTTGAGTGAGCAAGTGTACTGTGTGGCCCTCACATTCAAAATGACTGAGCAAGTAGAGCAATGAATCTGTACCAAGTTTTGTGTTAAGCTTGCACATTCCTCCACGGAAACTACTCGGATGCTTCAGAAGGCTACAGCTATGGGCAACTGGTGATCTGCAGCTTCATCATGACAACACGCCCATTTATGCATCATGTCTTGTTCAGGGTGTTTTTGGCGAAACATCAAATCACCCAGGTGACTCGGCCCCCCGCTACATCCCAGATTTGGCACCCTGTGACTTCTAGCTTTTCCCAAAACTAAAATCGCCTTTGAAAGAGAAGAGGTTTCAGACCTTAGATGAAATTCAGGAAAATACAATGGGGCTGATGAAGATTGGGAGAACTGTGTGAGGTCCCAAAGTGCCTGCTCTGAAGGGAACTGAGGCATCATTGTCCTATGTAAAATGTTTCTTGTATCTTCTTCAATAAATGTCTTTATTTTTCATAGTACATGACTGGATATTTTTTTGGACAGACCTTGTATACATAAAATGGAATATTATTCAGCCTTAAAAAGGAATGAAATTCTGACTCATGCTACAACATGGATGAACCCTGAAGACATTATGCTAAGTGAAATGCACCAGATACAAAAAGAACTATTTTATGATTCCACTTACATGAGTTACCTAGAATAGTAAAAAACACAGAGAAAGTAAAACGGTTATTGCTAAGGGCTGGGGGAGGGATAATGGGGAGTTATGTTTTTTATGGTCTTTTTAAATTTTATTTTTTTATTTTAGAGAGGGGAAGGGAGAGGAGGAGAGAAACATCAATGTGTGGTTGCCTCTCAAGCGCCCCCTACTGGGGACCTGGCCCACAACCCAGGCATGTGCCCCAGACTGGGAATAGAACCAGAGACCCTTTGGCTCATAGGCTGGTACTCAATCCACTCAGCCACACCAGCCACAGCAGGAGTTATGTTTTTAACGGGCATTGAATTCCAGACTGGAGAAAATGAAAAAGTTCTGGAGATGAGCAGTGGTGATGACTGCAAAAAAATGTTCATGTACTTAATGCCAATGAACTGTACACTTAAAAATGTTTTAAATGGACCCTAGCTGGTGTGGCTCAGTGGACTGAGCACCAGCCTATGAACTGAAAGGTGGTCAGTTCAATTCCCAGTCATGGCACAGGCCTGGGGTTCAGACCAGGTCCCCAGGCGGGGGAGTGAGAGGTAACCAACTGCTATATCTCTCGCACAATGATGTTTCTCCCCCTCTTTCTCCCTCCCTTCCCTGCCTTCTAAAAATAAATAAATAAAAATAAATGTTTTGAATGGTAAATTTAAGTTATGCACATTTTACCACATGCACACACAAACTATGGCCTAGATTTACCATTGTCTTTTATAAGAATGTCTAACATTTACTGAATAGTTACTATCTGCCAGGCACAGAGAAGTAAAAGGTCTTACAATAAGTCAGTGGTAGAGAAATTTGAACCCAGGACTTTCTGACTGAAGAGTTATACTTTTAATCACTACAGTGACCAGAAATTCTAGTTTAACCAAAGAAGGAAAGCTTTCAAGTAATTAAGTGAAAAATATCCACTAATAGTAGTACCAATACTAGACTATTTTCTCATATCCAGACACGAGTATTCGATTTCTGCATAACACTGAAAATGGTTAGTTCTGAGAGAGACTAAGACAGAGAGAGAGAGCAATCAACCAACCAAAGCTTTTCAGAATAATGAGCAAAAGCTAATGTGGCAGTCTAGGCAACAGGTGGAAGATGTGCTAAACAACTCCATTAACAACAAAATTAAAATGCCAATTTCCAAAGGTTTCTTCAGTTAATTCATAAAGCAATAAAACAATGAGTAAAAATCTCACTGCCCTTTAATAACTCTCTGCACTATAACAGTACCCCTCGTACAGTCTTTTTCATACCATCAACCCAACTGAATCCAGAAGACAGCACAAAAGTCACACATAACCACAGACACTTTTGTTTTGGTACAAGTTCATCATAGTATAATTTACTTCCTCTGTGAATATTATTAGGTATTCAGCTAGCCAGAATAGAAAGTTTAATTTGAAAATGAAGGCTGCCGAGATTCCAATCTTGGTTATACCCTTTTGTGACATCTACCATTCTGTATTTGACAAAATTGGGAAGCTACAATTTAATACCAGACAGACATCGAAGCCTTGGTAGTACAAAGTCATGCAACAAAACGTGGATACACAGTAATCCATTAGATCTCAAAGAAACTTTTTCACTGTTATTTAGACTAAAACATCTTATTCCTTTGAATTCTCAAGGTTTCTTAAAGACACACTAGCTATTTTTAAGATGCTGCTGTCCACTGCAAAATAAAGCTATAAAAAAATCTTTTTCCTTCACCCATATTCTTTGAAAGCCTTTAGTTCAATATTATGCATTATACAGAATTCAACTGGGAAATAGCTCTCCAAGCAGAAGGTGAAGAATTAAAAATAGCCTTGGTTAGTGTGGCTCAGTGGATTGAGCACCAGCCTGCTAACCAAAAGGTCACAGGTTCGATTCCGTCAGGGCACATGCCTGGGTTGTGGACCAGGTCCCCAGCTGGGGGCATGCGAGAGGCAACCAACTGATGTTTCTCTGTCTTTCTCCCTCCCTTCCCCTCTCTCCAAAAATAAATAAAATCTTTAAAAAAAAACAACTTTTTAATGCAGGCTAATGAAAACTTCAGATTGGATCTTAGTGCAATAAGAGACCCATTTTCTAGTTTCCATTCATTTGGCAGAAAATATCTGGATTTAAAATACTCTAAAAGAGCAAAATGTTCAAATTCACAGTGCACTCAGCAAAGGAACTGAGCAATTCTTTACGACCTGAATTACGAAATGAGGGAAAAAATGACATCAGAGTAACATTAATTTACTCATGGACACTTATTATAGGCTAAGCTCTAGTACCTGGGAAGAGTGTGATGTTATTCATATCAAAATAGAACTCAATATAGGCTCTTCTAGCCAACCTGCCCTGGGCAGTAGCAATACACATGACCAACTGCTTCCCTCTCTTCTATAACAACACATCAATCTAGTCATATAAATGTTAAAGAGTACTTAGAAACCCCACCACCACCAAAAAAAAAAAATGTTATCCTGTTGGAGAAATATTTTCAATATTTTTCACTGGCAGTTCAAACTATAAAAGTTTTGAATTCGGTGGTGAACACCACTCAGGTAACCTTTATGTCTTTAAATGATATACCAACAAATACCTCAAAGTTTTGTTTTGTTTTAATTTCAAGACCTACATACCACCTTTAAAAAACTGAAAAATAAGAAGTATTGACCTTCTCTCCTCTGATCACCAGGTTTGTCTGTATGTCTCACAGAGAAAGAATCGTGGGCTTTACAGATCTCTTACTGTGATACAACCATCTTAACAAAAAGAAAGGGTTTCTGCTCACTCGCAAAAGTTGAAACCTTATTCTCCTGCTTCTAGCAGGTTAGATGAAAGAAGGTGGGGGCAGCAGCTCAGTTACATTATCCATCTGGGAACTCAATGAAGGTAGGGCCAAGTTAGATAAGCTGTGCCACCTGCCTCAGAAGATTCGGGGGGGGGGGGGGGGGGGGGGGCAATGCAGTGAGGTTTCAGTGAAGTTTCTAAAAAAATATCTGGCCTAATGTCACCATACTAGTTCTCTGGAAAACCAGCACACAAAAGCAGTCAATTCCCTCATTCCAGAGTTGCAACCCTCTAAAAAAATTCAACCCACAGAGGAACTACAGGGAAGCAGAATAGCGAAGTGCAGTATTCTCAGGACATTCAGTGAGATTACTAGTACTCTAAGATGATCTTTCATAGTCAAATAATTTTGAGAAGTTCTGCAACCTTTTACCATCCCCAATGTGCAATGCATATTCAGACCTGCAAGGCTATGGAAAGTCATGTGGTAAAGAAATCTGCCTTAGCCCTGCCCAGTGCGTGGCTCAGTTAGTTGGAGCATCATCCCGTGGATGGAAAGGCTGAGGATTCGATTCCTTGGTGAGGACACAATGCCTTGGTGAGGACAAATATGAGAAGACAACCGACTGATGTTCTTGTTCTCCCTCTCTCTCTCTCCCTCCCTCCCTCCATCCCCCTTCTTCTCTCTCTAAAAGCAATGAAAAAAATGTCCTCTGGTGAAGATTTAAAAAAAAAAAAGGACACCTGCTTTAACTTAAGCCAGAATTTTTCTAAACCCTATTTGATTACGTAACTTTTTTTTTTAACATAAAACCTATTAATACTGAGAACTATCTTTTTTTTTAAGGTAAACAAAACGCTATAAAAAATGTTAGGAGTATACGATCACAACTTCTACAGTCAGTCAGAGTTGTTCGATATTATTGGATTCACCACTTTTATTAATCTGTGAGATTCCAGCAAAGTGACAACCTCCCTGGATTACGTTAAAAAGATCTCCCTTTCAGAGTTACTGTAAGAATTAAAACAGTAAAAAGCCTTACACAAAGAAAGTGCTCAATAAATGAGTTTACATTTACATTTTTAAAATTCCCTTTTAGTTCTAAAAGTTGAAAAAAGTGCAAATTTCTTTTAAATCTGAAAATATAGAATTCATGACTGAGGGACTCCATGAGAAATGTAACTTCTCAGGATTCTGCAACCTTTTTATCCACAAGGATATTGGGAAAGCCTTTAAATTTGCCACATTTAAGACGACATACAGGAGTATACAACACCTATTGATGACAATGAATATGAAGAGAAAACATGTTGTAGAAGAGTATTTATGGCTTCAATGATAGAAAAGGGCCTCATCAATATGAGGAAAAATGACTTGAGGGAAATTAAGCTTGTATCAGCTCAATAATTAACAATTGTACAGTGCTTCACAGTTTATAAAGTACCTTTATATGTATAATCTCCTTTAACTTACACAGAAACCTAGTAAAACAGATAAACCAGTTACTGATCTTTATTTCTCACCTGAGGAAACCATGGCCTGGAGACTTCAAGTGACTCAACCAAGGTCACACAGATGATAAATGGCAGAACTAAGACTATTTTTGCTCTTTTGCCTCCCAGAACATAACGAAAGGAGCATCTTTTAAATGTATGTAGCATTTTTTCAGCCCACAGGATTATTCGTATTTTAAAATATTTTTTAAGTGACAGGCACCATGCTAGGCACTGGAGACACAGTAGTAAAAAGAAATAGTATCTTTTTCTTTCAGGACGTTAACAGACCACTGGGGAGAGACAAACAATATTTCTAAACTAGAGTGAGCAAAGGAGAAAGCAGCATACCTAAGTCCCTGGGCAAGTCAGAGAAGGCTTCTCAGAGAAAGCAGCATTTGAAATGAAATTTGGGAGCTGAGCTGGGAACGAAAAGAACTGTTATTTGCTCATGTCTATAAACTGGAGGGAGAAAATTAAGGCTGGATATAAAGGTAAAGGCCAAAATTATAAAGGGCCTTGAATACTACCTAAAGTTTAATATTTTACCTTTAAATGATTGGAAACTGAGTACTTTTGAGAAAGGGAAACAGAACAATCAGATCTCTGTGTTAGACCATTTTGAAGACAATGTGATTGAGATATTAAAAGGAACAAGACTAAAAACAGAGATATTCCAAATAAGTGTTGCTGTGGGGATCAACTAGAAGATCAGCAATGGAAATACAAGAAAAGGTATAGATACAGAAATATTTAGAAAGTAATGGATAAGAAAGAGAGCTGACAAGAATGCTCACATTTTTGGCTTAGGTGGCTCAATGAATGACAGAAGGGGAGCAAATGATAAAAATGTTTAGTCTGAGGTACCAATGGAATAGAGGTGGCTATGTCTAGCACACAATAGACATCTGGAAACAAAGGACTAGTTTATGAGAAATGTGATAATATTTATGTACATAAAGATTTTTTTTTTCAGTAATCAAGGATTATTTACCATTTCAATGGGAAGGCAACTGTTATATAATCATTATTTGTATAATGCTTCAAAGTTCACAAAACATTTTAAGACATCATATGCTTACTGTATTTCATACTTTCATTATAAACAAAGATAAGGTTAGGAAAACAGTTATCATTCCTATTTTGATCAACAAATATTTTAGTATTAACTATATGTCACATTAGGTGCTATACTAGGCATTAAAAACAAAACAAAATAAATCCATGCCTTCGCAGACTTTATATAACAGGAAGGGAACCAAAAAGTAATAAATGTAACAAATAAGTATGCTATAAAGTTATAAGTGCTATGAAAAGGAAAATAGAACAGGGAAGAATGAGATGTGAGGGATGGTAACTGAAGGTATAATTTCAAATAGGGGTAGACATTTAAGCAAAGACTGGAAGTAAGTTAGAAAATTATTCATCTGTATTATCTCCGTGGGAAAAACTCGCTATTTCTCACTTTTTCACTGGAGGGAATAGCTAGTGCCAAGGTCCTAAGATAAGGAGTGTGGCTGATATAGAGATTGGCAAAAATATGTTTATAGCTGTATACAAACAAATAATACATTAACAACTAACACAAGAATAAACTGTTTCATGTACTCCCAACTGTAAATCTACTTTTGCCAACCCCTGTGTTTAAGGAACAAGTCAATGTGGCTGGAATGGAATGAGCAAAGAGGAAGGACGATAACCGATCAAAGAAGAGTGGAGAGAGCAGGCAGATTTTGTAAGACCTTCTACGCCACCGTAAGGACTGGTTTTTACTCTTGAGAGAAATGAGAATTCAAAAATTATGAACCTTACCCAAAGTCATATAGCTAGTAAGTGGCAAAGCAGCTAGGATTTAAACCAGGATTTCTAGACTCTTTACACCTCTGTTCTACTATTCCAATTTGCCACTTATTAGCTCACAACCTCCGTCCCAGGAAAGTCTAAATTTAAATGCTCTCAAAAAGCTAATTTTATAAATACCTTCTAGGTAAGAGATACATAAGCTCTCCAGTTAACATTTCTAATCCCTCATAACCATAATCGGAATTTACTAATCCTAATGCCTAATTTAAACCCTACTAACATTGCAGCCTATATTCTAGGAGATTACAAATCCCACCTTTCCCCCAATGAGACAAGATCAAGAAAGCTTTGATCACAAGGCTTAAGGCATGACTTTCAGGTTTAAGTAACAATAACCTGAATTATTTTTAAAATGTATACTAGCCAGATGTGAAAAGCAACAAGAGAATGGCTCAGGAAGTATTGTCATTTCCCTTAATAGTTCATTGGTTAGTAGTAATAACAATTATGTTGTCAAAGAAGCTTTTGCAATTACTAATGACTCTCTGAGGTCTGGGATCTGACCACTTCATACCTCAAAAGTAACAAAATAGCCCTTCGACTGGTATGGTTCAGTAGGTATAGGTAGGTCGACATCCAGCAAAGTGAACGGTTGCCAGTTTGATTCCCGGTTAGGGCACATACCTTGGTTGAGGTTTCAGTCCCTGGCTGGGGCACATATGAGAGGCAACTGATCGATGTTTCTCTCTCACATTGATGTTTCTCTCCTCCCTTCCCCTCTTTCTATAAAAAAATAATTTTTTAAAAAATTTAAAAGATTTTATTTATTTTTAGAGAGGGGAAGGGAAAGAGAGGGAGAGAAACATCAATGTGAGAGAGATACATCGATCAGTTGCCTTTCGCACACCCTCAATTGGGGACTTGGCCCACAAAACAGGCATGCACCCTGACTAGGAATCAAACCAGTGACCTTTCAGTCTCAGGCTAGCACTCAATCCACCGAACCATAGCAGTCAGGGCAAAAAGTAATTGTTTTAAAGTAACAAAAATATGTTCTTATTTATCTGTTGTTTTGGGTACTATAACCCAAAACTCTTGACAGTTTCTTGCCAGCTGATGGCTTCTTAAGGCAAGGGAAAAGATCATAGGATTCTGAGAGAGACACCCTCTACAAAGTATATATATGAGACAGGTTGAGCCCTTAATGGATGAACTCAAACTATATAGGAGTATTTCACATATCCATAAGAGAGAAGGTAAAAGATGGAACATGAAGAGAGAGCAAGCATTTCAATTCAGATTTACTCTTCAGAGGCTTTCAGCATTGCTACACAAATATAGGAGGCTCTCGGCTTCATGGACCCTGGAACCACCAAAGTCCCCAGCCAGTAACCTATAGAAAAAGCATCACAGGGATTACTAAGGTTAAACCAAATAATATGGCTAACAGAAGCTTCCCTCTCCCCCACAAAGGCCAGTCCTTTTCAACAGAAATTGAACTTCCTTACGTTATCTTTTCCCAGGCTTAGCCAATGCAAGGGAACTGCAACTTTGTGTGGCATTGTCTGATAGGTTGCATTTTTTTCTGAACAAGAAGTGGACAGCTTTACGCCAAGACTAGATTTATAGTCAATGGGGGAGGGGGTTCCCCTTCTCCTTGAAACTGCCTCAGAAAATGCCCAACTATTGTGCCTTGATACGAAATGAGGCAGGGCTTTAAGTACTGCAAAGGATCTGGAAAAGAAAGTCCCTCAGTCCAAGTTATGGTTCAAATCTTATAATTTCTATAGCATCTGTTTCAATCAACCAAAGCTGGTTTGGCTTTCTTAATAAGCCAAAGAACAGGAGCACTTTGAGCTGAGTGCAGAGGGGCTGCTTGTCAGCATGACTCCCAGTGGGGTGGCTAACATGGAACATGGTCCAGAGTCTAGAAACCAGGACAGCACAGACGCTGTTCCCCTACACATGAACCTTCAGTTTGGTGGGTGGAGATGCAAGGAAGGAAAAAATCAGTAAACTGAAACAAGAGAACTGGTATACATACAAGATGCTGCTTAAAGCTAGTATGAATCTGGAGGTCCCAGCATATGATTAGGATACTATTACTGACACACTGACCCTTCATCCACACTGCTGTTCTCTAACCAAACCTAGAGGCCAGGCCCAGGGAGAAAAAGGTGGGGGGCGGGGGACGGGGGGGGCGGAGGCATTTGCCCCAAAAAAGGGAGGGGGCCACACATAGGCTTTTGAATATACTTTAAAACTATGAGGTTCAGACCAAATTTCTCACATCTCTCTTCCCTACCTCCCTGTGGCCTTATGCTAAACATAGCAATAAAAGTTACTGCCAGAACTTAGATGTGAAGAGCTGATGGGGGAACCTGGTTTAACATTGTTCCTAGACAAGTATTTGAACACAGCCTCTACTCAGACCCTATTTGGACTGCCTCTAAACAGGAAGTTAACAGACATCACACACAGTCAGGGAAAGCAAACCACAGTGTGATAAAATAAAGATGGATGCTGCTGTCAGTTACAAATCACTCCCACCTCACGGAAAGTGTTCTCAAGAAAGAAAGAAACAGAACAAAAGTCCTAAGCTTCACCTCTTCTCAAACTGGGTCACTCAGGTCCAGCCTTTTGATTTCTGCTGATTAATACTTATCTTCTTCATTCTTCACTATGACGACTGTCACTGCCACTAGACTAAAAGCTACATTCCTCTAAAAATAGAAGACGGCACTACCAGATCAGTACTCTCATTAACTCATTGTTCATTCAACCTTTTTGCTCAAGAAGCCCAAGGAAAGACTATCCTTGACCCAGCCCAACCTAGGCAGTCAGGGACTGGAATCAGTCACAAAAAAAAAAGCAGCACCATTTCCAACAGGTGTGAGCTTTCCCTCAAAATATGCTGAGCCCCTCCTTAGTACCACCTTTTAGCAGTTCCAGAAGTAGCCTCCTTCCCAATCAAGTACCAAAAGAAATGCTGCTCTAGGACAATACTCTTAATCGAGACTGCTCCAGAACCAAAAATATAAATCCAAGTGGTTATACGACTTCCAGGAAGAGTCAGTGTATCAAAGAAAAAGCAATAGTTACCACTAAACTCTCAAATACCTGAATCTCCAACATACAGACACCATGTTGCTGCTAGAAAACCACTAGCAGGTATCTACGCTGAAAAGGGGACTGGACCGCTGAAGGACAGAGGTGAGAGGCAACATTTCTTTTCATTTTGTATCACATGTATGCAGAGTCTACTCAGAAAATAAACTTTTAGAGAGAAAAAATGTTTCAAAAACTCAAAAGCATCAGCTCTCCTCCAACATGTATCTGTTAAATCTTTTACTCTAGCTGCTGCAAGTCCAAATCTCTGTTGCAGTCTGCTCTTTTGCTTCGCTGAAATTTACTAAGTATCTCCCAGCTCTCTCGGGCACAAAAGGCCTTCAAGTAATCATTGATCAGAGATGAGGGAACTGGCTGAGAGGCTACCTGATTCTCCAGAAGACGGTAGAAGAAAAGGTTGAGAGCAGGCACCCACCCACCACAATGCCTCCATCTCCAGCTCAGAGCCAGCCCTATGAACTAACATCTTGTGTTTAGAGGTAAGCTGATGCTGGGAAAGAGTCCAAAGAGGCTACCATACCTGTATGAGAGGGGAAAGGTCCCGGGCCAGCGAATGGCACCCAAACCTCTGCGCTCACAGGAGTGGCTAGCTTGATGAAATTGAGAGCAGAGAAGCAAAAAGTACTCTAAGTCCCGACTGGCTAGGGAAGGTTAAGTTCTAGTTCCACAGACCCTCCGGCACTCAACTGGGATACAGATCCAGTGTGTCCCAGAAGCCCAGCTGAGGAGAGGGGTGTTTAGTTGCTCCAGAAGATAAGTATCCACACAAACTAAGGCAATTCCCTTCTCCTGAGGGAGAGCGAGGGAACCGTGGACGGCGAAATAAAGGGGTCGGGTTCTGTGCTGCTGATCTCCTTACCTAAATAAATTATCTCGTGTTTCCTTCACCCTTCAGGATCCCCCATTTGTCCCAACCGACGCCAAACACAAGACTGAAAGCTGGGAGCGGCCCCCGCACCCTGAGGGCACCACTGGGGGTGGAGAGTTGAAAGGGGGGGCGCGTGGAGAGGAAAGGAGGGGAGCATGGCGGGCATGAGGCAGTAAGTGAAAGCGGGGATGGCGGGGGAAACGGGACGCGAGGGAGGGGAGAAAGAGTAAAAGGAGAAGGAATGAAGGGACACGAGCTGGGGGCGCGCCAGGCCGAAGTGAAAGACCGGGGCGCGCGCACGGAGCGGGGGGAGGGGATGAGGTGAAGTGGGAGCGCGAGGCGGGGGCGCGCGGTGCCGGGGTGGGGGGAGGGGGACGCAAGGCGGGGGCGCGCGGGCGGGCGTCGGCTCGCGGGCGCTTCCCCTCCCCCGCCCCTCCACCTTTCCCTTCCCCCACCTCCGCCACCACCGCCTCCTCTCAGCCTCCCTCCCTTTCTCTCTTCTCACCGCCCCCGGGCGGGCAGGCGGCCAGGCTGGCCTAGGCCAGAGCTCCTCACCTGGCGGTGGCGGTGTAACTCCCGGCTAGCTCGCCTCCTCAGGCGGCGGCGGAGGCGTCGAAAAAGGAAGAGGCGATGGCACAGTGGGTTCCGGACCCCGCTGACGGGACCAGGGTTGGGGGTGAGAGAGGGGGGCGGGCCGGACCGGGCGGGCGGGCGGAGCAGACACTGCGGTACAGACGGGGGCAGCGGCGGCGGCGGCGGCGGCGGCGGCGGCTGCACCGGCGGCGGCACCACACAAACAAGGACGCTGATTGGGCAGCTGCCAAGCGCCTCGGCTCCGCCTTCTCCACACGCCACGACGCCCATTGGACGACCTAAGCCGGCCTCCCCGCCCTATACTTCTAGGCTATACCAATAGGAGGGGGGATGCCGAGACTACACCCCACCTTTGAAAAGTGAGTGGCTGGTGAGGTGATGATTGGCGTACGTCAGACCCAATCCTAAACGGAAGAGGGGGATGGTCTAGTGGGGGCGCGTTAATGGGTACCTCGGCCAGTCCCAGACACATCCGGGTCTTCAGCAGCCCATTAAGTGTCGGGGGTCAAAAAATCGCTTCAGGCTGCAACTTTACCTTGGAGACGTTTTGGTCCCCAGGCAGCCGCCGTACCCCTGTATCCCAAAACCGGTATTCCCTTTTGGCTAGCTCTCATTCTTCCAATTCTAAAGATGGAGACTGGGGAACAGCGCTGGGTGCTGCGTTAGGTGGTGTTTCATCTCGACAGAATCCACGAATTTCACGATAGAAATAGCTTTAGGCGCTTGGGCCTTGCTGTCTATTTGGGGCGTGGCCTGTCTCCGTTTGCCAAAGGCCTTGAGCTTCCTGGTCTTCATCGTACCCAAGCACGGTCCTGTCGTGGCTAAACCACGACAGCAGAAGAAAAAAGGCAGCTAGCCAGATTGCTGAGAAATTACGGTGTGCAAAGACTTCCTACCTCCTTCTCTCGGGATCTGGTCTGGTTAGGGACACAATGAAGGAAACAGCCTCCCACCCTACCCCACCTAATCAACTCAAGAGCAAACTCCTCTTGCTAGCCTCCCTACTTCCCCTAAGCTGTTAGGCCCACCTAAACTTTCTTAGCATTTCTCCAGCACCTCGCGGATAGAGAACACGTATCAGAGTGTACTGAGGGAATTATAATAGCTAACGTTTGGGGAAAGAGACTGTGCGAGGCACTGTGCTATATATGCATTATTTATTCTTTTAATAGCTTTACGTGGATTATCTTATTCCTTATAACTGTGGAGTAATTACTGTTATCCTCATTTTACAGATTAAGAAAATGAGGTACAGATCAAATGACTTGCCCAAAGTTACACATGCTAAGTGGCAGAGCTGAAGTTTGAATTCAGGTAGATCAAGAAACAAGCTCTGAGAAGTTAAGTAGCTTCCAAAGGTCAGACAGCTAATTAGTAGCTAAGCAGTGGTTTGAACCCCTGAAACAACTGGTTCCAGAAGCACTAGAACATGTTTTTCAAATCTTTTAGATGTCATGCTCTGCAAGGGAAATTAAACTAATGAAGGACCCTGAAGACACACACACACACACACAGGTGTGCCCCAGTTCTTATTTCAAGTGGGCAAAATTCTGTTTTATTCTAGTATAGTGTCCAGGTGAAGAACACGGTCTCTGGATTACCTGGGTTTGGATCTTTGCACTACCTCTTACCAGCTGAGTGATTCGGATACAAGTTAATCTCTATTCTCTATGCCTTAGTTTCCTTTTCTGTAAAGTGGGAATGACTGATAAGAATACCTGGCTCATAGGGTAATTGTGAGGATTATAAAATAGTCCATTTTAAATGCCCAGGACAATGCCAAGGGTACAAGTAGTACTCGATAAGCATAATAAATAGTAACTGTTAAGGGTTTTCCTCACTCCTCCAACAATTTCACTCTCTTAGTTCAAAATTCAGCATCTGTTCGTATTCTACTGGTATTCTACTGGTAGCAGTTGTCTTGTACTGAAATGAAAATTATTTCTCTACCAACTCCCTAATTTTAATGCTTTCACTGACTGTTATTTAATACACACGATTGAGGACCTATTGTGTCATCAGATACTCTTCTATGTACTGTAAATGAGATAGGCTATAGCAGTAAATGAGATAGTCATTGCCCTCATGGAAGGTACAGTCCTCTTTGCCTAACCTGCTGTTTTACCCATGATCAGTCCAGTGCATTCCCTGCTGTCTGAAGTGCCATTCTTCAAGGGTTGTGAGGAGACGTAAGAAATGTTGGTGAAAGATACCAACCCAAAGAAGATACCAGTGAGGCCTGAGAAAATGCCTTCTAACAAAATAAAATCAAGCCATGAAGGGGGATTTCAATATGGAGTGATCAAGTTCCAAAGAAGACTAGTGATGCCACTGTTGTAGTGGATAAGCAGTCTGTTCATTTGCTTTTTTTAAGATTTTATTTATTTATTTTTAGAGAGAGGAGAAGAGAGGGCAAAAGAAAAGGAGAGAAACATCCATTGGTTGCCTCTTGCACATCCCCAGCCAGGGACCTGGCCTGCAACTCAGGCATGTGCCCTGACTGGGAATTGAACAAGTGACCTTTCACTTTGCGGGACAACGTCCAACCAACTGAGCCATGCTTGTCAGGGCTGTTCATTTTCTTTTTGAAGCTAACATTTATTAAGTGTGCTTAGCATTTTATATGGCTTACAAGGGGGGGATCCAAAAAAACCCAAAATTTATTTATAAAAAGTTGTGCATTTATTCTTACATGTTTAAACTTCAGTCACCTTCAAAGTACTCTCCATTTTGTGCAACACACCTATAGAGATGTTTTTTCCACTGCTCAAAACAGTTTTTGAACTCGTTGATTTTGATGCCTTTTAGTGCTTCTGCCGTTCTTTGTTTCACCTCTTCCACTTCAGCAAAACATTTCCCTTTGAGGACTTTTTTCATCCAGGGAAACAAACAAAATGTCACTCAGCGCAAGATCTGATGAATAGGGAGGGTGGGGCACAGGAGTCATGCCGTTTTTGGTTAAAAACTACAGAACACTCAGCATGGTATGGGTAGGTGCACTCATAAATCATACATCATGAAATGGGCAAACAAGTTGAGTCTTCAAAGAAAATTCCTTGAAACCGAACGCAGCCTCTTACAACAACATCACTGGTACACTGAAACAGATGAGTTACTGGAACACTCATCTAACAGGGGAAGCCTGTACTACAAGGAGCTACCCTCCGGAAGATAATTCTGTCCCCCTTTGCATATAATTAATCTTGAAACAACCTCCCCAATTTGCATATAAGCAAAAACTGAGGCATAGCCGTTAACTTGTCAGATATAATAAAATTATCAAGTGGCAGAGACAAGATTTAACTAAAAATTTTCATACCTGAGCCTATAAAGTCTGGGAAGAGAAATTGAGCCAGGTAGTATGTGCAAATCCTTCCCTTCATACAGCTCCCTAAGCCACAAGATGGAGAGATATCAGATGACACAGTGAGTACTTTATTACTGAAATTCTCAAATACTTGTATTCTTGTGGTTAAAGAATTCTATAATTTTGCACATCTGACTGTAGACCTCTAGAAGGAAGCCCCAAAATGAGACACATAAGCTGGAAGCAGGGTTGATTACCATTAATGTTTGTGAATCAAGTGGCACTCTACACCAATAAGATTGTATGGTCTATTAAGGTAGGGACCAAGCCCTAAAATTCTCTCCAATGCCATGGTTTAGCACATTGCTGGGTACATTAAACTCAACAGAAACTTCTAATTTTAGGAAGGCAGTGGCTCCCTTGCAGAAGGTCCTTGAGGATGATAGAAGGAGAGGTTAATTCTGGGGAATGAATTCTGATCAGAACCTGGGGTGACATGAGGGTTCCTTCTAAAGAAGGCATTTCGTAGTCCCTGGCAAAACAGATGGCATTTCCTAAGCCCCTGCTTCCCTCCTGTGCAGCCTCTTTAGGACTCTGGAAAAGTGTCCTACCATGTTCAAGACAGTGTGGTGAAGGGTCCCCTGGCTTGAAGGTCCCAAAATTCAGAAGGAGTATTTTTCTCTTCATCCACTGATTTTACCCCCAGGAATGTGCACCAAAGGGTCACGTAAGTTATTTCCACCATTGAGGGAATAACTCCTACCCTCCTTCCCCAAGGCATTTCAGTTTTTTGGCCAATTCCCTTTTGGTAATTGGTTTTGCAGCTCTGTTAGGAGTTGTTTCTGTGTCTATTTCATTATATAGGAAAGAAAAGAATTCTGAGTAGGCCAAAGGGATTAGAAAAATGATGCCTATCTCTCTGATGTCCACATGCAGTGAGCCCCTTAATCCTTATCCCTGTCTTCCTGATGCTGTCCCCGGGCTGAGACCCTGGTTGGAAAAGTACTTCCTCCAGCTAGAACAACCAAGGAGGTCTAGGATGACTGCCAGGGCTCCCAGGATGCATGAGGACCACCAACACCAACTACGGGGGAAAGCGTTTGTCATCCCTGTTGGAGGTAGTGGAGAAGTTGGGAGGGGGAAGCTGGGGGAGAGGAAAGAAGGCAGAGATGAGCTCAGGGCCCCCAGAGAATGAAGTCTTTGTGTGGGGTACAGATGAGGGACAAGGGGGTGATTGTGTGGGAGGGCTGCAAGTGCCACACAGACTGGCACCACCATAGCCAGCACCGGATTCACCCCTCTCCTGCTCTGAGAACTCCTTGTGCCTCAAGGGACCAGTAGCAGACCTGGTCAGGGAAAGCAAGGTGTGCCTGAAGACTGCGAGGGGCGGAAATGTGGAAAGGAGGATGTACAGCCATGGTGAAAAAAGAGGTATTCCTCTTCATGATCCCAGACCCAGGAAACAGGAGGCAGAAGGAAAAAGACAGAAGCAGCTTTTACTACGTTTACAACCAACAAAACTTTGCAAGGAATAATTCTTATTGCACAGTCAGGGCCCTGGATGGGTGAGGCATCCCCCAGGTGGATTGAACAAGAAGGATTAGGACTAGAGGGGGCACCAGTTCTTCCTGAGGGGAGTTTGGGACTCCTCTAGCTCTAAACTCTTGACTTTTAGAGAGCTACAAACCACTGAGCCATGGTGCCCCAGTTCCCTTCTCTTTTTCACCATTCATAATAACCTTATAAGCAAGGGGGCTTGGCTCCAGAATAAATAACTTAAAATAAAATTCAAATTCTAAGGTAGAAAGGCATGGAGAGACCCTTGGACTCCTTCAGCAATTCCAGCGAAGAGGGACCATCCTTGATGGGGAATGCTATCCTTCCCTCTCATTCAAGCCAAAGGCTCAGTAGCTCTGTATCTTTCCAGTTTTTTAAAACAAAAACTTATAAAATGACCAGGGCAGTGCAGATCTGTGAGTACCCTGATTGGAGTTCCTAGTATAGGACGGGGAGAAACAGAGCTGTGCCAACTGCCCCCAGGCCTCCTCCAACATCAGCATGAGCTTAGTGGGCAGGATGGAGACAGGGAATTGTGACTTTTGATAATAGTGGGTACCTCTTCCTGCCTCCCCCACTTGGAGCCTATGGCTGGGCATGTCTCCCAGGCTGTTCCCAACTCCTCTAAGAAAGGAACAGGAAAGCAGATTATCTCGAGAATCCTTTCTCTCTTACCTCCCCACCCCAGGCTGGAAGGGGAAGTTTAAGGATCCCTAGCATTCCAGAGGTGCTCCAAAACATTTTCGGCAATCGATGGCCTTTGGGGTGGGCATCTGTGCCCGTCGCTGCCTCAGCTCTTCCTTGCCCATGCTGCTGGCCAGCTTGTTAAAGGCAGACTTGTACCTCTTGTCGAAGGTTGCTAGGGAAGAAGGTTGAGGGAAGTCAATATATAAGAATTCCAACCCCCCACACCGGGCCCCAGATCCCTAAACTCCTCAGCCCCCTGCCTGCACCCTCACCTATGTCCACGTGGTCCTTGCCCATAGCAGCCATTGTCAGGAATAAGATCTCACGGTAGATGCCCCTGGAGTGGAGGTAGAAGGGCATGAGTGAGAGAAAGGGGATGGAGAGCACGGCACAGGCCAGCAAACTCCCAGATGGGAGCCCCATACCTCTGTAGGTGCAGGCCTGTGGGAGGGGGTCCTAGAGTTTCTAGCAGGAGCCCTATAGCCTTGTGCACCTCATTGAGACCAACATAACGCAGCACCGACTCCAGCAAATCCAGGCTAAGGGATGCAGGTACTGGGCCTGGCCATGCCACCCGTTGGGGGATCTGGCCTGGGTGAAAGGAAGGTAACCAGGATTATTGAGCCCTCTGGGCATGGGACCCACCCCTTCTCACCCTAGGCCAAATACAAGACTCACTGTGGACCCTCCAGAGCACATAGAGAGGTGGGCAGCTGTTGGGGTCAGGGGTCAGGACATCCCACAGCAGCCGCACCTGCACAGACGCTGGATCAGGCATTAGCCAAGGTGATGGGGCCTGCAGGAGGCCAAGAAAAAAGAAACAGTGAAACTCATGGAGGACAGGACATGGACAGAAAGAGACACAGGGACATCACAGGACATAGCCAAAGAAAGGAGGGAAAGGAACTCTCACCCGCCATGAGAATGCAATCTCCTTGAGAATGAGCATTCTTTTCTGTAATCTACTACACTTCTAGCATCTAAAAACTGTGCCTGGATCTATTAGTGCTCAGTAAATACTAGTGACATGAGTAGACAAACATTAACAAATCACTGTCTAAGTTCCAGGCGTTACACAAGGTGTCTAACAATAGCCCTCTGAGGGGAACACTCATGCCATTTTATAGATGAGAACATCAAGGCTCAGTAGTGAAGTAAAAGGGCGAAGAGTAAGACCAAGTACACCTGACTCCAAAACATGTGCTCTTTGTACGGTACCAAGGACACAAAGGACTGAGAGACAGAGAGCTGGGAGATGAGGAGGGAAGCACTCAGGAAGCAGGGACTGCATGAGGGCACTAACCTGGGAGGTTGAGGACCCATCACAGGAGGCCAGCACCAAGCATGGCAGGATACTGGGCAGGCGCAGCCGCTGGAAATACCACAGAAGATTCCAGAAGATAATGGGGTGGGCAGCAGGCAGCTCAGGCAACGCCAGCACTTCACTGCCCTCGTTCTCTACCAGTGACTCCAGCTCTTTACGCAGCACCAGGGGGCTCAGGTATGCCCATGCCCCACCCTCGACCCGCCGGGAGGCACCCTGTTGGGCACAAATAGGGAGAGGGGGAGAGGGCATGTGCCATGGCCCCATCCTCAGAGCCATGCTTCCCACTGAGCTACATGTCCAACATCTTCTGGGATGCCCCTTGCCCTCAATGTCCATCTCTGCCCATTACCACTGGGGGCGCCCCACAGGACAACGCACCCCCATTCTTCATGCCCCTCTGGCCCAGCCCTTACCCCCGTGTGCCCGTTGCAGAGCTGGGGCTCATCCAGGGCAAGGCAGAGCCTGCGGTCACTGAGCACAGGGCCTGGGCCCCCAGGGTCAGGAGCATCTTTGCTGCCATAGGCACCAGCAGGGGCAGGCTTGGGGCTGGGGGCACTGCAGAGGGACAGCAGGAGGGGTCAGGCCTTGAACCTCCACCTCCCTGTCCCACCCAAAGCACTTGCCCTGCTTTGGGCACCTGGGTCGGAAATCAAGAGTCTGGACGCTGAGCAGGGGCACAAAGGGGCAGGCACAGAAGGGACAGGTTGTGTTGAGGTTGGAGTCATCGGGTGCCCAGCCAGCCATAATCTCCTCATCATAGACCAGCGAGTCACAGGCACGGCACAAGGAGCAGCTAGACAGCAGAATCTGCAGGAAGAAGGTCGCAGGAAGCAAGCCCCGCTTGGCTGCGGGCTCAGGAGCAGAGGCTCTTTCCCCAGCCTCTCTCGCCTCCAGCTCCCAGCCAAGCCTCCTTCCGCCTCCTCCCAGGCCCTGCCTTTGACAGAGTGAATGGGTGTGGTGTGTATGTGTGTTCAAGCACATCTGTGTGGGAGGTTATCCTCACTTCCAAGGAAGGTGGCTGGAAAGATCCGGGGGTTTCAGTGAGGCGCTCTGAGGAACGACGAAGGCTCAGGCTGCTGACAGAAGATTCTGAGAGGTCCCACTCACTGCCTAGAGAGGCGGAGCTCTGCCGCGACACAAGAAAGCACGGTCAGCCAATCCCGTGCTCCTCTTCACCGAGGGTGCTGATTTCAGCCACCCCTCAGGGCCCTCTCAGGGGCTCTCTCCCGTTAGTGCTGCCCCTCCCAGGCCTCCCAGTGCTTAAATGCTGGGCCCTTGCTCGCTACCTCAGAGGCAGTGGATCCAGGGCGCTCCCGAGGGTGCAGGAGGCTATCCATGGGGCTGCGGCGAGTTGCAGGAGGCAGGTCGGTGGGCAGCTCAGGTGGGGGAATGCGAGAGGCGGAGGAGCGGCGGGAAGGAGTGAGCAACTGTTGGAGGCGGGCACCCAGTCCTCGTCGCGGGGTGCTGGCCTCATCTTGACGCTTGCTACCTTTGGCCAAACGCCCACTTAGCCCTTCTGGGGCTTCGGTGGACTGGGTACTCAAGGCTGAGCCTGAGTCCCCTGGGCTGCCTCCAGCTGCAAGCTCCTCCCCCATCAGGCTCAGGTCTGAGAGGCTTCCATTGTGCCAATGCGCAGGCGATCCCCGGGGCTCCAGTACCCCCAAGGCCTCTATCACTGTAAGGCAGGAAAAAAATCAGGGAAGGTAAAACCCAGCCCCTCCTCCAGAAATTAAGTCAGCACAGTTCCTGGCTGCACAAACTCTGGCATCACTACCCCTATCATGACAGCACCGTGGGCAAGATTCCCTCAGAGTCTGCAGTCCCCACCACAGAGGGTTGCCCCTCCATTCTGGCTCTTGTCTTCCTCTCTCACTGGCAAACGGTTAGGAAAGCTGACTGGGGTGTTGGTCAGTCAAGGGCACTCACTGTGGGCCACGCCAGCCTCCACAGTGGGCTGTGTGCCTTGGGCACTGCCCAGGCTGCCACTCTTCACCAGGCGCCCCGCGGGTGAGGCCGGGTCCCGCAGGCTTCGCCCAGCCCAGGTAGTCTGGCGATGAAGGGGGCGGGTAGGGGAGAGGCGCTCCCGATAGGGCCCTGCAAAAGACAGGTCAGGACTGAAAGGCAGCCAGCTGGAAACTCAGCCCTCTATTCCAAAACAGAACTCCTTGCACGGACTGGAGTTTGTAAGGTTCCTTGCAGAACTTCATCTCTTTCGTTACCAGCCAAGTTCAGTTGATCCATCACCAGAACACCCAGTGCCAAACACTAGCCACCCTAGCTCTCCATGCCTCTCCTTGCCCGTCACCAATCCCTGCCTACCTGTCTGAGAGCTGCCTGCCTCTTGTGTCGCTGCCTGCTGCTGCTGCTGCTGCTGCTGCTGCTGCTGCCGCTGCCGCTGCCGCCGTTCTCTCAAGGGCTGGCGAAACTGAGCGGCCCCCAGGACAACGTTCCGAAGCTTGGCCCAGCGCAGGCGCCCACCCGGTGTACCAGACGGCCACTTGCTTTCCAGCACAGCCTGCCAAGCACAGTGCCCATCAAGATGGCCTACTTTCACACCCCAACCCTAACCTGACACCTACTGCCTGTCCTGGAGCCCCAGGGACCACTTTCCCCACCAGATCTGCTGCCTGGGACTGTCCTGCCAATGGCTCAGTCAGGAACAAAAGCCCAGAAGAGGAAGTTGGCAGCAGCCACCTCTGAGAGGCGTATAGAGGAAAACCGGAAGCAGGGAGACAATTTGTTTCCAGACTCTACTACTTATAAACTATACAGCTTTGAAGAAATCGTTTCGCCTTTTTTGGTCATTAGTTTCCTCGTCTAAAAAACAGAGGGCAGTTTAACAGCATGGTTACGGACCTGAATTCAGGAGACAATATGCCTGTGTTCATATCCTACCTCCCTAGCTGTGGGACCTTGGACAAGTTACTAACTCTGCAACCTCATCTCCTCATCTGTAAGATGGGGATAATAATTCTTCCACCTCTAGAGGCTGTAGTGAAAATAAAATGATGTACAAGGTATCCTGGCACACTGGCTAGCACTGTTCAGTACTTGCCCACCCTCGTCAGGGCTATTGTGAGTATTGTGAGAAACAAAGCAGCCACGCATGAGAAAACCCAAGGCAGATGCTAAGACACTGTAAGAGCACATGGAAGACACTGCTTACAGGACCTATTTGGATTGTGCAGGCCCAATCTCCCAACAAGAGATTGTTGGCAGGGAGCAGCATCCCCCCATACACACACGTGGCGCATGCCACTGTCCCACCCTAGCCCAAATCTGGTACCTTGTTATAGTAGCCGTAGGTGATGGTGTTGGGCACGATGCCTGCCTGCCGCATCTCCAGCATCACCCGCACAGACAGCACAGGCTGCCCGTAGTGCGAGCAGAGCTGCATCAGCACCCGGTAACACACCTGGTCCAGCAGAGATACAGGGTGTGGGGACTCACTCACAACCCAAACCTTCAGGTCTCGGCAAGCACCTTTCCAGCTTCTCTGGTTCTCACAGGCTTCACTGGCCTCGGGCATCTCCTGGACCTGCCTGAGAGCCACCCATGGCTCCTGCTGATCCTGCCACCCACCAGTCCCTGCTGCTGTCCCCTGATCATGCTCATTCATTCAATAAATGTTCTGGGGCACCTGCACACTCCAGGGCTTGTGCCCATGTTCTCCATCTGCCTTCCCAGGTCTTTAGTGAGTCTCCCTGTCAACAGCACCCACAACTGCACAAGCACCCCTGAGACTGAGCATGGGCACCCACCTCATCAGGCAGCACCACCTTGTGGTTCTCCATCTGGCGGAGCACGTGGTAGGCCGTGTGCAGTGCCTGCACCCGGGAGGGTGCTGACCGCACATAAGCAGGCAAACACAGGAACCACAGCCCGTAGCAGTGCCCCAGCAGGCACCGGGCCCACAGCTCAGGCACTGCTGCAGACTTCTGCGCCACTCGCTGCGCAACCTTCATCTCCTAGGTGGGGCAGGGGACAGACCTGGGTGAATACAATGCCAGGGCAGGGCAGGTCTTAAAATGGTGTGCGAGCCCTGGCTGGTATGGCTCAGTGAGTTGAGCACTGGCCTGGGAACTGAAAGGTCCCTGGTTCACTTCCCAGTCAGGGCACATGCCTAGGTTGCAGGCCAGGTCCCCAGTAGGGGGCGTGTGAGAGGCAACTGATGGATGTTTTTCTTTCTCTCTTTCTCCCTCCCTTCCCCCTCTCTAGAAATAAATAAATAAATAAATAAATAAATAAATAAAATTTTTAAATGGTGTGCGAGAAGCAGTCCCCTCCCTAAGGAAAGGGCTGTGTTTGGCGAAGGCAGGAGGGTTGCTGCACACACAGGGTTCAGCCCTGAGCCCTGGACAGAAAGGCCTAGCCCCTGAGCACGGGCAGATGCCCTGGGTTCCCAGAGAACTCAGAAGACGAAGATGAGGACGATGATGACAATGGTAACAATAGCTAATGTGTTCTGTGCCAGACAGACGTAAACCTCCCGATAACCTTACAGGGTAGGTACTAGTATATGCATCTGGCACGTGAAGAAGCGGAAGCAGCAGCCCTCGGCTGAGCCCAGTGCCTCCGAGGAGCACCTGCTGGTTACCTGTTTGGTACGGCGAGGGGCGGGACTACTAGGGGCACTACGGGACGGGCCTGGCACGGGCAGAGCCCCAGGTTGCTCTTGGGGAGACTCAAACAGTTCAGCCTGTAGCTCTGGAAATCCATCATAGCTGGAAGGGCAGAGAGGCAACATCAGAAGCGGGCAGCACTTAGCTAGCCCACGTGGCCTTGAACAAGGGCCCAAGAAGTTCTCACCAGTACTGGGGAGAGGGTTCGCTGCCCTCTGGCATGGGTGGCTCCTCAGGAGGTGTGATAAAGACGGTGAGTTCACTTCCTGACAGCTCCTCCAGCTCCACCAAGGGTGTTGGCTCAGGTTTCTCCTGCTCTGGGTGGACCTGGGGCAGGACGGTAAGAGAGTGAGCATCAGGACATCGGTGTGGAGCAGGGCCAGGGTGTCCAGAAGGTGGCATCTCCCCAGAAAGCACATCCAGGGGAAGGAGCAAAAGTATGCTGAGGCTCCACCACGGTCCTGGAGGTACAGCTGGGGGATGGAGTCAAGAAAGATGGGATGTATATAAACCAGCCATGTGTGGCTACCAAATAACTCCAGGGGCACCATCCCTGTCACAGACAAGATACAGAGTTGTATTTATAGTGGTCCTGGGGTAACGCAAACAGGCAGGAGGAGAGCAGATGGCAATGGGCACAAAGAGGAGCAACAATGCTCCAAACCTTGTCGACGCAAGAGTCAAAGAACTCAAGAGCAGCATGCCGAGCAGAGCCAAATGAGCACTCCTCGATGAACTGCGAGAACATCTGCGTGTGCAGCAGCTGGGAGTACAGCTTGTGGCTGGAGCGCTCCCGGGACTTGAGGAAGCCTGAGGGGGACAAGAATGGGGTAGGGGAGAAAGGTTACCAGGCTTCCCGGCACAGCCACATCCTTCCTGAAGCCCTTTCCTGGCTCCCTGCCCACTTGGCATCCAAGGCCATCGAAGCCATCCTGTCTTTGGTCCCTCTGGCACAACTACACCACACTCCAAGCTGACTGGTTGAGCTTCCCCAGCACCATGGTCCCATGGAATCCCTTTTGTCTGTCTGTACTCACTCCCTCAGACTGGGGTTTCTCCAAGACCAGTGTCCCTGAGGAGCTCTGGCCATGGGGGTGGCTCACCACTGGCCTCCCTGTGCCCACCCCAAGCCCAAGGCACCAGAGGGCAGGGCCTCAGCTGGTTCCTCTTTGTGCCCTTATTTCCTCCAAGCCAATAAGAGTGTATGGCGCAAAGCTGGTGCCCATAAAAATGTCTGCTGATTGCCCTGGCTGGTGTAGCTCTGTGGACCGAGCGTTGGTCTGTCAACCAAAGTGTCGCAGGTCTGAATCCCAAAGTCAGGGCACATGCCAGGGTTGCAGGCCAGGTCCCCAGTAGGGGGCGTGCGAGAGGCAACCACACATTGATGTTTCTCTCTTCTTTCTCCCTTCCTTCCCCTCTGTCTAAAAATAAAATAAAATCTTTTTTTTTAAACATCTGCTAAGTGAAGGAACAAGAAATTGAGCGGTCTCCAGGTCCCCTAGCCACCCCTCCTGTAATACCCTCCCCAAGCAGAGACAGGTCCTCTTTACCCTGCAGGAAGAAGAGGTTGTCGACATCACGAACCCCCTCAGAGGGGGGCTCAGTGAGTGGACGCAGGAAGTCCCGGTAGCCCTTGAGCAGACAGGACATGAAGCGAAGGAAGGCCCCCTGGACTTCACGCTCCAGCCGGGCTCGGCGGCCGCACACAGCCTCGTAGTCTGTCAGCAGGAATTCCAGAGACGCCTCCTCCTCGGGCCCAGTGTATGCTGGAGACCATGACCACGGTAGCCTGAGACTCAGGGCCAGCCCCCTAAGGGCTAGCCCCTACCGTGCTCTGCACACAAGTCTCCACCGCCTCCAGGCCTCCTCCAGCTGCTAACTGACTTTGCACCAGTACTGACTGAAATTATCCTGAGGTCAGTTTCAAGCCTCCTCAATGACGGGCTCATCTTTGCCAACATATTCAGGAATATTGATTGTATGTCCCTCCCTCTTGCTTAAACTAGAATTTAAATTTCCCTCACTTTCGCCAAATGAAATCCTAACTCTTCTAACTTCCTCTAGCAAGGTCTAGCTCTCCACAGGCCTCTCCCCAAACTGGAGGTTTACAGTCAATGACAATTTCCACCTCCCACCCAGGCTTCTCACTCTGATCCAGCTGCTGGTACAGGTTTGTCAGTGTAGCCAGAAGAACCTTGTAAGGTCTGCGGGGCAGGGTCCGAGGGGAGTGGGGCTTCTTTTCCTCAGTCCTATTAGAGAAGCGGAAGGAAAAAGGGGCCATGGGGTTCCTTGCCAGCCTCCCCCACTTTTTGTCTAAGGCTCCTTTTGAACAGGTACCACTCTATACAGCAGCCCTCAGGCCTCCTCCCTGCAGCCCCCTGAATGAGAACAGCCCTCTTACTGGAACAATGTGTTGGTGTCAAGATCAACACAGATGACATCAGGAGGTGGGTCATGCAGATCGAAGTAGCTGGAGTGGATACCCACAATGAAGGGCACGGGGGCGCTCAGCACGTCGGCCAGCACCAGCGGGCACAGGGGAATGTAGGGGCACTGCCACTGCAGTGGGAAGATCATCTGAAGCAACAGGGGGTAAGGAGCAGTAAGGAGGGGGCTGGGGCAGCAGTGGGGGTCGGGGTGCAGGAGGCAGGGGGGTCATTGACCTTGGGTGGGTGGTGCCTGTTGAGAGAAACTGTTGGAGGTGGGCTCCAAAGAAGAGTCCCTAATGAAAGCTGTATGTCCCTGCACACTGTGCCCGAGAGGAAGGCTGAGGAACCCTCCCCAAGGAAGAGTCCGGGGAGGAATGGGGTAACCCCAAAAAACATTCTGGGAGAGGTAGACTGGGCAAGGGGGCACTCACAGAGACGAGGGCCTCACAGACGCTGGTGAGCAGATCTGGACGCAGCGAATGGACTAGCAGTTTATGCTCTGTGAGCACAGCCAGCAGCAGCGTGATAGCCGACTCAGGGCCCAGGCTCTGCAGCAGCTGCAGGAAGCTGGCACCACTGTGAGCAGCAATACCAAAGTGCAGGACAAGTCACCAGGGGACCCTGGAGACCGTTTCCTAGTCACTGAGCACAGACACCACCTGGGCCCAGCCGACACAGACCTCAGCTGTGCCCGCCTGCCTGGCCCTACCATGTCCTTGGTCATCAACTCCTCCCAACTTGGGCACGTACCTGAGGGGCAGGGGTGAGGATACAGGCTGGCAGAGGAGCAGATTGTCATAGGGAGACATCTGGGCGGCAGAAGAGTCATGGGTCACTATAATGGAGGCTAGCTCCTGCCAACTGCCCTCCTCCCATCCAGCCCCAGCCTGACCTCCGCCCTCACCTGCACCAGGATGCGGGGTCTCTGTGGGGAAGGGAAGGGGACGTTGTGAATGAAGTGGGAGATGTGCCTGGGGGAGAGAGGGATACCAGTCAGAGGCAGATTCCCCAATCTATCCCTGTTCTACCACCACATTCACTCTCCTGGGTCACCTGTCCCCAAGAACTTTATTCCACCCTCACCTCTGCCTTGAGACCTGCGTTAGCCATCAGAGCTGTTATTATATATAGAATTCATGCAAATGAGAGAAGAGATCCCCTTTAAGCACACACAGCTCCTTGCCAGGACATCGCTAGCAAGTGTAGACTGGATTTCTGGCCCCTCTTCCCTTCAGCCAGCGGCACTTTTGCAATGTAGTACAAACACACTATAGCCCTGTCTCCTGCTCCTCTGCCCACCTCCCCGCCCCACACCCCCCATTCCACTCCATCACAATCTCTTCCATCTTTGCTGGCCTCCCGACCCCCTCAGACTCCTTCCCAGTGTCAGGCGAGCCATGCTCACGCTTCCAAGGGCAGGCGGTGGGGGCCCGAGACGGAGTAGCGGTAGAGGAAGGTGAGGAAGGCGCGGAAGGCGGGGAAGGCAGGCCAGCGGGACAGCACAGCAATGGCGCGCCGGCTGCGCACCGCTCGGCCCCCCAGCGCCCGGCCTCGTTCCACAGCGCTCAGCAGGCCCAGGGCCCGTGATTGCCGCTCGGACAGCCCGGCCCTTGGGAACGCCTCATAGAACTGCAGGGCAGCGCCGTACACCTGGTGGGGGCAGAGTAGCAGTCAGGTGGGCCCTGCACAGCTCGCACCCCTTGCCACACTCCACACACCCACCTTATCACCAGCTGCACCCGTCAGCACAAAGGTGGAGAAGACAGGCACCGGGTACTTGGTCTCCGCAGGCCAGCACTCAATAGTGGCCCCCATGGGCAGGCAGAATACAGGCACTGACTCGGGCAGCGGAAATGCCTCGTTGTCCTCCTCTGGGTAGCGGCCCAGCAGCTCTGCACCCTCCGCAGAGTGGGGGGCACCCGAAAGGAGGAGGGTCCATCAGGCTCCAGGGGAAGGAACCAGGGATCCCAGAGAAGGGCCAAGAGGCAAAGGGGAGTTTCTGGGGACAATGAAGGCGCCAGCCAAGAGGCACCAGGGCAGAGGGACATGGAGGGCCAAGGGGTTAGAGGGACAGAAGGGCAACTCACCTGCCTCATACACAAGCGTGTTGGCCTTGGCCAGGCCTACCTTGTAGCACAGGTACACTGCTGGGCCCCACTGCCCCAGACATGGCAAGAGACAAGCAGATACACAGCTAACAAAGGTTTCTGGGGCTCACTTCTTCCACCACCCCCAAGTAGTCTTTTGTCTTTAGAATTCCCACTAATCCCAGTCCCCCATGCCCAGAGTCACTGCTCTGGGCCCATGCCTGCCATTAGAGGCCTTGGGTCTAGAATACCATTTATGCCCAGTGTCCATACCCTCATGCTGAGATGGTGCAGGTATTGGCCCTTGGCCTCAGCTCCACTCACCATGCCAGGGTTGAGGTTGCGGGGCAGTCGGCAGTAAGTATGAGGAGTGCCCTCGCCCTTGCTAGGCAGTACCAGGCACAGGTCAGTGATGCCCAAGGCATGCAGCCCTGCCCCCTCTGCTGCCCGCCGGTAAGTGAGGTAGGTTCGAGGGTGCCCAGGGCCTGGAGGGGCCAGGTTGGCCGAGTGGCTGTAGGGTGTCGTGTCTAGTACTTGAAAGCCAGGCTTGGGACGTTCCTTCCCCTCATACAACACGCTTGGCACAGAGAGCAGAGAGAGATGTCAAATTGGGGGCAGAGCAGAAAGACTCCAGTCCTGCCAGGTCTGCCTACTCAGTCCTACCCGCCTGCCTTGTACCCTCAGCCTCATCAAGCCCTGACCCCAGAGCTTACTTATTGTCAAACTCTGCCCTCCAGAATCCTGTGCCCCTCTTCCACCCTCGTCTCTACTTCTTGATCAGCAGCAACTCCTCAGTCCTTCCCTGGCTCTCATAGTCATTAATAAATGCTAAGAAAAAAGTTACCACTTGCTGACTCTGTGCTAAGTCCCTTTTATGGATGATCTCATGCAGTCTTCTCAACCACCCTATGAGGAGGTATAATTTTCCCCACTTCACAGGTGAGGAAACAGGCCCAGAGGGCCCCAAACCCTGCCCAAGATCACAAAGCTAGCAAGTAGCAACACCAGTACAGGAACACAAACTGGTGTGAGGATTAACTAGACACAACTTTAGTCCCTTCTCCCTGGCCTCTAGCCAGCTGTCTTCCCATTCCCATCACCCATCCTTCATCCCATACCCTACCTCTCCCTGCCTCACCCCAGTCCCTCCCAGTCTTCCCTGGAGCCAGCATGGGTAGGGGCACACACCCTAACTCCACGAGGGGGGGCTTGTCACGGCCTCTGCGGTAGCAGATGACAGGTTGTGTTCCACCCAGGAGCCCAGCACTGAGTTCCAAGGGGTGACCCCCTGCAGAGGCCTGGATGCATGTGTAGCCCTGAGGCACCTCCTCGCCCAGGGCTCTAGCGATGACTGCCACATCTGTGATGGGTTCAGCTGGCCGGGGAGGGCGCAGGGGCCCACTGGGTTCAGGAACCCATGTTTCCTCAGGGATGGGTGCTCCGTTCCCTGCAAGCCCAGCTATCACGAAGTAATCCACCAGCCGGGGGGGCCGCTCCTCCGCCATGGCCCACCCCTCACTCACTGCATCTGGAATGGTCAAATGGGGGAGAGATGAAGAAAGGAAGGCTGGTGTTGCCATGGCAACCGGGGTACTCCTCTTCCTAGTCCTTTCCAGGAAAGGCAGTACCAATGGTCAGCCAATCCTGAACTCTCCCACCTATGACATCACCTAGCCCTCACAGCCCACCACAGCTCCTTAAAGAGCCCAGGATCCCCTCTCGTTGGTACTAGACCTTTCCCTAAAAAAACCAAGCACATAGTTAACCTAGGTTCTGACATCACTTTGTTCCTGTATCCCTTTTAAAGACCCCACCCTTCTTCATCCCCTACCCATACAGAATGGTAACAGGTCACAGTCTTTTCTGTAATGGTCTGCAACTATATCATTAATTTTGGTCATGACATCATGCCAACCTTATAGTCCTTTTAAGGGCTTCTGCCTCTCCAACCCTAGTTATGACATCATAAGAACTTCATGGGTCAGCTGATATTCTTAAAAAGCTCACCTCTAGGTTTTTGTGAGGGCCCCACAAGTGTCCGGAAAGCCCACAAAATCCCCGCTTTGGTGCCCTTTCACCAGACTCAAGTGTCTTTTTTCTTCACCTAATTCCACTACCCCGAAAAAAAAAACTCCAAAACACAAACACACCAAAAAAACCCCAAAACAATGTTCGCCCACCTTCAGTATCCTGGGGCATACCGAGGACAAAAGCGGCTGGGGGAGACAGTCCACACCACCCCATGCCCTCCTCCACGGAGCCCAGAAACAAAAGCAGGCCCACAGTTGGTCTTCAGTAAATGAGTTCTCACCTGCCTCCATGGCCCAACCCCAGAGAGTAGGAGCCCAAGGGTCCTGGGGAGCCCAAAGATGCAGAAGCTAGGAAAGAGCTTGGTGGGTGGCTTGCAGCAGAGGACGGGATGAGTGGGGGTGTTTCAGAGGAGAAGGGAGGTGACTTCCTGGAACAGTGGAGGGGAAGCTGCAGCTCAGCACAGCTCAGCGGAAGTCAGCCTATGGGTGTGTGTGTGCGCGGGGGGTTACTGTTGAAGGTGCCAACACAGCATCATGCCAAGTGGAACCTCAGACTAAAGGACCCCAAGCAAAGTAGAGGAGTCTCAGAATGGCTCCAGGATATACAGTCCTACTTAACCTCCCAACCTTCCCCAGAGAACAGGGAACGAGGGAATCTCATGGAGCCAGGTTTGCTCTCTTCTCAACCTGGCTTCTGGACACACAAGCACGCGCCCACAGACACACACACTCACAACTCTAGCTAAATTTAGCCTGCACGTCTGGAAGGTGAAGCCAGGAGTCACCGTCAGTCTCCTAATTTAGCTCGGGGCACAACCGCATCCCTCACCCACTGCAGGCGAATGGGCGTCCTATGCCCCCCAAGGGAGCAGGCAGGCACCCTTAGGTGGCCCAAGCTGAGTGGCGAGTGGGTGGCCCCAATCTTGTGCGGGACCTGTGCACCAGAGCCTCCCTCGGTCAGCCTGGGAAGAACCCTGCACAAGGCAGCCCTTGCTTCCTAGGAAGGCAAGGGGCACTGGCACCACTCGGGGTCCCAATGACCACAAGGCGACGGGAAGTTCGGGCTGGGGCAGAGGGCGCGCGGAGCGAGACTACTGAGAAAGGGGGCAGGAGCGCCAGTCCGCGGGGGACGTGACGGCAGCAGCGCCAGCGGCCGCGTGACCCGAGCCGGAGGGAGGGGTGCTCCAGTTCCAGACCCGCAGGAGCAAGGGGTTGCAGGGCGCCGGGCGCACAACTCCCCTCCACTTTCACTTCCCCAGGAGAGAGGAACCGGAACCAGATGTGCCACGCCAGAGAACAGCTGGGGGACCTCCCCCCGCCCGACACCCACTCCCTTCCTTCCCCGCCCGCTGCCCCGCCCGGTCCGGCCCCTACCTGCCTGCCCTGCGACTCCCTGGCCGGCCGGCCCGCTGCGGGCGGCTCGGAGGGTGGGCTGGCGGGCCGGCGGGTGGCAGACGGCAGGCTACCCGGCCCCGGACATGGCGCACCCGACTTGGGCGCCACTCCCTCCGGGGCGGCCAGGGAAGGAAGGAGAGGCTGCCGAGGGCGCCGGGGCGCGGTAGATGGAAATCCGAGTGATCCCTGCGTCCCCGCCGCGCTGCGCCACGCAGGGGACTGTGCTGCGGTGCAGCTCGCTTGGACCCCGCGCTCCTCCCAGCTCCCGCTGCGTTGGGGGCTGGGTGCTCCTCCGCGCGCCCCGCTTTCTCTGCCACTCCCCCCCCTAAGGACTGCGGGCGCAGCTGCTCCCCACACCCTCTCTCGGGCCTGCGGCCGTGACCCTGGCGGTGTCTGCCCAACGCCCAGAGGCCTGCAGCGCGACCCCTGGCGGCTGGGAGGGCCCCTTGCATCCAAGGAGCTTCTCACTACTCCGACAGTGCCCCAGGACACTGATGGGGCACCCCCTTAAGTCAAAGGCGCGCTCCTAGTCAGATATGCAGGTCTGGGGTAGAAGACCTAGGCAGTGGACAGCCCAGGTGGCTCCCTCTACTTCCAGGTTTAGGGCACACTGCATTCCCTTTGGGCCTAACCCGTAAGCTCTCGGTTCTCTTTTCTGAAAATGGCAGCTTTGGAAAGAGGAAGAGGACAGGCCAGGACTGTAGGGTATGAAAGAGTAGTAGAGTATGAGGAGGGGCATGACCCTTCTGACTATGCTGGGAGTGGAAGAGAAGAGGGGCGAGGCTAGATGGTCAGAGGGCTAGCAACCCAAGCTGCGGAGAGGCAACCTCTTTAGAATGTGGTTAGCACTTAAGCATCTACAGAATGAATGAGTGAAGAGTGGGGAGGGTGAACTCACACCTAGTGAGAGGGCAGCAATGAGAACTCAGCGATTACCTGAGACCTAGAGGAATGGGATCAGAGGCTGGCCAGATACCACTTCTCTAATTTCTAGGACCTCTAGGCTTAAAAGGGCCATAGAAAAAGAAGGGGAGCACCAACTCAAGACCTAGCTGGTGTGTCTGTTAAATCCTCTCTCATAGGCAGCCCTAGCACTGAGTCCAGCTACCCCTGGAAAAAGCTGAGGTCATTCTCCCAGAAGAATCAGACCTGAGTTGAGCCAGCAGTCACCTCCTCACTTCAACTCAACAGCCAGGCCACAGGGGTGAGGAAGACTAGTAACTCATCTGGCCAGAGCCCCTGTCCCTTGATGCTGCAGCAAGGCCAGAACAGATGGGAGGGCACCTGTGCTGCCATGGGAGCATGAAGCCTGGACCCCCATGTCCAGTGCTGGGTACTAACTTTGAGGTTGCTGGGGGGCAGGGGAGGCCTCCACAAACCACGAGGTGCTCAGAAGACGCAAAGATAGTAACAGATGAAAGGTCCTGTGCCCCAAAGACCCCCCAGTTCCCCAGCCACATCCCAAACAGTAGCCAACCACACAAAGGGTTTAATACAATTTTTTTATTAACATATAATATATTTAATAAAAAATAATATCCACTCTGGCTCTCTCCTCCATTGCAAGGGGAAGAGTGGTGACGAGGGGCTGGCACTGCCCACCCCTGGGCATCCGGAACTAGCCCTGCCTCCGGGCCTCCCCTCTACCCCCTGCTTTCCAACAGGCTCTGACCTCCAGACAGTCGGTTCAAAGTTACAAGTGCTTTAGACCCTCCCTTGAGCTCCCCCAGGCCCACCCCTTGTGCAGAATTCAGGGGTCACCTGGATAAACCCCTTGTTTTTTCTTATTCTTGGGATCCCTCATTCATGTTAGAAAGGGGAGCTGGGGGCAGAGAGTAGTCTCTACTGGCCAGGGGGACGGGAGGAAAGGAACAGTGATGGGGAACAGGGTCAACTGGAGGGATGATGAGTCCCCTCACTGTAGTCTGTCACTGCGGAATGAATCCTCCACAGCAGGATCAGGCAGTAGGGCACAGGGGTCACTCAACATGTTGAGCCCTTCCAGGCCCAGTGGTTCCATGCGCAGCTCCTCCTCCAGCCCCAGTCCTAGCTCCAATCCAGCTGCTGACACCTCGAAGCCAGGCACCCCAGAGAGGGCCACTGCAATCTCCTTAGAGAAACCTGGGGAGGAGTCTCCTGTTGGGCAGAAATGGGTGAGGACCCCTCAATCTCTTGATGTGCCAGCAAATGCATCACTCCCTCCCTCCATCCTCCAAGACCTCCCACACCTCTCACCTGTGAGGATGATGTTAGGCCCTGAGCCATGGCGGGAACAGTGGGTCAAGTTCTGGTGGTTGAGGGCATGGGGGTCCTGGAGGCCACTCACTGATCCCTCACCCCCTAAAAATCCAGACCCTTCAGAAAAGCCAGTGGGATCCAGTGCCAGACTGGCTGATGGACTCTGCATGCTGAACTGCTCCAGCTAGGGACACAGACAGGCCTTGAGCAAGTGGGTCTCAGGACAGGGGGGCCTGCCTCCCACTGCCTAGCCCTGCTAACACATCCCCTCTGCCCCAGGACTGACCCCCACCCGGAACAAAAGCAGAGACAGAGGGAGATGGCAGCAAGCAGAGCAACAGAGGTAAGCACGGGCCCCAAAGTAAGTGTGGGCACCGTACCTGCTGGGACAGAGCTTGTGCGTGCCAGGAAGAGAACGGGTCAAAGCAGTAGTCATCAAAGAGCAAGCTGTGCAGAGATAGCTAGGGGAGAGGGACAGGAAGAAGGATCAAATGCAGGACGAGAGGAGCCCCAAGTTGGCAGTGCCATATTCCCTGGGGAGCGGGAGGATCTTCCAACTCAGACTGCATCAGTGATACCACTCAGGTCATCTGACCCAATCCCAGCCTCTCCCCTGCTTCAGAGCTTGGGACCTGGGTACTCACATTCCCCAGGCTGAAGTCACTCACTGGCCGTTGGTAAGACTGCTGCCCATGCCCACTGGAGCTGGGTGGGTATAGTGTCCCATAGTGTGGCTGCCTGCCTGAGGGCTGTCCTCCTGAGGACTGCACTGAGCAGGCCTGAGAGGGCAGCCCTGGCTGCTGTAGAGGCTTTGGGGTGGGTGGCTGGGCAGGAAGAACCAGACCTGGGGGGCTATATGGGTATGAAGGCAGCCGATGGTCAGTGGGCAGTTTACTGGTGTCCAGGGGGACGCCCTAAAGAGAAACAAGAGAAAAGGAGAAGCTTACCTTTCCGTGTGCCCCCAGGAGGAGCTCTTAGTTAGGGGTTCCCACCCTTGGAAGCTATAATCATCTTCAATACAAACTTGAGAGCATTCCCATGGGTATCCCTGGGATCGGGTGCAACTACTCAAAACTGCTTATCGGAATGAAAGCCACTGACTGAGGCTAATATAAGAATAACTTTGAATCTAGTCCAGAAGTAAACTATTCCTAAACCTTGCTTTAATGATTATTAGCAATCAAGTACTTGTGACACACCTAACAAGTGCTTAATAGTACAACAGTGAACTTGAGAACTGCCATTCTAAAGCCCTGAAAAGGCCAGAGAGAATAAGACAGGAAGGAAACAAAGAGGAAAGGAGGGAGGGAAATTAAGTTCACTCCAGGCTCCGAGAGAGCACAGCCCTTGCCAGGACTGGATCTTAGCCTTTCCTACAGAAAAGGGGACCTGCATAAGATGGAACACAGAACACACATTCCAGGGAAGACTAACAGAGGAGAAGGAGAAAATAGGGCAGAGGAGAGGGAAAAAAGAACATTAGGGTCACAGGAGAGGAGGTACAGGGAGAACAAAAGAAGAGAAGGAAAGAGCTAAGAGTTTTAGCACTGAGGAAAAGCCCTAAACTCAATGAGTTTTTAGTTCTGGTCCCAACTCTTCCTAACATGCTGTCTAAACGTGGGAAAATCACTTGCCCTCTGGGCCCCAGTCTCCATGTCTACAAAATGAAGGAACTGGGCTCCATGATCTGAGCTTCTCTGAGTCTATGAAATCTAGAAAATAAGGGAGATGGAAAAAGGGATGGGACAGGATGGAGTCATGGGGGAAAAAGAAAAGGACAGGAGCTGCCCTGGCTGGTGTAGCTCAGTGGATTGAGCGTTGGCCTGCAAACCAAAGTGTTGCTGGTTCGATTCCCAGTCTAGGGCACGTGCCTGCGTTGTGGGCCAGGTCTCCAGTAGGGGGCGCACGAGAAGCAACCACACATGAATATTTCCCTCCCTCTCTTCATCCTTCCCTTTCCCTCTCTTCAAAAAAAGGAAATAAAATCTTTAAAAACAACAAAAGGATAGGAATAAAAAAAGGAGAAAAGGGAAAGGATAAGCTACCCATGTCAGGCCTGCACTGGGCTAGGCATGGTGCTGAGCAGTTCACATCGTGACTCCCTTTGGTTCTTTACAGTCCCATCCTTGTTTTATAGATGAGGATACTAAGGCTCACAGAAGCTAAACTGCCCACAAGATACTACAAGTAAGAGGTGGGGCCCAGATTTGTGAGAAAGCTTTACCCCCGGGTTTGCACTCTTAAGCCAAAAGGAAACAAGGCAGATAAAAGACGGGGCAGGTAGAGGACAGAGGCATTAAAGGAGATGGATAAGACAAGAAGTGTGGGGAGTAAGAAGAGGTATTTGAGGAAAGGAGGGCGGAAGGGAGAGAACTTAGCAGGAAAAGAGCAGGGGAAGGGAGACAGACACGTAGGGAAGGCGGCCACGCATACCTGAGTGATGGAAGACAAAGTGGGTGACATTGTTGGCGAAAACTGTTTGGGCAGCTGCTGTTGGGACCTTCTGGCGTCGGCTGGGCCCGCGGGCAAACTCAGGGGGCTGAGGGGTACACGGCGGTGGCGGGGGGAGGTCCCAGGGGTAGAAGCTGGGTAAGGGGGGACACCCAGCACGGGAGATGAAGCAGAGGAGGAGGAAGAGGAGGAGGAGAGGGCTGGGGCACTGAGCGAGGGATGACCCAGGGAGGTGGTGGGCAGTGCATGGCGGGCCAAGGAGGAGGCAGGCAGTGAGGGGTGACTGTGGGAGCCCTGGAGCTGGGGCTGAGGACTGCTTAGGGAAGCCTGAAGGTTGGGATTGCTTAGGGAGGATTGCAAGGATGGATGGCTGAGAGGTGAATGAAGTCCTGCAGGCACAGACAAAAAACCAGAGATGCCAACATTACTGATGGGAACTGGGCCCCTTTCTGCCCAGAATGGGTAGCAGTGACCAGACTATGGAAGTGGCAACATAATGTCCTCCCTACACTGTCCCTGGCAGTGAGGTTGGTCTTGCCCACTTGGGGGCTGCTCTCCAGCTTCTTTCTCGGAAAAGCCAGTTCTCACTGGCAGAAAAGTACAGTGAGGGAAACCTGGTGCAGACAGGTGATGGGTTGATATGGGCAGTCATTGGTGCTCAAGCCTCCCACCCCTTAGCCCCTCCAGCCAGGCAGCACCCTGGACATAGTTAGGACAGCCACTCACCTGGCACATCATAGCCCGGGCCTAGGCCCAGGCTTCCACTGATGCCCAGGTGGGTCATGGTATGGGTCAAATTGGAGGTACTGTTGCCCCCACTCAGGCTGGGGTAGGCTGTCTCCTCTGGGTCCAGGGGGGTGGGCAGCGGTGGGGGAAAGTGCAGGTTGGTGAGGTCAGGTAGGGAGCCTCCCGTGTTCATGGCAGGTGGGAGGACAGGCACATTGGCAGGCTGGTCAGGAGATGGAAAGATGCTGGGGGGAGGAGGGGACAACAAAGACATAATTGGTGGGCCAGTTGTCAGGGAGGAGCAGAGAGTGGCCTCCCACATTTTTACTTCCCTTCCCCCTCCCCTCAGCCAACATCAAAGAGATTCTTACTTAATTCCAGGAACTTCACAAGACCGAGGTCGGGAGGAGGAGGAGGAGGACAGCTGAGGGGGGAAGAGAGAAAGTGAACAATGAGGACAGTGCTCAGTGGAGGCCCTGAAAGACCTGCCCATGGGAAGGAGAGGGATAGTGGGCCACATCTACCTTCTTAGCGTCCCAGGGCTTCAGCAAATGCTTGTCATCTAGTAAGTTCTCCTCGATAGCAGGGACTTGAAAGAGAAAGACTGGTGAGCGGAGGGTTGCAGAAGGAGCCAGTAGGGCAGGACAGAAAGCAGAGGCAGGCGGGAGGGAGTCCTGCTTCCTGGCCCTGAGCAAGGACCCCAACAGCAGCCCAGAAATTCTTTGGCATTCAGTACCCACGAGCGGTGAGAAATATATACCTTTGGAGTCCATTTCACCATCCAGATAACCTGCAAAGGATGCAGTGGAGTTGGCTACGGTGCCCACCTGCTTCACACTAAAGCTCCATGGCTACTCCCTACCTTGGGACAGGACCACTTACCTCCACGGCGGCTGGGCAGGACACTGGGAGGTGCCGGGCCTGGATAAGTGTCCTGAGGGCTGGGGTTCATCACACTTGTGTGAAGGGCAGAATCAGAGCTTGTCCTGTGAAGGCAACAGAGATCAGCTGGTACCAGTGACGGTCTTCCTGGCCCCTGTGTACTCCTCAGCAGGGGAAAACACTAGCTGGGCTGGAACAGGGTAGGGGCCAGACAGTACAGGTAAGACATGTGGACCAAAGAACGCAAGGGTCATCACCTGTTAAGTGCAGATGGTAGTCGAAACAACTGTCCCTTCTCTGCAGGGAAATTGCCCCAGGGCATTGTCCTGGGATGAAAAACAAAGTCACAAGGAGGAAGGCCAGCAAATGGACATGAAGGGAGGCTTGGGAGTTGGAAAATGTGGGGGCAGCCAACGTGGAGGTAACGAGAGCTAGGCACCTAGGACCATGCCTCTTTTCTTTGTGGTTCTTCTAATATCTGTGACCCATGAACCCTCTCCTCCAATCAGTCAGGACAGTGATTTTCAACCAGTGTGCCACGAGAATTTTTAAAACATGCAATACCTGACTTTTTAGCCAGGGGCACTGACCTCTTCCCCTTGGATTGTCAAGTAAAAAAATGACAACAGTCAACACAATAGCCGTCTGATGTGAATGCCCTGCCTTGAACCATAAATATATAGGTCACATAACAGAGTTGCATCCTATTGGTCATGTCACATAATAAGGTTGCGTCTGACTGGTTAATTCTTTGTACCAGAAATCCTATACACAGGTATAGGCAGGTGATTTTTTTAAAAGTCACTTTGGAGCAAAAAGGTAGATAATTACTATTATTATCATTATAAATTAATCAAAATTATACTCTTTTTTTTGTCAGATTGGCAAAAAACTTAATACACTTTTTGGTGTGCCGTAGAATTTTAGCAATTAGTTTATGTGTGCCATGAGATGAAAAAGACTGAAAATCGCCGATCTAGATCTGTAAAATCTCAGCTTCTATCTGCCAGGACAAGCGAAATGGGAATCTTGGAGCCCAGCAGCTCTGCTAGGTGTGAGCACTAGTGATGAGATGGACAGCAGAAGGGCTCCAGACTCCGGGTGTCAGAACACTGCCTCTGGCACCCACTTCTGACAGGAGGCAGCCATCCTCCCTCCCCCTTACTACCTACACACCCCAGCTAGCTACAGTTACCATTGGTCCTGCCCTGCTTGGACTGGGAGGCTTGGCCACCCATGTCAATATGGCCAAGACTGGACTCTGACCCACCTACTCCACCTGCCACCCCCCCCTTCCAGCCCTGCCCTTCGGAAAGGAGGTACTGTTGAAAGCCTAGCCCAGCAAGCCCAATCCCAAAAGAAGCTCCCTCCAGGGACATGTCAGAGAGTGGGCAGGAGATCCTGGCTGCCCTAGACACTGACCTCCGCCAGCTGGACTCCGGGGGAGGAGATAAGTAGGCAGGACTGTAGGGAGAGCTGTCAATGTGAACAGCACCAGTTAAGGTAAAAAGTGAGGAGAGTTTGGATGGGCTAGAGAACAGATGAGAGAAGAATAATGGAGGCGGCAGATGAGTTGTTTCAAGAAACAAACACCTTCTTCCTCCTTGACAAGGAGCGACAATCAGGTCAGAGAATGGAAGAGAAGAGGGTGAGGCCCAGCGGAGGTGGAAAAATATAGGACACTACCTAGGAAGGACTTGGGGAGACACATCTGTGGGGGTCTCTTGGGTTGAAAGCTAGGGGCAGAAATGGGAGGAGGGAACCAAACCCCCTTAGGCTGGAGAGATACCCGAGAGCCCTGCCTCTGGCAGCGAAGAGCAAGCTGCATAAGGACAGTCACAGCCAGCCAGAGACAGAGGGCACAACCTCAGGCGCAGCCACTCCCTTGTACAGGAGCCAGCGCCGGCACATGGGCCAAATGGTCACTTTTCTGGGAGGCTGGGTAACAGAGCTCCTGGAGAAGGACGGGACTGGACAAAACCTAAAGTCTCTTCCCACCATGAGTTCCTAAGGGACCCCAACCCACCACCTCCCAAATCCCCAAACTCTCTGTGAAGGATATGTGGCGGGGGTAACGGCGGAGTGGGGACACCATTCTTCGGGGATCTCGCTGCACCCGTTCCACCAGCCCATGGTGCCGAGTGCTTCGGGATGAATCCAAAGGCGAATGGAGGGGGCTCTGCCAAAACACACAGGTGAGTCAATGGGGAAGCTGCTGAGGAGCCTGCACTCTACTGAGGCTGGTGTCCACTCACCTGAAACTCAGCCAGGCCACAGCCAATCTGGTTCACGTTTGGCAGAGAACCACCGTAATGAGAGTTCCTTGTGTACGCCAGTCGCAGTTTTTGGGCCTGTAACTGAGACATGAAGGGCAAAATGGGTATGTCAGGAGGGGCACTGAGCACTGTTCCTGCTCTTTGGCCACCTTTGTCATTCCTGTCTCCAGGATATGTTACTGTTGGTGCTATTTTTAAGAGATCTGCCAGAAAAAAAGAAAACAAAACCAAACAGAAATCCAAAAAACAGTGCTGGGGGAAGAAAGCTCCACTGAGACCTGGTGCAAACGACCTGCCCTGGCTCCTCTGCAGGCTGCCCTTATCAATTCTATCACTAATGCCTGGCAGCACCCTGCCAGGTACAGACCCTGACGAGCCTGACCCTCTGTTCGGGGCCTGTCCCAGTTGTCCTCAGTCTAAAGAGAGTCCCTGCAGGGCTGCCAGGAGACCCCAGGCTAGTCACATGGTTTAACCCCTGGGAAGGGGTGCCTGCTAGACACCTATGGTTTTGCTTTCAGATGTGTCCTGGAATGACTGGAAAATGAGCAAAAGGCCACGGGGGGATGCCACCCACCCACTACCACCAGCCTCTTTCCTGCCCTCAGGAAAGGAAAGAAGCACAGGTCTCTGGGCGCTGCCACTTGCCCAGCCTCAAGAAGGCTACGCAGAGCCTGCACCTCCCAAACTAGAACATCTAAGGAATGATGGCTCTCATAGCTGGAAAAACAGGGCCAAAACCAAGGCACATTCTTCTACTTAGTTGTAAGGCCCCCGAATGTGCAGGAAACCCTGGAGGCTGGGAGTGGGAGACGGAACAGTAGCCCACTCCGGTCTGGGCCAGTGCCATCTCCATAGCCTCATCCCCTTTGGCAAGATAAGTCCAGCACTACGGTGAGACACCAGATTCCTCGGTCTGGCATGGTTTTAGTCTGTCTACAGATCTCATGTCCCTCAGTGAGAGGTGAGCACCTACTTCTGAGACTCAGTCACTGTCACCAGCTAAATAAAGAGACCCAGGGCAGCTGATGAGGAATAAATTGTGAGAGCTTCCAGGATACACTGTTGTGCACAGGCTAACTTCAGAGCTAACTTTCTGTTCCAGGTAAGCCCAGTGAATTTAGTGGGCACTATGCTCACCTTTGGGCCACTTCAGGGCTGCTAATAATACGCATATATATGACAACCCTAGCCTCACAGCAGGATAGGCCCCCATGTCCATATCTGTCTCAAATGAGCCCTTCCAGCTAGCCAAATAAAGGTTAAGTACCGGAGCCTGGTTTCCCCAGCTCTGGCCAAGTATGCCGACTACATTTTTATGTGTGGCAGTGAAGTGACCCAGCACAGGCAAAGCAGGTGGAGGGCGCCTTTGAACAGACCAAGACACTACAAAGATAGACGGTCCAGCTCTGAGTTTCTCATAGCCTTTCTATTTGCATGTACAGCCCTGAGGTCCCACCATGTCTCTGCTGGAGCCACAGTCCAGGGCCAGGGCCTCGAGGTGTCAGCTGGAGATCAGCCTCTTGCCCACCTTCTTGCTTCTGCCCCACCATGATCAAAAGCTCCTAAATGGGAGCAGTCAACAGTCAACTTGCAGCAGTTAGGCACAAACACACACAGACACACACAGGATTTGCTTCCCCACCTAGCTCTCTCTGTGCTATCTCCCACAAACTAGGACACATGGTCTCTAGAGACTAAAGGGGAAAATGAACATAAAAAAGACAGAGTCAAGGGAGACACACACAAAAATACAACTAGTCAGTCGTACGCAGATGCAATCACAGTCGAACCAGGAGAAAGAGTTTTCAAATGTGGTATTTATGTTCCATCTCCCCTTAAATTCTTTCTAACTCCCTGCCACGAGGAATCCCTGCAATATCCTCCTCACCTGCTGTTTTGAGAACAATGCCTCCCTGCACTAGTACTGCATGCCAGCTGGGCAAACTCCCACCCCTCACTCCCTCGGACATCCAGTCCTGGCAGCAAGAAATTAAGGCCAGAGGGGTTTCAGAAGCAACTCTTCCAGGATGCCTTCTTTCTGGAGCTTCCTAGAAATTAATATTCCCTACACATAGAAGCCCCTCCAAACCAACCCATAAGTGACTCACACAAAGCAACCATCTCCCCAGAAAGCTCAGCAAGCCATCGGGTTCCACACAACCTACAGCCACTGGCTCCCACTATCAGGATTCAAAGCTCTGCCTCTCTTCCAAGGCGGCCACCACGGCAAAACACCAAGCACCAGTCTGTGAGCAATGGACCTCACCTTCATTCACGTCAGGAAACCACAAGAAGTATTTGAAAAAGGAAGCAAAAGGACGGGACGCAGGAGGGGACTTCCTGCCCCACTATACCCAGCGCTGCTGTTCAAACCACTCACGGGGCCCTTTCCCAGAGGAACTGAAGTGTCGACAGTGGCCAAGAGGGCAGAAGAACCAGACTGGAAGAGATTACCAACTTACAGGAGACAGAGGGGGGCAAGCACCCCATGCCCCTCAACCCACAAGCCAACATCGGGGATGCTTCAGTAGAATCCCCGAGAGAACTCAATCAGGGATGCACAAGGACCACCCACCTCCGACTTCCGCCGGGTTCCAGGGAACTGTCTCCAATCTCCGCCCACTCCTCAGCTGGCCCCTAGTCTTTCCCAAACTCCCAACCTCTCTGGTGCTCTGCCCTCCCCTTCACCCCAGAATCCGTCTTCCTGCCCCTCGGCCCTCAGCCCGCGCCTCTCAGACGGCGGCGTCCGCAGCCGCTGCCCCGTTCCGCCTCTTTGGCTGCGGCTCCTGCCCCCGCCCCGCCTCAGGGCTCCCGCTCCGTAATTGCTCCGCTCGGCTCCCCCGCGCGGCCCCTCACCCGGGTGGAGCCGATGTCCATCATCACCTCCTCGAAGGCCGCCGTCTCTTCGGCCTGACGCTGCTTCTGCAGCGCGATCTTCTCACTAAACTTGCGCGGATTGGAAGCTGAGGCCGTGGCCGAGCCGGGCCCGTTCGCCCCTGACGTCGCCATCTTCCTCCTCCGTCTCTCCCCGCCACCCTCCCCGCACAAGCCACGGCCTGTGCCGCGGGCTCCCGCCCGGGTCTTCCAGCAGTAGCCGCCGCCGCCGTCTCAGCAAGCACCGCGAACCCGGCCCCAGCCTAGCCCTGACCTGTAGCGCGCGGGGCTTTCCGGGAATTGTAGTTTGTTTACCTGACCCTCTCACAGCTCCAACCACGCAGCACGGAAAGGAAACGGACACCAATTCCCAGCAGCCCCGTTGACTAGGGGAACGGGGGGCTTTGCTCCTCCCACTCGGCTCCTCCCTGCGCAAGGCAAGCTGGGAAAAGTAGTTCTAAATTGGTCGGGAGCCTAGGAACGCGAAGGGCAGAGGGATTCAAAGAAAGGAAAAAGAGAGGAAGGAGAAGGGGTGGAGACAGGGATGGAAGAAGGAAGAGACAAAAGAGGAAAATGTCATCTTCAGAGAGGGGGACGAGAAAGGCCTGAATGAAAACAATGAGACCAGGCATGTTACTACTGTACACATCTGGGACTCAGGCCCCGTCAGGCTGGCCACATGCCCACAACTTTCCCAGTACAAATGAATCATTCCGTACAAACGTAGAGAAACATCTTTTATTTGGGTAACATGTCCCAAAACAGGTAAGTAAGTAAAATAGATTCTAGAGACTATGGCCCTGTGCACAGCCCTACCTCCCCAAAAATAACCCTGGGGGTGAATATTCCCTTTCCCCCTTGGGCTCCTATGGTATAAAAAATTTTGGCAGCTCAGTATTTATCATCTGGGTATGGGACACCATGTCCATGTTCCGTATACATAGGGTGCAGCAGAGGCAGGAGCCTGCAGATCTGTCAACCCTCCCCCCACCACAACTCAGCGAACATTTCTGCTCCTCCTCAGAATCCCAGACAGGAATATGGAGCAAGAGGGACCCCTTGCTCTCTGAGGTGCTGGGCAGGGCTCAGTGCATTACTGTGCTTTGAGAAAGAGGGAGGGCATTTTATTTGGCACTTTAAAAATAGAGTGAGCAGACTGGAGAAGCCAGAGAAGGTACCAAAACTGGCAGGAAGTGTGGTGGCACTAATATCTTAGGAGAAGGGAAGATAGATATGAGAGTAGGAGCTAGGAAAAGCAGGAGGGGTCCACTCCAATTTACAGAGGGCTGAAATGGGCTAGAAACAGAAGTGTTGACTCTGGACTTATGACCTCTCTACTTCTATCCCACAGCATCTGGGTACCCACCTCCAGCCTCCCCAGTGTCAGCTTGTCCCTGCGTAGTGTCTGCCTGATTCTAACACTCAGTGTCCTCTCTAATACTATGTCTCTTGATCATTTCTCTAATGACTTGTCCATGCCTTGTCCCTTGGGCCTGGGGGTCAGGCTCTTGTCTGCCCACTTCCCTCTCATTGGCCAGGTAGTAAGTACCAAAGGCTCCATACCCACCTCTCAGAGAACTCTTTGGTCCTCAATACTTCCCTTCCCCACTCCAGAGGAGGGGAGGTGGGTCAACGGCACCTGCTACCCAATCTCCCCTGCCCCATCTGGAGTCCCCTAGATTTGGATGAAGAGCAGACCGGTAAGTAGGGCAAAGCCTGATAGGAGCAGAATGACCTTGAGGATCCTCTGCTCAGAAGTGGCCAGCTCCTGGGGCAGGATTTCCAGGAAGGTGATATAGAGAAAGGTGCCAGCTGCCATGCCCTCCAGGACAGACTGGGCCAACTGGTGGAGTGGCCCAGCTGACTCTGCCAGAGCTGCACCCAGCCCAATGCCCAGAGGTGTCATGCACGAGAAGAGAATCCCACAGCCGGCCACCACCCTTGCTCTCAGGTGGCTCTGCAGCAGCCGCAGGGACAAGCTGACTGCCAGAATACCCTTATGGAGCAGCAATGCCAGGCACAGCTCCATGGCTCGAGCCCGGTCTCGCTGAAGCCCCACCGCCAGCCCCTCGAACACCGAGTGCAGGGCCAAGGAGAAGACCAGTACACAGGCACGCAGGGCTGAGGGGGCTGCCAGAGTTCCGCTTGCCTGTGGGACACCTGGACCATCATGCCAGTGCTGCGGCCCACCATTCACTGTTCCCAGCAGAGCCCTTGTCTCCTCTCGAGGTGGTGGCACTGACTGCTCCTTGTAAGCCAGCGTGATCTGCTCCATCACCAGGACCAGGAAGAAGCCCATGGCCAGGATGAACTCTTGTAGGGGGAACTGGAGCTATGGGTAGAGGAGGCAGCAAGCTCAGGAGACAAACCAAGTATGGGGAAGAGGAGTCACATGCAGAGTCAAGTGGACTCCCAGTTACACAGACATGGGGTCACACACTGACACAGGGCTACTCGTCATCATACAGATACAGAGTCACTTAGTGACACAGACACAGAATGATACACAATCACACAGATTCTGGTGTCAGTGTTACATGTAAACCAAGATTTCTCAACTTTGGCACTATTAACATTTGGGGCTAGATAATTCTTTGTTGTGTAGGGTTGTCCTGCGCAGAGCCTCTCTAGCCTCTACCCATTAGATGCCAGTAGCAGGGCAATGCCCTCCCTCCCTAAGCTGTGAAAACCAAAAATGTCTCTAGGCATTATCAAATGTTTTTTGGGGGGAGGAGAAAACCACCCCCAGTTCAGAGTCACTGATATAGACACACACAAAGTGTTACACGTAGGCATACAGAGTCACACATTGGACCACCTTCCCAAATGCTCACACATAGAGCCATACACTGTTGCAGGGGCATTCAGACTTATACACAATCACACAAAGACACAGGTCATATCCAGTGTTACTTCCTCAGTCTTGGGGAATTAGACGGAGAGGCTGGGGTGCTATCCTTGCACCACCAGCCAACTATCTCAGTTTTTCCTATGAGACTTTCCTATGCTTTGAACTTAATCTTTCCCATCTCCGACTTATTTGGGCAGCAACACTAAGCCCCTGGGATTGCCTCCTACCCTTCCCAGGCCTGTACGGACCTCTTTCTCCAATCCTTCAGGAGAGTGGTGAGAGGGTAAAGATGACTGTTGGAATGCTGTTAACTTCTTTAAAGCTGCAACTGAGAAACCCACAGAGTAGGTCACACATCTGTTAATAAGGTTCCCCACACTGTCTCAGGGGGTACAGAGTGGTCACATAGGGACTAGGAGGGAACCCACAAAAAGAGTTATGCCCTATAACTAAAAATCCTAATTCATAGGGTTTCATCCAAGAGCCTTCCATACAGTCATGAAGCGACACAGGGAGAGATACATACAAACCACCTCTCCTAGAGGTGTGCAACAGAACACAGTCACATACATAGGGTCACATGCAGCTGGCCAGTGCTCACCGTCACGTGCAGGGCTGCCAGGGCCTCATCTATGGCAGATAGGTAGTCAGGTAGCAGGTCCAGGAGACAGGTGGCCAGAAAGACACCCCCCGCAAAGCAGCTTACTAGGCTCAGGGCTCTTTGGCGGGAGACTGGGCAGGAGTAAAGAACAGAGGGGAATGAGCAAATGAACCCCGTCCAGGTCCCACTACCCCAACCCAAGCAATGGTCACTCTTGCCTTCCCCTCCTTAGGTCACCTTCCTCAGTGCCAGAGCCTTCAGTACTCCAAGCATCCATAGCAGCAGGGAAAAGGAGAGCTTTACCTGAGGCTTCTGGGTTAGCTCCTGGCTGGCGTAGCACACAAATGGGCACCAGACTGCAGATGAGAGTGAGTACCAGCAGTAGCACCAGGGCTCCCAACTTCACCTCCAGTCCCACGGGCACTGGGGGCTCCGAGGCTACTGCCTCTGGGCGCCACACCAGCAGCTCTGGCTCTCCCCAGGGCCCCATGGTGGCTGTGGTTGCTCCAGTCACTCTCAGATCTAGGAAGACAGAGTGAGTCTGGGAAATGGTCACGTAAGGAAAGATGGGGCCAAGGAAAGGGAAAGACTGGTCAGCAGAGTGCAGCTCCCTCACGCCAAACACTTTCTGACCTTCCCCAGCCCAGTGTGATTCATCCACCATCCACTCCTGTACTGGGAACATTCCTCTTCCCCCTCACTTTATCCCTTCCAAGTGACTTATTCAGGGGCCCTTCAAGGGGGAAACAGAGTCATAAGGACTGTGTAGATATCTCACTACTTTTCCATCTGCAGCTCCCAGAGAACTAGGAAGGTGGGGTCCTGTAAGAAAAGTGGAGGTCAGGCCCCTTCTGGGAAGGAACAGATGAGGTTAAGGGGGGTTGGGGGTTGTACAGTGATGTCGCGCAGGTAGCTTCCTGGACCACCTGAACAGGGAGAGCTTGGTGCTGGATCCCTCTCTCGCTCCCGTTTCCCCAGCGCCATTCCCCCGAAAGCTGAGAGCGACCACTTCAGAACACAGGCTGGGACGTCGGGGTAGACAACCAAAAAAAGGCCCTAGGGGTCTGGGGTCCCGGGCCCGACTGAAAACAACTGAGGGCGGTGTCTGGAAGTCCAGGCTTCAGTAGGCGGGGTTCGCGACCGCCAGCGTCCCGGGAAGCAAAAAGAGAGAGACTCGAAACTCCAGCTCCTAGGTCCCCCAGGAAGCCTAGGCGGCCAACCTGAAACCCGCTCCCATAAACTCCGCACTCACCTCGCGAGGGTCTCGCTACATGGCACCCGCTGAGTTCCGGCCTCCGGTCGGGAATTCCCGCCCCTCTCCCCAGCGCTCCTCCTCCCCACAGCCGCCCCGAATCCTTCCCGGGACTGCCAATGACAGCTCCTGGGGGCGGAGTCAGACAGGGAGTGACGTGACGTAGAACCAATCAGAGACGGGAAGCCGAAACTGGGTGGAGGCGGAGACGATGGGAGCCTGCGCAAGAGCAGGAAAAGGGGCTAGAGAGAGGATGTAGGGACAGATGGCCTGGGCTGCTGCGGTGTTCTGGTTGGCAGGAGTTGGCTGTTCAACAGAGGCTTTGATGTTTTAGAGATTTTTTTTAAAAGAGGAAGCTAGAAACCCGGCGGACAGGGCTGGTGTCCTATACGCACCCCCACACCCCCAATCTGCCGCCTTACTCCTCTATATCCGCCTGGCCTTGGGTCTCTTTCTGTGCACCCTGGCGCCAAAGAAAAGAAAGCATTCCCCTCTTAGGACTTCTTTGCTGTTTTCTGTTCCTTGAATGGGTCAGGGTATTTTCAACTGAGGACCTTCACTCTTTCCTTAGCCTGGATCCTCTTGGCCCACATCCCCGTGCTATCAGAATCCTCTTCTAGCCTCATGGGAGAGCAGGGAACAAAGAAGGAAAATAATGAAGGGGGCTCAGCTTTATTCTTTTTTGCAAAGGTGAAAAGGCCTCATTGCCTAAGGAGGGGATAGACTGCTGCCTTTGATAAGGCTTTGGAAATCAGTGCTATTAGGGTGGTCGGTGACGCAAGCCGTGAAAGAATTTACAAAGAGAAGAAAGTGTAGCGAATAAAGTTTTTATTCAGTCTCCAAGAAAGGAGAGGGGCATGGCGTGGAGAGATACACCAGCATTGAGGGGTGGGGACTTTGAGCTTCTATTGGATGAAAAAAGGTTGGAGCCTTGGCTGGTGTGGCTCAGTGGATTGAGTGCGGGACTGTGAACCAAAAGGTCCTTGGTTCTATTCTCAGTCAGGGCACTTGCCTGGGTTTCGGGCCAGGTCCCCAGTAGAGGGCGGGCAAGAGGCAACCACATATTGATGTCTGTCTTTTTCTCCCCCTCTCCCTAAAAATAAATAAAATCTTTAAAAAAAAGAAGAAGAAGAAGAAGATTAAGAAGGAGGATGGAGGATTGCTGATGTGTGGAAAATCTTTTCAAAAAATAAAAAGAAGGGTGGAGGGTTGCTATTGTGTGGCCCCTGGGCTGTTGTTGGGGTGTTGTAACTTGAGGCTGCAGTTTGTTCCAATGTTATCTTCTGGCTGTGGCTGTAGGGAGTGAGTAATCCTGTTCTTGCTTTCCAGTAATTTCCAGTCCTGGGTACAAGCTCAGAAGAGTAAAATGGGAGTCATGTTTAACAAGGTCACAGGCCTGCTCAGCAAATGGTGCCACGATAGCAAATGGCTCTGGCTTTACCCTTTCAAAGGCCAGCAACTTCCTTAAGAAAAGGGAAATGTGAAGATTTCTTGAGGGAGGCAGTTTAGGAGAAAGGAATCATATAGATCCTAAGATCAGGATTTAAGTGACATGGGGTACTAATGTCCCAACATTTAATAATAATCATTGCTGTTTTGAGCTTTTTTTAAAAATAGATTTTACTTATTTATTTTTACACAGAGGGCGAGAGAGAGAAAATGAGAGGGAGAGAAACATTGATTGGTTGCCTCTTGCGCACGCCCCAACCCAGATCAACCTGCAACCCAGGCATGTGCCCTGACCAGGAATTGAACTGGTGACCTTTCACTTTGCAAAAGGGCGATCACCCAGTTGAGCCACATCAATCAGGGCTCAAGCTCTTAATTAAAAGATAGAAATTACTATTAGAAGCAACTCCAGATTATTTAAGGGAATAGTATTCATGGTATGGTTTGCCTGTGGCAAATTATGCTTCTAATATTATTGATAATTAGTAACATTAAGAAGGAATCATGGACTGGGGACCAGGACACCTGGGTACTAGTCTCAGCTCTAACTTAATTTGGTATGTGATTTTGGCAAGTCATTTTCTCTATCAGGAGCTTGATATATCTGGTGGCAGAGAGCAGGCAGACTAGCAGATGATGTCAGAGAGAAGGTAGACTAGCCTAGCAGACCTCCTTCCAGTACTTTTAAAGATTTCATTTATTTATTTTTTGAGAGAGGGGAAGGGAGAAAGAAAGGGAGAAAACATCCATGTGTAAGAGATACATTAAAATACATTAATCAGTTGACTCACACACCCTCAACCAGGGACCTGGTCCACAACCCAGGCATGTGCCCTGACTGGGAATTGAACCAGTGACCTTACAGTTTGCAGGCCAGGGCTTAATCCACTGAGGCACAGCAGCTAGGGCTCCTTCCAGTTCTAACATTAATGGAAGCTGACTATATTTTCCACGTAATCATCTCTGCACATGCAGCCAGAAGGAAGCCCTTTGAAACCTTTATAGCTCTGGGAGAAACCTATGCAAGGACGGTTCTTTTTTCCTTTGAGCTCTGCATCAGTCTAGGAACCCACTTTGTCTTTTCACTACTTGAGCAAGATGTAGGATGAACAGAAAAGGCAGAGTTAGGAAATCTGAGAAAGCTCCGGCAAGGTAGCTTAGTATAGTGCAAAGAATAGGGACTCAAGCCTCTAAATTTTGGTTTACCTACTTAGAGAGTAATCTTGAGAAAGTTACTTAACTTTTCTCTGCCTGCTGTGAGTTGCTATGAGAATTATATGAGTGCCACAAAAATGCCTGAATATGTAATAGTTACCCAATAAATATTAGATTCTGTACCTTTACCTTCGATCCACTCAAATTTTCATGAGAATACCAGTTTGAATTCCCAAACTTTCCCTGCTTTATTGACCCTGCTACTTTTTATCTGAAGTACTATTGGGGAAGCAGGCAGATGAAAATACCTACATCAGTATAGCCTCATTATTTTACATAAAATGAATTCTTAGATCATCAGTCACCAGACCGAGGCAAAAAAATTCCGAGTTTTGTTATTACTACATTCTAGTCACGGATCTTCGTCTCCTCACCGGTAAAATTAGTAAAACATTTCCTGGTTTACCTACCTCAGGGCTGTTGTGGATTAAATGAAAGAACAATGAAAATACTTTGTTTACTATACAAATGCGGGACACACACTCTTGTTGGTAATTATACGCAAACAATAGGACACATTCCCACTCCAAACCCTAGTGATTTTTAACGTTTTGTTGTTTTCCAGACTCACCCTCCGTTAGTTAACAGCCCTGTGTATATGTATAACTGCTGGTCTTCATCAGCAGCATAATGCACGGATTACGGATTTTGACACCCCGCGATCACGCGACTTTCCGCTGGCTGAGTCAAAGCTCTGTCACTTACCTTGGCCTAACAGGATATTTACTCCCCGCCTGGGTAATAACCCGGGCTTACGAGTCACAAGGCAAGCTAAAACAAACCAAGCCTCTGCCCACATTCTCTTAATTTCCCCCCTTCACTGCAATTCTTTTTCTGGCTTTTACCCTCCTCTTTAGTCCCTAAGAACCCAATCCCCGCAGGACAAATAGGTGCCCCGGCCACATTGGCCTCACTCCTTCTCTGACAGACAATTCTGACCAGTTACGGCGGAACCGGCCTGCAGAGCGTAATTCCATTCGCTTAATGCCCTGTCCGTCAAAACCCTACGTCTTTAGCTTCCATCAGACTCCAGCGTGGGATGAGAGCCACAGGCTGGGGGAGGGGTTCCACTGTAAATCTTGGCAACCCAGCTGACTCTTTCCTCCTTTGTTTTCAACCCTGCCTTGGTCTCCTTCTTATAGAGCTGATGGTGGGAGAACAGTTACTCAAGTACCCTGTGCTCCAGTCACAGCCATCTCTGTCCTTCTCAGAGGAGCCACCTCAGGAAGATTTGCTGTCGCTAGGAAAAACTAAGGCAGAAAGGGCGAAGCTGCCTGCTTTTCTCTGGTCTGGTTTGTGGACGCTCAGCCTCCTAACCCCCTGCTCCCAGATTCAGCGTCCCTACCTTGGCTGCCGGCTAGGTGCAGCCCACTTTCCCAGTGTAAGGCTGGGGGCGGGGTTTGGCTGGGCAGGTCCAGGATGCGAGATCCTGGAGGGAAGAAAAGCTGCACTGTTTAGGTCGGTCCCCGGGCTAGGCTGGCTTGGCAGGGCTGGGCTCTTCGGAACAGGTAATAACCCGGGGGCCTGTTCGTCGGAACCACAGACATAAAGACGAGGAGAGATCTCCGGGTAACAGGTGAGGGGCTGCATAGGTGAGGAAGGGGGGTAACGGAAGAGGGAGCGTGTGTGTGTGTGTGTGTGTGTGTGTATGTGTGTGTTGGGGGTAGCCATCATCCTCCCGCAACACTCCCTCCCCACATGCCTCCCTGCAGGATGGATTTCCGAAGCCCTGACCTGCTGGACTTGTGGCTGGAACCCCCAGATGATGTCTTAACAGGATCCTTCCTGGAGCTGGGACACCACTGTCCACCTCCAGAGGTCCCAGTGGCTATGCTACAAGAACAGGGACTGCAAAGCTGCGAGTCCAGTGGGGGCCATGTCTGTGTGAGTGTGATGAATGGAAGTAGGGGTGGGTTGCAACACAGTTCTGATAAGAAGCCCAAGAGGCTTCAGCCTACACTTGGAAAGAGGTCTGAAGACGGTACCCCTAAAATAAACATAAACAGTAACTATCCTCAAGTCCAAAGACAGAAAGGACTGAAACTGAAGCATGAAGGATCTAGGTTTGATGTCAGGAAGAACTTTCAGAATTCTTCCTGTAAATATACATATATGCCCTCTTCTAATGCAGGGCCTTCAAGAGAGTGAGCCTGAAGACTTCCCGAGACTTTTCATTGATCCCAATGAAGTGTACCGCTCAGAAGCATCTCCTGGCAGTGACAGTGTAATCTCTGAGGACCCTGGTCATCCAGACAGTCCCCCTGTCCCCAAGGCATCCAGTCCCCCTGCCTTCTATGAGGTTGTTTATGAGGCAGGGGTCCTGGAGAAGATGCAGGAGGAGGCTGGGCCAGCTGTAGGATTCATCTCCATTCAGCTAGGTCAGTAATTGTTCTGTGGCAAGGGGACAATGGCCCTTCAGATCCAGCCCTAGCCCTGGGGTTAAGGGGGTTTCCTTACGGGATTCCACTGAGTAATCAGTGTCACTACCCAGCCCCTGCTGCCAGCAGGTGTACTTTCCATCTCTTTTCTCCCAGCCACCTATGTCTCCCTCAGATCAGTGGAGCCCACCATTTATGGTGCCTGATGCTTGCATGGTCAGCGAGCTGCCCCTTGATGCTCATGCCCACATCCTGCCCAGAGCAGGCACTGTAAACACAGTGCTTCCTGAGACCCTGGTGAGTTTGGGGTTAGCATGATCCAGTCCTCCCTGATACATATATATACCCACATAGATGGCGGCACGGGAGGGTAAAACTGCTGCTAAACTGTCTTTGGCCTAATTTTTGTGGCATCAGGCCCGAAGGTCAGGGAGACATGGTAATTTACAAGCAGGAAAGGACAAGGGAGACAAGCACGTGGGGATAGTGTGGTGACTCAATTAAGAAGAAGGTGGGGTGAGGGAATCCGGGAATAGGACTAAGGGAGAAAGTTCAAACCTTGTATACATTGTTTGCTCAGCTATTGTCTCAGTCTTAGGACACAGGAATGGGACAGGCTGCCTGAGAATCCAACTGATTGTTGGGCACAGAGTGGAAGAGGAGAAACTGCAACTACATTTCCACTGGAGCGATTACCCAGCAGGCAGATCAGATAGCTTCTGACGGCTATGGTCTGGTTCCTCCAGTGGGGTGAGGAGGGGGATCAGGAAGATTTGCTGTCGCTAGGAAGAACTAAGGCAGAAAGGGCGAAGCTGCCTGCTTTTCTCCGGTCTGGTTTGTGGACGCTCAGCCTCCTAACCCCCTGCTCCCAGATTCAGCGTCCCTACCTTGGCTGCCGGCTAGGTGCAGCCCACTTTCCTAGTGTAAGGTCAGGACACAGGAATGGGACAGGCTGCCTGAGAATCCGAAATTAGGCCAAAGACAGTTTAGCCTGACCTACCCTGCCTTTATCCTGGAAAGAACTTGGGTGCAAAACGAAGGGACTATGTTCTAGCTTCCTTGAAAATCTGTGGTTAGAGCTAAAAAGACCAGGAGCCAAACCCAAGCCAGACACCTTAAAATCTTGGGTTGAGGGACATTAAAACATTGGGGAGTTTGTAGCTTTGTTTTTTAAATAAAACCTTGTAGGCCCCATTCTCACAGATTTTGATCAGGTGGATTGGGAGGTACACCCCTCTCATAGTCACAGGAGCAAGAAGGGAACATCAGAAAAAGGTAGAGATAGAAGAAATGGTTTAGCTAAAAGCCGAATACTACCAGGAAGTAAAAGCAAAAGCAAATTCCTTTCACAAAATGATGCATAAATCTTTCAAGAAAAAATTAGAAAGGCAAGTCACTTAGTTGATGTGTTCACATTAACCAGACACTATGTACTGTCCCCACATACTTTTTTTTTGAGAATTTTTATAATTTATTTGAGCCACAGAGGAGATGCCTGTAAGCAAGATCTCAACAGATTGAGAAAATGCTTCCCTTCTCACATACTTTGTTATGAGAAATTGTTCAGTCCGGTTGCCCTTAGGGAGTTCTTTGTCTGACAGCAGACAGAGCTTTAAGTCTGAAAGGTCCAGGGAGAAAGGGACCCCAGGTAGCTCCCAGTGACTGACAGGTGACTGACTGGATAACACACTCTGCCAAACGGGAAGTTAATAGCTGAAAGTGAATCATATGCCTGCTGGAAGACTGAGCAAACTCTACCTTAGTGACTTACCTCACATTCTCTTCAAATACCACTAAGGTTTGGGGAGATGTGGACCAGAACAGGCTCTCCCTAGCTTACTCAAAGTGCTAAGTTCCAGAGCCTGTGATCAAAGGACATGACAAAAGCGCCTCCTCTCTCCCTTCTTAGCCTCAGGAAGTCCCTTTAAGTATGTTCAGGGCCTGTCTGAATTAAGATCTCTGCCCTCACTTCAGTCCATTGTTAGGTATTCCTCAGTGCAAACGGGAAACACTATGGGAAGGCATGCAGGGGCAGCAGCCTGGTGCGGGAAATGGGATGGCCCTCTCCCCACTCTCATCTTCTCTTGTCCCCCACCAGCTACCCTGTCAAACCTTGTTCCTGACAGATGAGGAGAAGCGTCTTCTGGGGCAGGAAGGGATTTCCCTGCCCTCTCACCTGCCCCTCACCAAGGTAACATGCTTCCCCAAACGAACTCTCAACCCAGTGGCTCCACCATGGCACCTAGGAGCCAGGATCACAGGGGAGAACTGGGGAGTTGGGATGGAGGGTGGGGTGTTAAGAGCCCAGGATTGATATACCTTGGGGCCCCAGGCAGAGGAAAGGGTCCTCAAGAAGGTCAGGAGGAAAATCCGTAACAAGCAGTCAGCTCAGGACAGTCGGAGGCGGAAGAAAGAGTACATCGATGGACTAGAAAGCAGGTATGTTTGAATTCACATTCCTGGCTTCCTGTGGCCCAGGTCTAGGACCCCTCCCTTACCAAGGCAGGCAAGGTCAGGGTCTCACATAATGGCAGAACCTTGTCCTACCTTCCCAAATTCCTTAGGGTGGCTGCCTGTTCTGCACAGAACCAGGAACTACAGAAAAAAGTCCAGGAGCTGGAGAGGCACAACATGTGAGTGAAAGCATAGCATGCACGTTGGGGGAAGTGTGCAGCACAGAGGGGCACCATTCTTGGGCTCTGGTTCCCAAATCTAACTCATCCTTTTTTCCCAGCTCCTTGGTGACTCAGCTGCGCCAACTGCAGATGCTCATTACTCAAACTTCCAACAAAGCTGCCCAGACCAGCACTTGCATTCTGGTACCATTAGTCTACTTCCCATTTCCCCCCACTTCCACCATGTTCTGCCATACTTCTACGCTGATACTCCTACTCCCAAGCCACACAAATCTTACCATCCCCGATTACTCCAGCTGCCTTCTATTCACTCTGCTCCCTTCTTTTATTGTCCCCACAGTCCAAGTGTTTTCTTGCTTCCTTCCAGATCCTTCTTTTTTCTCTGGCTCTCATCATCCTGCCTAGTTTCAGCCCCTTTCAAGGTCTACCAGCAGCTGGGTCTGAGGATTACCAGCCTCATGGAGGTGAGACACAAGGGCAGGGACTCTTTTTACCTGGTGAGCAAGCAGGAGTGTTCTCCAGGGTAGTCAAGAGGTGTGAGGGAGGGTCTGGCCTGTCTAGGATTTCCCACCCAAGGGAGCACTCTTCTACTGACCTTTTCCTTCACTCCACAGTGATTTCCAGAAATATCCTGACCCACAAGGACATAACAGAAAATGGGGAGACCCCAGACGTAGAGTCCAGATTGGGGGCGCCGCCTGGGGCCAAGACTGCAAATGGATCAACAAGGACACTGCTTGAGAAGATGGGAGTGAAGACAGCCCCCAGTGGGCACACCAGAACTGTGCCACACGCAGATGAGATGTGAGCAGTAATACTTCCTAGCCCACGACCCAATTACATAAGGACCCCAGGACTCCCCTATGGCTCTGCTTCCCCCGGGATTCCCGCTCAGGGTTCTCTGGCCTCACGGGTCTGAATCACATCAGGATGCCCCAGATGCCTACCCTGAGGCCCAGTCTGCCTATGTGAGGTGGCACCTCACATACTTCTGTGGTGTATCTGTGATTTTATTTCTTTGAAAATAGGATTGAGGGGAAACAGAAGTTTTTACTGAGAAATAAATTTTTTTTGGCTGAAATGTTATCCTAGAATTTTAAGTAAGTAGTAGAAGAGGAGAAAGACATGTACTTGGTAAACTAGGGCCTAAAGTTGCTATCCTCTTTCCCTGCCTTCATAACTTCCTGCGCCAAACCAAATCACACTAGGGACGGAAAGTATTTTATACTCTATTTTACTCTTTTTATTTTGCCCATTAATGATCTAAACGAGGAAGATAAAAGAAAGGTTTTTTGTTTTTTTTACCCCCAAAATACCAGGGGCACAAGTCAGTCCGTTCCACTTTCTCTGTCTGACGTAGGGTCTTTAAGACCCAAATAAAAGGGTGGAAGGTAGCTATATGGATTCAATTTGCTTCCGGACCTTTTCCAGAGCCCTTCTGTCCAGCTGTCGCTGACGAACGATGACAAGGCAAGCGAAGACCACGGCTAAACCCACAACAGCCCCTTCAAATTTCCAGAATAAGTGTTGTTCCATCAGCGCTGAGCGGCAGCTAAGGGTAGGAAGAAACAGTTATTCCTAGGGAAGGCTGTCTGGCCTCCCTCTAATCTCCCTTCTACTTCAGCCTAACCAAGATACATCCAAGGGGAAAAGAGAAAATCAGTCAATCTATTGTGTTCATGGTGCATAAATCCCACTGAGATATATCATTTAACTTACTTTCTGGTGAGATAAGCAGAGCAGGTTTAACCAATTTTACTAATGAGAAAATATGGCCAATAATACAGCGCTTGAGAGGTAGAGCTGGGACTTGGGTTGAAGTAATTTGGTTCCAAATCCCTTCCTCTTTCCAATATGCCATACTACCTCCAAACTAAGAGGAAGAGGTGGGACTATTTATATAAGGTCATAGGAGCAAACAAAATGATCTACAAGGTTTCAACAAGCGAAACAGCCCTAACTGGTATGGCTCAGTTGGTTAGAGGGTTGTCCTATAAACTGAAAGGTCACAGGTTCGGTCCCGGTTGGGACGTGTACAAGAGGCAACTGATCCCCATGTTTCTCTCTCCCATCCATAATTCTCTCTCTTCTCTCTCTCCCTCCTTTCCCCTCTCTCAAATCAATAAGCATGTCTTCAGAGTTTTGTTTTTTTTTAATTTAATTTATTTTTATTTTCAGAGATGGGAAGGGAGGGAGAGAGAGAGAGAGAGAGAGAAACATCAATGTGTGATTGCCTCTCAAGCGCTCACCCATTGGGATCTGGCCCGCAACCCAGGCATGTGCCCTGGCTAGGAGTTGAACTGATGACCCTTCGGTTTGCAGGCCAGTGCTCAATCCACTGAGCAACACCAGCCAGAGCCTCAGGGGGGATCTTAAAAGAGAGAGAGAGAAGAGAAACAGCACTTACCTTTTGAACTCACTCCTCTTAGATAAGCTGCATGTGATTTTCTCCACATATCCTGTGGAACCACATTCAGAGGTAGTTTTCTGCCAGGAGAAAAGGACCAAAGCACATATTATGAGGGGGCAGGAGGAGAAACAGAAAGACTGCCATTCAGAATGGACAGGTGACCAAGTGCTAAGGCTAATGAAGAGTTCTAATGGGGATGGTGGAGATGGTGGTTGTATGATTAGGAATATGTGTTAGAAAAAATATTTCAAAGGCAATAGTCTAGGAGAGGCGGGGACAGATTCTAGAGCCTACTGGATTAAAAATGAACAGGCCCTGGCTGGTGTGGCTCAGTGGATTGAGTGCTGGCCTGTGAACCAAAGAGTTGCCAGTTCAATTCCCAGTCAGGGCACATGCCTGGATTGTGAGCCCAGTCCCCAGTAGGGGGCACACAAGAGGCAACCACACACACTGATGTTTCTCTCCCTCTCTTCCTCCCTCCCTTCCCATCTCTAAAAACAAGTAAGTAAAATTGTAAAAAAAAATTAACAGGACATGGTTATTAGCTGAATGTTGCCATTAACTTGGAAAGAAAAGGACACATTTTCAGGGGGAAGACAAGTTCAGATTTGGACACATCCAAGGAAAAAGACAAAAGACAATGCAAAAGCATACTTAATTAGACTTACAGACTATGGGTGTAGCACGAGAAAGGCCATAAATTTCATTTGGAGATACCTTTGAACTCATTGAGCAGACACCATGAACAAAGTTCACCCTCTGAAGTTAAATAAATTTATGGACAAGAAGTTATGACTGAAGTTAAGAGACTTCTGGCCAATATGGAGGTGTAAGTAGATATGCTTTTCTTCCTTGCACAATCAAAAGAAGGACAACAACCAATGTAAAAACAAAAAACAACCAGAACTACCAGAAAATTGACTGTATGGAAGTCTAACAACCAAGGAGTTAAAGAAGAAACATTCATTCAGACTGGTAGGAGGGGCGGAGACCAGCATTTGGGATGTAAAGGACACCAGACAAGGCAGCGGCTGACGGACTAGGGAGGCAAGGCGGCGGCTGGTGAACCAGGCAGTCCCATATTCATGTGCGGATAAACTGAGAGGAACAGTGGGGAGCAAGACAGACTGCACAACCCAGGGTTCCAGTGCAGGGAAATAAAGCCTCAAAACCTCTGGCTGTAAACACCTATGAGGGTTGCAACAGCAGGAGAAACTCCCAGTCTCACAGGAGAGTCCGCTGAGGGGACCCAGTGAGTCCTAGAACATACACAAACCCACCCACCCAGGAATCAGCACCAGAGGGCCCAATTCACTTATGGGTAGCTGAGCAAGCAGCATTGTTCCCTCTCTAACCCCTCCACCACATACAGCATCACAACCCAACAAAGTGCATTGCCCTGCTCTGGCAAATACCTAAGGCTCTGCCCCTTACAACAAAACAGGTGTGCTGAGACAAAGAAATATGGTCCAAATGAAAGAACAGATCAAAACTCCAGAAAAAGAACTAAGCAATAAGGAGATAGCCATCCTATCAGCTGCATGGTTAGAAATACCGGTAATCAGGATGCTCACAGAAATGATTGAGCATGGACACAAAATAAAGAAAAAGGGAAGGCTTTACAAAGTGAAATAAAGAAAAATATACAGGGAACCAACAGTGAAGGGAAGGAAACCGGGACTCAAATTAACAATTTAGAACAGAAGGAAAAAATAAACATTCAACTGGAACAGAATGAAGAAACAAGAATTCAAAAAAAACAAGGAGGGGCTTAGGAACCTCTGGGACACTTTTAAACATTCTAACATCCGAGTCATAAGGGTGCTAAAAGGAGAAAAGGAAGAGCAAGACATTGAAAACTTATTTGAAAAAATTATGAAGGAGAACTTCCCCAATCTGGCAAAAAACAGACATACAAGTCCAGGGAGTTGAGAGAGTCCCAAAGAAGTTGGACCCAAGGTGGAACACACCAAGACACATCATAATTAAGTTACCCAAGATTAAAGGGAAGGAGAGAATCTTAAAAGCAGCAAGAGGAAAGGAAGCAGTTACCTACGAAGGAGTTCCCATAAGACTACCAGCTGATTTATCAAAAGAAATCTTATTTTACCTTTTATAGGTAAAACTAAAGTAGTTCATCACCACCAAGCCCTTATTATATGAAATATTAAAGGGACTTACCTAAGAAAAAAAAGATCAAAACTATGAACAGTAAAATGGCAACAGACTCACAACTATCAATAACTGAATCTAAAAAACAAAAACAAGCTAAGTGAACAACTAGAACAGGTACAGAATCACAGAAATGGAGATCACATGGTGGATTATCAGAGCTGAGGGTGAGGGGAGAGAATGGTACAGGAATAAGAAGCATAATTGATAAGTACAAAATAGGGGAAAGTTAAGAATAGTATACGAAATGGAGAAGTCAAACACCTTATACATACGACCCATGGACATGAACCAAGGGGGTAGAATGCAGGTGGGAGTGGTGGTGCAAGACCAAGGCGGGTAAGGGGGAGGAAAAAAAATGGGACAACTGTAATCACATAATTGATAAAATATACTTAGAAGAGAAAAAAACAGATACATAGGCAGACATGCCCAAGAAATATTGCAGGGATTTGATCCTGTTATGAAATTTGTGATAGATGAATATGTGTAGATGGCAACCAGTGGGCAACGGAACGATATTGGAATGGTGGTAATAAGAAGGAAATATTATCATGTTAGAAGCCTTGGGATGAGTATGAAGAATGGCTGTGTTCACCAGAGAAATCAATTGATTCCACATGTCCCGTCCCCTCTCCACAGCACCTGTTTTTCCTACAATATAAAAATCGAGTCGTGTCCATTTTCATATTGAACTTTTGTTAAATACACTTTTGTATTGGTCGGGAAAAAATAAAAAGATTTAGGGACTGATTAGATGTGAAAAAAGGGAAGAGAAAACAGATACTCACAGCCTGGAAATTAGAACATGGAGAACACTCTTCTGCCACCACAAACTCTTCTACCAGCCAGCACGGCAAATTTGAGGTGCTCACTAAAAGGGGAGAGAAATGCCAGCCCCGGACTTCATTCAGAAAATATTTCTCCCAAAGGTTCTGCCCATCCGACTTCCCAGCACAACTAAATGCCCTCATTCCATGTGGTGCCCCCCGCTTTCCACCTGTGCTCTAGGTATATGGGAGGATGTCAAGAAAAAAATATGGGGGCGTCGGTTTCCCAGACCATCACCTACCTGACAGTTTCTCCTCCCGCAACGGAGCCTCTGCTTGGCTGCAGCGGTGAGAGGGAAAGAGGGCAAAAGTCAGAAGCCAGAAAACAGGGAACACCCCACCCCCACGGTCAAGGGACACGTTCTCCCTCATCCCCCGGAGCAGGGAGTATCCGATATTCCGTCCCCTCCTTTTTACATGCCTCCTGCCCCTCCTTACCAGAGCTTTAAAGTGAACGCGCAGAACAACCAGTAGAGGTGGCGGCCTAAAGGGAGGCCACGCCTCCCAGCGCCCACAGGCATTGAGTGTTCAGTGTCGCACCTGTCGCGACAGAGGGGCCTACTGGTCTGGCTCCGTGCCTCCGTCGTATCGCAGAGAAAGCGCTTACTCTACTGCCCTCCGGGAGGTTCCGAGTCAAAATTGCGAAATGCTAGGGTTGCCCCAGGACAAAGGCTTTACTGGGAGGTACCCATAGCCACGACGAGAAAAGCCAATACGTTCGTTGCATAGGGTCGTGCGGCCCTAGCATTCCCCCACCTCCGCTTCGTATCCCAGCGCAGCCATCTTGCCCGCGAAGGCTCCTGGGTGCGGGTCTCGCCAGCAGAGCCGGGTTTTCCAGAGCTAAGCTGGTCGGTGGAGGCGCGCGAGTTGCCTGCTGGACCTTGTAGTCTTCCAGGGTTGGTGGCGTCTCGCGCTACCCCCCGGGAATAGGATCTGATTGCGTTTGTGCCACGAGATGCGGCTCATTGGCTCGGAGCAGCGATGCATTATGGTCGCGGTAGTCCTTTTTGTGGAGATAGAGGAAATGGCGGCGGTGAAGCTGTGTTCTCGGTTCCCTTCCTTGTCGCTTGTTTGCCCATTTGGGTTAAGTGAGCAGCGAGATGTAAAAATGAACCATACGTCGCGCTCTCAGGACTTTGCACTTTTCTTAAAACTCTGGGATTTACCATTAAGGTTCAGCCTTTCTTACACTCTTACCTCATTCTTCCCGCCCCAGATTGTCAAGGGGAGAAGTTGGGTTGGCAGTTCAGGGACTTTCTTACTCTTTCCTGGAACAGGAATTACCAAGACACACAGGGAACACGGAGCCTTTCCCTGTCTCTGGGCTCCCATTCAGCTCTACTCAGGTGTCACCTTCTCTCATGTTAATTACTCCCCAGAACTGGACCTTGATAGCCACCTCAAATATTAGCCCTCCCGTGCTCCTACATCATGGAATAATCATTAGCGCAGTAAGAGCGTGAAGTTCCAAGTGTTGAGTCTAGCTAGGTTCAGGTGCTTACTAGCTACGTGACTTAAGGGCGGTATCCGGCCCTATGGAAATGCTAATATGCATTTTCTTCGTTGTTTTTTTGTCTTCTGTCGAAATGCAAAGAAAATGTATAAATACCTATTCTCCTGTAATTATATTGCCTCACATTTCTGTCATACTTTTGGTCAACATTTAGCTTATTTGATGCTCCTCATTAATCCTGAGGTGTCAGATTGGGTATAATCCTTATTTTATTAGTAAGAGGAGGTATTAACCCTGTATTATAGGTAAGCTCAGAGTACAAGTGACTTGTCCAAAGCCACCTAGCTAGTGAGTGAGAGAGCTGAGGCGAGAGCACAGACTTTGAACTCCCAGGCCCAAGACTTTGGCCTGCTTTCCTTCTCTGTGGAATTAGACCTCGATATATATCCAGAACTGCAGTGACTTCACCCACACTTCAAGTTAATCAGTTATTGTATGGTAATAGTGATCATTCTCATTCTGCTGGAATTTTCCCCCTAGTTTTTTCTTCTTTTTTTAACAAAAGATTTTTTAATTTATTTCTACAGAGAGGGGAAGGGAGGGAGAGAGGCAGAGAAACATTGATTGGTTGCCTCTCGCATGCTCTCAGCCTGACCCAGACGCAACCCAGGCATGTGCCCAGACTGGGAATCAAACTTGACACTTTTCAGGTTTGTGGGATGACGCCCAACCCACTGAGCCACACCACTCAGGGCTCCTCCCAGTTTTACATATACATTTGTCTGCAGCCTCCCAGACAACCAGACCATGTGCATTTTCTTAGACACTCAGAAGATAGGAGGTATTTAAAATAAACTTGATATGAGTATATGCACAATTAATAATCTGTTTATTAATAATTTCTAGTCTTTTGGCTACAAAGACTTATTGGAGGAGGAGAATATGGAGCAGAGTTAACAAGAAAAAAGTATGGGAGCATAAGATCACAAGGCCTGTCTCCATACTTTTTTCTTGTTGACTCTGCTCTACATTCTCCTCCCCTAACAAGCCTTTCTAGCCGAGAGACTACAGCTGCTCCCATCCCCCACAGCCCTAAAGGCTAGTACAATTTATTTTGGAATTAACAGTATATCTGATGCTACAACCCATAAATTCTGAATTCCCACCAGACTTAAAGCTGGCTTCTCAAGAGCAGGAACTATCAAGACTGGAAAGATCACTGGATAAGAACTGGGGGAAAAATAAAAATTTGAGGGCTGAACTTTAATTTTACTTGTGAGTATTTTTAAGTTATTTCTCTGTGTGTGTCAACAGTTGTATGTTATAGAAGTTTTTAGCTATAACAAAAGTTTTGGCTGAAATCCTTACCCAGTCCTACTGTGTCTCATGAGATCTTGTAAGATCTCACTTCCAATAGCCATACCAAATAACTGAATAAGGTCTCTATGCTGAAACTGAATTTTAAAAATACTTGCTTTGGGCCCTGGCCAGGTAGCTCAGTTAGTTGGAGTGTTGTCCCGTCTGCCAAAAGGCTGTGGGTTTGATTCCCAGTCAGGGCACATACCTAGGTTGCGAGTTCAATCTCTGGTCGAGGTGAGAACAGAGGCAACCAATTGATGTTTCTCTCTCACACTGATGTTTTTCTTTCTCTAAAAATCAGTAACAACATCTTTGAATGAGGATTAAAAAGAAAAAAAAAAAACCTGCTCTGGGTAATGAAGACATCAGTCAGTCTTCCTGGGATTCATAAAATGCAAGTCTTTCCTCATCTCAAGCAAATTGAACTACCTGGGCAGTTGACTACATAGCTCAGACATAAGCCACAGATAAGGACATTACCTCATAGAAGCCTGGATACTTAATACATTTATCAAATTAATTTCCAAGTTCTCCCAGCACTGTCAGACTTTTTTCTGAGTGTTGACTTTTCCAATAGAAACAACAGCACAGAAAAGGCTTTGCTGCTGGCTCCAGGGTTGTGTGTCCACTTCTACACTGCAGGCTTGGGGACATCTTAAACACCTTCAACGTCATATCCATGAATTTAAAAAAAAAACTTCTGAAAGTATTTTGTCTGAACCAAATCTGACATTTTCATTGTCTTGATAAAAGATTAAGTCCGTGAGTTAATTTCACTGTTTAAAAAAATACTGTGTAATAGTAAAAGGAGGTTATGTATACTAAGGGGCTGTGTATCAAGCCTGAATTTTTTGATGGTGGTTCTTTTGCATGTCAATAGTTTTGCCTCTTTGTACAGTCAGAGGCTGTTTCTGTTAAAATTTCCTTGTACATCTTTGAATACCATTCAAAGGTTATGTTAACTTGACCACTGTGCTTGGCACATGCAGTAGATACTCAATAAATGTTTAGGAATAAGTGAACCTCTTCTGTGTCTCATTTTCCTCACTTGTAAACACAGACAATGACTACCAGATACCTAAAGGGATTGCTGGCAGAATCAAAGATGCTTGCAAATAGCAATACTAGGTCCTGTTATTTCCCCGAGGCTAGGGCTGTCACTCCCCAGGAGAGACCCAAAGAGAGTCCTTAAAAAAAAAGAGTGCTGCAGTGCCCTCTAAATCCATAATGGAAAGAGTATGTCCATGCCTTCAAGTTCAGGGAACTTCTATTCCTTGCTGTTTTCCTCATCAGTTAAACAGATGGGGAAGGGAGAAGCTATAGGACTAGTCCTGGTATCACAGGAACCCAGCCAAATTCAGGCAGCCCAACCACCTCAGCGGCAGGAATTAGGTTTATGAGTAGAGAGCAATTTAAACAATGATGAAAGTTACCCAAACTAGGGACATTTGTGCAAATGGTGGCCTTTAATACTAAGAAACACCATGCAGAGTGACAGGATAGGACCAAACTTTCAGAGGGTGGTGTTGAGTCAGTTTCTCACAAGACCCAAAAACCTGACCCAATAATAAAATAAATCAATTATTTATTTATGTTTATGTTTGCCCTAAAATCCCAGGGAAGGTCTGAGGCCCAGGGCCATCTAACCTTCCTTCTCTCCTCCCTCTCTTCCTGCGTCTTTCTCACCTTTTTTCACTTCCTCAGTTCCTTCCCTTCTTGCTTCTTCTCTCTCCATTCTACCTCCTTTCCTGCTTTACTCATTACTTCTCTCACTTTCCTTTTTTTCTTCTCCATTTTCTCCTCATTCTTTCACCATCTACCCATCTTTACCTCTGCCAGCCCCACCTGCTATTTCTCCCCATCCAGCCCCTCAGCCCTGCCTCCCTCAGGTTCAGCCTCCAGGCCGGGAGGGGAGGCAGAAAGGGGTCCTCAGCCCAGGGAGCACTTGTTGGTGCTCTTTTTGTCACAAGCTTTCAGGTCAGTGCTGGAGGGCTTGCTGCTGTTTCCCTAGAGGCAGAAAGGCACAGAAGTCAGGGTGAGAATGGCTGGCTGGGGTCTGAGGTTATAAACTGGGTGAAGGGGACCCACTGTTATGGGAAGTCTTAGCACTGATCCCCTCCTCAGTGTTTACTCCCTCCACATTCCCACAGCTGTAGTAAACCCAGCAGAAACAACTCACCAATCTCCGGCCTCCCGACTTGAGCAAGATGTCCCGGGCCAGGGAACTGAAAGCCTAAAGGAGAAAGGAGATTTATCAGAACAGGCTGGAGAAAGGATAAATCTATCTTCCAAATACTCTGTGTCTTTGTGGGGTCGGAGGGGGTGCATCTTACCTCATCCACATTCATACTGGATTTGGCACTAGTCTCGAAAAATCGGATTCCGTGCTCCCGAGCCAACTGTAGGGGGTGAAGTGGGAAGAAGTGAGTTGGATGAAGGGCAGCAGCCACGTCCTCTGCAATCCAACATCATCTTGGCCCTCCCAGCCCAGTTCTAGAACATGGCCTGACCTGGTCCTTACCTTATCAGCCTGCTCCTTCTGTACCTTCCTCTTAGCCTCCATGTCACACTTGTTCCCCAGTAGGAGACGCTCCACCCCAGCTGAGGCATTCTGGGAGCAAAAGGGTAAGTTGGGTCCTGTTCATCCTCACAATCCCTTCATCCTTCAGGTTCTACCCAATTCCCCCATCTCTCTGGAAGGAGCCTCACCTCTTTGATGCTCTTCATCCAGTTCTGAATATTCTCAAAGGATTTCTCATCTGTGATGTCGTATACTAGAATAATGCCCTGGAGGATGGCAGGGTTCACAATGGAATCTTGGCCCACACGCCCCTGTTTAGGTTTCCAATTGCCCTCTAAGTGACCCTGCAAGTTTTATCCATGAGTCAAATCACTAAGTCATGTGGGGCCCTCTGCAACCCGTTCTGTGCAGCCCCTGTTCGCCCCTGCCTCTCTGTGCTCATAAACCTACATTTCATTGCTTCATCACCTCATCCCTTGTCCAGACCCATCCTTCATACCATGGCTCCACGGTAATAGGCAGTAGTTATCGTCTTGAATCGCTCTTGGCCAGCTGTGTCCCTGAGGAGGTGGAATATTTCGTGGGGTAGGACAGAGGGAAGGTCTCCCAAAGAGAGACTCTCCCCTGTCCCCCAGCAGCTAAGAACTTAGCTTTCACATGGTGGGGCTGAAAAGAACAGAATCAGGAAACAGTAAAGGGGGAAAGGGATGAAAGACACTTGGGCTGATACTGAGAGACGGCAGAGGCCTAAGAAACAAGATCTCTCTGGTTTACTCATTGGATGCTCACTCTGTGCCAAGCACTGTGTATGTATCATTTTGTATAATCTTCATTCGATCCTTGTGAGACATGTTTTATTGTCCCTATTTTACATATCAGGAAACAGACTGGAGGAGGCTAAATAACTAATGAAGGTCATTCTGTAACAGAACCAGAATGTGAACCAGTTTGCTCTTATCTGTTGTATCGTAATGCCTCCATTAAGCCTCGTAATCCTCAGGGTCTTCAGATTCCTTATGACAGGTCAAACCTCTACACTAGGCTTTCGGGGCTCTCCATAATTTAGAGAGCAGTAGACTTAGAGTCAAGTCTTATTTCTGCTACTTGCTATTTAACTGCTTAGAGCCTGTTTCCAAATTATACCTCAACAGATATCAGAGTTGTCAAGCTCAGAGAGCACTCTGGAGCCGGGAGAGGCAAGAAAGTTATGAAAATGCAGACAATAGCTGAGCAAGCAGGAAGAGACATAGAAAGACATCCGAGTGAGGCGACAGAAATGACTGTAACTGCTGGAGGGAGCAACGGGGAAAAGGAGAGCAATGACGCAACACAGAAGGAAAAGGGTTATAGGGTGTAGATGAGGAAGTCTGGTTCGGAGTCCTGGGGGTTCACTCACCAGACTTGCAGTTTGATCTTCTTCCCCTCTATATCCACAGTGCGGATCTTGAAATCGATTCCTAGGGGTGGAGAGTGTACATTGAAGCTGAGACACATAGGTGTGTGCATGTAAAGTGTGCGGTGGGAGAGACAGGATGGGGAGGTGGCGGTGGCAGAAAGTGTTCAGGGAAGGAACACAGGAAGCAGCCTTGTTGGAAGTGTAAAACTAGGAGAATTTCCTCAAAACTGTATCTGTATAGCAAGCATGTTGTTTTTACTTAGGTTTTATGAATTTTGTGGTGGAGGAGGTAATGAAAATTCTGCAGGGAGGCTGAAGGCCACTAAGGCGCCTCTTGGGGCCACTCGCCATGCCAGTTGACAACTCTCTCAATTCAGTCTGTCTCCCCCGAAATATTACTTTCATATTCCTTTTCCCTTCTGTTTTCCTAGAACCCTCTACTCTCCACACTCACTGACCCTCCTGGCCCTACAAGGTAAAGACTGAGGAAAACGGTAGCTGATGTCAGTCTATGTGAATTAACTAGTAGGCCAGGTTTGGAACCAAGAAAGTTTGAGGCTAAACAAGGTTCCTCCTGAGAATGAACTAGGAAAAAGGGGCATTTTTCCTTCTGCTTTCTAACCAGAATTTCTTTTCTCTCTTTAAATTTTTATTTATTGATTTTAGAGAGAAACGAAGCAAGAGAGGGAGAAGGGGGCAGAGAGAGAGAGAGATAGAGAGAGAGAAACATCAGTCTGTTGTTCCACTTAGTTACACATTCATTGGTTGAGTCTTGTATGTGCCCTGACCAGGGTTCAAACCTGCAAGCTCGGCATATAGGGATGACACTGAGCAACCCAGCCAGGACCTTAACCAGAATTGTCTGGAGACTCTTCTTGTCTTAATTCCCAGACCTGAGGAGATTAATAAAGATAAGAGGGGGAGGAACGGAGACACTGTTCTTAGTGGAAACTTGGGCACCTCCCCCAAGCCTGTTGGGAGTCCTAGAGAGGAGGCTGAGTCACCAGGCTGACTCAGAGACCCCAAAAGTCCCCTCATTGCCACCTTCCTTCACCAGGCTAACTGCCAGTCCTTGGGCCACCCTCTACCACACCCGCCTACTCTGTTTCACCCTCTCCACCCCGCTGTTCAGTTGAGGGGCAAGGAACCTGAAAAAGTAGATGATAAGGTGGGGATGCAGTGGGAGAGTGTGAAACTCAGTGGGGCAGAAAGAGGTTAGCAGAGTCGGGAGACAGATGTTGAGGAAGAGGGAATACAGGAAATGTGAAGAGTGGCTGAAGAGTTCTAGGTGGATGGTGGTGGTGAAGAGGAGCTGAGAGGGAAACAGAGAAGGGTTCATGTGGATCTGGGGAGAGGAGAAGAATGGTACCAAGAAAATGAGGGGCTGGCACAACCAAGGAGTTACCTGGAGGCTGCAGAGGGGGTAGAAGTTTGGGTACCAACCAGAGACATGTATGGGGGATGGGTCTGTAACAGCGGTTGAGGGACCTGAGTTTAGAAGCCTCACTCTAAGGGGACTGAAAGGCGGGGCCACTAGTAAATTGGAAGCCTGGAGATGAGGGTGTGAGGGAATAGGGGGTCTGGGATAGCGCCAGTGAGCTCACCGATGGTGGAGATGTAAGTGTTGTTGAAGTTGTCCTCTGCAAAGCGAATGATCAGACAAGTCTTGCCCACCCCTGAGTCCCCGATCAGCAGCAACTTGAAGAGGTGGTCGTAGGCTTTGGCCATGGCGGACACTGAGGGAGCCGGGGGAGGGGTGGGGAAGAGCTGGGCACTGGTGGGCGGGATTGGAGGGTTGGCGGACAGAGCCGCCGGTAGCCCAGGCCAGGAAGTTTTCCTCCCTCTCCTCCCTGGCTCCGGGAAAGAGAGGCGGCACTGCTCCGGGCCCCACCCCCTGCCGGCCTACCCCTTTTCGCTCCGCAGAGGCCAGCCCCAGCGGCCAGCCCCAGCCTAGTGTTTTCTGGCCTTTCCGTTCGCAGCCTGGGCCGGCCTCTTTCTCTCTTTCCCAGAGCTTACTACTCTCCTCCTCTTTATCTTTTGACCTTTTTGCCAGTCGGGGGCCAGAGACGCTGGGGTGAGGGGAAGTAGAAGTTTAACCAGGATGACCAGAGGAAAGAGGAGTTTTGGGGGGAAAAAGGTGAAGGCAGGGACGGGGCTTGCAACTGACAAAAATTGGAGGCTTATTTTTGGAAGGGCTATTCAAGGAAGATAGAGTCCTTCTGGGGCAGTTCTAGAATTCTGGTACTAGTGTTGCAAACCCTTGATTCTGGAATCCTAGCTCCTTTTGAAAAAAGCGGGATGCCCTGGAGTAGGTTATTTGTTGATTCAGTCTGCCCCCTGGTGGGACAGAGAGAAAATTAACATTGGTTATACCGCAGAATCGGCCCCGCCCTGCCCTAGCACAACTCCCTCCCCTTTCCCCCTCCTCTCCTCCCGCTCTGTCTCTTCACCTAGACACATTCTGAGGCTTCAGTTGGAACAGACTTCCTTCTGGGACTGTGTGTGATTTCTCCGATAAGCCATCTTAGAAAGACAGAGGTTGGAACAAATGTCTGGTCTCATTTTTCTGCTGAGATACGGATCTTTGAGGACAGCTCTGAAGCAGACAACCCACTGAAGGGGCTGTGAATGCGTAACCATGGCAACCAGGAAGCTGAAGTATGGAGAACATGGCTATAAAGAAATGTTTATCTTTGCCTTTGGGGGGAAAAAATATTCAGAATATCTTAACTGCTTTTCTAACCGTGGCTCAGTAGAATCGTCCTTGTGTAAAAATAGTGCACTGGTTGTGACAGGGCTTCTTTTGTCACTTCAGTTACCTTTGTCACCTTCTGTGCCTTTGTCCCTTCTCAAACAGCTATTCAGTCCCCTTTTTTGTCCATTCTCTCAGGTCACCTGGACGTCTTCAAGCTGTATCACAAACCTGAGCCTTTATTTCTTCTCATTGGCCTAATCACTTCTTGCCAGTCCTTTTCTTTTTTTTTTTTAAGATTTTAAAAAATTTTTTAGAGGGGAAGGGAGAGAGGGAGAGAAACATCAATGCGTGGTTGCCTGTTGTGCGCCCCCTACTGGGGACCTGGCTCTCAACCCAGGCATGTGCCCTGACTGGGAATGGAACCAGTGACACTTTGCTTCGCAGGCCGGCACTCAGACCACTGAGCCACACTAGCCAGGGCCAGTCCTTTAAATTACTGTTCAATTTTCATGGATTGTTCTGATAAAAATCCATCAGTTCATTTCCTTTTCATCTTATTTTGCCTGAATCTGAACTGATTATCCCCTGCAATTTATTATTCTTACTCACCTCTCTAAAATGCACTTATGCCAGTGTATACCTGCTTTCACTGGAACCTCATCTATAGTCTCCCCCCAAGCTCTCAGAGCTTTGGCAGCAATCCCTTTCCCGCCCTCAACCGTTGCAAGCTCACTCTGGCCTTGGGTTTTGTGTTTGCAAGCTCTTCCCTCATCCTAGAATGCTTTCTTCCCAGATTGTTGCATGGTTGGCACCTTGTCCTTGAGATATCAGCTTCCTGAGAGGTTTTACCGGCCCATCTGTAATGTGCTGGAACCAGTTATTTTCTTTTAATAATGATAGCTATTTATTTTATTTTCTTGAAAATCTTAAGAATGAAAAGAAATATGCTCTCATCCTTTAAAAATCCTCGTTAACCATATCGAAGCCTTCCAGAATAAAGAATTGTCATTATTACTCTTTAGAATTCAGGGATTCTTTTCCTTGAATGTTAGGTATTTATGGTAGAAAAGCTGAGAGGTAGAGGAAAGCACTCATCAGAGGGGAAGGGTAATAATCTTTGAGCACGTCAAACTTAGCAGGCTTCAAGACACTATTCTTATTTTCTCGTTATGCCGTTTTGAATCTCTTGTCTAGCTGGCAGTTTCCAGCCTGCAAAGGCTTTTCACTGTGCTCTGGTGAATGTGAGTGCTCCTTGCAGGCTGCCATGGAAATCCAACTGATGCGGCACTTGCACTGTTCTTACGTGTTCTCCCCGCTAATTACATACATTTGATTACACAGCTAGAAAAGATTCTTAGTAAATTACACTACAATAATCATTTCCTACCATGGTTCACCATTGAGAAAAATACCTGTTGTAACACACCCAAAGTTTAGTCAAGGATGGCCATTCGGAAAGAGCTTTCCATTCACAGGGGAGCTGCCAGACAGAAGCCAGGTGTTGTTTCATTATTCAGAGTGAGCTCTGGCCTTCCTTCATCTGTGATAGATATTCCCAAACTCAAGTACCATTAGGGATTAAGGTTTTAAAAATATCATTTATCACCCTGTCTAGTGTGGCTCATGGGTAGGGCATTGTCCCTCAAACTGAAAAGTTGCCAGTTTGATTCCCAGTCAGGGCACACGCCTGGGTTGCAGGTCAGGTCTGCCTGGTTAGGGGAGTGTGAGAGGCAACCGATGGATGTATCTCTCGCACACTGATGTTTCTCTCCCTCTCTTTCTCCCTCCCTCCCCCTTACTCTAAAAATAAATAAAATTTTTAAAAAATATCAATTATCTCCAAATTAACCTATTAATTCAGCACACTTTCAGCGAAAATCACAAAAGTGAGGTGTGTGTGTGTGTGTGTAATGAACAATTCTAAAACTTCTATGGGAGAACAAGATAAATTCGAAGATGAACAAGTCTCCCTCTCTCTCTCAGTATATATATTTGTGTGTGTGTATATGTGTATACACACACACACACACACATACATAATGTAATTTAGACAGTGTGGCCTTGGCACAGGGATAGACAGAGGAATAAAATAGAGTCCATTAACAGTTCCATGAGTATATGGAAACAACACAGAGCCAAGATGACCCTAAAATAGAGTGGGGAAAGGATGAACTACTCAACAAGTAGCATTTAGATAAAATCAATACAAAATTTGATCCCAAGTTCATAAATTATGTGAAAAAGAAACCCCACGGTATTAAAGACCTAAATGTGAAAAACCAAAATTTTAAAACCTTTAGAAAAATTGAACTATGTCATAAACAAAGTGAAAAGTCAAGCCTAAAGACAGTATAAGGTATTTGTAACATATAAAACCAATAAAGGATTATACAGAGAATGAAAAAAATCAAGAAAATCGATAGGGAAAAGAGAAATAACCAAGTAGAAAAATAGGCAAAGAATATGAAGTGGTAAATCAAGAAGAAATCATGTGAAGTGTGAAAAATGTGGAACTTTACACATAGTCAGGGAAATGAGAATGATAACAAATTTAAGAGTCTGATGAGGTCCTGGCCAGGTAGTAGAAACATCAGTTGGCTGCCTCTCCCACTGCACCCCCCCACTTTTTTTTTTTAAAGACTTTATTTATTTACTTTAAGAGAGAGGGGGAGGGAGGGAGAAAAAACATTGATTGATTGCCTCTCATACTTTTGCACATCCTCAACTAGGGGCCTAGGCCACAACCCAGACATGTGCCCTGACTGGAATTAAACCAGCGACCTTTTGTTTTGCAGGCAGACACTCAACCCATGGAGCCACACCAGCCAGGTCTTAATCACCTGAGCCACAGCTTTCCCAGCATCCTCACAAAAGACATGGTTCTTAAAAGACTGAGAAATCACCACTAAGGCAGCTGCAATGCCACAAAAGAAACAAGGAATTTTGAGGCAGAAAACTTGGATTTACTGTGGACCTTTGGACAGATTCTTTGACTCTGAATCTTAGTTTCCTCTTCTGTAAAGAGAGAGAACTACAAGGACCTAAATGTGACCTTGAAGATGCCAAAGAGGTAGGAAACTACTGAATGACACAAATGTCAGTCAGTGCTAATGTCCCACTGCTAGTGGTGACATGCCAAGCTGCTTCACTGTAACTAATGGCTCACGCATGGAAATACCACTATCCTTTCCAACTCCTACTTATATGTATGAAGTTATGGCCCCAGAGAATGCAGCTGCCAGGATAAGTAACCATAGGAGAAAATGCTGGATCCATTTTTTTTCCTGCCAGTGTGTAACCTTTATGTGGGTGTGTAACCCAACAAAATGGAGGTTAGGCTGCCTGCCACAACAAAAGCCAAACTCGTGAAGCAGGTGCTGATGCAAAAGGAAAGAGGTTTTATTCAGGTGCCTGCACAACCTGGGACCATGATGGACTCCTACCTGGAAGCCCACCTCAATTTTCCTGCTCAAGCCAGAGATTCTTATTGGCATAGGGAGGTGGAGGCTTTATTTCCTATCCAATTATTTTTCTAGATTTTGGCATGCTGGGGGCCCTATCCATTCATCCTTCCTTTTTTTTTTTAACATTAAAAAAAAGATTTTATTTACTTATTTTTAGAGAGGGGAAGGGAGAGAGAAAGAAAAGGAGAGAAGCATCAATGTATGGTCACCTCTCGAGTGCCCCCCACTGGAAACCTGGCCTGCAACCCAAGCATGTGCCCTGACTGGGAATCGAACCACCAACCCTTTGGTTCACAAGCTGGTGCTCAATCCACTGAGACACACCAGCCAGAGCTCATCTTTTCATTTAAAAATTTTTTTTAAATTTATTTTTAGAGCGAGGGGAGGAGAGGGAGAAAGACGGAGAGAAACATCAATATGGGAGAGATACATGTATCTGTTGCCTTTCGCACACCCCCAACCTGGCAGACCTGACCCACAACCTAGGCATGTGCCCTCACTGGAATTCTAACTGGCAACCTTTTGGTTTGGAGACCAGTGCTCTATCCACTGAGCCACACAAGCCAGGGGCCATTTATCTTTCTAGCTTTCTGGGAGGCTCAGTGTTAAGAAACTCCCCCTGCTGCCATCTTGACCAATAGGGGAGCCTCCCATGTGCCCTGACTGTAGTAACAGGTGGACAGGCTACATTTAACACAAGGGGCAGGTTGATTCTTTCTGTCTATACATTCCCAGGGTTGTAATGTATATTCTCTGTCCAGCCACTCACCCCCCAAATTTTTCAGTTATAGTTGACATACTGAAACCAGTTCTTACTGGCTCATGAGAACAGGCTGTATATATTTCTATCAACTCCATGTTTAATGTAAAACTGGTATTTTGAAATCTCCCACGTTAGCCCTGGCTGGTGTGGCTCAGTGGCACAGTGAATTGGGCGCCAGCCTGTGAACCAAAGGACTGCCGGTTCGATTCCCCGTCAGGGCACATGCCTGGGTTGCAGGCCAGGTCCCCGGTGGGAGCCTGTGAGAGGCAACCACACACTGATGTTTCTCTTCCTCTTTATCTCCCTCCCTTCCTCTCTGTCTAAAAATCAATCAATCAATCAGTCTCCCACTGTTGAGAATATTTGTACCATTGAAATTAGCAGACAACAAATTAGGTCTTTCCTCCTCAGAACCTGTTCAAACTCACACGCCTTGCCCTATTCCTTTCCTTTGGAATTAACCAGATCCTCAAGTGCCATTTGCACCATCTTCCCCCTTCCTTTATGACAAATAGACATTCTAAACCTTTGATTGTTATTGCAGAAGATGATACTTCAGTGCTCATTTTTCCTTTGTTCTCCTTTCCTGTCTTGGGTGTCAGTGATGCCAAGATTAGAAATCTTGGAAAGGCACTGCTGGTGAAAGTTGGGGAAAGGATGTAGGGATGTAAATTGGCACAACCTTTTTGAAAGGTAGTTGAGTAGTACTTGGGGCAATTTCTCTATACATCACTTTCCTAACCTGTAAAATGTGGAAAATAATAATATCAACCTGATAAGTTACTGTGAACACCAACACATGTAAAGCAGTCAGAACAATGCACCTACTAAGCACCATGTGTTTGACCTAATAATTAGAGGGAGGGATCAAAAGTTGACAATATAACAACCCTACGAGTAGGCTGGGGATGGGGGAAATATGAGGAGTTTACTTTTTTATGTTTACATTTCTGAATTGTTTAGAATGAACAAATTAAACCAATTTAGAAATAATATAGAAATTTAAGAAGTCTGGACATGGCTCGGTCCTGTTTTCCTCACAAGTTCCTATTTATTAGGTTCCAACTGTTAAAGTGCAGCACGAAATTTTAGATGTCCATTTATCTTTTTTAAATTAATTTAATCTTTCTTTTTACCTTTTTTGTTTTTTCAAAGATTTTATTTTTAGAGAGATGGGAAGGGAGGGAGAAAGCCATTGATGTGAGAGCCCCCCAATCCGGGACCTGAACCGCAATCCAGGGATGCCCTGACCGGGAATTGATGCACCGACCTTTCCCTTTCCAAGCCGTTGCTCAACCCACTGAACCACACCAACCAGAGCCCATTGGTCTCTTGAAACAGATCAAACGCACATTTTTTTAAGACAGGAAGCTAACTCTCAACATGGCGCCACATGTGTGTCATGACAATCGTACACAGACCTTCCGAAAATGGCAGCGCCCTCCGCACAGCGACTGAGCGTGAGAGCCGGACCTTCCCAACATGGCGGCGAAGGCCCAGGCGTCACATCCTGCAGGACGACGGATATAAAGACCAGGATTTCCGCTGGCGCCCCTTTCCGGCGGTGACGACCTCCCCACGACAATATGCCTGTGAGTTCTTTGGTGCAGGTTGCGGCAGAGATCTCGCTCTTCGGTCCGCAGGCCCCTCTCACGCTGATTTCGAACCGTAGACAGCCCTCATTTGCCCTCCGCGTTTCCTAGGACATTAACTGCAGGGATTGCGGAGGCCCGCGAGGCCCCCTGCATGGACGGGAGCGGAGAGGAAATAAGATGGCGGCCCAGCTGCGTAGACACCGGGGGCGGCGAGGGGCGAGCTCTCCCTGGTGTGCGGCAGTGGGGGATGTTTTCGATCGTCCTGTTTTCGCCGTTGGTTTCTAAGTCTCTACATGTCTGCCTCTCTTAGCTCGCTAAGGATCTCCTTCATCCCTCTCCAGAAGAGGAGAAGAGGAAACACAAGAAGAAGCGCCTGGTGCAGAGCCCCAATTCCTACTTCATGGATGTAAAATGCCCAGGTGAGGAGATAGCTTGCAGTAGTCGAGAAAGCCCTGGGTCCAGAAATTGGAAAAAGGTGTAGTGTGAGCTGTACCGTATCGTTGCAGCAGCCGCTATATGTAAAATTCTAAAGTACGAGATGGATAAAATTTTGTACTTTAGGGGGAGTGATGCAGAGTGATTTCCCATCAAAACTCCACGGACAAACCCTAACATTGCGTTGTGTTAAGAAACGGATGGTGTGTTGTTCTTCTGCCTTGGTAACCTAGTACTCGTACCTGGAGGCAAGGTGTAGGTGTGTTGATTCTCTACTCCCCATCCTTCCCTCCCAAGAGGAGAATTTAGGAATAATTGTTGGTTCTACTTCTTTCCCTTTCAGATTCTAGGATGGTAGTGACACATTAACCAAAAATTCATAGGTGGGGGCAGATAGTCCAGATTGCTTCTGAGTTGGCTTTAATGTATACCTAGAACCAGGTAGTCAAATTTGGAATAGGATAGTAAATTCCAAAAGTTTATATAGCTCTCATGTCTTAACAGTTAATACCCGATAGCTGTATAACTGAAGAAAGGCATGGAAGAGATATAACCCTTTCTTGATGTTTATTCCAGGATGCTATAAAATCACCACCGTCTTTAGCCATGCACAAACGGTAGTTTTGTGTGTGGGCTGCTCTACTGTCCTCTGTCAGCCCACAGGAGGAAAAGCAAGGCTTACAGAAGGTAAATGGTTTAACAAATGGAACTTGGGCTTTGAATCTTACAGTGTGAGAAGGATCATATGTAATGTAAATTATCAGACACTTGTAAAGAGGGTTGGATTTGATAGTCTTTTCCCCAAAAGTATTCGCAGAAATGACATTTTTTCCCTTTTTTTTTTTAAGAGAGACAAGATCATCAATTTGTTGTTCTGCTTAGTTATATATTCATTGGTCGATTGTTTGTGTCCTGACTGTGACCTGCAGCCTTGGTGTATTGGGATACTCTAGCCACAATGAGCTACCTGGCCAGGGCCAGCAACATATTTCTTAATCTTAAAACACTACTGTCTAAAGTTGTGATGAGTGGATGATAAAACCGGCTTTATATGAGCTGTAGCCAAAAAGGTCCTTAAGTGACTAGGTATTAGCTAAAGGAGTTAAGAAAATGATGTAGCTTTCTTGTGGGTGGGTTATGAGGCATCAGTTCTGAGTGTGGGGCAGGGAAAGTAGGCTGCTGTCGGCTAACTTTTGAACCTTTTTTCTTCCAGGATGCTCCTTCAGAAGGAAGCAGCACTAAAAGCACCCTGAATCAAGATGAGTGGGGAACCATCCCAATAAACACATTTTGGATACATCCTGTTTATTGTCTTGTAGTTTACTGCTAGGAAGTTCTTGCCTCAAGTATTCAGGGGCTACCAGAAGAATGGACTGCTAGTCATTGAGGGCAAGTAAGTAGACAAGTACCTAAAAAGTCCATTTGGGACATTTCTGCCCACCTGGGTAAGTTAAGTAAATCTTCAGAGCTTGATGAAAAAATGTGGCATACCATATAAATAAGATATTTACGTTCATTTTTATGTTTTCTTATAATTAAGAATAGGAACTGACAGTTGATCTTGAAACACAGTCCAACACACTACTTTAATTCAAAACAGCCAGGATCCTTTATTTACAGTTGTCAGAAACCTTGTTCGGAGGCTTATGAATATAGATGTTGTTGCTACACGGCTCCTGGTGGGTAAGGGCTAGAAATCTTCGTTCTCCTACAGTTAAGGAAACTTGTCTAAATGGAGGTTAATGCCTTATACTCCATAGCCAGTATTGTAGCCGACTCTGGGCTGGTGGGGGTCGTGGTCTCATGAAGGGAGGAGGGGAACGTGTGGAGGTATAAGAACCTAGAAATAAATGGGGAAGAGAAGTAAGTGAAAGGTGAATACAACACAGATATCTGAGATTTGAAGGAGATAAGGATGGTGATTCTTTACCTGACTCTGGTATTCCTAGAGTTGGTACATAAACAACTGGAATTGTCTGTATCTTATTTAGGAAGGCATTGTATGCTGGAATAAGAACAAGGAAGATGTCAGTAAAGAAGCAGATTTATCTTTGGAGGAAGGCCTTAGTAATACTTAAAATTAAGTAACTTGATAATTAGGAAATTTTTATTCAATTATTTTTAGAGATACTTTCATCTGGCCAAAAGATGGGGGAAGGTGCAGGTGTAGACAAATGATGTGTATTGTGTTGCTCAGATCATCCCTAGCTATGAATTTGGGCAAAACTAGCCATTATCTAAAGGGTTATCAGTGATTTACACTTCTGAATGGTATTTGTTTGCCACATCCAGTTTATGGTAGTTGTAACTTGAGCAGGGCCTTTAATCCACTAGGTGACTAGGGTTAGGGAGGCTAAGTCAGTTTCGGCTGCTTGTTCCAAATTAGATGAGATGAACAACTAATTTTCATCCTTATTTAGTTTGTGAAATAGAAAGGCATTTTCCAAGTCAGAAGTCCATTACCTAGAAAGATGAAAGCTGTTGAGGCCAACACTGCAAAGAGGGTCAGGAAGATCTGGTAAGAACTCACGAACTTCTGGAGGACACCTGAATCTTCGCATTGATCTATGCATTGGCCAGAACAAAAGAAGATAGTTATTTAATAACACATCAGGGCAGATGCTGCGTTTAAAACCTTGTCATAAACGTATCTAGCAGAAGCACTCAAAATCCAGCCCTCTAGAACAGTGATTTTCAACCAGTTGCCACAAGAATTTTTAAAACATGCAATACCTGATGACTTAGTCAGGGCCACTGACCTCTTTTTTTCCTTAGATTGTCATATTTAAAAAAAAAAAAACAGTAGCCAACACAGCTGTCTGGTGTGAGTGAATCAAAATTATACCTCCTTTTTTTGGGGGGGGGGTGTCAGGCAAAAATAAAATTCAGGGTACAGCACAAATAACACCTGATTTTTACAAATCATAAGCATGTAATTCTGTAACAATATCACAAGCACACCATATGACATTTTAGATGAAATGTTAAAACTATAAATTATTATACCCGTATTAATACTCTACCAACCACAAACAGGTGTTACTTGTGCTGGACCCTATATATTTTTCGGTGTGCTACAGAATTTTAGTAATTTATGTGTACCATGAGATGAAAAAGGTTGAAAATTGCTGCTCTAGGAAATTGTTCTGCTTCTTACCAAAGAGGTAAACTATACTTGGCTTCATCTTTTTGGCTTTTTCCTATCTCCAAAGTAGGAAACTCCAATTCTTGAGCCTCAGTTCTTCCTCTCAGCTTGCAAGAGTATTTAAAACCCCTGCAATCTGAAAATGACTGACATTTCCTGTGCACATGAGCTCCAGGTGACACTTCCCTTCACTAAATTTGTGGACATTTATGGTGGTACGATTTCTAATTTTAATCCCTGTAATGTGAAACATTTTTTTGGATCCCTAATGACCTCTTAAATCCAAGGGCTGCTTATCCGTTTTTACTCAGAATGTTGTTTCTAGGGAACATTTTGATTTGTATATAACCTTAATAAAATTTCAGACTCCTTTTTGAAGCATATTTGGGATCTGCCTTTGGTTATTTCAGATTTTTCATTGTCTAGAACTCCTTTCTGCCCCACTAAACTTGAACTTCCAGTTCTTCCACTATAAATTGTAACCAGGCCCTGATACCTAGTTCCTATTTAGCATCTCTAGTATAGGCCCTCTTCCTGTGGACTTCTAACTGGTCTTAACCTCTCACCTTACTCTTTGACAACTGTCTCACAGCTTCACACAGCTGACAAACAGCATCACTCTAAAGAGTAAGGTTGCTTGAAGTGCATATAAAAACAAGATTCTGTACTGATCCCTGATCAGGTCCCACTGTTGAAAGTCCAAATAAAACAAGTGTATTTTCTTTCTTTTTTAAAAAATATTTTACTTACTTAGTTTTAGAGAGAGGGGAAGAAGGGAGGGAGAAAGAAGGAGAGACAACAATGTATGGTAGCCTCACGCACCCCCTACTGGGAACCTGACAGGCATCCCAGGCATGTGCCCTGACTGGGAATTGAACTGGCAACCCTTTAGTTTGCAGGCTGGCACTAAACCCACGGAGCCACACCAGCCAGGGCCAGGAGGTGTAATTTCTAGCATCCCAGTGTTATGTCTGCACTGAACTAATTCCTGTTTCCCTGACCAGGCCTTGCCTTATATATGATTTCTGCAGTAGGAACCATGTCTGGTATATACCAGTAAGCATTCATGTGCTTGTGTGAATGAGCTGAAGGTTGGGTTAGATATTTGTATCTAACCACTCCTATCCACCATGGTTGTACTGTTCCCACTGATCCTTCATCTCCAAGAAGTGCAGAAATTTTTAACAATTTTTTTTTTTTGCCATGGGTAACTTTGGCTGGCTGGTGAAATCTATATATCCCTTCTTGGAATATTTTTAAGTGCAAAACATTGTATGTAAAAATAAAGGAAACAAGTTATATCAAAAGTTAACTAAAATAGAAAAAAACTAATTTGTGACAATTATACAGTGAGCAAAAGGTTAAAAGCCCTAATCTGTGATATATTAATATGTGTGCTTTACTAACAAACATCTAGCTTCAGGTCTGGTAATTGTAATTGTGAAAAATATTTTGAGATGTGACAATTGGGACATGAAAATGTCTGGATTCCATTGGTGACAAACACATACTGTTGATACTGCTGTGGTTTGTTGCCTGTATTCATAATCAGTTTATTAGAATCAACTCAATTTTAAAAACTTTTAATACAGCACAGGTTGAACACTTTCTAGTGGTGGGCCTTGAACACGATTCTTCAATTCTAACAGGCAAAATACATCTACCCTTTGAGTTACAAGAATTAAAATGCATATAAACATGCTTAGGATATTTATTGACCAGTACATATCAAGTGCTCATATAAACAATTACTAGGGTTTAGTCTAATTCACTCCCAATAATTAAGTACTGCTTCCCTTAAGGAATGGACAAGTGGAAGTGATAAATATAAGGAGGGTGGTTCTGTGTCTTAAAAAAAATTTTTTTTTTAATTTACTGGTTTTTAGAGGCAGAGAAAGGTTCTACTTTAATGCATTTATTGCATTCATTGGTTGCTTCTTGTATGTGTCCTGACCAAGGATTGAAACCACAACCTTGGTGTATTTATTGGGACGACACTAACCAACCGAGTAACCCAGCCAGGACTCTGGCTTTCTTAACATCTCTTTCTGTAACTTCCCCATCCCACCAAAACTTGGCATCATTTCTAAACTGGGTAAGGCTAGAATCAGGATTTGGGGAAGCTAAGTGTTATTTCTAGAATTCACCATTTGTCCTTTGCTTGACACAAAGATCTGCTAAATACTTTTGAAGAAAATGAAACATCACGAGGTTTAAAATGGAAAGTAGTACATGTATGAAACTGACAGACTTTTGTTAAACTGACGTGACTTCTTAAATATATGTTAAGTATCACATATAGCTAGTGATAAAAAAGCGATCTGAAGATTGTGTTTTGGGTGGGCTTGGAAAGTTGATCCAAACTCCAGCTAGTTTGAGTAATTTTGGTTAAGTGGCTGAGTGTTTTCCATTAACTAATTGTAATACACTGTCTTGTTCCTCCTCTAGATAGGGGCCCCCATTTCTCACCTGCACCAGACTTCTTAATAGCTTTCACTAGCACAGCCTCACTTTGGCTGGTGAGCACACAGGAAATATTGATGAAAACAGGCGATGTCATCTGCTGAAGGGAAGTGAAGTTGACCACTCTTACGGGGTAGATAGCAAGGCCAGGCGTGAGGGAAGAGCGACTATGCCCTGAGACCACTAGAACCGGGGAGCTGGGGAAGACCTTGGACAGAAGATAAAATGGCACTTGAAAAGTCAGTTTTGTATCAGACATTCCAATCTTATACACAGTAAGACATCTGGATTTCTAGTTCTAGGTAACTGACAATAAGTCATTTATTTTTTCACAGATGTGTTGAACGGTAAGGAGAAAAAGTGATCTGTGAAAATAAAATAGGCTTCAAAAAAGTTTTAAACTAGAATTCTAAAGATTGTTTTAAGATAGCATTGGTGTTATCTTCCAGCTAATAACCTAGATTTTGGACTCTGGGAGTCCCCCTGACATTGTTAAAAGGACACATTTTCTTCATCCTCTTTAAGAATTTCTTTTGGTGAATTTTATCACATCATTCAGAAACTTTCTTTACCTTTAGACTGGGAATCAAAAATCTCTTTTTTCAGAACTATTCTGTTTTGGTTCAGTTCTCAACATACCTCTAGCTTCTCAAGCACTCTGTCCACTCCTAGTACTCTTATCTCCCCGATGCCTTGTTTGTGGCTAAGAACCAATTCTGACTGGTTGATGTAAAAGGCCGGGATGAAAGGAATGAGGATTCTTTGCATTCCATTCTTGCTATGGTCACTGACCAGTGTGGCCCACCCATAGACGGAGGCGTCAGCCACGCTGAGGGCCTGGAGCAGCTCCTCTGACTGGGGTCGAACCTTGATTATGCAGACATAAGCCCCTGAAGAGAAGAGGAAAAACTGAGCAGGAAGGTTCAGAGGTTTTATTGAGCCAACTGAATTAGGATAGGAGGCAAAAACGGTGACCTGTAAATTCAAAAGAAAATTTGAACGTAGTTTTGGTATTCAGTATTAGTGCATGAATGGGCCACCAAAAAAAAAAAAAAAAACAGTCCCAGGGAACCCACAATTGAACTTGTTGCTTAAGAATGTCGTTATTGCTAAATCAATATGTCAGGGAGTATTAAGTAATACAGTGCAAACAAATTACGGGGGTGTAGAATGAAGCAGTCAGTTGGTAAGCTCAGGGTTTGTGAAAGAAAGGCAAGCTTTTAGCATGGTTTAATCAGTTCTCAAATCAAACCACCACTTGATGGCCTTATTTCTCTCCATAGCATTTTTCTAGTTACCCATGCTCAAACCTCAGCTGTCTTTTGACATCTTTCGCTTCACTCTTACATCTAATCATTCTCCAGATGTTGCTAACTCGTCCTTTGAAATGCCTCTGACATTGTCTGCCCTGTTAGTATGTCTGTTACTCTAGTCTAGACCCTTATTAATTCATGCTTGGAGTATTGCAGTGGCCCCATTTACTACTCTCCTGCCTCCCATTATTTATCCTTTCTTGTCCATTCTATGTACTTCCAGTAGATAGTTTAAAACTGCTTTCATCTTATTTTTGTAAACTTCTGTGGGGCTGTATATTGCCTGAAGTGTCATGTTTTCTTCACATCTTGCTCACTCCTAGTTATCTTCTAAAAGCTTATTTTCTTTGTGAAACCTTACTTTAACCCCTATGCTTGATGAAGATACACCTCCTTTCTGGCACCCCACATGTTTATAACTAATCACTTGGTGCAGTACCAGTAAGAGTTAAAATTTAAAAGCCTTGTCTTTCTCTTTGTACCTCCAGTGCCTGTCCTGGAACCAGGCATTTTACTTGGTGCTTAACAGTTTGCTTAGCAAACTTTTTAGTTGGCTTCAGTGCTTAATCATTACCCATACCACTCACACTGCCTGGCCTTGGAGTAGAAACTCTCCCATGATGTAGCACTATTACTACTTACATTTGACATGAATCTTCATTTTAAATAGTTGATTTATATAAAGTCATCACAACATCATGCCTGTTTCTTTCTGCTTGTTAATGCTATTCTGCTTGGAATAGCCTTCAGTTCAACAAACACTGTGCTACTTGCTGGGGCTAAAAGATGAATGAGACTTAAGCCAAGCCCTCACAGAAATAACAGGGACTAACAAAGAAAATAAAAAATTATAATAGAAAAGCATTTTCTATTGTGTTATAAACAATAAAAAGGTTAGAGACATGTTTAACAAGTTTGAATGGATTGAACAAAAATGTTGATTGAGAAAGAGTCCATAGTTATAGAGCACAAATATCAAAACAGGAGGGAAACCAAATTCAACTGGTGGAACCCACCTTTCTCCATGCTGAAATCTGAATGGACACGAAAGACTTTACTTGCTGGAATGTCTAGCAAAGTATTACTGAACTGTACATGGCACAGTATGAGGGTCGCTGGAAGAAGTATTGTTGTAATGGCCAAGGCCTGACTTGGGGTGCAGGATCCTAATAGCAGGAAAGAGGTAAACAGTTTTATCACTAACAAGAATTTGTAAAAGGGGAAGCCATTATATGAAAGCAGTTTGGTATCCAAAAAAAAAAAAAAGTCAGCTGTGCTTCACGTGCTCCAGCTGTCTGCTGGCCAGCTTTGTTGAATTCTGCTACAAAGAGCAGTGTAAGACCCTTGCCTCTGCTACCCTGTGAATGACTATAGTGGGGCTTCCACTTACCAGTATGAGAGGTGGTGTCCCTTTCAAAGGTTTTTGGAATTTATCAGTGGGAATAAGACAGATTACAGGGAAATTGGACAGCTATTAGAAATACAGCACTGCAGCTGGGAAGTAGCTTTTTTAAATCTGTAGGTTTCCCACAACCATTTAAATATGACTCAAGTCGAAGATCTCTAAAATTTCATTACAAGCGATGCCTTAAACAGGAGCCACGCAGCCAGCAAGAAATGGACCGGAAGCGTTTGAGAGATTGCTCCCTGGCATGTGTTCTCAATTTGGTTCAAATTAACTCCTATAAAAATTCTCAAAAGAAAGAGGAAAGAAATAGACTGGTGCCATGGTTGGGTCAGCTGCAATGGATGGCGTTCTAGCTAAACAGAAGCTGGTATCCTGTTAAGATTTATACCCTGCACAGTTTCTTCTTTTTTTTTAAAGGGATTAAAAAAAAAGATAAAAAGATTTTGTTTTCGGAGAAAGAGGGAGAGAAACATCATCGGTTGCCTCTCGCATGCCCCCATCTGGGGACCTGGCCTGCAACTCAGGCATGTGCCCTGACCAGGAATGATGGATGCTCTGGTTGTCTCCATGTTTTGGCCACCATGAATAATGCTGCAACAAACATAGAGGTGCATATATCTTTGGGAATAAATGTTTTCAAAATTTTCAGATAGATACCCAGAAGAGGGATTTCTGGGTCATATGGTAACTCTATGCTTAATTTTTGGAGGAACCGCCATACTGTTTTCCATAGTGACTATACCAGTTTACATTCCCACTATTAGTGAATAAGGATTCCTTTTTCTCCACAACCTCTCCAACACTCGTTGAGTGTGGTATCTCATAGTTGTAAAAATACATTTTATTGATTATGCTATTAGAGTTGTCCCAATTTTTTCCCTTTGCCCCCCTCCACCCAGTATACCCCATTCCTTCTGGCAATACCCCCACTTAGTTCATGTCCTTGGGTCATGCATATAAGTTCTTTGGCTACTCCATTTCCCACACTCTTCTTAACATCACTGTCTGTTCTGTACCTACCAATTTGTACTTCTCAGTCCATGCACTTTTTACCCCCATTCTCCCTCTTCCCCCTCCCAGCTGATAACCCTCCAAATGATCTCCGTATCTATGATTATTTCTGTTCTGCTTGTTTGCTTAGTTTGTTTTTTACATTCAATTGTTGATAGTCATGAATTTATTGCCATTTTAATGTTCATAGTTTTTATCTTTTTCTTAAATAAGTCCCTTGAACATTTCATATAATAATGGCTTGGTGATGATGGACTCCTTTAACTTTACCATGTCTGGGAATCACTTTATCTACCCTTCCATTCTAAATGACAGCTTTGGTGGATAGAGTAATGTAGGTTGTAGGTCCTTGCTTTTCATCACTTTGAATACTTCTTGCCAGTCCCCTCTAGCCTGCAGGGTTTCTTTTGAGAAATCAGCCAACAGTCTTACGGGAACTCTTGTAGCTAACCATCTGCTTTTCTCTTGCTGCTTTTAAGATTCTCTTTATCTTTAACCTTTGGCATTTTAATTATGATGTGTCTTGGTGTGGTCCTCTTTGTGTCCATCTTGTTTGGGACTCTCTGTGCTTCCTGGACTTGTATGTCTATTTCCTCTGCCAAATTAGGGAAGTTTTTTTTCATTATTTTTTCAAATAAGTTTTCAATTTCTTGATCTTTCTCTTCCCCTTTCGGCACCCCTGTGATTTGAATGTTGGTACGTTTGAAGTTGTCCCAGAGGCTCCTTAGCCTATCCATGTTTTTTTGGATTCTTTTTTCTTATTGTTCTGATTGAATGATTTTTTTCTTTCTTATGTTCCAAATCATTGATCTGATTCTTGGCTTATCCACTCCACTGTTGGTTCCCTGTAAAATTTTTTTTATTTCCCTTAGTGTAACCTTCATTTCTGCCTGGGTATTTTTTATGCTGTTGAAGTATCCAGTGAATTCCTTGAGCATCCTACCTAAAAACCAGTGTTTTGAACTCTACATCAGATAGATTGCTCATCTCCATTTTGTTTAGTTCTTTTTCTGGAGTTTTGTTCTGTTCTTTCATTTGGCCATATTTCTTTGTCTCTTCATTTTGTCTCATTTTGGTCCTCTTGTGTTTGTTTCTGTGTATTAGGTAGAGCTGCTTTGACTCCGTCTTAGTAGTGTGGCCTATGTAGAAAAGTGCACTGGTAAGTTGGATGGGGGCAGAGCCTTACGTAATCGCCAGGGTGGGGGTAACTAGTGTGAACCAGTTTGACGGAATCTCCAATATGGGGTCCCTGATCTGTGGCTTTGTGTAGGGGAGGGCTCAGACATGGGACAATGCTGATGCTTGGCCTCTGGAGTTTTGTCCCGGAGGAAGCTGTCTCCCAGCACTCACCCTGATGCCAGACACTTCAGTTTTTACCCATATGCTACTGGTGTCCTTCCAGCTGCTGCTCCAGTACCTAAGCTCAGAGGGAGTGAGTCTGTGTAAGTCCTAAGTCCATAGCAGGCCCTTTATGAGGAGATGACTGAGAATCCTGCAGTTTTTTCTGCCGCCCCAACCCCCACTGGATTTACAGCCAGAAATTATGGGGACTTATCTTTCTGGCACTGGAACCCTGGGCTACCCTGGGCTGGGTGGTCTGGTGTAGGGCCAGGATCCCTCGCTCGTGAGGTAGCCTTCCTGATTTTTAGCCATCATATGGGTGTTGGGACCACCCATTCCATGACTCCAAGCGGATCTCTGAGTCTCCGCCCTTCCTACCCACCTGAATGAATGTGACTTCCTTAATTCCTTGATTGTCGGACTTCCATATAGCTTGATTTTCTGATAATTCTGGGCGATAGTTGTTTTGCAGTTTGGTTGTAATTTTTGCTGTGGTTGTGCAAAGAGGCAAGCCGTATTTATCTATGCCTCCATCTTGACCAGAGGTTGGTATCTCACTGTAGTTTTGATTTGCATTTCCCTAAAAGCTAATGAAGTTGACTTTTTCATGTATATGTTGGCCATTTGCATGTCTTCTTTGGAGAAGTGTCCAGGTCCTCTGCCAATTTTTTAATTGCATTGTTTGTTTGGTGTTGAATTGTATGAGTTCTTTATATATATTTTGGATATTAACTCCTTGTCATGGCTGTTGTTTACAAATATCATCTCCCATTAGTTGGTTGCCTTTTCGTTTTGTTGTCGGTTTCGTTTGCTGCCCTGCATAGTTTCTTTCTTTTCTTTTCTTTTTTTTTAAAGTGTTAGAAGTTTTATTGGAGTTAACATTCCACAAGGTTATATTCATACAAATCAAACTGAAAAAAGAAATTCTCATCTGTTAACATGCCATCTTTCATCTCCAGGTGTCGAAAATAGACTTCTTTCAACGACACAAAAAGTCTTTAGAAAGTCAAATCCACTGTCCATTTATGTTAGTTAAGAAACCTGTTGTCTTCATTCATTTCATAAAATCCATGTTAAAAGAACACTGTCTTGCCCTGACTGGTGTTGCTCAGTTAGTTGGGCCTTGACAGTAAAGTCCAGGATTTGATTCCTGGTCAGGGAACACGCCTGAGTTCTGGGTTCAGTCCTGGTCAGGGCATGCAGGAGAGGCAACCTGATGTATGTTTCTCTTCCTCTTCTTCTCCCTCCCTTCCCCCTCTCCAAAAAACAAACAAATGAAATCTTTTTTAAAAATATGTTGTTGATTATACTATTACAGTTGTCCCATTTTTTTCTTCCCCCTTATCCCCTCCTCTCTGCTCCCCATCTCATAATCCCCGCACCTCTTAGTTCATGTTTATGTGTTGTACATATCAGTTCTTTGGCTTCTCAATTTCCTATACTATTCTTAGCGCCCCCGTCTATGTTTTTTGTTTTTGGTCAACATTTTCCTGCCACCACTTCCCCCAGCCTCATCTATCCCTACCTTCCACCCTCAGTCCTTCCCTCATTTGGCTTTGTCCATGGGTCCTTTATACATGTTCCTCAGTCACCCTCCCCCTCCTTTTTCCCTGTTATCCCTTCCCCTCCTCCCCTCTGGTTACTGTCAGTTTGTTTTTTATTTCAGTGTTGCTGGTTATATTTTGCTTGCTTATTTATTTTGTTGATTAGGTTCCACTTACAGGTGAGATCATATGGTATCTGTCTTTCACCCTCTGGTTTATTTCACCGAGTGTAATGCCCTCCAGTTCCATCCATGCTGTCATGAAGGGTAGTAGCTCTTTCTTTCTTTCTGCTGTGTCGTGTTCCACTATGTAAATGTACCATAGTTTTTTGATCCACTCATTCACTGTTGGGCACTTAGGTTGCTTCCAATTCTTGGCTATTGTAAATTGTGCTGCTATGAACATTGGAGGACATAGGTTCTTTTGAATTGGTGTTTCAGGATTCTTAGGGTATAATCCCAGCAGTGGGATTGCTGGGTCAAAAGGCAGATCCAGTTTTAGTTTTTTGAGGACATTCCAAACTTTTCCACAGTGGCTGTACTAGTCTGCATTCCCACCAATGGTGTACCAGGGTTCTTTCTTCCCTACATCCTCGCCAGCACTTGTTGTTTGGTATTTTAGTTTTCTTTACTCCACCTTTTTAAAATTATATATGATAGTCAATACAGAACCAAAAAAAGAAAAAAGCACAGTAGGCAAATTTGCTGACCAAATAACATTTCAGATGCCACCTAGTCCAACAATTTTTAAGTCTGGGGAAGCTTTAAAAGAGTTGTATCTTAGGCCCTACCACAAATTTATTATATTTCTGAATGGAACCCAAGAATCTGTTGTGTTTTTGTTTTTACTTCACCCGAGGACACTTTTTCATTGCTTTTAGAGAGAGAGGAAGGGAGAGAGAGAAACATTGATATGAGAGAGAAGCATTGATTGGTTGCCTTCTGTATGTACCCAGACTGGGGATCGAACACCAATGAAGGTATTTGTCCTGACCTGGGAATGAAATCCGCAACCTTTCAGTTACAGGGTGACACTGAAAATCAGCCATGTTTTGCCCTGGCCAGTGTGGCTTTGTGGATTGAGTGCCAGCCTGTGAAGCAAAATGTCACCAGTTCAAGTTCGATTCCCAGTCCGGGCACATGTCTGGGTTGTGGGCCAGATTCCCAGTTGGGGATGTGGGAGAGGCAACTGATCGATGTATCTCTCAACACCCATGTTTCGCTCCCTCTCGTTCTCCCTCCCTTTCCCTCTCTCTAAAAATAAATAAAGTCTTTAAAAAATAAACAATCAGCCATGTTTGGGAATCCTTAATCTAGGCTACCTCCTATTCTAAGGCAGGTTTATCTAACTAGAAAGACAACAGGGACTAGGCTGAATCTGTTTCAGATCCTTAATCCAGTCATAATTTCTGAGGTCTCATACCTTCCAAATGATTTATTTGTTAAGGTGGAGTCAGTTTTGAAATAAAAGGAAATTTGTATTGCTAACCCAAAGGGGTAAATGAATTGGGAACAATCACTCACACCTATAAAGAGATTCCTGACCTTTAAGATTGACACCATTTCTGCCCGTGGTGATGAAGAACTTGAACACAGTTGAATTGGGGGTATTGGTGAGATAAGTCTTGAGGTCATAACTGAGTGTTAATCTTGATGATGCATTGACAACTACCTGTCAGAAAACCAAAGGAAGATCTATACCTAAGTTCTTAGAGAAGCTGGTTCCCTCCTCCACCCCTCTTAACTTATTTAACCAAAAGCGCCTGTTTCACACAAACTGCCCTTCTAGTGATCATATGTTTGAGAACCACAAAACCTTATCAGAAGAAAATAACATTTTTTTTCAAAACGGAGATCTTGGTCACTATTCCTTCTGACATATCTTTCCTTTGTATGACTTCTATTAAAATGCCTTTGAAGACAATTGCAGCTTTAGAAAGTTTTCTCTTTTTAGTTGCATATAATCTCAACCTTTTCTGAAACTTCAAGGTACTCTGATTTCTCTCAATATACTTGTAATGTTCTGCCTTATACTGTAGGTATTTTTATACTTGTTAAAATTCCTCCTATTAAGCTCTAAGTTCTTTAACTTAGAATCCTAATTTATCCCTGTGCATCCTGTACTGTGCTTGTATATAAGGCTAGTGCTTAATCATTACAAAGAGAGAAGGTAATGAGGATCCTTCCCCCACAGATATCTTCAATTTAAATGCAGTATACACCTGGCCAGGTAGGTCAGTTGGTTAGACTGTCACCTGATATGCCAAGGTTGTGGTTCGATTCCCAGTCAGGCACATATAACAATCAACCAATGAATACATATACTCCCCTCCCCCCTTTCCTCTCTCTCTCTAAAATCAATAAGTAAAAAAAAATTTTTTTATAAGTAAATGCAGTATACTGTCCAGTCTCCTCAATACTACCACAGTTTTGTTCTTTTTTTTTAAATTAAAGGACCTTAAAACCAAGCTAGTTACATTAAGAGCTCAATAAAGGAAGGAGTTTTCGCATTCTCATCTTTGTATTTCCAGAGCCTAGCACAATCACTGACATATAACAGGCCTCAATGAATGTCTGTTAGTGAATAATTAAATGAGGATTTAATAAAGTATACAAATTGGAATATAAATGATCTTTTTAACTTCTGTAGCCTCTGACACCATAGCCCATTCCCTCTCTCGCCCTTTGTGACACCCTTTCTCCTTGGTTTTCTAGTACCTAGACCTTTCTCAATCTTTTTTTCTGGTTGTCCTCTCACATTATCTCTGTCCTAAGCCCTCTTATCTGCTTTTTAAAAATTAAAAAAAAAAATTATTGATTCTCTCTCTCTCTAGAGAGAGAAAAACATTGATTTGTTGTTCCACTTATTTATGCATTCATATATTATTCTTGTATGTGCCCTGACTGGAGATTGAACCCACAACCTTGGCACATAGGGACAACACGCTAACCAACTGAGTTCCCAGCCAGGGCTCTTATTTGCTCTTGATACAAGTTCTCTTTTTGGATGTTAATAATTTTTTCCCTCTCTACCTTTGTAAACTTACGCTAAAGCCACCCTGATCTATTTGTTGGTCTTCAAATACAACATACACACACACGCACACACGTGCACACACATATATTTAAAGATTTTTTTTATTTATTTTTAAGAGAGAAGGGAAGGGAGGGAGAAAGAGAGGGAGAGAAACATCAATGTGAGAGAGAAACATCAACTGGTTGTTTCTCGCACATGCCCCGACTAGGGACTGAACCTGCAACCCAGACATGTGCCCTTGATTGGGAATTGAACCGGCAACCTCTCTACAGGTCGATGCCCAACCAACTGGGCCACACCGGTCAGGGCACACACAACATATACTTTTATTTACTTTTGCACATCTATGTCTTTGGTCTAAAATGCCTTCTCCCCTTTTTGTTGCCAGACAAATTCCTCATCCTCAATACTCAGTTTAAGTGTTACCTCTGAAAACTTTAGGCTTAAGGTCTAGGCAGAATTAGTGACTTCTATATTATGAGAGGATATCTGACATACCGCTAGTGAGGCAGTGATCAATTATGTTTTAATTATTAATGCTATCTACATGTAATTATTTATACCACCACTAGACTATGAGCTCCGTAAAAGAATGCACCAGATACTATGTAGGCACTTACTGGGCAATTTACTCATTTATAAAATACTTTACTTTAAAGGTTGTGCAAATTAAAAATGATAGTTGTACTGGATGTAAAATCAAAATAAAAGTATAGGTGCGAACTGCCAAGCCCATAGTAGATGCTCAAAGAATGACAGCTGTTATATTTGAGGAATGAAAAGAGGAACAAACAAGCTCTTTGAGCACAGAGGAAGGAGACTGTACCTGTATTTAAGGGGAAAATTGAAAGGGCTTCATGAAGCCAGCCTCTGCACTTGTTCACCCATCTCACCTACTCAAGATTATCCCACTTCAGCAATTATCCCTATTCCTTCATCAAATTTTTCTTCTCGACTGAATCATTCATAAGTCATTATTTCTCCAATTCTAAAAAAATAATCAACAAAACAGACTCTTGACTCTAACTTCTTGAAGAGCTGTCCTATATCCACTGTCTCTTAAGTCCTCTTTTCCAATTCTCCAAACTTTCACTTCCATCACTTTCATTGAAATTACTCATCAGTTTCCAGTCTCCTGGTTTTTAGAACCATCAGTTTTTAGAATATGGGACCAATTAACAACATTTGACATGGCTGATCACTCCCTCCCTCTTGAAATAATTGTCTTCACTTGGCTTCAAGGACACCAAAATCTTTGGGTTTCCCTCCTACTTCACTGGTCATTTCTTATAAGTCTCTCTTATTGGTTCCTCTTCTCCTCTCAGTGCTCTTAATATTGCAGTGTTCTTAGGGCTTAGACCTTGGACCTTTTCTCTGTTTATACTCATTGTCTTGATGATCTAATGGCTTTACATATCATCTCTATGCCAGTGACTCCCAGACGTTTATACCCAGCAACTCATGTCCAATTTTACATATCCAGAACTGACCTTCTCTTCAAAACTGTTCCACTTACAGTCTCCCCATTTCATGTGATGGCAACTTTGACCTTTTGTTGTCCAATCAAAAATTTCAAGTCATTCTTGACCGACTTAACACTCTACATGTAATCTATCAGGAAATTCTATTGGCTCTACCTATAATATATATTTAGAATCAGTCAACTGCTCATTACCTCCTCTATTACCACCCTGATCCACCATCATATCTCACCTGGGTTACAGCAATAATAACCTCCCAGGTCTTTCAACGTCTACCCTTGTCCCTACAGTTGAGTACCAACCAGTAGTCATAGTGATATTTTAAAATATAAGTCTAGTCATTCTTCTGGTTAAGAATCCTAGTGTTTCCCTTTATGTTCCAATAAAGCTTGCTGACTGTTTTTATATTTGATATATGAGTGTATTTCTTTTCTACATGCATATTCCTATATATAGAAATAAGTCGCCCTTGTCTCTTTAACGTTGGTATCATTAGGTTTACCTCTCGATATGTTTTCACCAGTCCTGGGATGTCATGAAAGATTGTTGCTATTCCTGGGCTCCTGGCCACTCCTACCCCAGTAACGGTGTCTGTTTGTAAAATACTGTCAGTGGAAATCATCCATATCCCAGATTCACCTAGAAAAAGATAAGAGAAAGCACTTGGCTGCAACCTTTTGATATACATTGGTAGTCACTTTGACGACTTTACTCAGACTCCAAATCATTAGACCAGCCAAGCAACTGGGTCTCTGTCCCCAGGAGGAACACCCAGCTTGGAGGATAACTTTGTTTTCTGAATGGCAAGATCCCCTTCATATATCATGCCAGCAAAATAAAATCACCGCCCTGTCCAGGTGACTCAGTTGGAGCGTCATCCCATACACCAAGACACTGTGGGTTTGATCCCTGGTCTGGGCATTTAAGGGAGGCAACCATCGATGTTTCTCTCTCTCTCTCATCAATAAACATATCCTCAGGTGAGGATTTAAATAAATTAAATAAATTAAATAAATAAATAAATAAATAAATAAATAAAAGAACTACTGACCTTCAGAATCATAAAAGGTACTTAGTTCTTAAAGAAAAACTCATTTTACACATGGGTGACTCTCTGATTAAACTTCGTTCAGACCCTGCTAAGGACAAATCTGCTTTGAACCACCAATTGATACCAGCACAAAGACTATAAGAAAGAGACAACTGGCAGGAGAAGGGATTTATTTTGGCTTAAATCTCAAGGTAGCAGAGGAATGCCACAGGTTAGGCTAGATTACTAATCCTGGCATGTGGCCCTTTTGTTTCTTCACCCGAAGTGGTATGAATTTGGGATGCCCAAATATTCCAGAATGGAGACAGAGGGACAATCCTGACAAAACCTAGGAAAAGACAGTAAAAGAGCCTCTGCTTCAATGATAAGAGATGAACAATCATGGCATTATAATTCTGTCATCCTTAAAGCAGAGTTAGCTCACTAGCCCTGGGTTACATGTTAGTAGAGGGTGCTTGCAAGTCAGTTGTTACAGGATTGGAGAATTTGACCTCTGTTTAGAGCTCCCTTTGTATCAAGTCCAAAATATACAGTTAATGTTAAAGTCAGGTCCAACATTACATCACTTTACCTAAACATATATACCCATAATTCCCAGAAGAGGATACAAAGCCAAAGCTAGTCTTACTTGGATGGATTATTTGGATGCATACACCCAGTCAGTGTGTACCACTTTGGAATATGCTATCTGCAAGCCTGAAGAATTAACATCATTTGTTAACCAAAGACTGATTTTCTTTAACTCAACAGCACTTCTTAGAACAGAAATGCTTTTGTTGATTGAGAAAATAGTAAGGCCAAACTTTAATACAGTGATGATACATGTAGGAGTTAGGACCTCAGTGGCTCTTAAAACTAAAACAGTATACACAAAACTGATTCTTAGAACTAAAGCCTTGTTGTCCTTTCCTTCCTTTTATTTCATCTGTTACTGCTCTCAACTTAGCATTTACCCTCCTTCAGAAATTGTAAATGGAGAAGGCACAGTACCCTACACTGTCCACATAATATATTACATAGCAATGCATTCAATAGGCATTTAATAAATATGACGGGCTGACTTCTATAACGGATGGCTGTTGAGAGAAATGGGCATTAAACTGAGAATTTATTGGTTAACATGAAAAATAATAAAATACATGAAAATACTTTCTAAGAGAGGCTCTCAGATTTTAGATTTGGAAAAAGTCCTCTAAGGGATGAGTTGCTTTGTAATCCTGTCAGTAGTGAGGTTAAGAAAGGGAAAGTATCCAAACCATTTTGGCTGAGAAGGTGAGAACTGAAGCAGATGACATCTCCAACAAAGGTAAGCGTGGTGTCTGGCTCGATGGCGTGCTCTACAGCAACAGGAATATAATCTGCTACGCCTGGATGTCTCCGATCCCAGAGCCCCACAAGTGTCACCCCTCTGTTCACAGCCTGGGCCACGTAAGTATAGTTCCTATTCCCTGGCCCAATAAGCAGTAGGTCATCTCTGAAAGTAGACATGAAAGGCAGAAATTCTGAAAACAGACAATAGTTAAGAAGCAGTTCTGGGGGCAGACTCTATTACAACATTTTATATTTGACAGCTCAAAAGTTCAGAAGGAATTCCTGAATTTACTATGGGAAGTAAGCAGCTCGGGGCCAGAGAGTAGTCTGTTACTTCACATATATAGTGCCCAGTAAGGCTTTTTTTTTAATTTATATTTTTTTCCAGTACGACTTTTTATAATAATACTCCAATTAGATCCCTATGGAAGCTTTCTGTGAACTAGGACATGCCAGATTCAAAATATCCTGAACTTTTTCTTCATTGAACAACTAATACCATTCTGCTCTTTTTCCATCTTAATGAAAGAAACAGATTAGATTCAAATGGTCAGAACGTTGAGAGCAATTTATTGGAGCTGCTACATAATACTAACCTACTTGCAAGAATTTCTACCACAGTGTCAACACCATTTCTTGACTTCCATACCTGTTTAGAGCCAGATAAAGCTGGGTATTGTGTGTGTGAAATTTCTCCCCGATGCTATTATAAAACTGAACAATGAAGGTGAGAGACATGCCCAAGGGAAAGGCTGACAGGGTCCTTCCTTGAGCTGTGTATAGCTTGGGCTGGCTGCTCATTCGCAGGTATGTCACTGGTGCTACCTGTGGGAGACAAAACCTACTGATACAGAGAAGAATGCATTGGTGAGAAGCTGTGACCATATTCTGAGATTTATTCAATGATAAAAATGGTGTTCCTTATTTATATGAAATAGCACTTGATTTTAGATGACTTAAATTAGTGAAAAATATGACACTACAGAAAATGGTTTTTAATTAAAGCTGTGGGAATGTGAAAAGAGGATGGAGCTTTTTGAGGAAAGGACTGCAACTAATCTATTTTGTGCAGAGTGCTCAATACTGTTAAATAATTGATCATTTATCAAGAATATTTCAGCCCTGGCTGGTACGGCTTAGTGGATTGAGCGCTGGCCGGTGAACGGAAAGGTCCACCAGTTCAGTTCTGTTCAGGGCACAAGCCTGGGTTTGCAGGCCAGGTCTCCAGTTCAGGGCGTGCAAGAGGCAACTGATAGATGTTTCCTTCATACATCAGTGTTTCTCACCCTCTGTCTCTCTCTTTAACCCTCTCTGTAAAAATAAATAAATGAAACATCTAAAAAAAAAAGAATATTATAGATTGTGTTTTTACACTCTAAGAGATAAGCTACAGTAATAGTAAGAGAAGTCCAGCTTTGAATCCTAGCTTCACTGAGTCATTGTAGGTCAGATTTCTTATCAGTTTAATAGGGATAATAATGCTTACTTCACAGAATTTTTGTGGTTGTTAGATAATTTACCTAAGAGTACCAACATAAGAGTTTATTATAAATTTGTTTCACAGGCTACAAGGAAATAAAAGGACTATGTACAGTCTTTTGGGAAACAGGCAGGGAGCTAAGGAGGGCCAAGATGAGACTAGGGCCTTGATTGGGCACATTCCCAGGGGAAGAGGCCCTGTAGGGATTACCCACCAGCCCCACAAACTGGTCCAGCAAGCCCTGCAGGGGCCTGGGGCATGGGAACACCAGCTGGGATTCCTCTGCCAGCAGCCCTGCTGGTCCCTGGGCCCCCAGCAGCTCTTTGAGAAGAGGTCTCCCTACTGTCATTGAAAACAGGTTCTCCCCTCAGCAGCACCAGACCGAGGACCCACTTCTCTTTCTGCTTGTTTTGAGTTCTTTGGCTCGATCTTCCTGAATTCATCACAATCACATAGGATCAAATTTATATGCTTGGCAAAAGCCTTGAAGGTGCCAGCGAAGATAGGACCATCTTGCAGGATGCACCTCAGCCTGTAGTCAATGTGCTACAGCATCTTGCTGCTCCTGATGGCAGTTCTGATGTGTGTATTAGATTAACTTACCTCTGAGGAATCTTCTAATTCTAAACTTTTTAATTCTGAAAACCACCAAATTTTGATAGCAATAGTTTTACACTTCTCCCACACCAACCTTCTTGCCCAAGTTGTTAGAAGAGAGTCATACCAATTTGAGGCTCATCCCACAGACTCTAAAGTTCACTTTATTTAATTTGATGGTTTAGAATCATGTCAATATTGTCCTCTTATCTTACAGTTAATTTCAGAGTTCCAGAGAAGTTTCTAGTTCTTAAAAAAGGAAATCTGCTTCTTAAGGCCATAGGATTCCTTTTATTTATTTATTTGTTTTGAGTAAGTCCCTGAACTCACCTGAACTGCAGTTATGGTGGTTTGGTTGACTCCGAAAGGTTCTACAGAAGTGACTTCCAACACAGCAGTACCGGCAATGGAACCCGCTTTCAGGAGCCCTTCACCATCCTCTTCAATGACGGATGAATTAGGGAAACACTTGAGAACACGGGAACTCACAAAGGCAGCCCCTTCCCTAGGGAACAAACAGAGCAAGTGGTGTCTCTTGGGGACTCTGACCAGAAAGAGAGGAGCAGAGGATTGCCAGGATCACTGTCAAAGGCTATGCTCTGAGGAAACTGCTGGCCGTTCCCCATGCTGCGTGTTTATTTGTTCCTCAGGTAAAAGTCTGCCTATGGATTATGGTTACCTTTTTTAAAAAAACTTTTTTTAATTGATTGATTTCAGAGAGAGAGGAAGTGGGGGAGAGAGAAACATCATCTACTGTTCCACCCATTCATTCACTCACCAGTTGATTCTTGTATATGCCCTTATTAGGGACTGAACCCATAACCTTGGAGAACTGGGGATGACACTCTAACCAACTAAGCTACTTGGCCAGCGCCTATGCTTATCTTTTAAAAATATCAAATCCTATTATATGTTTTACCATTTAAAATTATTTGACCAAAAGAGTTGAAACAGGTATTCAAATACTTGTACATGAAGGTTCATAGCAGCACTCTTCGCGACAGCCAAAATGTGAAAACCACCAAAATGTCCATCCATGGATGAACGGATACACAAAATGTCACATCCGTACAATGGGATATTATTTACTCATAAAAAAGGATGAAGTACTGATACATGCTATAACATGGAAGAACCCTGAAAACATTATGTTAACAAAGCAGCCAACACAAAAGGTCATATACTGCATGATTCATTTATATAAAATACACAGAAAAGTAAATTCATAGAGACAGCTGATTAATGGTTACCAGGGGCTGAGATGTGGGGAGTTGGAGAGTGATTACTTAGTGGGTATAGCATCCTTCTGTGGTAATGAAAATGTTTTGGAAGTAGACAGGTGATAGTTGCACAATTTTGTGAATGTACTTTAAATGCCACTGAATTGTACACTTTACTTTGTTTTATTTTTGTGGGGGAGGGGTCCTTCCAGGAAAGACTGGAAGACCTACTAGACAAATTCAGGAAGAGCTGGAAACACTTGAATTGTACACTTTAAAATGGTTAATTTTATGTTATGTGAATTTTACCTCAACCGAAAAAAAATTATTTGTGGGTTAGAAAAATCACCTAGAAGGCACTAGTTCGTTCCATGTGTACTGTTTTACTGAGGGTGAAGTTAAGAGCCCGGGCTGTCCTTCTCCATTATCCTCACCTGTTGGTATGAAGTTTGAGTTGAGAATTCATGGGCATTAGAATTTGCTTGGGTTGGCACTCTGGATAGAAAAGATGTAGTTTTTCGAACACCTATAATGATAAAATAATTTTTCCTCATTTCTGGAAAAGACAAATGATGATCTTTACTCACATATGGACAACTACAGACCAACTGTCTGCCTAAATTCAGTTTAGCTTAATGTTCCACAGTTCACCTTTTCAAAATGAGTCAGGCACTTAAAACATTATCTAGGTATTCTAGAATATATAACCTAATATTAGCCCTGCCGCAAGTTACACTTATTACATACTCTGTATTACTTAGATGTAAGATGTAAAACAATTTTGAAATTTCTAATTTTAGTTCCTGAAAAGAGATTTGAGAAAAAAAGATCCTATAATATTAAATTAACAAGGGACACTATTCAGGTCTTCCACCTAGTAAAATGTTTTTGCCTCTGAGTCAAGAGAACCAAAGCCAAAATAAAGGAGGAAAAAAAAAAACCAGAAGGAATCAGCCCCATTTTCAGGGGGAGAAAATTTTATTTGTCCCACACAAATGACAATTTTTTCTTTTGAATTCTAAGAACAGTGGGGCCACTTTCACCTTGAGAACACTGTAGAAAGTATTCATACTCTACATGTTACTGGAAGTGAGGATTAGATTTCATTCTACCTATGGATATAGCTAGGTGGACTGTATCATAATATCTATGTTAGGCAGAATAACTCAGAAATTAATCCCTCTTTAGTTATTATGGTGTTCACATCCTGTGCTCATTATGTAGAAACTGAGAGGAGTGCATGTACTATAGTTTCTAATGTCAGTACCTACAGGGAGGCAATTAGCAGAAATTACATAGATCTAGAAACTATAGACTCGTTCTAAGTATCTCTCTAGCAATATCTCTATGTCTATTCAGACTAAGCTCTTCATGGATGATAACCAAATATAACCTTTTTCACCTTGCAACATGAAAACAAGATTTAGGTTTGGGCCCTTACCAGGATCTGAACTTCATCAGACAGTTCCAACAAATTCCCCTCAAACTGCCCAGAGGAACTGTTCATGCAGCGGACAGTGACTTTGATACTGGTCCGACCAGCTGCTTTTGTGTGGACAACCATGGCAAAGTTATTTTCTACTGGGGTCTGTAGAAACACCTAGACAGTGAGGGGATAGATTAAGAAATATTTATGAATAAACACTGTGTCCGCCTCTCTTTTTCACAACAATAAGGAAAATGTACATTGAAGTAGCTCTCTAGAAGAACTAGAGTACCAGGGCTTATTTTCATAGTTACTTCCTTTCATATTCTTAGCAACATAGTCACCCCTAGAGAAGCCTCTCTTTGCAGTGCTCAACTAATTCTGGCATGCCTCTGTAAGGCTCTTAAGTTATCTCAAAGTCAACTCACTAATAGGAGAAGAATGGAAATGAAGAAAGGGGGTTGTAAAATGGTTCAGACAGTAAAACTTGAGATGGGAGAGAAGCGAAGCAATCTACTCCTGGAGTTCAGTTGTTACCAAGAAGGGAAAAAGACAAGAAAGGGAAGCTCCTATATTAGGATTATTCTAAAAGTGGCTAACTCTCTCCCGCCTTGCTTCACTCACCATTCTAGCCTAGACTGAAAAAAAATTCTAGACTAGATCTTGACAGATTTCCGGAGAGGGCAGGTAGGGCTACCGCTAACACAAATGTTGAGTAGGTACCTGCCCTCATTTTTGGTATGCATTTCATCTCCTGTCTCCCTTGCCTTCATGTTTGTCCAGAGCCCTCAAGACCTTCCTTTTAGCTCTCTTGACTCACAAAGCACCTTAAGTTCCAAAATCACTTTTCCCTTCTCCCCTACATAAAAAATTCCCACTTTCTTTATGGAAAATCTCAGCAGATCCCAATCAGATGTCTGGAAGAGTCTTATGCTAAAAAAAAGAGGTTTACAATGGTTTAATCCAAGTGAATTTCTAACTGATGACACCACAGTACAGGAAATCTACCTTGTGGTGCAGTGGAGACCTTGCTATCTATCCCCTGTTTCATAAACAGTTTGCCTATGCAGGTCTGAAGCAGAAAAAATCTTTGTATTGCTCTAGTCACTTCTTCTCCTAGAGGAAAGAGTGATGCTTTAGATAGGAAAATTGGGGAAAGGGAGATATAGAACCAATGCTAAGGCCTAGGCTATCCCTTGCTTTCACATAATCTTTTTCTTTTTTTAAACAGATTTTATTTTATTTTTAGAGAGAGGGGAAGGGAGGGAGAAAGAGAGGGAGAGAAACATCAATGTGCGGTTGCCTCTCACATGCCGCCTATTGGGGACCTGGCCCGCAACCCAGGCATGTGCCCTGACTGGGGAATCGAACCAGTGACCCTTTGGTTCGCAGGTTGACGCTCAATCCACTGAGCTACACCAGCTGGGCTCACACAATGTTTATTTGCTGTTCAAGAAAAAAAGGCAAAGCCCTCTGCAGAACTTTACCAAACTAAGTACAGTTCAATCTCTCCTCGGTTCTAAGTATAACCAGTCTTCGGGCAGCCCATGACAGATAGACCCAACCACCAGAACTTCCCTAGATTATAGATCTAGGATACTTTTAGAAAGATTGCAAATAGGTTTTTTGCTTTTTCCACACCCTGCTCTTTTCCTTTTAGCTGGCTCCAGAAATACCCTAATTCTAGCTTCTGTAAGTGCTCTATTCTCCCCCAAGGTCTAACTCTAATTCTTTGTATTCACAGGCACTGAACTATGACCTACTGGGTACTTGACCCCAGGTTCCTTCTTCCTAAGGTAAAGCCCTGACCTAGGTGGCTGCCACTGTCCCAAGACCACCTTGGGTGGGTCTCATCAAACTGATGATCAGGTAACAATGTTGTGAACCGGGTAAAGTTTGTCTGCAGCATCCACTTTTCTTTCTCAAGTTTCAGAGTAAAATTTGAATATGTGTATTAAGACATCAAAACTATTTTCATAAACACAGAGACTTAGTTCACATTGTGGATTTCCTCCATGCTCATCCTCAGGGCTTCAGCCGTTCCAGATGCAGGAGGTGCAGAATTAGAAGGAACCGGCACCACCAATGGGAAACATGAAGGAGCGATTTAATTAATCATCCTTCTTACATTTGCTATTGATATAAGGCATTCAGTCCAGAATCAGCTGCCAGTTGGTGGCCCACAGCAGCCACATGGCACCCCATTGCACCCCACATGCTCACAGTGGGAATGCTCCCTGTAGCACATGCTCAGAAATGTGCTCAGCATCTACTTTTTGTGCTGTTAATGTCAACTCATAATGCAGCACAAACATGATTATTAATATAATTGTGTCTGAACATGTTAAAAGATTATATTAATATTTAAACTCTATAATCTATAATCTTTAAACACACACACACACACACACACACACACATACAGGAGATCCCCCCAAAACTGGAATTATCTTCTGAAGAGCAGGCCCCTTGTAGTATAGGCATCCCCCACTAGGTGAATATTCTAGGAACCCATCTGTATCAGTGTGCCAGCTGATACAAGTGAAAGGCTACATCCGGCTTCAGTGCATTTTTAAAAAAAGACTCTTTCAACGTGTTTGCCCGTTTCATTATGGGTGATTTACAAGTGTACCTTCCCACACCGCACTGTTTAGCAATTTTTGACCAAAAACAGCTTGACACACCCCCACCCTCCCTATCATGACCCCCATGTCCCTCCCACCCACCCTATTCACCCAGTCTTGCCCTGAGCAACATTTTTTGCTTCCCTGGATGAAAAAAGTCCTCAAAGGGAAACATTTTGCCTATGTGGAAGAGGTGAAACAAAAAATGGCAGAAGCACTAAAAGGCATCAAAATCAACAAGTTTAAAAACTGTTTTAAATAATGGAAAAAATGTCTTCACAGGCATATTGCATCAAATGGAGAGTACTCTGAAATTTAAACATGTAAGAATAAATACAATTTTTTAATAAGTAAATTCCATATTTTTGGGAGTCTCCCCTCATACCTTATATATAACATAGTTATCTGCTTAAAAATGCAGCAACAAATACAATATTAAGGGAATCATTGCTTTCAAGAGCTCCTTCCAGCAAAGTATATTAAAAATCATGTAGCGTTATATGAGTACTCAAATTTGAATTTTTCATAAGAGTTGCAGTTTTCCAGCATTCATGAACAATAGGAAAAGGAGATAAGTAATGATATTATGTAGTTTAGAGAGTTAGTCAGTCTAAAACTTATGATGAAATAAACTTAAGATTCCTAAGATAATGTAATAAACAGATAAATTCATACCTCTGAATGCCTGGGTACTAGATCCAGGACCTCCCTTTTGCTCATGGACCAGTGGAACGTGAGCCCAGGGTTGGCATTGCTAAAAGAGAAAGGGGTCTGGGTACTGCTCACTCCCATGACATAAACTGGCATCTGAAAAGAAAAAAGTGGTTTTGTGCTCTCTATCTTGCCCAACTGACATTATCAAAATAATGAACCTAGAACAGAGTCATCATACTGACCTCAGTAGCTGTGATGAGTCGAGTTGCAGCTGCAAGGACCCTAACAGACCTTAACTGAACAACTTCAATCTGCACGTCGTCCTGCTCAACAGGGGGAAGAACATGTTAGGCTAAGCGAGAGCGTCTGTGAGGTGGACAGAGATACTTATGATAACTAGTTGGTTTGTTGTCGTTTGGGGCATTCGACAACAATAAAACATGCCATAATATATTTTTGCTCTTTAAACAACTCCTTAACGATAGGGATTATGTCTTATAACAATGCCAAGTACTCTGTGGGTTTTTCACTAAAGATCACATATTTCCCATGCCTGGTTAAAAGCATGCCAGATGAGGGGACTAAAAGGATTTTCCTCATCATTATTCCCTCCCCCATCTCCCAGTATGGCTCCCAGATGAGGAGAAGCAGCGCAGAACAAAGAACCAATACCTGGGAAAACACAATGACTTTGCCAGTATCTTCATCCACCGTCTGGATGGTGCCATGGACCACAGCTGTGCCAACCACCTTCCCTGTAACTTGCCCCCTCCTATTAACAACAGCCACAGTCTGATTACTGATGGAGAAGTGAATGATAGATTGGGGCTGGGGGCCACCTTCAGACATTACCTGGAATTTAAACATAACAGTGAATGCCTGAAGCATGGGGAGAAGTCACATCTCTGTTCCCAACATTTTGTCCAAACAACTTGGCTTCTTCATCTTCTCCCACTGCCCAATATCCCACATCAGCTCAAATGCAGAAACAATGGAAGTGCTACACATGATCCATGGGATTCTCAGAGGCAGTTCAGCAGACCACCAGGGAAAATACCGTATTTTCCTGTGTATAATGCACTTTTTTTACCCAAATTTTTGAGGGGAAAATAAGGATGTGCATTATATATGGGTATATGTTTACATACTATGGATATAATAATGAATATGTATGATGTGCACAAAAATATGGGTGCACATTATACACGGCAAAATATGGTACTAATGTTGTTCTTTATCAGATCCTATTGTATTTGGTGGGGAGCAGAGAAGAGGATGCCAACAGGAAGAGGTGTGTGTGTGTGTGTGTGTGTGTGTGTGTGTGTGTGTGTGTTGGGGTGGGCAGAGGTGGGATGAGGAGAGAGTGTAAATCTTATCTTTCTGTCTTTAAGATCACCTGCATCATGTTAGTTGGAATCAGCGTCATTTTCTCTGGAACAAGTCTGAATGGAGGAAACACCTTAAAGGAGAAAACCAGAAGGACCACAGTGACTAACAGGAGTCGATTTTACAACAAATGAGCATGCAGCTTATTCTAAGGGAAAAACCCTAATTATGTACAATAAAGTTATATACAAAGACACGTATTATTTACAAATACAATTTTCATTTATAATAGCAAAAATTATAAATTACTTAAATGAAAATACTTAAATAAGTCATTACATATCCACTCACTGGAATAAAAGTGTCCATTAAAATCATGTTTACAATTATCTTCCTTTTTTATATTTTTTTCACACATATATAAAAGTAGAGAGAACAGTATAAAGAATTCTCAGGTACCTATTACCCAGCTTCAACAATTATCAACACATGGTTAACAATTAGCTTTTAAGCACATAAGAAAACACTTCTGATAGAAGATTAAGATGAAAAAAAGCAGTATGATTCATCCGTGTTACAAAAAGTATAGAGAAAAAGCAAAGAAATGCACTGAAATCTTGGAAATGGAATTATAGGTGATTTTCATTCTGTATCTTTGTATTTTTTGTTTTCCAATTTCTGCAAGAAGTGTATTATTTTTATACAGGGAAAAAAAACCCAAAACAAATCACATATTGCTGCAAAAGTTAGACACTATCTTTTTTCAGTCAAATGATTTTCAAGTTGTACAAACTAAACAGAAAAAGATAAATAATACAAAATAAGATGAAGTATCAATTTGGGATGAGATAATTTTCTTACTTCAATTTGCCGAGGAGTTGATGTGAATTTTCTCCCCATCTTGTCCCTAGCAATAGCCACAAGTGTGGTTTGCCCAACAGTGACAGCTTGAAGGATATAATTTTCAGAATATTTGTCCTGTTCCTCCATTAGCCTGCAAAGATCCATGTATTTTTAGATGAGAAAGGTTTGGGTTTGTTTGTTTGTTTTTAAAATTAAAAAATGTTTATTGGTTTTAGAGAGGAAGGGGGGAAGAGAGTGAGAGCAAAAGGGGGAAGAGAGAGAACGAAAGAGAGAAACATTGATTAGCCATCTCCCATATGTGCCCTGACCAGGAACTGAACTCCCAATATTTTGGTGTACTGGACGATGCTCCAGCCAACTGAGTCATTCTGGTCAGGGCAAGAAAGACTTGGTTTTAACTGGTCAGTTATGCATCTTTCTAAGATGCTTAATATTTTCTGCTCATTTTAACACTGGTTAGAAGGATCTGCCAGAAAATAAATTTCAAGAGTGAAGACACAGTTCATGGCAATGGCAGGAATGTCCTGACGGGCCAAAAAAACTTGTTCTAAGGCTCCAAAGGAATAAGAGCTATATAAATATAGACTGGCAAAATTGCAAATATTATTTGCAATATATAAACATTGCAAATATTTAGCTGTCTTAGAATTCCTGTAATTCCCCTTTCACAGAGGGGAATACCGATCCTCTGCTTCTAAATAGATTTTTGAAGGTCCTTTAGCTGAAGGCACCCCCAAAGGTTATCATCCAGGGAGAAGTTTCATAAATGGAAAAATTAACGGAACTCATGATTTTAGGTCCAAAATAAGACCTCTGATGATTTGGAAGGGATATTTGTAGGTAGCTGAGTATTAGAGAAGAATAAGGGCTGAAAGGTACTGTAACAAAAAAAGAAAGAGGAAAATCTGAAATAACCTAAGGAAGAGCTGACCAGGTGACTGGGAGGTAGAGTCTCACGATATTAAGCAGAGGCAGAAAGAAGTGTCGAAATGGTACTCACGTCAGGGTGACAATTGAAGAAGCCAACTGCAGCTGGAGCTCCATGTTTCTAAAGTATTTATTTCGGAATGGGCGTTTGGAAGAACCAAGAACCCTCACAGTTACTAACACAGTTTTACCTATTTCAACCTAGCAGTTTAAAAAAAAAAGGTAATTTCAGTGGAGGTGTCTCATTCACCAAGGACAGTCTAACTCTTAGAGGTTCTTAGAGAACCTTTTGTTCACGCTAAATGTTTCTGGTTGACCTTTGTTCAAACAAACTAAGGTAGATGTACTGTATTTATCTTCACCATGTTTAATGTTGGAATGTTGTTCTTTAAGGACAGGTATTTCCAATAACATTACCAAAGGTCCTGGTAACACACACACTGTGTACCCACAGTAGTTGGGCGGAAACTATACTAAGTGATGCTAGAGAGTGAAAATGAGACTTGTTTCATCTATGAGATAATACACGTATCTCTCACCTTATCAATCAAATCAAGCTCCAGCTCTTGTATGTCTGACACTCTGAGGTGGGCCTTTGCTGGACCCAAGAAACCCAAGCACAGATCATACACCTCCAATGTGAGAAATCCAGAATATACTGGAACTAACTAGAAAGAAGAAAATGGTAGCTGGGTAGAGAAGGAACATGCTCTAAGCATAATCATGGCAACTGTTTTTATCCAAAGCGGAAAATATAATATCTTACTTCTTTTGTGATGGATACTTTGAGAGGTCACATTACATGTTACAGGCGTAACAACTATGGACCCTTAACGTGATATTTCAGTTAATGGCAAAATGTGTACCTTTAACAATTATTAAATTGTTAATTCTGACAAAGAGCAGAATTTAAGATGATTGAATTCAAGCAGAATCCAACGTATATGTCCAGGCTCTTAATTATAAACAGGGTAAGGACTTCATGAAGAAAGTCAAGTCCAGAGAGAGGGAGGTGGGTGGAGGTAGAAGAGGGGTTAGGGATGGGGTAGATGGTGATGGAAAAAAATAAAAATAAAAAAATAAAAGAAGAAAGTCAATTTCATTTATGTTGCAGTTGCCAATGAGGGAGAAAGCACTGGGCAGACTGATACTTTGTTTTTCCTTCTTGTACTACAGCTCCTGCACAACAGCATGTTTTCACATCCTCTGCTTGCACGTAGTGCCTCAGTCCCCCCTTTTAAAGACAAATGTTGTGACTAAACTAAATTCCTTTGAGTTCTTAGAAGGAAAGGAAATATAAGCATAGGTTAATGTAAGGTATTACTTTTATTAGAACAACTCAACTAAAAGCAAATCCCTTGACACTGACAATGGAGTCAGCTCAAAATCTTGAGTTGTCATATTCTGGCTAAAAATATCATATACTCAAGTTATATAGTCAATAATATATCTAACTATATCCATTTATAGAAATGAACCTTCTTTTAATGTAAATGTTATAACTAGATGTCTCTTACACTGTCTCAGCTCAATCAGAACCAACAATTGCCCAGGATTATAGCTACTTACAAAAACAAAACAAAACAAAAAATCCCACATTTTTAGTTGAAGAACCTATATATGTTAAAAAAAAAAAAAGAAACAAATGTAACTTTTGTAAGTAGTTTGAAATACACAATGAAATTTTCCCAATCATTCTCCTAAGAATGCTTTGACTTGAGACCATCAATCTAGGAATGTCTATAGAGCTCACCTGCACAGAGCTTTCTGCTTCCATGTACGTGATGGTGACAATGTCCTGTTCACTGCTGTTGATTAAAAAATAACCAGACCCTTCCACAAGGCTAAATATTTCCTACAGAGAAATCAGATAAACAATATTCCATTCCCCTTGGTTTATAAATAATTCAAAGAAAATAATTTCTATCCACCTAAGGAACTAGAGTACATGATTAAAAGATGAAGGAAAATGGACTAAAAACAAAACATGATTATTAAAGTGAAATTCCTAACAATATTGTTGTTAATTATGATATATGCATATGTATACCCGTGATTTTAAACACATTAAGTGAGAGGCCCTGGCCCAGTAGCTCAGTTGGTTAGAGTGTCATCCAGATACACCAAGGTCGTGGGTTGGATTTCCAGTCAGGGGACATATAAGAAGCAACCAATGAATGCATAAATAACTGGAATAAATCAATGTCTCTCTCTCTCAAATCAATAAATAAAAGTAAAATTAAACACATAAGGTAGCTTTTCTATTGTCATACTGTTAATTTTAATAACCTAGTGCTCTCCTGTTCAATATGATTCCATTTAACTAGGCCCACAGAGCTTCTACCTTCACATCAGGGTGGTTATAGATTGTAGCATTCTCAGGCAGCACAGTTACATCATCCACCAGGAGCAGCTCCACAGCTGCAGATCCCAGCAAGTTGGAAAGTTCCTAGAAATGTAATAAGAACCACAAAAGTGAACATAAACTTTTAATTCCCCAACTCAGTGAGAGAACTACTCATTCCACTACTCATTCAGTGCCCAAGATAACAGAGTCATAGAGGTGCACAGTTCCCAGATTTACATCAGTTATGACCAACTTTTAAAGAAAAGCCTGAAATTTCAGTTAATTTATCTATATGAAATTTCAGTTAATTTGTGTATATATATATATTTCAGTTAATTTATATATATTTTATATATATGTATGTGTGTGTCAAGGATTTATTGTCATACATGTCAAACATGGTGCTAACTGCATTAGCAAGAGATCAATGTAAAAGCACTCTACAATTCTGCAACTGTCAATTTAAAACGTTGTTCTAGAGGTTGAAAGGTCCAACTTTGTATTCTTGCCAGTCAGTAAGTTGTACAGAACTTTGTTAGCAGGAGCACAGGGCTTACAGAACCTCACACCCAAAGGAACGTTGTTAGGCACAGCAGTAGGAAGCATGTCCACACAGGGGAGGCAGACGAGGGTAAGCATCAGTCAAGGTATGGAGTTGGGGATCTGGCAAGACAGTGATGTTAAGAAGGTTCATAGCTTAAGAATATCTAAAATATTTTAAAAATTGTAAAGATACAACATGTGATTTTTACATCTAGTTACCAGAAAACTAAGGAAAGCACTTACTAGATTTGAATAAAGGAACATGAAAACAGGAACATATTTTTATTAATATACAAAACAACTTCCAATGCATTAGCAAGAAAGGTTTTATCATACAAGGAGGCACATTGCTCATTCAGAGGGGCTTCTAAAATGAAAAGCACTTACTAAGTTAGCAACTATGGGAATACCAGTTCAAAGATGAATCAAATGCCCAATTTTGGCAGGGACTACAGGTTTAAGAAAGGGGAAAAGCTTGGAAAAACACTGATTAGACTTCTGGTCAAGATGGAGGCATAAGTGAACACACTTCGTCTCCTCAAACAACTACAAGAAGAATCACAACTAACCTCAAAACAGAAAACACCCAGAACTGTCAGAAAATTGAACTGTCTGGAAGTCTGACAGCCAAGGATTTAAAGAGGTCACATTCATCCAGATGGGTAGGAGGGGCAGAGACGGGGAGTCAGGGCAGAGAGGACATGGTGCGACATGGAGAGGCAGCAGCAGTGGCAGAACAGGTGGTCCCATGTGAATAACTGAATAATTCACATGTGGTGGATACAGGTTGGGAGGGATACCTTGGGAGCAAGTGATCACAGTCCTAGGCCAGACTGTGCAGCCCAGGGTTACAGCACCAGGAAGATAAAGCCTTATAACTTCTAGCTGTAAAAACCAGTGGAAATTGGGGCAGCAGAAGAAGCTGCCAGTTTCTCGGGAGAGCCCCCATGGTCCTAGAACGTGCGCAAACCCACCCACTCTGGGAATCATTAACAGGGCAGAAGCTAAAAGGGTGTCAGTAACAGACAGGAAGTGGGTGAAGTGACTGGAAACGGGGCTGGTGCCAGGCAAGACTCCAGAGGCCAAGCAGTGGCTTTGTCCTTCTCTGACCCCTACCCCATACACAGAGCCACAAAATGGTGAAGCGGGTTGCCCCACACTGGCAAATACCTAAGGCTCTGCTCCTTACAACCTAACTGGTGTGCTAAGACAGGGAGTCAAAGCAGCTCTATCTAATATACAGAAACAAACACAGGGGGTCTGCCAAGATGGGGGAGACAAAGAAATATGGCCTCAGTGAAATAATAGAACAAAACCCCAGAGAAAGAACTAAGTGAAGCGGAGATAGCCAACTTATCAGATGCAGAGTTCAAAACACTGGTAATAAGGATGCTCAGAGAAATAATTGAGTATGGTGAAAACATAAGGGAAGAAATGAAGGCTACACTAAGCGAAATAAAGAAAAATCCACAGGGAACCAACAGTGAAGGGAAAGAAGCTGGGGTTCAAATCAACGATTTGGAACGTAAGGAAGAGATAAATATTCAACCAGAACAGAATGAAGAAACAAGAACTCAAAAAAGTGAGGAGAGTAGAAGACTTTGGGAAATCTCCAAAAGGGCCTCTGTCTGAATCATAGGGTGCCAGAAGGAGAAGAGGGAGAGCAAGACATTGAAAACTTATTTGGCAAAAATAATGAGAGAAAACTTCCCTAATTTGGCGAAGGGAATAGACCTGCAAGTCCAGGACGCACAGAGAGTCCCAAACAAGTTGGACACAAAGAAAACCACACCAAGACACTTCATAATTAAAATGCCAAAGGTTAAAGATAAAGAGAGAATCTTAAAAGCAGTAAGAGAAAAGCAGAGTTACCTACAAAGGAGTTCCCATGACACTGTCAGCTGATTCCTCAAAAGAAACTTTGCAGGCTCGAAGGGACTTGCAAGAAGTATTCAAAGTGAGGAAAAGCAAGGACCTACAACCTAGATTACTCTATCCAGAAAAGCTATCATTTAGAATGGAAGAACAGATAAAGTGCTTCCCAGACAAGGTAAAACTGAAGGAGTTCATCATCACCAAGCCCTTATTATATGAAATGGTCAAGGGACTTATTTAAGAAAAAGAAGATCAAAACTATGAACAGTAAAATGACAACAAAGTCACAACTATCAACAACTGAATCTAAAAAAACAAAAACAGCCCCGGCTGGTATAGCTCAGTGGATTGAGCGTCAGTCTGCGATCCAAAGGGTTGCTGGTTCGATTCCCCAGTCAGGGCACATGTCTGGGTTGCGGGCCAGGTCCCCAGTAGGGAGCACGTGAGAGGCAATCACACATTGATGTTTCTCTCCCTCTCTTTCTTCCTCCCTTCCCCTCTGTCTAAAAATAAATAAAATCTTTAAAAAAACAAAATAAACAAACTAAACTAGAACAGGAACAGAATCATAAGCATGGAGATCATTCAGAGGGTTATTAGATGGGAGGAGGAGGGGGAGAATGGGGGAAAAGGTACATGGAATAAGAAGCATAATTGGTAGGTACAAAATAGGGGGAGGTTAAAAATAGTATAGGAAATGGAGAAGCTGAAGAACTTACATGCATGACCCATGGACATGAACTAAGGGGGAGGGATTGCTAGAGGGAGGGGGAGACTGGACAGGGAGGAGAAAAGGGGAAAAACTGGGGCAACTGGAATAGCATAATCAATAAAATATACTTTAGAAAAACTGATTAATAGTGACTTTCTTCATCATCTACTCCATTTGACAGAAATAGCCTTTTTAAAATTTTACCTGTGACACTTTTATTCAGTTTAATGTGTACAATGTAGAGTAAATTAATCTCCACTTCATGTTTTGTCAAAATACTGTCTTCACCCTTTGCGCATGTCAAGTGTTCCACAAACTCCACCCCAGTGCACCCATGGCTAGAGCCCAATACTTCATCAGAGAGAAAACCTAAGAGTTCTGTTCAAAATCTCAGCAAAAGCTAATACACTTAAAAAAAAAAATCTCACTATAAAATCAAAAAGATCAATCCAAAGAGTTGAGTTGTCACACTCATTCCATTATATACAGTACAATGTTAGGTAGCTGACATGGTTTGATAAATCATCAGTGCATTAAATGGCAACATTTCATAAAGGAGGTGGTACTGCTTGGATGTGAAACTCCTTAAAAAGTGCCTGCCTTCCCTAACTTCAAAAGAAAAGACAAAGTTCTTTAAATAGTGTAGTGCTTAGTGTTCTTAGTACAACGATGCAACTTAGTACATAAGGTATTTTGGCAACTCTTAACCTGAGCAAAAATAGGGGCTTTTGAAAAATAAGGCTTTAAGAAAGCTTGTCTCCCTGGCTGGCATGGCTCAGTAGACTGCGTGCCGGCCTGCGAGCCAAAGGGATCACCAGTTTGATTCTCAGTCAGAGCCCACGCCTGGGTTGTGGGCCCGGTCCCCGGTAGAAGGCGTGTGAGAGGTAACCACACACTGATGTTTCTGTCCCTCTCTCCTTCCTTCCCCTTCTCTAAAAAGAAGTAAATAAAATCTTTAAAAAAAAAAGCAAGCAAGCAAGCTTGTTGTCTTAGAGTTAAATTCTAACAATGTGAAAGTTTAAACTTTTACACTTACTTTTTAAAATAAAACCTAAATATCACTGAATGTGTCAACATGATTTTATGGAAAAACTAATCTGTAACAAAAACTTGGCACTGAGTGTGAAGCCTCCATTGTTTTTGAGCAAAGCATACAAAGGTTCCCAGGGACAGGGAGGCACGGGAGAGGGGCCCAGACATCTACAACAGCACGCATTTTCTCTTCCTCTTCTTGTTGAGAGGTGGACAGAGAAAGGCTCGAATAGCTTCATCAAACATTGTGCTGAGGCCTTGCTGTGTGAGAACTGAGCACTCCACGTATTTTACACACTGATTTCCTTAGCCATGGCTAAACCCTGTGGGTAGGTGATGAGTGTTAGCTTCTTCTTCAGTTTCTCAGTCATGCCTTTATCATCCCTAAGATCAAGCTTAGTTCCCACCAGGATAATGGGAATGTTGGGACAATGGTGTCGCACTTCAGGATACCACTGTGCACAAACATTTTCAAATGATACGGGGCTCACAATAGCAAAGCAAATTAAAAATACATCTGCAGGTCCATCCATGCTGTCACAAAAGGTAATAAGATTTCCTTTGTTTTTTACAGCCATGTACTATTTTGTTGTGTAAATGTACCACAGTTTTTTATCCGCTCCTCTACTGATGGGCACTTTGGCTGTTTCCAGATCTTGGCTGTTGTAAATAGTGCTGTTTTGAACATATAGGGGTGCATATAATCTTTTGAACTGGTGTCTCGGAATTCTTATGATCTATTCCCAGAAGTGGAATCGCTGGGTCAAAAGGCAGTTCCATTTAAAATTTTTTTAGGAAACTCAATACTGTTTTGCACAGTGGCTGCTGCACCAGTCAGTATTCTCACCAACAGTGCACTAGAGTTCTCTTTTCTGCACATCCTCACCAGCACTTGTTGTTTGTTGATTTATTGATGGTAGGAGGCTATTATGTAAGTGAAATAAGCCAGTCAGAGAAAGACGAATACCATATGATCTCACTTATATGTGGAATCTAATGAACAAAGTAAACTGACGAACAAAATAGGAGGCATGGATACACGGAACAGAATGACAGCTGTCAGAGAAGAGGGGGAAGGGGGATATGCATGAAAGAAGGTGACGGGATTAGCCAAAGAACATAAATGCGTAACCCACAGACACAGACAACAGTGTGATGATGGCCAGAGGGCAGCAGGGTAAGGGGTGCCAGGGCCCTGTCCACGCTGCCTCACCCTCCACCAATAGGAAGCCTAAGGCCAGAAGCTGCCACAACCCAAAGCTGGGGAAAACCGCAGAGAAATAGGAAATGCTGTATTTCTTTCTCTTTTCTTAAAGACAGGAGTGTGAATCAGTCACTTGCTTTTTAAAAAAATATTTTATTTATTTAGTTTAGAGAGGGGAAGGGAGGGAGAAAGAGAGAGAGAGAAACATCAATGTGCGGTTGCCTCTCACGCGCCCCCTACTGGGGACCTGGCCCCACAACCCAGGCATGTGCCCTGACTGGGAATCAACCCGGCGACTGTTTGGTTCACAGGCCAGCACTCAATCCACTGAGCCACACCAGCCAGGGTGAAGTGCTGTTATTTCTTATATAACAATCTCCACTTACCTTTGGACTTTTCTTCTCTGAATAGCCCATAAAACTGACTCCAATGAGTACAGTCCCTTTTATCTGATGTACTTTAAGGATCTGATGACCTGGAGACATGCAGAAAAATATCCTGTCAGACAATCATATGTAGAATACAAAAGTGTCTCCAGAAAACCAAATTCTACCTTAATTTATTTCAAATGGTGTTTTATTGCAGGAAGAAAAAAACACTGAAGAGGGAAACACACAAGAATCAGTAAGCTGCGTTTTTGTGTTGACTCTGCCACTATATTCCTGTGACCCTGAGCGACCACTTAATTTCTCAGTTCCTTTATTAAATGAGGGATTAGGCCAGGCAAAACCTCAATGTCTTTCCAGCTCTGATGGTCTGTGAGTCCAAAAACAGGCTGACAACAATGTATGAGGAAATTTTTGTTTGATTTAAAAATGAAAGTAAGAAATAAAGAGATAGTCCTTTGGACCTTTTACTCTTCAAAATGGTTTTGTATATGCAGATGTCATTTCAGTTCCTTTCTCAAAAATTAAAAATGGCTAACTATTGCTTGTTAGAACAATTCAAACACCTTAAACTAGTTTTGAAGCGTTTCATAATCTGACCCTGCTTTACTTTGTTTTCCATTTTTTAAAAAAAACTTCACTAACATGAATCTTGCCACTTCATGCAGGTCAGGTACTATATGCCCAATCCATGATGATTGTGCCTGTGAAGCACTTTCTCATGATGTTCGTCCAGTCATTCATTCAACAAAGACATACTGAGGGCCTACTAGGTGGTATGCCAGGTAATTAGGATACAGAGATGAAGAAGAAAACAATATACTGGTAATCCTTTGCTTTAAAGAAACCCACAGTTCAGTAGGACAACTGAGAGGGAAGCCAACTACTGCAATACAGTGTGGTAAGTGCTATTATAGAAGTATGAACACAGCACATATATACAGAGTATGTAACAGCACAAGGAATGAATATTTTCCTTAGATCAGGAATATAGGACAGAAAACTCCCAGATCACTAGAGGAAGATTTTAGTCCAGTGAAGATGCAAAAAAAGAAAACATACAACATGTGCAAAGGAAAGAGGTATGACAAATCTTGTCATGGTTAAGAATAAAAAGTTGTTGAATACACTTAGAAAAGTGTAGGGTATATGTGGTTTGTAATAAGAGGTGCAGCTGAAGAAGTAGGCACAAGTCAGCATGTTAAGCTGCAACATATGAATTTTATCCTGAAAGACACAAGGAGTACCCGAAGACAAAATGATGGCAGAATTGTCAGTGGTTACGAGTACAGGCTTTCGTGTCAGACAGCTTATTGCTTCATCTATTTACTGTAATAATCTGAGGGCTTAAAACTTTGCCTAGAATGTAGAAAGAATGCAATACATGTCTGGTGAGTAAGTAAACATAAAAATCAGGAAAATAATTCCAGTCTTTCATTGTTTCCCTGAGGATTATAAGGGAAAGAATATATAATCTATTTAATGCTGTACCCAGTATTTCAGAAGAGCTCAATAAACAGTAGCCAAAAAAAGAATTTTAAGAGATAGGTTCAGATTTGTATTTTAGAAAGATCATTCTGAGCAGTGGTGGGGGGGATGGATGAGGGAGTAGGAGAGACACCATGACATCAGTTGGGAGTCCACTGTGGTGATGAAAGAAACAGGCGATACGAACATCAAGGATGGAGTTAGAGAGGAAGGGACGAAACCAAAATGTATCCAGAAGATAACACCGATGGGATTTGGTAATGGATTGTTATAGAGTATAAGGGACATCTCTTTCTATCACTTTTTATACTAACATATCACTATTAATTTATAGTGTTATGGTATTAGCTACATATTAGTATCATGTTGTCATGTTCTCTACCTAATAAGCTCTTAAACTTGTTCTGAATGTAAACTATAGGTAAGGAAAGGTTAAATCTTATTTCTCCTTCTCTGGTGTTCCACTGAATGGTTACTCCATCCACCCAAATGCTCTTGCCAGAAACCTAAAAGTTACCCTTTGTAACTCTGTCTTCTTCACTTTTGGGAGTGATTTGAAGTAAACTGTTATCTTCGTGGCCTGCAGGGAGTCATGCCTGCTGGTATCTGTGCCCTTGAGTGGTTCTCACCTACCTTGCCTCTGCTTTTGGTCAGGTGGCTCGCTTTGGTGAATGGGACATCAGCAAATGGATACTAGCAAAGGTTTGATGAGAGACTGCACATGAGGTCTTGTTGCCTTCCTAGAGCCTCATCTAGTGACTCCTGTCCCCTCTTTAAGTCAGTCAGTCTCATTTACCTTATTCAGCTCATTTTTTTCTATTTTCTCTTTCCAATATCCCTTGAGGTCTCAGCATGTACGTTACTTTTTGCAAGGTAGCCTTTCCCGTTCTAAACAAAATTAGGTTCTCCTGTTATAAGCTCTTCAAGCACCTTATATTTGCCCTTCAAAACATCTAACACAAATATAATGATTAAAGTCTGGCTTCACCAATTAGACTGTTAAGTCTATGAAGGCAGAGGTTGTGACTGCTTCATTTACCACTGTATCTCCAAGTGCCTAGCACACAGTCCGGCATGCCATTCGGTAAGTATTGGCTGACAAATGAATGCTTCCATAATCTTATACAAATAATGTCAATCGATACATTTAAAAATTAATTTGATTTTATGTTCTTATGAGAAATATTAGGCCCTAGACCTTAGCTTTGCAAACAAGGAAATCTACCTTTCCGTTTTTTAAGAAATACAAAGATCAAAGATGAAAGGTGAGATATGATAAAATCTGAAATAAACCATCACCCATAAGGAAATACTTAATGCAGAACCACTTAGCAGGTATATGAAAACATTCATAAATTTTCACAATACCATGTAATCGGGTCTGCCCACTGCCATCATCCTTTGCTACCATCTCCACTGAATTATAATTTTCGAAATGAGCTAGTGTTTCATTTGAGGATTTCCATTCTAGCATTAGTGAACTGAAATTATCGAACTTTCTCCTGTGTTGATCAAACACTGCCAGTTCCAGGACTGTGTCCCTTAGACTTGATACAGGAATCTGTGTTAAAATAAAAAGAAAGAAAAGAGAAAAAACCAGTATCTTAAGAAGTTTGGTAAACTTAACCCTGAAGCTAGTGGGATTATGATTTCTCCCAGTTTTATTCTTTGACAATTTTCAAATCTCCAGATATGTTGGAAAAATAGTATAATGAATACCTATACATACTTCATCTGGAATCACCATTTGCTTTCTCTATCTCTCCCTCTACTTTCTCACCTGCTGTGTGTGCGTGTCTGTGTTTCTTTGTGAAAGTACATAGGAATAGTGGCATGCTACCCCTGAATATTTCAACAAGCCTTTCCTAAGAATGAGAACATTCTCCTAAGCTGCTTACCTACAAACTATGTTATTGCTTATATTATTCTTCATGGTGGGTGTGGAGTAGAAGTAAATGCTATTACTTATTGATAATGCTAATAAAAGATCTGGTAGGGAAGAAACTTCGCAAAACTATTTGGAAGTTATTTAGAGAGATCGCAATTGTCTATTGCCAATAATTACAAGCGGACTAAGTACTGTAAGCAAAGTCACTAAGTCACTGTGTCACTCAGTGTAGCCAGGTCTAGCCTAGTTCAATCACTTCTTCTCACATACTATCAGAGAATGAATAACAAAGCAGTTTTCTTAATTTTATATGACAAAGGATTATTTCAGACCATTTATCTCTACAGCATGGAAGACAAAAGTGCCAAGTTAGCTGGAAACACTGTACTTACCAGTTGTTTGCTGTGCTGTGGCAGAGGGCATGGTTGGGTACCAGCTGGCACCTTATACACAGGGGTTACTGACATGCTGGCAGGGTGGGCACATATGAAGCGCATCTGCACCACCTCTACAGCTGGACTAGGGTTCAGGACACCTGGGTGATTTCCAATTTGAAATGTCAGAACCTTTAAGGAAACACCAGAGCAAGAGATAATTGTGTGTAGACACTTGATGTCAGTTGTGTCAATCTAAATGTGTTAGGATTCAAATTCTGGTGTAAAGTCCCTTTGGACATTATAATCAGGAAAATTTCTTAAAGGCATTATAGTTCTTAATTATTGGTGCTAAGAGAAACAAGAGTATTATGGAAATCTGAAATCGAAAAGAACATAAACAAAATATAACCGACCAGTTACTTAAGTGTTCCTCCACCAAATCTTTTGTTACCAGTTCATAAAGAGTAGAAAAGCTAATTTCTGTTTCAACTCGTCTCTGGCAGCAATACTAGTGAATAATAGAATGTGGACACAAAAAGAAATTAGCTTCCAAGGGGGTAATTAGGCCTGAAATTACTAATAGCTAGCCATATATACAATAAATTCACTAGAGATATTAAAAAGAAGCTCAGTTCATGATAGCATAGTTCTGAAGTTAAAATCATACACAGATAGTCCTGTAAGCCTGGTTAGCTGGGCTGTCTCAGAGCCACACACTGCATTCTCAATACCAGCCAAACTGCAAACCCTTGTCACTGGTTTTATTTTTTTAGGTTTTTATTTCTTTATTTTTAGAAAGAGGGGAAGGGAGGGAGAAAGAAAGGGAGACAAACATTGATATGAGAGAAACATTGTTCTGTTGCCTCTCATAGGTGCCCCTTCCGGGGGCCAAACCCACAGCCCAGGCTGTGCCCTTTCAACTTGCAGGATGTTGGCCAACCAACTGAGCCACACCAAAAACGCAAGGGTTTTGACAGAAGCGGGGCACAGCCGTGGGTGGATCCATCACTACCTCTGAAAATAATCAAAACTTATCCAACGCACAAAGGGCGACATACTTGTTACTCTTATCAGCACAGATCTGTTTCTTCAAAATTGCTAACCAGAAATTACACTAAATTTTCCTTCCTCACAATCTTTGGAGGTGGAAAACCGAATGTTTTTCAGTCTAGATGATAAAGAAATAAATTATAGTGATAAAATAATTGAAATAAACTCACTACTACAAAAAGATCTTGAACCTTTTAGTTAGTGCTGTTAGAATCCTCAAAAGAACAAACCAAAACCTTTGGGTATATTTAAAGGATGGTAAGGTTTGAAAAAAGATCCTTTAATCAATAATTAGAACTTTCCTATCTAGTCCATAAACTAAACCATTAGCATCTGAAAAGGAATGGCTAGAAGTACAAAAGGTTTCAATTAGTATTGCTAAAAGAAATGTCAGAAAAAGATCATTTTCCTACTTGTTCCCCTAAATCCAGGCACTGGACCCAGTAGATATACTGGCTCTGTTTTGTCTTAGCTGGCAGCCGAACTTGTGTTATTCCAATTTTCTCTGTCTCCTCCATGCTCAGCTCCGAAAAGAACTGGGAGGGCTCTAAGATCCATGGACGAGGGCCTCCTTCAAACACCACTTCTTTCACAGACTGCCACGTCACCAACGCCACTTCCACAGGGTTTACAGCCTGATGACATTTAAAGGAATTGATCCCCGATTGGTTAGGGAATGCAACAGTTTTCCAAAGTGAAAAACTGGTTATCTACTCTGCTGAAAACGACACTAGACTTAATTCCCAAACTAAGAAACATATACATCATGCCTCTCACCTGGAATGCTTCTCAAACTCTGCACTAATTTTTTTTTAATTTAAAAAGTATTTCTTTTTGTTTTCTCCATACTAATTTTTACCCTATGATTCAAACCTAACTCACGTGTCACTACCTATTAAGTTATGTTTAATTATTCCAGACCACACCCACTTCTGCATCCTTTAAACTCTTACAGTATTTTTCTCTACCATTCATGGGTATACTTGTTCATATTCTAATGCTATTTAGACATGTCAAATGCTTAACATGTATAAGTCTGACAATTCTTGTTATGTTCTCTAGTTATATAAACTTCCTAAGAGAGGAAAGTATCTTATATCCAAATTTTTAAAAAAAATTTCTGTTCCTCAGTGGGATTTAGTATAGTGCCATGCATATAAAAGGCAGTGAATAAATAAGTAATGAGTAAGCATTTTAACTGGATATTTTAAACTTTTTCTTTTTAATCCTCACTCAAAGATGTTTTTTTAAATTGATTTTATAGAGGAAGGCAGAGAGAGAGAGAGAGAAACACTGATCAACTGCCTTCAATACATGCCTCAGCCAGGAATCAAACTCACAATCTAGGTATGTGCCTTGACTGGGAATCGAACATGAACACTTTTGGTGTATGGGACAATGCTCCAACCAACTGAGCCACCTGGACAGGGTTTAAATGGATATTTTGCTAAAGTATCAAAGAAATTCTGCCCTAAAATATTAAAATAATACATCTACACTATACACACATCCTATTTTTCAAAGATCTCACAAAAGAGGTAGTTGAGATAGGTATTACTCATTCCAGTATACAGAGGAGTTACATTCCATTTATAGATGAGGAAGCAGGTTTTAGGAGAGTAAAATATTCTCAAAGTGTAGGATATTTTTGTATGGTACAGTGTCTGTAAGAGTGACTAAGTCACAAAATAAAGTACAGATTTGAAGGAATCACCCTAAAAATATAAGCAAACCACGCTTTGGTATTTCTTTCCTGAACTAGTTAGTCATATTTATTATTGAACAGTATTAAAATTAAACATTCTTATGTCTAATGGCAGTGTTCTTTTAAATAAGGTGCATATAATTCAACTCAACATGTATTCATTGATGGCCCACTGTAATAGAGTAATAAAAAACCAGCTCTGACTGGTGTGGCTCAGTGGGTTGGGCATCGCCCTGCAAGCTGAAAGGTCACTTAGTTGAATTCCAGGTCAGGGCATATGCCTGGGCTGCAGAGCCAGGTCTGCGGTTAGGGGTTTGCATTGGGGGCGTGCGAGAGGCAACCAACTGATGCTTCTCTGGCACATGACTTTTCTCTCCCTCTCTTTCTCCCTCCCTTCCCCATCACCAAAAATAAATAAATAAAATCTTTATTTAAAAAGAGCCAAATAAGGTCCTGCCTGTATGAAAGTATCTAATCACGATATTTCAAGCCTGAAATTAATATAATATTGTATGTTAACTATGATTTTAAAATAAATTTAAAATATGGCGCTGTCTCACAGAGGGGCTCACAGCCTGGGAGAGACAGATTTGAAGTAGGTAGAGTATAACGAATGGCACGAAAGCCAAGTACACTGTGACATATAAGCCTCTAATAAAAGAAGATGCCTCCCTGAGAAAATGAAACAAACATTATTCCTTTCTCTTAATATATAGTCCAAAACTGAATCTGAATATATAATCAGATCAACTGAATTGGTATGATATGTAAAAGGACAAATTGGGAACTATATCGTGTACTGAAACATAATATTGATAACAAAGGTAAAACATATCTTTTTTTTCAGCAGGTAAAGGGAATTATATATAACCAAAGCACTAGGTGGAAAAAGAAAATCATTGTCTAACTTCCTTTCCTTTAAGGATAGGTTTTATTCAGTGGAAATCTGATTTGTGGACACTCAATAAATATGAAATAAGGCCATGGATAATCATAAAGGCAAGAAAAAACCTAGGCAATTCACTAAACAAAAAAAAGAAATATGCCTAAACCATATGTTTAATACCTATGCACAAAGTGCAATGAGGCCAAATTAAAATGCAAATTTGTTTTAATTTTTTTTTTTTTTTGAGAGAGAGGGGAAGGGAGGGAGAGGGAGAGAAACATCAGTGTGTGGTTGCCTCTCTCACACCCCCTACTGGGGACCTAGCCCACAACCCAGGCATGTGCCCTGACTGGGAATCAAACCCACGACCCTTTGGTTCGCAGGCCTGCACTCAGTCCACTGAGTCACACCAGCCAGGGCTAAAATGCAAATTTTAATGTGCAAGTTATCCTTTTAGAATTAATAATTTCCCTTGCTTCTTTCATTACTGTTAACTTTTTCCTTATGGGTGCCTCCTTATGTCAACAGCATTAAGTTAGGATTTGTCAGTATCTATCAGCATGAACTTACAGACATCAATTTTAGTTCCTGAAGAAATCAAATATGCAGAAAGTATACCAGGCTCTATCTACTTTTATTCTGAACCAGAGGTATAGTGGTACCTCAGTACTTGTTGTTTGTTCCAGAACTCATGACAAGTGCCAAAACCAATGAGTACCAAATGACAAAGCATCTTCTCTTGCGGGGTGGCATCATGACCCATACAAGTTCAAGCAAGTGCGATGGGTACTAAGCAAGCACTGAGTGCTGACACGGTTTTTTCTCATCAAAAGACGACAAGTACAGGGTCTGACGAGTTCTGAAGCTGATGAGTACTGAGGTATGACCATAAAATGGACCAATCCTTATGGACCAAAATAATACTGTTGTACTAAAAATCCATAAGTACAAAGGGTAAAAGATAATTGACTTCCCTCCTTAGGATAGACTGTTTTATTTCAGAATTCTTCAAAAGAGAGTATATTAATATTTTATATCTTATTCAGAAAGATGTACATTTGGAAAATTTAAATAGTACCTTAAGATTAGTGTATTCTATGTACTTTACTATACATATTTTATACTTCATTAAAAAGCAGAAAGAAAAATATCTAAAACTTGCTGATACAACTTAAAAATATTTCTGCAGCAGAAAATGAGGAAGTAACTCCCAGACACCCAGGTTTGATGAGAGTGCTGTAGATCTAAAACCAAGAGAGTGGTAGGTAAAGAGAACACAAATATCACTGATCTTTAACAGGGGTCACAGATAGCTAGAAAGCCCCTAAGTGGACACAGTGGGGTCCATGAAAAGATATGCCAGTTCCTTACCACAAAACAGCTCACCTTCAGGGGTTCGTAAGCAGCAAATGTAGCACTACTTTCCAAGTACTCTTCATACTCAGTTATACTCACTGTTAACAGAGTGTGACCCAGAGATCTGGCTGCTATATGTGTACTGGAACAGTGCTTTGGCCCAGGTCTTTGAATACCTGCAAATCAAATAGCATAACTTCAGTAGGATAATAAGCAGTAAGTTCTCAAGAAAATTAGCCTACAGAAATAAAAGAATCTTAATACATTTTTTAAAAATCTTGATCTCATACACTAACTACTAGGGCCCAATTGTTTACACCAAGTTGATTTAAAAAGTTGTTCCTACCATTAACAGGTATTTACCACATAAGCCACAATTCTATGCACAGTGAGTATACAAATTTGAACAAAGATCCTAACCTCAAGGTACATATAGTTTAGAAGAGGAGAGTACACATTTATGTAAATTAAAATATTAGTAGACAATTATAAGCATTATAAAAGCCTAAAAAACGGAAAAATTACTTCTAGCTGCAGAGATCAAGGAAAGTTTAGATATATAGAAGAGTTTCTCAAGCTGACGAATGAACAAATAGAAATGTGACACAAACGAATACATGAGAGAGATATATGGCAAATTCAAACTGAATTGGTTGGTTTAGCTGGAGTGATACATGAAGTCGAAGTATATAGTCATGAAAAGTAGGTTGCTTTACATTGAAGAGGACCCTGAATACTAAACTGAAAGGATCCCAGACCTATTCCACCGGCAATGAAAACCTCCCACAATTTTTGAGCAGGAAGAGCAATACCAAAGTTAAGTTTCACGAAGATCCATCTGATAGCCATGATTATCACAGTCAAGGGTAGTTAGGAGGCTATTGTTATATTCTAGGTGAGAGATAGTGAGGGTGTAAAAATTAGGAGAGATAATTTGAGAACAGAGGAGAGGAGAGAGAGATGAGTGATACTATATAGCATAATTAGCAAGGGAGAAGTCCAAGTTGATGGCGATCATATAGATGTACTGTGAGAATTAAATGAGTTCATATACAAAAGTATTCAGAAAAAAGCCTAGGAAACAGCAAATGCTAAGTAAATGCTAGATGTTACTACTGTCATTAAATTGATGAAAAACAGTGGTGATCAGGATTAAATATGAAGTTCAATAACAGAAAATGATGTCATATCTTTCTTAGAAAAGCACAATATATTTTCTTTTTTGAATAAATTTAATATATACATATACATATATACATATATTAAAGGGAACTCCATTCCTCTTCGAAGAGGTATGGTGTATATAACAAAGAAAAAAAGAGGAAAAGAGCTTGAAGCTAGAAACAGAAGACCTTAATGTGAACTAAAAACTGATATTGTCTGTCCACAATGAACCCTGGACATGTTACTCACTTTCTGTGCCTCTGTTTCTTTCTACATTACATTGTAATACTGACTACAAGGCAGTTGACAGAATAAATAAAATTACTGTAAAGAAAAGATACGTGAATTTAGACTATCATTTCTGAATTGTTTCTGAATTGATGATTTGTCCTTTAATTCAAAGACAAAGAAAAGAGGAAATAAAAAGCCTACACTTGCCTTCTTTGAAAAGAGTAAAGACTCCTTTCTTATCCATGTTTATATCCAAGGATAAATGAGAGCAGTCTGTGAATGCGATGGCCTCTTTGGTCTCCTTATTTACGTGATACATAGCAATGGGGATTTCTATAAGCTTGCCAATCTCTGCATCAGCATGAAATGGTAACAGTTCCATTTTGTTCAGTTTCAGGACATATATCTAGAGGGGGAAAAATTCATCTTTCAAGAAAGTTATATCAGAAAAGTCTTAAAAGAAAGCATTCCTTAAATATTTAAATACAAATAACATGTTTATGTATGCATGTTTTATATAAAAATACTATTTAATATACATATGTGTGTGTGTTTGTAATAGGTTCTGAACATGTGACACATTTCATTCCTTGATCAACTGGTGTCTCTAAAGCATCTACCATCATACAGCAGGTTCTGGCAAATTATGGCCAGTGTACAATTTTCTTAGCTTTTGTAAGTTAAAACTGGTTTACATTTTTAAAGGGTTGTAATATAAAACAACAACAGCAAAGAAGAATACAGCCCTGGCTGCTGTGGCTCAGTGGACTGAGTGCTGGTCTGTGAATCAAAAGGTCGCTGGTTCAATTCCCAGTCAGGGCACATGCCTGGGCTGCAGACCAGGTCCCCGGTAGGGGGCGCACAAGAGGCAAACACACATTGAAATTTCTCTCCCTGTCTTTCTCCCTTCTTTCCCCTCTCTAAAAAAAATGAATAAAATCTTAAAAAGACTATAAGAGACTGAATATGGCCTACAAAGACTAATATATTTGCCATGTGTCTCTTTACAGAAAAATTTTGCTGACCTCTCATATGGAGCAATTCCTCTCTCAAAAAATTGACGTTTTTTTCAAAATATTTTTATTTTTTTTTGCTATAGATTGCTTGTGTCCCCCCACAATTCATATGTTGAAATCCCGATCCCCAAAATGAGGGTATTAGGAGGTGAGGCCTTTGGGAGGTGACTAGGCCTTAATAAAGGGGATGCATGCTTTTATATAAGAGACCCCACTGAGGTCCCTACTCCCTTCCACCATCTGAGTTTACAACAAAAAGACAGCCTTCTATGAACCAGGAAGCCTTCTTTCACTGGACACTATATCTGCCAGTGCCTTGATTTTGGACTTCCCAGAGTCCAAAACCATGAGAAATAAATTTCTGTTGGCCCTGGCCAATGTGGCTGAATTGATTGGAGTGTCGTCCTGTAAACCAAAAGGCTGTGGGTTTGATTCTCAGTCAGGGCACATGCCTATGTTGTGGGTTTGGTCCTTGATTGGGGTGCATATGGGTGGCAGCTGGTCAATGTTTCTTTTTCACACAGATATTTCTCTCCCTCTCTTTCCCTCCCTTCCTCTCTCTCTGGAATCAAATATATTCTCAGGTGAGGATTAAAAAAATTGTTTTTAGATTTTATTTATTTATTTTTAGAGAGAGGGGGAAAGAGGGGGAGAGAGAGAGAGAGAAACATTGATGCGCAAGAGACACACTGATCGGTTGCCTCTCACACGCCTCCAACTGGGAACCCAGCCTGCAACCCAGGCATGTGCCCCGACTGGGAATCAAACCAGTGACCTTTTGGTTTGCAGGCCAGCACTCAATCCACTGAGCCACACCAGCCAGGGCATGGGTGAGGATTTAAGGATTAAAAAAAAAAAAGAAAGAAATTTCTGTTGGTTATAAGCCACCCAGCCTTTGGTATTTTGTCATAGCAGCCCAAAGTCTTTTTTGGGGGGGGGTTACTTTCTATGTTTCTTCTGCTAGTTCATCTAATTCTGCCTGTGTCTCCTAAAGTAACACATATTCTGACTCTATATGCCTCTCCTGGGAAATCTTATCTAGTTCCAGGGCTTCAATAACCAATCATATGCTGATAACTCCAAATATTTATCTCTAGCCCTAACCTTTCGGTTGTTCTTCAGACCCCTATTTCCCATTATTATTTTTTAATTTTTTTAATTTATCGATTATAGAGAAACAAAGTGGGGGAGAGAGCAAAACATCAATTTGTCGTTCTACTTATTTATGCATTCATTGGTTGATTCTTGTACGTGCCCTAACTGGAGATCGAACCTGCAACCTTGGCATATTGGGACAACACTCTAACCAGTCAAGTTACCCTACCCTACCAGGGCTTCCTCTATTTCATGAATGCTCCATTGGTGAATCACACTAATGTATTCAAAACTGAATTCATCATCCTCCTCTTCCCCCCCACCCTTTTCTTCTGTTTCTGTCCACTTAGTTGCCAAAGCTAGAAACCTCTGTGTCTTTAAATCTTTCACTTTTCCCCACCCCGCTGGGCATCAAATTTGACTAAGGCCACCTCTAAAATAACCCTCTATGTCATTAGCTCAGGCTTAACTGGACACTTTGCCTTCACTTTCTCCCTTAAATCCATTCTATTCTATTAGTATATAGCACCAGTAACTATCTTTTGTTCCTTTTAAAATATAGTTGGTATTCTCTAACTATAAAAATATTTACAGCCCTGGCTGGTGTAGCTCAGTGGATTGAGTGCCAGCCTGCAAATGGAAAGGTTGCTGGTTCAGTTCCCGGTCAGGCCACATGCCTAGGTTTCGGGCCAGGTCCCCAGCAGAGGGCATGAGACATGACCACACATTGATGTATCTCTCCCTCTCTTTCTTCCTCCCTTCCCCTCTAAAGATAAATAAAATCTTTTTTAAAAAATTACATATCTTTCTAAACACAGGTTTTACCATACTATTGGCCTTATTAAAAATCTGTATTGGTTTCCCTCTGTCTATAGCAGGGGTCAGTAAATGTTTTCTGTAAAGGGCTAGATAGCAAGTATTTTAGGCTTTAGCGGACACAGGGTCTTTGTGCCAGTTACCCACTCTCTAGTTGTGGCTTGAAAGCAGTTACAGATAATATGTAAATGACTGAAAGTGGCTGTGCTCTGGTAAAACTTCATTTACCAAATTCAACAGGTTGAATTTGACCCTAAGCCTTAGTTTAAATCCATCATTCAAAGCCTTGTTCAAGTTCCCAGCTCTTCATGATAGTCTCCAACTGGTCACATCTGTGAGGATTTTTCTTTTATAAGCTAATAATACTTTTACTTTATAATTCAAGTAACTATCAATCATATACTGCTTTAAAATACCTCACATATCATTTTCTTAAAATGTCATTTAATTATTTTCATGTGAATATATCTTCCTAGTTAGGCTTTAGATTCTTTAAAGTAGGGATATGTGTCTTGGAAGGTCTTGTGATACCTAACATGGTGTTAAGTACCCCAAGGGTACTCAATAAATATTTGAATGATAAAAAAAAGGCTAAATCCTACAAGGAAAAACAACATACACTAACATATATTAAAAGTGGGAGAAAAACCAGAAAAATGGTTATATATAATACAGTAAAAGAGATTTTTCAATATTTTAGAAACAAGGCTGACAAACAAAAATATGAAACTAGAACCCTGGCCAGTGTGGCTCATTTGGTTGGAATGTCATCCTGTAAATCAAAAGGTCGCAGGTTCAATTCCCAGTCAGGGTCATGGGTTTGGTCCTCATTTGGGACGTGTGCAAGGGGCAGCCAATCAATGTTTCTCTCCCTCTCTCTCCCTCCCTTCCCCTCTAAGCATGTTATCAGGTGAGGATTAAAAAAAAGGTAAAAAAAAAAAATGAAACTAGAGATAAAGTTATCATATTTTGTAATACATAATATGCACCCAGGTTTTTGTGCACATTATACATGGGATTATTATGCCCATGTTATGCAATCATTATATTCATATATAATGCGCACCCTTAATTTTCCCTCAAAAATTTGGGGAAAAAGTGTACATTAAACACAACAAAATACAGTACTATAAAGGTCATATATATGATAATACAACAATAAAAATAGATAACATTAAGTTTTAAATATATCTCAAGCATTAGGGTAAACACCATCTCATTTAATGTTTTTAAAAGATTTTATTTATTTTTAGACAGAGGGGAAGGAAGGGAGAAAGGGAGGGAGACAAATATCAATGTGTGGATGCCTCTCACACACCCTCAACTGGGGACCTGGTCAGCAACCCAGGCATGTGCTCTGACCGGGAATTGAATCGGTGACCCTTTGGTTTGTAGGCCGGCATTCAATCCACTGAGCCACACCAGCCAGAGCTCATCTCATTTAATTCTGACAATAATTCTTTGATGTGATACTATCATTATCCCCATTCCAGAGAGGAGAAAACAAACACAGACATTAAACAACTGGCTATTAAATGAAGCAGAATTCAATCCAGGTCAAGAATACTTAAGGAATATGTACTTTCAGGTTGAGTTTGATCATAATTTTTTAAATAGCCTATTTGGACTAGAAAAAAATTTAAATGTGTTACTGTATTTAAATTTAGATGGCAGAAAAAGTAAGAGAAAAAGAAAAAAAGAAAAAAAATTTTAGACAGCAGTTTCTCAGGGATGATAAGAAGGTTCTTTGGAGAGTTGTTTACCTTAATTTCTCCATATCGAAAGAGATTTTGTACATCTCGGGCCAAAACAGTACTGTTGCCCCTGACCTGACCTGCAGTCACCACTCCTTTAGTGGTTACCATGGCCACTGTTTCATTAGAAGAGGTCCAAGTGAAGTTGCCACTGCCACCCTCTACCTGTGAAAAAACGCAACTTACATTGAATTACTATAGGAGAAAAATGTCATTTAAGTGCAGATGTAAAATCTAGTAAAGCAAACTTTAAGAAATACTAAAAATATATCATTAATCATTTCTGGACACATGAAGAAACTGTGATGTTATAGTAAAAAGAGGAAGGGAAATACCGAAAGGGGATTATATAATGGCAATGTCACAAAATGTCAAAAAAAAGAGTACAAGGAAGCTTGACAAAACTTTATAAAACTCGCAGGGGAAGGGTAAATGGAAGACAGAAAGTATATCACATCTTCTGAGGATTACAGTATTCAAGAGCATGATTTAGTAGTCACCAAAAGCTGAGTTATATTATTGGGTTGTCCAAAAAGTTTATTTGTTTTTTTTTCCTGTACAGTGGCTCTCGTAGTGCTTAGTTGTCTTTAACTACATTTGAAACTAGTTTGTTAGATTGTATTGTGACAGCTGGCATATTAGTGTGCATTAAAAAAACATCAAAGCCGGTGAATTTTTGTGTAGCCATTTTAATATTGAAGATGGAAGAAAATAAACAACATTTTTGGCATATTATGCTTTATTATTTCAAGAAAGGTAAAAACACAACAGAAATGCAAAAAAGGATATGTGCAGTGTATTAAGAAGGTGCTGTGGCTGATCGAATGTGTCAAAAGTGGTTTGTGAAGTTCCGTGCTGGAGATTTCTCACTGGACAATGCTCCACAGTTGGGTAAACCAGTAGAAGTTGATAGCAATCAAATTGAGACATTAAATGAGAACAATCAACATTATACTATGCAGGAGATAGCCAACATACTCAAAATATCCAAATCAGTAAAGTTACTGGTGAAAATGAAAAATGTGTCTTTTACTCAAAAAACTAAATGGACTTTTTGGCCAACCCAATATTAGGACTAGGGGGAAATAAAATTTGAAATTAGCCAAATAGCAATAAATTAAGCTATCAGAGAAAGTGACTTATCTTTTTGTGAATTCTCATATTACAGGATAACATACCTGTACTTTATAATGATACAGTATTCCCATAGGATTATGAGGAAATGCCAGAAAGTTGGGTGTAAGTTTGATGGGAAAATAAATCTTTACTTCTTGCTGATGTACAACTGGAAATTTTATAGGCTGAATACCTTTATTCTAGAAGATCAGAAAAAAAGGGAGCAAAATAGATTTTATGAAAACTGTCCTTATGATACACATTCATAGTCAAAGCATCAGCAAAATGGTGTGCTAATGAATTACTCAACCAGTTTCTATCTATAAAAGAAATGAAGAAATAAATGTTCCTATTCATTAAAAAAGCACAACTACTATCGTTCATTAATAATGAAAGGAATTTTGCTAGACCCAAAATAAGTATCACAATCAGGGAAATTAGTTAAAATTTCCTGAAATAAAAGAGTTTTATCAACAGAGGGAAGGAAATTATAGTTTCAGGAAGATTCTTGGACATCCATCACTTAAGTATATAAACCATAAGGACAAAGGGATATTACAAGCTATTCAGAAGAAAAGAAAGAGAGCATTTAAAGATACTAGGGTAAGATATTCCCCTCATGCTTAAAAACGAGAGCAGGGTTTGGGGAGTAGGGGAATCTATACAGCTAAAATGGAGTCCTTACACTTAACTATGTTGGTATTTTCTCTTTGAAGGCAAAAATGCCTTCTATCTATCTATCTATCTATCTATCTATCTATCTATCTATCTATCTATCTATCTACCTATCTTTAAAAGAAGCCCTGAAATATTTACCAACAGTCTCACATGTGCAATACTGGCTGTGATTTTCTCTACATTCTTTTAAGGTAAGTGGGTCATAAACTGACAGTACTGTAAGTCTTTCAGTTTAAAAGAACATTATTCTATTTTAGCCCACTGAGACTGATTTTGGACTTTTGACTTTCAAAACTATAAGATGAAAATTTGTGTTGTCTTAAGATGAAAGAGAGAGATAATCATTCCGATGGTATTTAGGTGACTGCTGAAAGAAACAAGAAGAAATCTATTTGGAATAGGAAGGATATGCTGGGCCTGGATAGAACTCTTACCGTTCAAGAAGAAGGTAACAGTACAAAACGGGTTGGTCCTGGGAGGAAATTTTATAATATATAGAAGAAAAAAGAACATACTACTTAAAAAGGCAGAGGACGAAATGCTCTTGAAAAATTTTTACTGCAGGGAACATAAATTTTAAACAATGTCTGCTTTGGTACCTTAGAAAATATGGACATGAAATAAGAGATAAAAGCAGATCTATGACAACCAACTGGAATAAAGAGGGACATGGCTGAGTGCAGAATGAAATTTAGAGTGAGATAGACACAATTTTTTAAATGTAGTGAAATTTTAAAGTGCCTCGAGGGTTACTTTTTAATTTTTTAATATATTTATTGATTTTAGAAAGAGAAGAAAAGGAGAGGAAGACAGAGACACATTGATCAGTTGCCTCCATCCCAACAAGGGATGGAACCTGCTACTCAGGCACGTCCCCTGGCAGGAAATTAAACCCGCCACCTTCGGTGTACAGGCAGACATTCCAGCCAACGGAGCCACCCAGCCAGAGCAAAATGCATGAGAATTTTAAAATGCAATAAAAACAGTCAGGAACAGAATCAACAGTAAAGAGCAGACTCTCAACCCTGTAGAAAACCAAATGCTTACTACGGAAGATAATTAAGACAGCACTCTTAGTATTATGAAAAAGTATACAGGTTCAAAGAGACAAGAACCACAGATCCCAAGTCTAGATAACTGATTGTTCTTAATAGATTTATTTAGATACCACTGATCTGTAACTGTCACTTTCCATAAGTTTTTATATGTCGTACATTTTTAAAAAAAGATTTTATTTATTTATTTTTAGAGAGAGGGAGGGAAGAAGAGAGTGAGAGAAACATCGATTCGTTGCCTCTCACACCCCCAACAGGGAACCCAGCCGCAACCCAGGCACGTGCCCTGACCAGGAATTAAACCCTCAGTCTTTCAGTTTGCAGGATTACACCCAACCCAATGAACCACACCAGTCAGGGTGATATGTGGTACTTTCAATGGCACTCCAATATGATTTCCATTTTAATGTACGAGTTATTTAGCTATGGGCAATTTCTTATAAAACAGGATTCTATATGACCTATGAATCACACTCTTGGGCATTTTATTCCAGAGAGATGAAAGCTTATATTCTTACCAAAATCTATACAAGAATGTTTAGGATAGCTTTATTTGTAGTAGGCAAACGCTAGAAACAACCTAAATGTCCTCCAGCAGGCGACTACTTAAACAAACTCTGGTATATCTATACAATGGAACATTTCTCAGTAATTTTTAAAAAGATTTTATTTATTTCTTTTTAGACAGAGGGGAAGGGAGGGAGAAAGAGAGGGACAGAAACATCAATGTGTGGTTGCCTCTCATGCGCCCCCTACTGGGGACCCAGCCGCAGCCCAGGCATGTGCCCTGACTGAGAATCAAACTGGTGACCCCCTGGTTCCCAGGCTGGTCCTCAATCCACTGAGCCACCCCAGCCAGGGCTCAGCAATTTTTAAAAATAAAATGTTGATATGCAACAATTTGGATAGATCTTAAGGGCATTATGCTTAGCTGAAAAAGCCAATCTCAAAAGAGATGAGTGGATTATATAACATCCTCAAGCTGATAAAACTTTAGAGATGGAGATCAAATGTTAGAGGATAGAGAAGGGACAGGAGGAGTGGGTGCAACTATAAAAAACTAGTATAAGGGATTTCTTCTGTGGTGATAGAACAGTTTTTATATGATAATGATGGTGGCCCTTACATAAATCTACCTGTGGGCTGAAATTGCATAGACCTACTACACACATACACACTCACTGGAGTACATGATAAAATTGACTAAGGTCTGGTCCTGACTGGTGTGGCTCAGTTTGTTGGGCATCGTTCCGCAAAGCAAAAGTCGTTAGTCCAACTGCCCATCAGGGCACATGCCTGGATTGTGGGTTCGGTCTCCAGCTGGGGTGACATACAAGAGGCAACTGATCAATATTTCTCTCTCACATCGATGTTTTTCTCCTTCTCTTTCTTTCTCCCTTCCCCTCTCTCTATAAATAAATAAATAAAATCTTAAAAAGAAATGACCAAGGTCTGAAGTCTAATTAATAATATTGTATAAAATGTTAATTTTCTGTAATTCTGACAGTTATATAAGATGTCACTATTGGGAGAACTTGATAAAGGGCTCGAGGGACTCTATGGACTAAATATATGATTATTTTAACAATTTTGTTGGCACATAATTTACATACTATACAATTCATCCACTTAAAGTATACAATGTAATGACTTTTAGGATATTCACAGTTTTACATCTATCACCATAATTAATTTTAGAACACTTTCATTACACAAAAGCAAACCACAGGCCTATTAGTTATTACTCTCCAAGTTCCTCATCCCCTCCCCCAGCTCTAGGTGACTACTAACTGCTTTCTGTTTCTACAGATTTGCCTATTATTGGTATTTCACATAAATAGAATCATAAAACACATGGCCGTTGTGCTTTGTGTCTAGCTTTTTCACTTAGCCTAATGTTTTCAATGATTATCCACATTGTAGCATAAATCAGTACCTTTTTTTATTGCCAAATATTCTATTGTATGGATATACCATAATTTATTTATCCATTCACCAGTTGATGAATATTGCCATTTTCTATTACAAATAATGTTACTATGAACAGGGTTCATGTACAGGGTTTTGGGTCAACATATGTTTTCATGTCTCTTGCATATATACACAAGAGTGAAATTGCTGGGTAATACAGTAATTCAAGGTTTGGTTTTCTGATGAACTGACACCTGTTTTCTAAAGTAGCTGTACCATTTTACATTCCCATTTACAGTGTATGAAGTTTACAATTTCTCTACATGCTCACCAACACTTGTCACTGCCTGTCTTTTTTTTTTAATCCTCACCCAAGGATATGCTTTATTGATTTTAGAGAGCTAGAAAGAGAAAGAGAGAGAAAAAGTGAGAGAGAGGGACACTGATATGAGAGAGAAACATCAACTAGCTGCCTCCTGCATGTGCCCTGACTGGGGAATGGATCCACAATCGAAGCATGTTCCCTGACTGGGAATCGAACTCAGGACCTTTTGGTGCATGGGATGACACTCCAACCAACTAAGCTGCCCGGTCAAGGCTGTCTGTCTTTTTTTTCTAGCCAGTGGGTGTGAAGTGGTATCTCATGGTTTTGATCTGAATTTTCTGAATCCTGTTGAATGTCTTTTTATGTATTTATTGTCCATTTGTACATCTTCTTTGTCCTATGTATAATTTATTCATCTTCCTGTAAACCTATAATAATTTTAAAATAAAGTTTTCAAAAGTTATTAATGATAACTTTTCCTCCAAAATGGTTGCATGCTCCAATATATTCGATAAAGACTGCTTCCAAATTTCAGATCATATTATAATCCACATATTATCCCCCACTACAGAAAAAGGTGAATTATTATCCAGCTTTCTTTACTAGATAGCAAGGACACCAGGAAAACTCAAGACTTGCTTCTAATGTCACTGAGTTAACATTATGGTATGTACCAGCTAAAATCTCCAGACCAGCCATGGCCGGTGTGGCTCAGGGGGTTGGGGGCTCACCTGAGAACTGAAAGGTCTCTGGTTCAGTTCTGGTCAGGGTACATGTCTGGCCCGCAGCCAAATCCACAGTTAGGTATGTGTGAGAGACAACCGATTGATTGATGTTTCTGTCATACATCGATATTTCTCTCTCTCTATTTCTCCCTCCCTTCCCCTCTCTAAAAAAAATAAATAAAATCTTTAAAATAAATAAATAAAATTTCCAGACCATATTGGAACTTGATGAACAGTAGGGCTAAGGCAAAGTTATCAAAAATAGTAAACCGTTTTTAAAGGAGTAAGGGTTAGCTCAGATTTTAAAACATAACACTTGCTAAAAAGCAAGATCTGTAGCCCTGACTGTTGTGGCTCAGTTAGTTGGGCGTCGTCCTGCAAAGCGAAAGGTTGCTGGTTCAATTTCTGATCAGGGAACATGCCTGGGTTGCGGGTTCAGCCCCCAAACAGCTCCTGTGAGAGAGGCAACCAATCGACATTTCTCTCCTTCTCTTTCTTTCTCCCTTCCCCTCTCTCTAAAAATAAGTAAATAATATCTACTTATTTCTGTGAAAAGAAACAAGACACTTTCTCGAAACTAGAAGCTCAGCATGGCTGATACATGAGAGGGAACTGACAAGGCCTGAAGCTGCAGAAGTTGTCGGGAGCCAACCATCTAGTAGAGTCACAAACTCAAATGCCTGTAAGTACCAAGTAGATAACATAAACAGGCTTATTAAGCTACATATAAAATAAGAGACTCTGGCAGGAAACATGGAAGCCTGAAAAGTGTAGTCTAAATGGCAGGGTCACTATCCCAGATCATCACTGTCAGATTTTCTTTTTTCTAATTATTTATTTATTTATTAAAAGATTTTACTTATTTTTAGACGGAGAGGAAAGGAGAGAGAGAGGGACAGAAACATCAATGTGTGGTTGCCTCTCACGCGCCCCCTACCGGGGACCTGGCTTGCAACCCAAGCATGTGCCCTGACTGGGGAATTGAACTGGCGACCCTTTGGTTTACAGGCCAACACTCAAACCACTGAGCCACACCAGCTGGAGAGATTTTCATAGAATCAGAAATTTTGGGTTTTATTTGAAATTTCCCAATTAAAAAGAAGCTCACATGCCAAACAAACAAACAAAACAAAACATGACAGCAAACCAAGATAGTCTGCAGATCACCAGTTTGTGATCTCTGTCATAGAGAGTCCTATAAAACCATATTAGGAAGTTTAAAATTTACCTAAAATCAATGAGAAGCCACCAAAGAAACTGATACAGTAAATACATAATATTTTTTAATTTTGGGAATATCATTCTAGCTAGGGGCAATATTGGACATAGAAACACCAGTTAAGAAGCTACTGTGAAAGACTAGGTGAAAGACTGCAGTGGGGAAAGTAAGAAATGTATTTGAGAGACATTTAGAAGACATGGCCTTCAATTATGTACTGAATGTAGAAGATGAGGAAGAATGCAGAGTCATGAGTGATGCTGAGGATTTTGTCTTAAACAACTGAGTGAAAGGATAACTGGGAAAAAAGTAGGTTTGAGGGAGGGAAACAAATCTGAGAGGCTTTTAAAAATCAGGTACTTATACATTTTAGAGGCATTAAAACTGATTCATTCCTTATCTCTTCACCCAGTAACTTCATTTCTGGTATTATATGTACCATATGAAAATTAACCAAAAGGAAAAAATTATACAAAAATAATGCTATGCCATTTACAATAGTAAAAAACTGGAAATAATGCAAAAGTTTAATTGGGAGGCATGGTTAATTAAATTGGCAGATTAATCCTCTGGCTTTTTAGAATAGATGGTACTCTATGTGGACCTGATGACACCTGTGCATATGAAATAATTATTTAAAGGAACCTTAATGCAGATATGTGCAATAACAAAGACTGGAACAGAAAACTTATAGAGTTAAAAACTACTGAGTGTAGTGTTTATCAGTTTTTTATTTATGTGAAAGATAAAGGTGGGATATGCCATATGTCTGCTCACAAATCAAGAATCAGAAAGCCTTGCCCACCCTATTATTTTACTGAAAAAAAAAATCAGAAAGCCTGATCAGTGTTCTCAGAATTTAAAAACCATCTTTTTAGCTCCTACCTGGTAAATGATGGAAGTCAGGGATGCATTTATCACCACGACACCATCTTTTCGGGTTTTCACTACGTGGTAAGATCCATTCACAGTAGTTAGCTGCTCTTCAAAGTACGCCCTTAGGAACTGGCATATAATCCTGATATTCTGAAAATCAGCCCAACAACAACACAAACCTGAAGAAATGTTTTTTCCCTAAAGCCATCTTATCCCAAAGCATTAAACAGAAAAAAAAGTGTGGCTATGTATTCTGGGGATAAATAAATAAATAAAAACAAAATCTTTGCTCTCTCTCATGAAAATTCTAAATTGGAAAGATGTAATTTTAAAGTAGTACTAGTTTTTGAAAGACCCGTTAATTGTAAGTAATCAGAATTTGAAAGAGTCAAAACTTTAGTAAATTTTAATGTGGTTTGTTCCATTCCATAATCTCACAGTTCTCAGGGAAAAAAAAAAGGACGCTGGAGAGTGAATACGGCACCTCATATTCGATGTTCACACTACTACTTTCATCACTACAAACTGTGGCGACCATCTCTGAAGTGCTGTGGCAGAATGAGGAGCCCCTTCAAAGTGTTGCCACTGGTGCTCTCTTCAGTTCTGTTCTATAGTTCTGACCAATCCTATCTTTTACTTCTGGCAGAACTATTCTTCAAGGACAGAACTGCTTAATAATAACAATAATAATAATAATAATGTAGTAACTTGCATTTCCAAAGGTAAAGTCTGGAAGCAAAAGGAAAAAATGGCTTCCTAGCCACACACATGCGCACACACACACACAAAGGCTCACTCAAAGAGTTGTCCGTACTAGGGGCTAGAAAACACACAAAAGAGAGACTCACGTCTGATATATAGACCTTTGTTCTGCTTTTATCAAACACTTCTACTCTAATGACATACACCTGTCCCACCTCTAGACTCCATCGGTTTCCAGGTTGGACTGTGAAACCTATATACAAATCAATAAACAAAAATATTAGGAGAGTTTCCAAAGCAGATCCTGTACTTCATTCTATCAAATTGTGTAATAATTCGGGGTTCCAAAGATCCTGGCTTAATTGAGCTCAGGTATAAAGGAATACTCTCAGTTATATCTTCACAAAAAAACAAACCACAATTGTGTTCATTCATAATGTGTCAGGCAAGATTTTAGCTATTTTTTGTCAGATGCATTGTTTCAAATGAATTTAAGATATTCAGATTCTTTTTCTCTTGTATAAAGTCTCTTTCCCTAACTGAACAATGTATTACATGGATCTTTATATTTTTCCACAGTCTGTTTCAAGATGCCTTTCTTGCGGACAGCACATAACCAGAACAATGTGTGAAAACATGTCAAAGTAAAGTTGAAGTTGCAGTTGATTAGGTCTCAAAATGAAGGTTAAAGAAACACTGTAGTTTTTAATGCACTCATTTTAGCTATTTAGCTTTCAGAAAATCATTATCTAAAATTACCTAAAAATCCAGGCTCTACAACATATATGGTGCCATTTGGAAGTCCAGACACAGATCGCATATGGACATCTTAATTTTTGTTTAAGGAAATCATATGAGTCAGAGTTGGATGAAAAGAAAATATGAGCTACAAAAGGCAAAAAATAAACCCCAAAACAAAATTCTATCTTTTACTATCCCCTGAAAAGCAAAAACTTAAATGTGTACACTTCTGAGAAAAATCTGAGGGACTCAGTAATCACAGAAATCAGATATTCTTGAATTTCAAATTTGAGGAAGATGGAATGAGAGAAAAAAGATCATGCTCCATGCTTTTAATATTCGTTTAGCTGCAGAGCCCTTTCTCCAAATAAGTTCGTACACAGGAGCCCGTTATGGAATGCAGGACAAAGTGACATGGCTCTGACTGAAGGAATGGACAGTGGAGATGGAGGGACAAGGCAAGGAACGACTTGCCATCTAGCAGGCTGTGCTCTGCAGGCTGTTTCGAAAATCACTAATTGATTTTCTGTTATCTGCAGCAAATCTGTAATACCAAAATGTTTTCTCTTTGCCACCGAAGTTACTACTCGGTCACTTATACATCATACCATCCATTATTCCTTTCAGTTAAATTCTAGCAGAAATACAAATTTATTCTGTTATCCAGGTATACAGGTCTAATTAGGAACATACTTTCCTCTCAAAAATATACTGCATCCAAAAGCTAAGACGACAGTTGTAATAGCGTTAACAATAAAATATTTAAAAATTTTTTTAAAGTAAATGAGATCTTCTCAAAACAAAAACAAAACAAAAAAGAGCTAAGAAGAAATTATTTCTACTCTGAAAAATATATAACTGAGATGACTGAACAGAAAACATTCATTAATTCAAAGTACACTAATTAGAAGTTGTATTAATTCAGTCATGCACTAAGCTACAATTTAGCACTACATTACCTATAGTGATAATGGAAATAAAATAATATTTAATCTACTTGAGGGATCATACTTGTAAAGCTGCCTCAGTACTCCAGATGAGCTGAAGATACACATACAATTGATATGCTAATTAAAGATGACTTTTTTCTATTTATTAAAGCAAATCTTTTAAAGACTGTATAAACAACTCTGTACCAATCTAGGTTTGATTCTGATTAGATACACTAATGTAATATTCATAAAATATAAGAGTAGAAGAAATCCAGAAATACAACATTCCCTTCATTTTACAGAATGAGGAAACAGGTCTCGATAGGTCTCTAAACCAATTCATTTCTCTGTTATCAAAATAAAACATCTTCCTTCCATTTAATCCTTTCATCTACTCTGAATTTTATTTTCTCTTGCCCCTCAGAAATCTTGCTCCTTCCTCCCACATCTCTGCCGTCTCTCTCTCCCTGTTAAACTACAGACATATTCAAGTTTCTCTTCCCCTAAAGTTCTCATGTCTTCTAGTAGGTAGTTCAAACTTCTACCTTATTTTTCTCCTCCTTTTCAAAACCAGGTTGTTTTTAATTAACAAAGTAAGTCAAGACTTCCCAGTACTACAGTCTCTGCCTTCATCTCAGTCTTTATCTCTACCTATTTCATTCTAGGAGCATTCTCTCTAAATTCTTCACTTGGTTACCATGAGGATCCTCTGTCCTGGTTCTCCTATTACTTTTTAAACATTTTTTCTGAGCCTCCTTTAGAGTTTCTCTTCTTCCATGTGAACCTGAAAAGCTGGTATTAAGCAGTTTTGCTTTTGACCCTCACTCTTCTCACTCTATATCCCTCAGTAGATGACTCTGTCTACAATGACATCTTCACCTGTCACCTCTCTGTAAACTAATAACTTTCAAATATCTATCTTATTCTGATTTTTTCTCCTCCAGATCTAGTAAAAATTTCTACTTGAATGTCACACAGATAATTCAACTTAATGTGTAAAACACTGAACTAGTTTTCTTTTCCCTTAAACCTGTTCCTTCTCTTATACTACCCATCTTCATGAATAGTGCCACCAGCCACCCTAAGCCAGATGCTGAAACAAATTATAAATAGTCACTATCCATGTCCTCAAGAAATACATAAATAGATAAATATAATGTATTTGAATGTTTACTATTTTGGAATAAATAAATATGAACTGAGAATTTTAAAAAAAAGATCTTGTAAGTCTGCCTGGGGAATTCAGAGAAGTGCCTGACACACTGTTGGGGCTCAGTAACTATTAATGACTTAGTATGTTTTGTAGATCTTATTGTATTTATTGACAAATATCCTAGGCACCTTAAAATGACTAGAGAACAAAGCACTTTGGCTGAAACACCTTCCTTAATATTTTTTAGACAAATAATATAAACAGTTAATTAACACTATTCTGTAGATATACTGTATCTTTCAAGTCTGATGGGTTCTAACTCTGAGTAAGCCTACTAGGCCTTACATAACTTATTCCCTCCCTTCTTCTAGTTCATCTGCTACTACTTACCCCAGACTCTCTGTACTTCAGGTTCCGTGTCTTCTTTGCCCTTCTTTAAACATGACGAATATGCCCTTGTTTCAGAATCTTTGCAATTTCTACTTCCCCTTCCTGGGGCTCTTTCATCCAGTTATCTGAATGGCTCATTGCTCCAATGTCACCTTACCAAAGAGGACTTCCCTAACTACCCTGAATAAAATAGTAGTCTGTACTCCCAGAGCTTAGAACACTATTTTTTATTAGTAGGAATATAATATTTGCTAAATAATTTCTTTCAGATACAAATATTAAAAAGGAAATATTTCAAAATCAAACGTTGAGATATATAATCTAAATGCTTCAGTTTTCTGAGAATTTAAACATTCATTCGGTTTTGTTTCCATCAACTAAAATAGAGCTCTATGTATGTCTCTTTGTTATACCCTTACAGAGCAGGTTTAGTAAGTTTTTAAAAATTATTCTCAATTCAGTTGATACAAATATTAACTAACCATCTTTTCTCAATTATTCATGTGAAAACAGTAAAGAACAAATTAATAAAATTCATGCAAGTTCCTCCAAACTTTCCCGAGTCTCATAATTTGACTGAGATTGCAAATAAGTACTAAAGCCAATGGATTCTAAGTTTCAACTACTCTTTTCTCTACTACACTTTGTTAGAAATTATGACAATAATCATTTATAGTTCTTTGTTAAAAATAACACCTACAGAAAATAAGTATAGTAGTATTATAATCATTCAACAAATTATTTTACTGAGGAACATGTCTAGCATGCTCAGGGAAAGGTAAATTGGCAGCTAAAACTTGAACAAAAGGATACTTTTATGGACAAAGACAAGATTAGTTTGGCCCAGTTGGACAGCAGTTACCACAACTGTTTTCTCATCCAGCGAAGCCACTTTTCCAGAAAGAGACTCATTATATGCAACTTTATGGTCTTGTAATTCCAGTGTATAATGTTCCAGGGGAAATTCCATCTCTGTAAAACATGAAAGAAACATAAATATGAGAGCAGCCATTCCAACAGACAATAGTATATTATTGGACTATAAATGGAAAATCAAGAAGCAGGTCTAGATAAGAGTATGACCTACTTCTAATTTTCTTCCCACTATGATGAATTTCTACATGTAGCCATTGGGGGAGGGGTCACTATATGAGTTTGTTGTTAGTATTGCTTGTATTCTTACAAACCAGTGAACTGAGAGTAGCAGAAGGTAACCCCACTAGGCAAGTTAGGAAAAGATTAATGTTAATGGAGTCAATGCACACTTATAAACGCAATAGGACTTTTGGGGTCAAAAAGAGTATTAAGTTTTTAGTTAATAAACTGAGTTTTTCAAGAAACATCTTTTGCAAAGATCATTCAAGTCCTTCTGATAGCTTCTTCACCTGCATTACAGAAGCTAGTAAGATTCTGGTTGTTGTGTTAATAGAGAATTGAGATGCCTATTGTCACTGAAGTTATGGAGACTATTTCTGTCCAGTATTAGCTCTAGTATAGCAATCAGGGAATACTTTACCACAAAATCTAAAAACATTTTGCATACATAATATGGAGCTGCATCTCTTGTCAGCAGAAAGGATTTGGGAAATGTTAGTCTTAGGAAAAGATAAACACCTTACCTGTCACTCTTCCCTGAACCATTTTTGCAACTCGGTATTTAATATATGCTCCTACTAAGAGATAAATATCATGGGATGGTACAAGAAATACATTCTCTAAAACAAGCAGACGGATCAATGCTGCAGCCACTTTCTTCTAAAACAGGAACAACAACAAAAAAAAAGTTTCCAAAGTTGAGGCAAAATCCTTAAGGCCATCTTCCTTGTCAAAAGTTTACTTCTTGTAAGTTTCTTTTAAAATATTTTACAAAGAAACCCCGGCTGGTGTGGCTCAGTGGATTGAGTGCTGGCCAACATACCAAAGGGTCGCCGATTTGATTCCCAGTCTGGGCATATGCCTGGGTTATGGGCCAGGTCCCCAGTTGGGGGCGCATGAGAGGCAACTACACATTGATGTCTCTCTCTCTCTCTCCCCTTCCCCTCTGTAAAAATAAATAAATAAAATCTTTTAAAAAATAAAATATTTTACAAAGATTTTAAAAATGCTCTCCTAATCACAAATCATAATTTGAGTTAGCCTTTAAAAGTGATCATGAATCTTAATACTATATTAACTTTCTAAGTCACTCAAACTAAGAACAAAAAATGATGAGCCTTCTGAAGAAGAGTAGGTAAATAAAAAGACAAGTATACTGAAAAGAGAAAAGGTAAGACTTGACTGTTATACCACAGAAATTCTTTTAACCAGGCTCCAACTCACTTTCCAGATTAAGTTACCCTCTACCCTCTGCTGAACATTTAGATTCTTCTGAAAGCCTACCCAACACAAGGATAGCTGACTGCTCTCTGGGATGTCCACATACTTGAGTTATTGCCACTTCCATTAAATGCTGCCTGGAGACATTTGTTTTTTCCCAAACTGATTTATGCCAGTTGTACTTTTAATTATAATTACATTTAAATAAACCATGAATGCAAAAATAGAGCAGTTGTTTCTACAAAAAATTTAAATGTTTTAAAAAGTTAATAAAAGCAAGTTGCCTTACTAAAAGATACTTCTGGTCAAGATGGCGGCATAGGTAAACACGGCTTGCCTCCTCGTACAACCACATCAAAATTACAACTAAAATATAGAACAACCATCACTCAGAACCATCAGAAATTGAGGTGAATAGAAATCTGATAACTACAGAATTAAAGAAATCACATCCATCCAGACTGGTAGGAGGGGCAGAGATATGGAACTCACATCCAAGTTTGGTAGATAAATTTTCAGGAGGGGTATCATGGGACTAAGGAATCCCAGGTTCATACCAGGCCCCCCAGTCCAGGGTTCCAGAGCCAGGAAGTTAAGTCCCCATAACTTCTGGCTGCAAAAACCAGCAGGGATTGAGTCAGTGGAAAAAACTTCTGGAGTCCCAGGCAGTTCTTCTTAAAGAAGCCACAAAAGGACATACACAGACTCATTCCCTCTGAGCTCCAGCACCAGGGCAGCAGTTTGAAAGGCACCAATGGAATACAGGGAAAAACTGAAGTGTCTGGCATCCAGGTAAGAGCTGGGGGACAGCTATCTCCCAGGCATAAAAGCAGCAGAGGCCATTGTCCCTTTTCTGAACCCTCCCTACCTGGAACCACAGAGCTGGCAGGCTGGTGCCTTATCTGAGACTCCATCAACCTGGTTAACACTGTTTAACCTGCGCTGTTTGACCCCAGAGACTCCATCCCACCCTACTTACAGGCCCACCCAAACTGCTTTTCCATATGAATGACTGGTCTTGGCTCATGCTTCACAACTTCCTAAGTTCTATCAAACAAGCAACAGCAGTCTCAGTGAGCCCCCAGCTGCCATACCTCTTGCTGAGTGGCCCCAGATCCACCAGTAGCATCAGCCAGCCCAGATTCACAACTTGGCTTAGCCTGGGAATCTCCAAACCCAGCACAAGTAACAGCCATCTCAGACTGCTTTATACCGCAGGCAGGATGGCCTCAGGCAAAACATATTTCGGAGCTGACTTTGGCTAGCACCACACAGGAAACCACCCAGTGGACAGCTACAGACCACATAGGAGCACCACCACCCTGCCCCTGAACAGCTGATCTTCCACGGAGGGCAGAAGTTGGTGGTCAGCAGTCATAGCCAGCCCTTGCAGCTCACTGGCCTGGATAAATCTCTCCAATTGACCTGACAACAGCAATCAAGGCTCAACTACAAGAGGAGGGTGTACCCAGCCCAACACAGGGCACAGCTCAAGTACCCAGCATGGATGATAGAAGAGGCTGTGCCACTGGACTCTACAGTCCATCTACTACATTAAGCCACACTGCCAAGACATGGAGTCATAGTAACTTTACCTAATACATGAAAACAAATACAGGGAGGCTGCCAAGATGAGGAGACAAAGAAACAAGGCTCAAATGAAAGAACAGATCAGAACTCCAAAAAAGAACTGAACAAAATGGAGATAAGCAATCTATCAGATGCAGAGTTCAAAACACTGGTTATAGGGATGCTCGAGGAACTTAGTGAGGACCTCAACAGCATAAAAAAGATCCAATCAGAAACAAAGGAAACACTAATTGAAATAAAGAACAATTTACAGGAAGTAACAGTAGAGTGGATGAAGCTGAGAATCAAATCAATGATTTAGAACATAAGGAAGCAAAAAACAAACAAAAAAAAACAACCAATAAGAACAAGAAGAAGAAACAAGAATTCAATAAAATGAGGATAGCAGCCTCTGGGACGACTTCAAGTGGCCCAACATTTGCATCATAGGGGTGCCAGAAGGAGAAGAGAAAGAGCAAGAAATTGGGAATCTATTTGAAAAAATAATGAAAGAAAATTCTCTGTTTAGTAAAGGAAACAGACATGTAAGTCCAGGAAGCACACAGAATCCCAAACTAAATGGATGCAAAGAGGCCCGCTCCAAGACACATCATAATCAAAATGTCAAAGCTTAAAGATAAAGGGAGAGTCTTTTTTTGTTGTTTGTTTTTTAAGATTTTATTCAATTATTTTTAGAGAGGGGGAAGAGAGGCAGAAAGAGATGGAAAGAAACACAGTGTGTGGTTGCCTCTCATGCACCCCTCACTGGGGACTTGGCCCACAACCCAGACATGTGCACTGACTGGGAATCGAACCAGCGACCCTTTGGTTCGCAGTCCAGTGCTCAATCCACCAAGCCACACCAGCCAGGGCCATAAAGGGAGAATCTTAAAAGCAGCAAGAGAAAAGCAGTTAGTTACCTACAGAGGAGTTCCCATAAGACTGTCAGTTGATTAAAGAAACTTTGCAGGCTAGAAGGGATTGGTAAGAAATATTCCAAGTCATGAAAAGCAGGGACTTACAGCCAAGATTGCTCTACCTGGCAAAGCTATCACTTAGAATCAAAGGGCAGGTAAAGAGCTTCCCAGAAAAGAAAAATCTAAAGGCATTCATCATCACCAAACCATTATTATATGAAATGTTAAAGGGATTTATTTAAGAAAAAGAAGATCAGACTTCCAGCCAACATGGAGGCGTAGGTAGATACACTTTGTCTCCGCACAACCAAAAGGACAAAAACAAATTTAAAAACAAAAATTAACCAAAACTGCCAGAAAATCAAACCATATGGAAGTCCAACAACCAAGGAATAAAGAAGAAACATTCATCCAGACTGGTAGGAGGGGTGAGACGGGCAGCCAAGGCAGAGGGGACATGCAGCAAGGCAGTAGCTGGCCGACCTGGAGATCCCACATTTGCGTGTGGATAACCTGGAAGGAACAACTGGGGAGAGAGAGAGACTGTGCAACCCAGGGTTCTGGTGTGGGAAAGGTAAGCCTCAAAACCTCTACCAGTAAAAACCTGTAGGGGTTACAGCAGTGGGAAAGACTGCCAGTCTCACAAGAGAGTTTGTTTAAGAGACCCTTAGGGTCCTAGAATGTACAGAAACCCACCTACTTGGGAATCAGCACCAGAAGGGCCCAATTTGCTTGTGGGTAGCAGGGTAATTGACTGAAAGCCAGCCAAGGGCCAAGCAAGCAGCACTGTTCCCTCTCAGACCCCTCCCACACACACAGTGCCACAGGGCACTGATGTGGGTTGTCCCGCCCTGGCCAGTACCTAATGCTCCACCCCTCACAACGTAATACGCTACCAAAACAAAACAAAAAAAATGGCCCAAACGAAAGAACAGACCAAAGCTCCAAAAATAGAACTAAGTGATGAAGAGATAGCCAACCTAACAGATGAAGAGTTCAAAACACTGGTAATCTGGATACTCACAGAAATGGTTGAGTATGGTCGCAAAATGGAGGAAAAAGTGAAGGCTATGCAAAGTGAAATAAAGAAAAATATACAGGGAACAAACAGTGAAGGGAAGGAAACCGGGACTCAAATCAACAATTTGGAGCAGAAAGAAGAAATAAACATTCAAACAGAACAGAATGAAGAAGCAAGAATTCAAAAAAATAAGGAGAGGCTGAGGAACCTCTGAGGCAACTTTAAACGTTCCTACATCCGAATCATAGTGGTGCCAGGAGAAGAGGAAGAGGAAGACATTGAAAACTTATTTGAAAAAATAATGAAGAACTTCCCTGTCTGGCAAAGGAAATACACTTCCAGGAAGTCTAGGCAGCTCTGAGAGTCCCAAAGAAATTGGACCCAAGGAAGCACACACCAAGTCACATCATCATTACATTAGCCAAGATTAAAGATAAGGAGAGAATCTTAAAATGGCAAGAGAAAAGGAGAGCGTTACCTACAAAGGAGTTCCCATAAGACTGTCAGCTGATTTCTCAAAAGAAAACGTACAGGCAAGAAGGGGCTGGAAAGAAGTATTCAAAGTCATAAAAGACAAGGACCTACATCCAAGAATACGCTATCTGGCAAAACTATCATTTAGAATGGAAGGGCAGATAAAGTGCTTCCCAGATAAAGTAAAGTTAAAGCAGTTCATCGCCAAGCCCTTATGTTAAAGGAACTAATCTAAGGAAAAGAAAATCAAAACTATGAACAGTAAAATGACAACAAACTCACAACTATCAACAACTGAACCTAAAAAAATGAAAACAAAAACTAAGCAAACTGCTAGAACAGGAACAGAATCACAGAAATGGAGATCACAGGGAAAGTTATCAGCTGGGAGGGGGCAGGGGGAGAATAGGGGAAAAGGTACAGGGAGTAAGAAGTATAAATGGTAGGCACAAAAGAGACAGGGAAAGGTTAAGAATAGTAAAGGAAAGGGAGAAGCCAAAGAACTTATATGTATGACCCATGGACATGAACTAAGAACTAAGTGGGGGAATGTTGGTGGGAGGGGGGCTGCAGGGCAGAGGGGAATAAAGGGGAGAAAAAAATGGGACAACTGTAATAGCATAATCAATAAAATATATTTTAAAAAGAGAAAAAGAAGATCAAAACTATAAACAATAAAATGGCAAAAATACATATCTATCAACAATTAAATTAAAAAACAAATTAAGCAAGCAAGAAAAACAGACAGAATCATGGATACGGAGAGCGTTTTGAATGTTGCCAGAAGAGAGGAGGGTGTGGGGGAATGGGTGAAAAGGTGAGGGGATTAAGATACAAATAGGTAGTTACAGAATAGCTATGGGGACATAAAGTACAGTACAGGAAATGGAGTAGCTCAAGAACCTATATGCATGACCTATGGACTTGAACAATGGTATGGGAATTGCCTGAGGGAGTGAGGGTTGCTGGGTGGAGGAGGGCAAGGGGAGAAAAATGGGACAACTGTAATAGCATAATCAATAAAATATAATTTTAAAAAAAGAAATTCTACAAAAAAAAAAGCTGCTAAAATGTGCTGCTATTAAATTAGGTGTAGGTGAGAAATGTAAAAAATTCTTTAAGAATAAAAAATTATGTACTCAAATTGCTTTACACATCCCTAATTTCTCACTTGACTCTAAAATAAAATGAAAATAAAAAGATAAAGAAACTAGAAACTGTAATTTATGCAAGAAAGAGTATGTATATACATATTTTTTAATTTTAAGATTTTCTTTCTTTATATTTAGACAGAGGGGAAGGGAAAGAGAAGGAGAGGGAGAGAAACATCAACATGTGGCTGCCTCTCACTCACCCTCTACAGGGCACCTGGCCTGCAACCCAGGCATGTGCCCTGACTGAGAATCTAACCAGGGACCCTTTGGTTCGCAGGTCGGTGCTCAATGCACTGAGCCACACCAGCCAGGGCAGTGTGTGTATTTCTAACCAGTGAACTCATGGTCAAAGAAAGGTCTTGGACCTACACCAAAGGATTGGCGAATAAAATGCAGTTACATGTTTTAACAGAAAACAATAATTGTATTTGTAATTAGGTAATAAACTGTTTAAGAAAGATAAGTTTTCTTTTTTTATGTTTACCCCCCTCAAATGATTTTTTTTAACTGAACAACTATTGGCCCAAATTATATCAAGTTAGAAAGCTTCTACTATAGATAAACATAAGAAACTATATTCTATGTAGGCAAGACTAGTAAATGAAAATTTACAGCATAAACTTTTTACCTTATAAAATGATTCAGAAATTTGAACTTTTACAACAGCAGCACCAGTTCTAATCCCAGACACTAAAATTATATCTCCTTGTTTCTCTTCTTTTTCCATCTCAGTTATATACACTGGGGAAGAATATTCCGCTTCAGAGTATTTTAGAATCCTAAAGAAATTTAAAATGAGGTTTGCTTCTAACAGAAGCAATCAATCAGTCAGTCATCTTTCAAAAGGCACTACGCAAGTTTAAACATAGTCTCTTCAATGTCTTCTATAGTGTAAAAAGTTTTAAAATTTGTTTTTCACAAAAACTAGACTGAAGAAAAGTATTTAATGTACCTCTGGCTAAAGGTGTGGTTGGACCAAAACCTGGATTGTCTAAGAGCTATTTCTTGATACTGAAGACAAAATTTTATACTATTTTCCACTTACTGTATCAGCATGTGCAGATGGCTTGAGTAACAAAATGGCCCCAAGACATACTTGACTCAAATAATTATACAGTCCTGAGTGCATGGACTCCTTTGTAGTAGTTCAAATTAAATGATCATAAAGGTACCTATATCCATACCATACTATATCATATTCTACTATACATATCCAAGACATTTCCCCCTGGTAAATGCATCTGTTCCAAAAAAAGTCCAGACAACAAGATTGTCAAAACCCACAGAAATGGTTGCTGTTCAGTGTGCCACAAAGGCTGACGTCTCCTTCAGAGTCAGATGGTTTAGGTTACGTTTCAATTACCTAATTTTCCTAGATGATTCGTTATCCTGGGCAATGCTCCACTCAAATATCATCCCTGCCAAACTACTGAAAGTATTTCCTGTAGAGTAAGTCGAAAGCAGACAAGACAGAATCACATACTCAAAAACATTTGGGTATCTTTAACTAGGAAGGAAAACTGAAATAGAAAATTATTTTAGGGCTCTTTCATTAACTAATAGAAACACTTGTCATTACTGAATCAGAATACACATACCAGAAAGATCCCCACATAAACAATGTAAGTGCTATTGCTGCACAAGTTTTCTGAAAGTAAAAAGTACTCAAGATTATTAAATTCTGGTTGACAAAAATTATGCTACTTTTTCTGTTTCTTTTTACATAAAAGCCACCTGTAGTCTACCTCAGGGTTTATAGGCACCCCTAAATTCTGGTTCCTTCAATAAAAATTTTATAAAATTGAGATTCTAGAATATTTTAATACATCCATTTTTCAGATTTAAAAAATATATTCTTCACTGAAAGTTTAGAAAGAGGCAATAATTTTGTCTTAAATACATTACAACATTAGCATAGTATATTAAAAGCAATATAAAATCAGGCTCAAGAAAGACAAATTTAAAATTATAAAACTTTCAAAGATTTACATTTCATTCTCTGTCCAATAGAAAATGGACTGACCAAAACAAAGCCAGCAATAAATTCCAGAAAATGTTCTTAACTGCTGATCTAGGGACCATCAGCAGAAGCTAAGTGGGAGAATCTGGATATTCAAGGAAACTTCTAAGATAACCAATAATTAATAGAGCAGGAAAAATTTATGAAAGCATTAGCTAATGCACTTAACCATACTCGGAATTATTAATTCTTCATGTACACAGACTACATACGAGAAATTAAATATTATTTCAAACCTACTTTTATCTCTCAAGTTTATGTTTCTAAGTATTAAGCACAAAGGAGTATTACTTTATTTTAAGTAATTTTGTTGAATCCTGTGAAGTTCTTTACCTTCAGCATCCAATGCCCTCACCATCAGTTCCAGTGGTGAATCATCTACATAGAGTTCCCGAGCTCGAGATACAATTTCAATGCTGTCTATCACATCAACCTTAACATCACAGCGCAGTTCATGGTCAGTCACTACAATGAACCCAAACACTGAGAATTTAATTCAACAGGTCACGAATCTATTACATGTCTTAAACACTCAGAAGCTTATTCTAAATATTATGAAAAAGAAAGGCTGTAACAGTTGCTTTCACCGTGAGAAAGAAAACAGCATGATGGGGGGGAGGGGATAGAGGGGAGAAAAAAATGAGACAACTGTAATAGCATAATCAATAAAATATACAAAAAAAAAAAGAAAAAAAGAAAGAAAACAGCATAATGACAAAATATATGAGCTTCTGTTTGTAATAAGAGACACTAGACCAGTGGCTCCTAAACACTGATCTACAATGATGTTTTCATTCATCCATGGAAAAATGAGAAAAGTAATTTTAAAATAATAAGTAATTAAATTTGTTCACTTTAAAGGACTCTTTCATTCTTACATTCTATCTTATGTTTTTAAAACTTTTTTAATGATTTTATTTAATTTTTAGAGAGAGGAGAAGGGAAGGAGAGAGGGAGAGAAACATCAATATGTGGTTGCCTCTTGCTCACCCCCTACTGGGGACGTGGCCTGCAACCCAGGCATGTGCCCAAACTGGGAATTGAACCAGCATCCATTTGGTTCACAGGCCAGCACTCAATTCACTGAGTCATGCCAGCCAGGGCACTTCCTTTTGAAATGTTAAAATGTTGTCCTTTTTATGAAATTATGTTAACAATAGATTTCAAAAATGTGTTTAGGAAAGTAAAATGGTAGCAACCATATGCCAGTCCTGCCAAAAAATTTCTCTCTATTTTTTCAATTTTTTCCCCTCCGGACCATTAGGTTAAAAGCCTTGGAACCATGTACTAGATGCAACAGGAAGGACAGTCGATATAGCCATATCTGAAGCAGTACAGAATTAAATGAGAATAAAATAAAAATTTTGTTCTATCTTGTTTTAAATTTTCTTATTTAGCCCTGGTTGGTGTGGCTCAGTGGAGTGAGCACCAGACTGTGAACCAAAAGGCTACCGGCCTGATTCCCAGCCAGGGCACAGGCCTGGGTTGCAGGTTGGGCCCCTGGGTGGGGGCATGCGAGAGGCAACCAACTGATGTTTCTCTCTTTCTCTTTCTCCCTCCCTTCCTCTCTCTCTGAAAATAAATAAAGAAAATCTTCAAAATAAATAAATTAATAAATAAATTTTCTTATTTATTGATATGAGAGAGGCAGGGAGGGGCGGGGAAGGGAGGAGGTAGAGAGAGAGAAAGAGGGAGAGGGAGAAACATCAATTTGTTTTTTTACTTATTTATGTATTCATTGATTGATTCTTATATGTGCCCTGACCAGGCCTGAACCCTCAACCTTAGCACAGTGGGACAACACTCCAACCAACCGACCTACGCAACCAGGGCTGTTTTACACTATCTTTTAACAATATTCCCTACTATTATACTTACCATGTGTCAGAGAACTGTCTACACAGCCACCCCATCCTGCTGTTTTAACTATACATTTTTAGGTTTAGTTTCATCTTTAAGAAACAAAAAGCAAAGTAACTACCATTGCAATACTCCAAATTACTAACGGACATCATGGGTAAACTCTGTCCCTAACTGTCATACAGGTTCAAAAAAGGCTAAAAAGCAGCAGAATGTTATTTCAGTAAAAGCTATACTTCCTTTCACAAGGAATATAAAAATTGAATTAATTATCCTGAAACTACTTTATATTTACACTAGGGTTCAACAAATATGCTGCAGAAAATGAGTATCAGGTCTCTCACTGTTAGAGAAGTTACCCTGTGGTGAAGGACTGGAACCAAAGCAATCTGTGCAAGCTCATGTTTATTTTTGTATGTAGATAGACACAGGCACATAAATATGTGTACATACATGGGTTAGTATGCATACATTTACTTCCTAGCACTGTCTGCTGAGAAGGTCTAGAAGCAGTGACACTCCAGTAGCAACAAGGACACTACCACTCAGATCTTGGTTTCTAAATATAGTTTTCTCACAAAAAGAACCAGGACTCCTTGAGAAAAAGGATGGGCAGGGAAAACACAAGATGGGCCTGGCTCATTTTGTAATGCTAAAAAGTAAGAAAGTACTAAAATGATGAATGAAGATCAATCTGTTAATTAATTAATTAAGATGGGGGCAAGCCTAAAGGACACGGGCCAACCTGAAAGAGCTCCCAAAAGCCAAAACTAGGAAAACTGGAATAACAAAATATATTATGATAGTATGGAATTACAAAGAAAAAATAAGCTCTGGCTTGTGTGGCTCAGTGGATTGAGCACCGGTCTGTGAACCAAAAGGCCACTGGTTCGATTCCCAGTCAGGACACATGGCCTTGGTTGCAGGCCAGGTCCCCAGCTGGGGTCCTGCGAGAGGCAACCATGTATCTCTCACACCACTGATGTTTCTCTCCCTCCCTTCTCCTCTCTAAAAAAGTAAATAAATAAAATCTTTTTTAAAAATAAAATAAAACAAATATCCATGAGTCCATACTTATATAATGAATGGATAAATAATTGAGAAGTTATTTGAAAAACGTCTTTCTTACAGAAGAATGCCATTAATAAGTGTGGAAAGAATGAGAGAAATAGAAAATCACCCTTAAAACACCACAGTAATAATTGCTACAGGCAAGATACATAGATAAATGGTAAAATGAGTGGGTGAAGCTTTAAGAAGAAACAGGTTATATCAAAGTGTCTCTCTCAAGTATTTATTAATTCCTGTGGTAGTTTTAATATATGTCCACAAATCCTTTGACATTCCTCACTCCAGGAAGCTTAATTTCACTTCCTTTGAATGTGGGTTGAACTTGCTGGTTATTTAAATATATATATATTTATTTATTTATTGTTTTTTTAGAGAGGGGAAGGGAGGGAGAAACATCAATGTGTGAGAGAAACATTGATTGGTTGCCTCTTGCAAGCTCCCAACTGGGGACCTGGTCTGCAACCCAAGCATGTGCCCTGACTGGGAATCGGCAACCTTTCACTTTGCAGGACAAGGCCCAACCCACTGAGCTACACCAGTCAGGGCCCTTGGAGATTTTTTTTTTTAATGAACAGTATACAGGAAGAGAAAAATGCTAACTTTACAGTGGAGAAACCTGACAGACATTACCTTAAGCAAGTGATCGTTACTGATAAATCTGTTACCATGCACCCCCTAATATGCAATGAGACGGGCTCTTCACTTCTACGGTTTTCTTCCTAAAAATCTATAACCCAGTCTAATCATGAGAAGACACCAGACAAACCCAAAGTGAGAGATGTTAAATGTTAAGGTCATGAAAGACAAAGAAAGACTGAGAAACTATCACAGATCAGAGAAGACAAAGGAAACATGACAACTTAGTTTACTAATGTAGTGTCTCCTGGAGCAGAAGGGACATTAGTGGATCAGTAAGGGAAACTGGGTGAAGGGCATATGGGAACTATCTGTGTGTCTGTTCTGTAAATCTAAAATTATTTTTAAATAAAATGTTTAATATTTTAAATTGATATTCTACTTAATATTTAACTGAAGAACAGAAACTGAAGTTAAAATAATTGAAGACCAAAATATAAGGTATATGGACAAGAACCAAGAGAAGAAATCTCACAGGATCTGCTCACAGGATACCATTAAGGAAGTGTTCCAAGGATGACAAAGGAAGAAAGGGTGGGCTTAGATAATATAATTAGGCACTGAATAATCTAGTGCTAATTAAATGGGGAATTAAATCCCTTTCTTCAGTGGAGATATGTGCATGGGAGTGACAGAATAGAAGCAGCTGTGACCTCACATAAAATATGAAAAGCTTTGTGCAAGAATGCCTGCTTACCGAACTCCTTCAATAGCAGAAAGCTTTTCAATACAGGGCCACTGATCATAAAGAAAAAAAAATTACCTTGGATAATTATAAGTAAATTGAAAGTGATTAGGAGAAATATGGAACATTTGATTTAACTGTGTTTAAAGAAACAAGTAAGTTTATTAAATAATATAATGAATATTCTTATTTACATGTCCATATTACCTCAGGTATACTTCAGGTCCAAAGAGAAGTGAGATTATAATAAAGAAAAAAAAGGAATGAGATAAAGAGGAGGAGAGTGATCCAGGGAGATAAATAAGGAAAGAAAAAAAAGAAAAGAAATAAAGTCAGGATGAGAAAACAAAAATGCAGAGCCAGAGACAAAAAAAGAGGGAACAGAAATGACGACTATTCCCTGCTGTCCTGATTCTCATTTATCCTAGCTTCCAATCAACTCCTCTTGATAATATGATTAGAACCCACTGCAGCAACTAATCAATCAATCAATAAGTACTTATTAAACAGTAACCACATGCTGAGCACAGTGCAAAGAGTACTGATCACCCCATTTCACCTCAACAAAATCATCCAATTGTTCAAACCCTTTCTTCATCCTAAATGTGAGCTTTTTCACCTAAAGTTATCTTCAAACTCCTCTACTATCCTGAATCTAAGGTCAAAAGTCCAGATTTCCTACTACAAAAGGGCATATTAATATATTTATAGACTACATCTGGAAGGATACAGAGAAGTGGTTGACTCTTGGAGAAATGAAATTAGAGAAAAATTGACTTTTCACTATACAACCCTTTATATTCTTTGAAGGTTTTAGCAAATGAAGGTAATGCCTAGTCAAAACAACCCCCACCCCATGAAAAGATCCATCACTCTTAGCGAACTGAGTATGCCCGCCTCAAATCTCTCACCTTTATCCATGATCTCCGTCACAGGCACTAATTTTCTTTACATTATCACCAAAAACATAAAGAAAATTTTAAGCACCTAAATACCAATGAAGTGCTTCAATCTTTTTACCTTTACAGACGCCTTATAATAGGTAATTCAATAAACATTTGCCAGAAGAATGGACAATTTCTTTCAGGCAGGCACTTCCCTTTCAAAAGGTCCCCGCCCTCTCTGCCCCCAACCCCTCCCATTTCAGTGTGCCAGTTCCCACTCAGGTGAAAATGCACCTGCTAGGACACTGAGACTGGCCACTGATCATTAGGAGTCTCCATCATCTATATAAACAATTGTATTAAAAGCAAACTATTAATTTTGAGAACGTTGACTTAAAAGATACTTAACTTTAGAATATTTAGAAGTCAGATAAAATTAGGCTAAGAGCCTGATTTGACATTTTTCCTAGCAATTGTGTGACTGAATCGTTTGATATTAGAAAGAATTCACGTAAAGAGTAATTTCATTAAAAACATCACGTGTGACCAAAGCGATGCTCCTTTTCTGACCCTGGTATTCTCCTCTACCCATGGCAGATGCCCTGTATGATATGGTCCTCAAAGAGTTTCATCCTTGAGAATCTCATACCATATTTCATTTATTCTAAGCTATGAGTGCCTTACTTTTAGACATTTTACTATCTCTGAAATTGGAATTTTATCTTACAACTGAAGATCTTACAATTTTCATCAGCCAGGCAGTAGTCGTGACATAGCTGTCATTGAGTATTAAAAGGGCCAGCATCAAAACTTGTAGAATGGGTATTAGTAATAGAAAGAAAATCTGGTGGACATTAGTGGAAAACTGTTTTTATCCCCTGGGAACCAAATGATAAGGAGACACGATGGGAAAGGCAGTGATTCATGTGCGAGGAGCCTTTCCAAAGCTGGAGGCAAAAACTCATCAGCTCTATAACTGCAAAGCCAACTTAAGGGTCCAGAACTTCAAGTTTTTAGGAGATTTTGTTTTTAATTGATTCTTTTAAGAAATGCCACATCATGAACAGTCTTGGTGGCCCAGAGGAAGGCGCTGTGGAAATAAACACAGATGCTGATTCTCAGTCAAAAAGTGATTCAGATGAGGCAGAAATGTTAAGATGGCTTCAGGAGTATCTTAACCAGTTCATTTTATTTATACTTTCTTTTTTATTAAATATGAGAGTGATGTATAATAAAAATAACCATCTAGCCCTGACCAGTGTGGCTCAGTTGGTTGAGCATAATCCCACAAAGTGAAAGGTCGCCGGCTGGATTCCTGGTCAGGGAACATGCCTGGGTTGCCAGTTCTGTTCTTAGTCAGGGCAAGAGCAAGAGGTAACCGATCCATGATTCTCTTTCCCCTACCTTTCCTTCTCTCTAAGAAAAAATGAAATAGTTCTGGCTGGTGTGGCTCAATGGATTGAGTGCCGGCCTGTGGGAAAGGTCGCTGGTTTGATTCCAAGTCAGGGCACATGCCTGGGTTGTGGGCTGGTTTGAGGGCATGAGAGAGGCAACCCATAGGTGTTTCTTTCCCTCTTATCCCTTCTCTCTAAAAATAAACGAATAAAATCTTTTTAAAAAATGAAATAAAATGAGATGAAGTGAAATGAAATAAACCATTTAATTAAGTCAAAGAGTTCAGTAGGTGTGAAGTATAAATTATAAATGAAGAAAAGCATAGTTTGTCAATATTTTCTTTCTCATCACTTCTCGGCCTTTTGGCTAAGATCAAGTGCAGTACCTGTTCTTATCAGTTTAATATCTGATATGTCCTCTATACGAGGACATTATGTTAAATGGATTTTTGGAGCTGGGAGATGGAACAGGAGCGAGCTTGCTCCGTCCACTCCATGCATCAACCTGGTATTGCAAGTGCTTCTGGCAACAGAGAAAAAAAAACCTTTTTTCTTTCTTAGTAGTACATTAAAAATAGCTTGACGACAGATGGCATCTTCAATTATATGAAATATGGTATAAAAAACATCTTGAACTTCTCTTTAATAACATAGCATAGATATATCATTTATCAAAATACTTAAAAGCCATATAGATATTTCTAGCCTATCAATATGGCACTGAGGTGCCAAAAACTCAGGGACACAAAGAGCCCTGGTCTGATTCTGGATATATAGCATTTCCTGAACTGCTCTGGTTTAGCACAGTACTTTCCAAATTTTAGTATGTATGAGAATTACCCAGAAAGCTTGTTTAGGGCCCACACCAGAGATTCTGATACAGCAGAACTGAGATGGGGCTTAAGAATTTACATTTCTAACAAGCTCCCAGGTGATGTTAATGGTACAGGTTCACAGACCACATTTTGGGAAGTATTAGCCTTTACACTACCGCCTTTTGCCTCACTCAAAACCAATTTCAGACCTTGACACAGAAGCCAGTTCTGATAATCAATTTCTTCCCCTCTTCATCAATTCAAACAACTAGAGTTTCCACTTTGTATCAGGCCCCATGCCAGGTGCTGAATTTAAAAAGAAGAAAGAAAAAGGAAGGCAGGGTGGGAGGGAGGAAGGGAGGATGGGTGACAGAATAGGATGCCACAATCATTTTACTGTTACATAGTGTGTTTTCTCACAACATACCTATCTCTCGAGCAAGAATAATGCTGCTTAGGCGTATAGGTTGGGTAGATTCAGCAATGAGTACAGCTTTTTGGGAACACAGAGTACTGTTTTCATACAAAGGCTCAACAGTTACTGCATCATGATGAGTGGAAAGCCTGCCAGAATAAAATGCTTAAGAGTATGAAATAAGAATAAATGGGTTAAAATGAACTTTTGGTGGAACACAGATTCCTTTAGTTTGTCCATATTATATACCGCCAGATATAGTTAAATGACACTCTTCAAAATAGAAACATTACTTAGGAAACAAGAGTTAAGTGGGAGAGACTGATCAGAACCTTTCCCCAGTGATCCCATGGGCAAAGATACATTATTCCTCAATATTCAAAATTAGATCGCAACATTCTCCCCTCAGTATGTAAAAATGGGATTGATGTTGTGTTTCCAGTAATGAGAACTGGCTTTCTCATACTCTGAGGAATGAGTTTCCTTCAATCCTAGAAGCTGGGTTGCTGCTAAGATGGAAAATTTACCAAAATTATGAAGTGTAAGTCCACCTCAAAAAAAAAAATCGGTAATATTTTGGGATGGATGGAATGGTTTTCAATGCTGGAAAGATTCCTTGCATCATCCTTTCAGTCAGGAATCACACTGGGTCATCTTACAATTATACTTCCCTTATACTTCCTTAAAAATGGGAGGTGAACTTCTTACACTTTGAACAAAACTTTGCTCTTCTCTTAGAAGATGGTAAAGGGAAATCTACTCCTTTTAAGATGAAGCCTCTGATACCTTGGAGCCCACTTCAGTTAGGTTCCCTCACACCTTAGGTAACGACACAACCTATGGTTGGGTCCTCCCACACAAGAAAATGATGTCTTTCCATCCTCAGTCAGAAAGTTATCCCTCCAGAGTTGCATACGCCTTGTCCTCACAGTTCAAGAGGGTGCCCACATTTAAGGGGGAAACATATCTACAGATCTCATCTTCAACCAAAATAAATCTTTTCATATTACAAGAAATTCATACTTCATGGTTTCTGGGCCTCAGTTCCCTCATCTGTAAAATGGGAGTAATAGCACTTACTTGACTGTAAAAACTGAATGAGTTAATACATGCAAAGTGCTTAGTTAAGGACACGATAGTTGTTTTGAGATGCCTTCACAATGAAAACCCCACCTTATTTAGTTAGTTAGTGGGGACCCTTAAACCCCAAGCCTCTCTGCTCCTAAATAAATTTCCTCCAGCCTTGGGAACTCCTCACTCTAGGTATTTACTTTGGAAGTTCCCCACACTGGGTAGCCTCCATACCTGAGGCTACCCACAGAGGGCTTCCCTGGGCTCTGAACGCTGCTCCCACAGTGACCACCCCTCCCAACACACGCACACGCAGAAAAGGTCAGTGTCACATTCTGGGCATTTCTCATTTAAGGCCCCACACATAACCTGAAGATCTCCCACACAACGAGGTTAGGCCACATCTGGAAAATCTGGCCACTCCAACCCACCAACACTCCCCCCACCTTGCTACAGAAGTCACCAAATGAGCACGCATTCCCGTAGAGTCTTCCATTGGGTGAACCCCCCACCCTTACTGGATGGTGTGGGATGCATACCCGTGATTCCCCCCCTCACCAAGTGTAGCAGCCCCACTGTGCCTCCAGCAGAAAGGGCACTCGGCTGGGCTCTCGGCTGAAGGGTAGCAACACCTGTGGCACGTTAAGCTTGTGGGCCACGATCACATGCAAAACCAGCAGCATCAACAGGAGGCGATGTAGACGCAAGAAGAAAAAGAGCCCCAACTCTCGGGACGCTGGTGCCTCAGAGCTAGTCATGGCGACTGCGACTGCTGCGTTCAGATTCCTGCTCAACAACAGCCGCGTTCTGCTCCATCAGCCAATCCTCAGGCGAAACGTCAGCAGGCGAGGCCTCCTTCTGGCTGGGAATTGTGGGAATTCCTTTACTAAACGTCCCAGAGAGCCAACGTTACTGAAATTTTACGCACAAACCAAGCTGCCCGCTTAAATATTGGATGGTGTATCTTTGTAATAGCCTAAAATTTTTTTCTTCCAGTTTAACTTCTATCACCTTATTTTTTGGTACCTAGCCCCACCCACCTTTTTTCCCCTCTTTGGCAGTAACTTCTATTCAGCATTGGTCCGTGCCTATTAACGGAAAAATTTTAGTCTTGAGAACAGCTAGCTGGTTGTCAAGGAAGTTGTGTTATTTTGCTAGGATATCAGATTCATGTCCAGCTCATGGTCAGGACGCAGGGAACACCAGGCACCAGTGTCTCAAAAGCAACTTTGAAAGCTATCCACTCACACAGCACGTCTCTAGGCAAATGCCGAGAGCACTTCCAGTTAAATTTACTTGTTTCCTCCAAATATCCAACAGAATTATCAGCCCAAAGGCTGCCTTAGGGCAATTTACTAAAACTGTACATATGTAAGAGTATATATGTGATCAGTGTCATGTGTTATTGAAGTCGTTTAAGGAGCACAGAGCCTAATGCCATGGTTTATAAGAATGAGTTGTAAAGAAGAATGTATTGCTAAGCCTGAAGAGGCAGTGTTAAGTAACCTATAAAATGTCTGGCACATGATTATTTCAAATCTTTACAGTTACATGATAATATGTTACCTTTATTTTAGATGATGAAACTCAATGATTTATATCAGGATATACAACTGGGAATCTCAGAGCCGAGTTTCGAACCCAGTTTTGGTCTGCTACAAAACTCTCAAGTCCTACTGCTACCACCCACAAAGTTCTAATATTTAACCCAAACCTCAGTTCCTGTGGAAGAAGTACACTTGGATTAGTTAAATAAAAGTCAAGTAGGTCTGAGGGTTGGAGGGACTGGTTCTTTATTTTAAAAAGACATTTGTCAATTTTCAGTATCAAAATAGTTGCACTATTGGTTTCTCTTTCTCCCGGTCGGCCCCTAAAGAGACCATACCAAAGAAGAGCACATTTTAAGCCAGTAAGCTGCAGGATGCGAACCTAACGGACCTCACAGAAACCTCACCAATAAGGGGGTACTGGGTAAGGAAAGAAACTTAAAGATCAGCACACTGCCAGCCCAGACTGCAGAGAGCTTTCACAGCCAGATGGGGTGGCCAGTGCGCCCCAACCCCAAAGAAGCAAAGTTTCAAAATAATATAAAATTTAAAAAGTTTTGTACATAAACTATTCAAGATTTCTCCAGCACTGACACAAAGCACGACGAGATGGCACTTTTAGAGACAGCAGCTTCAGACCCAGAAAAGGGTGATGAGATGATTTCATATGGCTAAATCAGTGGCAAAAACATAATTTTCTTTCTTTCAAGGAGGCATGAGAGCAAATAACTGGTCGCTTCAACACAAGGGGCACATGATCCATTTTGTGAACCATCGAGAAGGGGATGGAGGTGGGGCAAGGATTTGGTCTCAGTGAGGTATCACTATTGTAATTTGGTCACTTTTCATTAAAAAAAAAATCACCCCAAAATACCTTAAAGCTGAAGCCTGAACATCACTTTTTTTTTTTGGCTAACTCCTCCTGGAATCACCTTTCTGGTTTGACTGGTCCTCTGCACAAAGCAATGACTCCCACAGTGGAGTCTTTCTCTGGGCTGTTTGGCTCTCAGTAAGGCAGGCCCATACCTCTTTCCCTCCTCTGCGGAGAACGCAACATGGATGAAGTTGAAAAATTACCTTCTAAAAGTGAGAAAGGGATGGGACTGCTGCTTGAGAACTGTGGAATTTTTTGGAATGATTTACAAATGGTTGTTACAACAACAAAAAAGGTAATTACAAAATGTGCACATCACAACATGCTTTTTACAGACATTTTGCATTGTGCTCACATTCCCTTAAATGTTGTTTCCCAAAGGTGCTCAGCCTCTAGCCCACGCAAAATCTCTGGGAGAGGCAGAGAGTTTGGCGAAAAAGACATTGGGTGGGGGTGGAGGGTGGGGGGAAGCGAAAGGAGAAAGCAGCCTTCCAGTTAGAGATCAGCCCTCGGTTTAAAGGTCAGCTTCTGGCAGGCTGGCCTCAGGTGGAGTCAGGGGCAGAGGGAGGAACAGCGGCAGGGCAGGACTGGGGCGCTCTACATCTCATTCAGGTCAAGCAGAGTCTGGTCCAGCATCCTTTGTGTACAGAGGTGTTCCTCTTTGGTGCATTTCAGTTTATCTAATGGGGGTAAAGGAGAGACATTACCAAATCAGAAGTACATTTCAAGGTCTACCCACTCTGAGAATTGCTCCTGTTGCAGGGAAGCTGCAGGCTAATAAAGCAGCTGCCCTCTCAGCCACAGCAGTGAACATTTGCATCACTCAGTTTTGCAGGGCCCCTGGCTTACCTACTGAAGTTGCAGATACTGCTGTACTTCTGAGGGAGTTGGGAACCTTATCAGTCATTTCCTCTCCCTCCCACACCCAACCAAGCCTTGAAGCTTTCAGAGGATGCAGACTTAAACATCAGCCATCCACTCCTTCAGGCTTCCCCCAGAGAACAATACCCATTTGAGACTGCTCACTGGGGTTTAACCATTGAGAATAAGGATGGGTCTGTTTCTGCCAGGAGAAACATCAGGATCTCAACTTGAAAAGAATACAGGGGTAATTTCATGCACTACAAGCTTTCCACAAAAGGTAGAAAGGAATAGCTAATGGGATAAATAAAAGAACTCCCATAGTTAATTTAAATAATCTCTAAAGAAAACAAAGCCAAGACTACTACCATATTCATGTAAGCAAAGCCTTGAGATTATTGCCAAGTTTTTGTCCAGAACTACTCTGTGACACAGTTACTTAAAATTAAACACAAAATCAGAAAAAAGCAAGAGAGAAATGTCAGGAAGAAAACCAGCAGCTAGACATCAAAAAGAATCTTATCTGCTCAGAAAGAAACCTCTGACTGCTCTAGGGAGGTAGGAAAATACTCAAATCTTCAATTCAAAGAAGATGATGGTACACAGATCCATTAAATACCCCACAGCCTTTTCTTTCCATTCGGAAGGGCCCATCAATGGGCATGCAGATGAAGCAATTACAACACCTTGTCATGTCATTCCTTTTATTGTTAGAAAACATCCATGCAAGGGAACGCATCCTACATTCAGTGCACAAGTGAATGAGCAGCAAATAAGGGTGTAGAACAGAAAATTCACAACAATCTCTCAGGCCCTTCCCTTTGTCACCCACAGTATTCTTAGGAAATCAGCAATATTCTAAGAGCCCCAATTCAAAAGCAATTTGATTAGGGCAACTTAGTAACTTTTAAAAAGACAACCAGCTTTTTTCTTGGGTCCAGGTCAGTGATGTGAGCAATAAGCTCGGTTTAATGGGCATCAGGGAGCCCTGCCATCAGTCACACAGATCATGCAGAGTTAGCTTCAGCTCATTAGAAAGCAGGCGGTTTCGCTCAAGTTGGCTGTAGAGATGCTCTGCAGCAGCAACAGGAAGAAGAGAAAACAAGAGAAGAGGAAGAGGAGGAGAAAGAGAAAAAGGGAAAGTTAGTGGAGTATCAGATATAAATTTGAGACTTTCAACTAGCTGGCATACATAACATGCATCTGTAAGGCAGAATGGATGCAAGGAGAATTCAGACAGAGGGCAATTAAGAGTCAGTCAGTTAATGGAAAGACCAAGAGGAATAAAATAAAAAACTCAGATTGAGAAGTTGGAAGGATAACATTTTTAGGGAGAAAAACCATCTCCACAGTACTTATTCCCTGGGTTGAGGAATGGAGGCAAGTGAAACAGGGCAAAGAAAAGAATACAGTTGAAGTATAAGAAATACCCTTGTAATAATTAAGGGTTTGAATGGACTGAACAGTTGATCATTTTTTTTCTGTAAAAACATTTAATACAGCATTATGAATGGTAGACTGGGACAAATATCCCTATACTCATTCAATCCTACACTTTCTAACGCTTCTTGTAGGGACTGGAATAGACCCATCACTGCGGTTAATTCAATAAAAATCCATTCTCCTTTTTTCTTAAAAGCTTTATTTATTTTTTAGAGGGGGTGGGGGAAAAAGAACAGAAACATCAATATGAGAAAGAAATATCGAATGGTTGCCTCTCGTACACACCCCAACCTGGGATCAAACCCACAACCCAGGCACGTGCCCCGTGCCCTAACCAGGAATCAAACTGGTGACCTTTAGCTTTGCAGGACAACACCCAACCAACTAAATCGCACTGGTCAGGACCCAACTTCCCCTGGGATTAACAATGTAGCCAGCCTCAGGAAAGGTGAATTACTGGTACGAGCCAATCAAGACTATCCAATTCTGTTTTTTTCAGCCTCCTTTGCAGCTAGGTGCAATAGCGATCCAGTTCTGGCTAATGAGACGTAGAGGATAGCCTACTGGGAGTTTCTGGGAAATTTGTGGCCTTCCTTCTCGCCTTTGTACATGGATGTGATGACTAGAACCACGTATTTCAGCCTTAAAAGACCAAAAGAATCGCAGAATGTCCAGCTATATCAGGCTACAGTTGCCCAAGTCTAGACTTTTAACTATGCAATAAAAATAAACCCCTATTTATTTTGGCTACTGTTAAGCTGATTCTTATAAACAAAGCATCCTCCAAACAAGTAGCTAAGTGCTCAAGTCCCTTGGCTTTGTCTGGATTTTCAACTTGCAGCACACCTTAGAGGGGATATGAAGAATTCAAATCCATCTGACTAGCAGACGGGTCACAGAAATTTGGGGACAACAAGGCTAAATTCCTTCCTAGCCTACTAGTATGAACCTCCGAAGTTCACAAACACTTTTCTTCCTATGTTTTACAGTCTGTTTGAAAGTTATCTCAAGATCTCAATATGAAAAAAATACTTTGCTGCCGTAAAATCAATTGGATCTGTGGGTTGACTATAGGCATTGCTCAGACACCTTGCTTTTTTGGCTCAGGTTTTCTTCCCCAGTTCTACCTGGAAGCTGAGGCCAGTATGGTCCCAATAATACTTTCCACTCTTTGTATACTATCAAAACAGAAAGCATAAATGTATAAAATGGTCCTAGGAGGGAATACCCAAAAATAATAGCTATATTAAGGGGCAGGAATTAGAGTAAACTTTTAAAACTGAACTGCCCTTTAAACCTGTGGTTCTCAGTACAAATGATACCACCCCTCCTCTCCCCACAAAGGGAAATTTGGAAATATGTGGAGGCAGGCTTTAATTGTCACAGTAACGGAAGTTCACCTTTGAGAAACACTATCTATACTAGTCCGTAAGCTCCAGGAGACCTGGAATTGTGCCAGCCTTATTCACTGGGGCACCCCTCACATGAGATTCCATGTGCAGCCTGATTCCCCTGTAGCATCCATATCCTAGTTAGTGTGACTACCATTCCTGTCTTGGGAAGAAGGTATGATCAGAATCTTATCCCTCAAAACAGTCTGGTCAATGAGGGTTTCAATCCATTTAAAGGAGAAATAAGAGGCAGAGAAGTGGCAGCATTTTATTGCCTGATTGGTTGTTCTCTCACAGAACTTAGTAAGTTTCTAACTCTACTATATCTCTAGTGACCAAAAATTCAGGATCAGATACCAGCTCATTAAAGTTCCTGTTTCTCTGGTAACAGCAAAATAAAACAAACCAAAAAAGGCAATCCATAGAATCCATTTCGTCTAATGTTCCTTTTAGCTGTGCCTAATTAATTAGGGAACAATCTCATGAATGCTAGACATCCTAGGCTTCATCATCTGAATTAGGTCAATTTCATTCTGTAACAGGAAGGGGAAAGGGGTTCAGAGTAAAGGGAACTATATCAGCTTTAAAGCCTCGAAGTTTAAAGAATAAGGGAGAACATACAAATTTTGCTTTTGAGTTTTGTTTTGTTTTTTTACTCTCCTCCTCCCATGTTAAGGCCGTGGAGTATTCAAATACCATGTAAAAGAAAGAGACTGGGTGGGGCTAAGATAAGGTTGTGTGATATAACAGGTCAGTTCCACCCACAAGGTAACTTGGGGTTCAGCTACATTTTGTTCTTCATTCCAACAATGGTAATGAGGAAGTGAAGAAAACACATTATCAGCCTGTGGTTCTTTCTTAGAAATTAAGAAAATAGAAAAAAATTAAGAGGTCAAAAACACTTTACTGAGATTACCAGTGATGTCTGACCCCATTCTCCATAGCTGGCCAGGCTTAGGTATCATAGGATACAGAATATTAAATGAAAGAGTGAATTTAACATGACCCAGTATTTCAAATTTTACTCAGCTTCCCTGGCTTGCTGATCTCTATCCTTGTTCACACCAGTCTTGGCTGTGGGGAAAGACGGGGGTTACCAGAAGAGTAACATTTCACTTTTCTCCTGTCTCCTCTCCATTCTCTCTTCTTTCCTTTCTAAGAAGCCTTTCTCTGTGTCAAAGTCAACTTCTGCCCAAATACTAAAACATCTGATTGTACTATTCAATGCAGTAGCCATTAGCCACAAATGGCTTATAAAATTTAGATAAACTAACAATTATAAATTTAGCCCCTCAGTAATATTAGCCACATTTTCAATGCTCAACAGCCATATGTAGCAGCTAGTGTCTACTTTCCACCAACTCACTCTTTTGCTCCTTGAAATACGGCTCCTCTCCCTGTTCTTAAGGCTCAAAATGTTCCCTGCAAATTAACAGTATCAAAGACAACATCCTATCTTCAGTATCTTCCTTCTTAACCTGTCAACGTTGAGAATCACTGGATATCATCCAGCCCTAAACTTCGTCAAGTATCAACGCTACTCCTTCTGTCCCTTCAACCAACCGATTTTATTTGGCTTCCTCCTCTGCAGATTTTCCTCTTTGCTTAATTCTTTTTATATTTGCAATTGACTTTTAGGGTTCTCATTTACTTCCGTGGCCTAACCTGTCAGCCTTATAAGTTCCCGAATCTTACATGAACCTCTCTCTCCCCGCCAAGTCCCAGGATTCTGTTTCACCTGGATACTTGCTGGTTTCTCAGACTTATATTATGTATTCTTCTTGACCTTCCCTATCTCCCCAAACTAGTACCACATGACCTCCCTACACCTTTACCACCATTTTCCTATCTCAAAACCAGTCCTCCTTGACTTTTCCTGCTCACATTTAGTGGCGGGGCCCTTCAAAACACCCATCTTCAGTGCCATCTCTTTACCACCGTTACTCTAGTTCAGATTAGCATCTCTCGAAAAACTGCAATAAACTAACCCAGTATTTCCCAAAGTACGGTAAACTCACTGCAACGGTAGGTGAGAAGATGTCAAGCAGTATGCACTTGTGAATTTGAAAAAATTTTTATTACCTGTGCATTATCAAACCTGCGATTTGAAGCTAGAATTGTGTAGAGTAAGAATAAAACAAGAGTAAATTTTCAGAAAATAATAATGTAGGCAGCAAGTGAGTATGGCAAGTCCCCAAGTGATATATAAATTACTGAAATTTGAGAATAGTTTTCTTAATGGGTCACTTTGATAATCTGCTTCCCTTCCAATATATTCTTGACTCAGCTGCCAAATTAATTCTTCTCATATGCTACACAGACCAGAACATATCCTTGTTCAAAATCTCCAGTGATGTCCCTGTCACTTGCAAAGTAAGATTAATGCCTCCCAGTTTGATTTCAGCACACACCTGTCCCTTATTAAGTCTACTTTTAAAGATACTGTGTCCTTCCCATCTCTGTGCCTTTATTCTTCCGCTTCTTTTTCACTGAAATGTTCAGCGTCCACTATTCCTCAACCAAAGTTTGCTTGTCAAAAACCCAATCTTTTAGAACCCAATAAAAATGAAGAGGTAAGTTTTAACCTCTTTATTAAGTACCTATTACATGCCTCCTTTCATGAGTCTCTGTTAAATATCCCCACAGGAATCACTCTTCTCCCCCTATTAACTCCCACATTTCATTATTTGTGGCACTTATTACACATCATCTTTAGCTTTATGTGTGTTCTCTCCTACTAGATTCTGAGCAACCTGTAAGTTGGGATGGTGTCTCCATCTTGATTATTTCTGTCCCCACCATAATACCCTGTGCCTAGAAGACAACAGTAAGTGTCAGCGGAATAACTGAATCTGTACCTTAATCTCAAAGGCTGGGTGGCAGGAAGGAATGTTATAGACAGAAAAAAACCCTGAATTCAGTGAGACCTGAAGTTTTAAATTAGGGAAAACCTCTCTACCTGCCTGGATCTGTTTCCAAAATGTTTCCAAAATGCTAATCTTTAATTCGATAATATAAGCCAGGAACAATTTTACTAGCAGAAATTTATCATATTAATGCACATAATAAATCATACTACTCATGCACGTTATTTGAAATAGATTTGAAATAGGTATGCTTAGGTGTTTAGTTTTTCTTTCTTTAGAAAAATTTTTTTAAAAAATTTATTCTAGAGAGGGGGGGGGGAGAGAAACATCAATCCACTGCCCTACTCATTCATGCACCCATAGATTGACCCTTGTGTGCTCCCAGACTGGGGATGAAACCTGCAACTTTGGCCCAGAAGGACAATGCTCCAACCAACTGAGCTACCCAGCCAGGGTGGTAGTTTTAGTTTTTCCAGTAATAATAATTTTTCACTTGTCTCATATTCCATTAGCATATAGCAGGAGGTTAATGGTAGTAAGCCTCAAATATGCAAGAATGGTTTCAAGAAGAAAACATAAAACTTAAAAATTCTATCCCTTATGTATTCTTCTGTGATTTTTGGATAATATAATTAGTTAGTTTTAGTGATAATATATTTGGGTCCAACAGATGTTCTAAGGATGCACCATCTGAACCACTGTTAAAGGGTAGAAAATGTGTATTGGGAGGCACTGCGATGGTTTCTTGACCTTACTCTATCAGAGGAGAACCCGAATAGAGGGTGGTACATTTCACCCAGCATGACTTAGGAACCTGGAAGTAAAGGATTTAGATGATCTTGTTCAGCTTGAAGAGTAAGGCTAGAGCGCCTCTTCACACCCACTACACTGATAGATTCAGATCAGCTGAGTTTAAATGTCAAGAAAAAAATAGACACACACACAAAAGTGGCTTTGATTATATAAGTCAGAGGAGGGAGAGCCTATGATATATATTCCCCACATCACACCCCCAAGGCTCCTTAAGGACAGCAGCAGCTTTGTCAATGACCAAATGCAGGGTGGCATGAAGCTTCCAGCAGCTTAACATTTTAATCTGGGGAGGGATTAACAAGAATACATAAGTTGCTTTGTGGCCCCCTGCCCATCCTAACGCCTTGGGGACCAGTCAGGCTGACCCAAACGGAATCCAGAGTGAGAATGGGGCGGTGGGTTCCCCGCAGAAAGGGGGCAGATCCAGAACAGAGCAGAAACGGTGGTAAGTTATCTGTATGAAAAAGTAAGGAGACTCTAGGTGAGAAGGACTACCATCAATCTATACAACAACTCGGAAGAAGGGAGTGGAGAAAAAGGAAGAGGTGGCAATAGGGACGATAAGAGCGCCAGACACTACAGCCTGAGTCATTTGGCTCCCTTTCAGGGTTAGTGCGAAAGATACAAAGAGGCAGATTAGCATCAAGAGCGGGGATCCACAGCAAACGGGTGAAGTTCACAAAAACTCTTTTTGGTGCTTTTTACTACCTGGCTTGCTCTGGGACTAAAATTTGGGAATCATATTTAATTTGTAGATAAATTTGACTATTTCTAATTATGGGTGTTTTCTCTGAATTTTAGTATCAGGTCACAAATCAAATACACACAGGAAGCCTGTCTTTTGTTATGTAACATTAGGGCCCAAGTCACTGGTTCTCTGGGCCCTATTTTCTTAGCTGTACGATGACATGATTCTACCTTTGGTAGTATACCTTCTGAGACCACATTTGAGAAACAATAGCAAAATCAGTGTTTTAATGAAGGCACTATGAACAAAAATTACATGTAAACAATCCAAGATTAAATGCCTTCCCAGTTGTTGCCAATAAGTAACCAGCACCAATGTTTTAAAGTTAAGGGTGGGGATTCTAGTGTCCAGAGGATAGAACCAAAGCGTACTATGCATAGTCCATATTCCCACCCACCCACAAGCCAAGGTCCCAGCCCCAATCTGCTGTCAGATAGTTACATAGAGGTCATGTCATTGAGGGCGTGGTCCAGCTCCTCGCTAATGGCCTTGTACTTCAGTTTCTGGGCATAGAGCTCATCTGGACAGGCACAGGAACCACAGGGAGGAATGAGGGGACAGAGTGAAAGGTATCAAAAGCAGATGAAGAGAGGGAATCATTAAAAATTAGGGAAAGTGTGACTGTGGGTCTAATACCACAGTTAAGAGCACATCTATACTGGCAGCCATAACTGGCCATTTTCAGATCCACTGTCTCCCAGGACAAACGGGACTTCTTGACACCTCTAATCGACTGCAACAAGAGTTGAGAACCTGGTCATTTTCATGACTAGAAATTCCTATTCCTAAAGGCACTTACGAGATTACCACTGTAATCCAGTTAACCCAATCTCTAGCAGTGATAATACTTAACAAAAATTAGAAATAGAAAAAGTACACATTAATATAAGACATTTCTCTAGCTACCAAGTATGACCAGCATTCTCGGTCCCTCTGCCCGACAGGCTGTCTCCCCAAACTCTCCCAAAGAATATTCTGCTACCCAAAGGAGCACATATCAGAATTCTCAAAGTACATTTACTCTTGTTAAAGTGGACACTGTTGCCAAATTGTGGGGACAGGAAGTATTTAGAAAGCCCCCAGCACTGGTCAGCTCTGAGACATGGTTATTCCACAGCTGCCTCTCTTGCAGAGGTCCCCCTCAACTTGCGTGGTGACCAGAATGGCCAACAGTAGCCGTGGAGAGATACATTTTCTTGTTGCCCTTCTTAAAGTATGGCTATCATTTCAATCTAGAAACTAAAGATTTACTGCTACTAAATTGGTCATAAATAAAGCCAGTATCAGTAGCCAAGGAAAAAATGCAAATTCCAGAATGTTAGGTAAAGTCTTGCTAAAGGAAAAGATTAAACGTAGAAAGCCAATTCTATTCCAGGGTTTGACCCATTCCAGCTAGCTGTGGCAGGGCACGGGACGCGCGCAAGGTCAGCACCAACTCTCTTCGGTGTCCAGGGAAAGGGGATAATCAGTGGGCAAGGCCTTCCTCTATATTTTCGTATTTTAATCCCTCTCCCAGGCTCCATACCTTCCAAGTCATCAATTGTCTTTTCCAGCTTGGCTACCGATCTCTCAGCAAACTCAGCACGGGTCTCTGCCTAGGTGAAATAGGAAACCAGTCACAATCGGAGACGAACAAGACAAATAAGAGAAGAATATCTATGTAGCTTCACTGTCTACTTTTACACTTTTCGGAACCAAAGCCAGGCAGTCTACGTTATGCCTCATGTGCCTCCAAATGTCTGGGTACTTCCCCTCAGCTCACCTCCTTGAGTTTATCAGTAAGAATCTTTATCTCTTCCTCATATTTGTCTTCTTTTTGAGAGTACTGTAAGATAAGTAGAATAAAAATTTCAGAGTAGAAATTACACAGACAATACCTCCCTCTGGTCCCACCTTTACTCTTACATTGAGTATCTTCTTGGATTTAATATGCTGAATGGTTGGTCCATAAGAAAGAACAAGGCCCGTTTCTGGACAACAGATCCTTAAAATCCACAAATCAATATCCTTAGAGCCATGATACCCTTATTTTGTTAATGGACCTAAGCTTTGATCTCATTCAGATCGACCCACTCAATGAGTAGGTGTAGTGATACGACAAGGTCGCATGGCCGAAACAGTCCCACATAATGATTAAAAAATAAGGCTTATGCCTTTTGTTTTGATTGCTAGTAAGTCTCAATCTGATACAATCTGTTGCCCCCACCATCTATCTGTGAGAAAACCTATTAGGACCCACGATTATTGCCATTCAGCACAGCAGTATCAGCCTGAGAACATGACCCCAGGCACCTGAGACCATGAAGTTATTTTAACTAAAGCAATCAAAGTGCATAGAATTAGCATTAAACCCAGATCCAGATAGAGGGTAGGTGTGTACGAAGAGGATACTTCTCATTAGATTATATAAGGGATGAGTTTCTCCAGTCTTTCATTAAGGGTAGGGCTGGGCCCAGGCCCCCAAAGCCTGTCACTTTCACAAACCAGCCCCTACCTTCTCCGCCTGAGCCTCAAGAGACTTGAGGTTGTTGGTGACATTCTTCAGCTCCTCCTCCAGCTCAGAACACTTACTGTGAATATTTTACATACCGCAGGAGAGGAAAGGGGAAGAAGAAAAGAATAAAAAAAAAAAGGGAGAGAGACACACAGGCATGAATTGAACCTATATGTAGAAAGAGTTGGAAGGCATACCAGAGAAAAGAGAAGGCCCCAGATAGTCTGAGCAAGCATCAACCCTCCTCCCTCTACCACAGACCATGTCAGGAATGGGACCCTCAATGGGTTCGGACTCAGAATGTTTGGATACCAATAGAGAAAACTCTCGAGAGAAATCACTACCAGGAACAAGTCACAACTTCTACCTGGGGTGGAGGTAGGAATGGATGTCCAACCCAACAGTCCCCCAAATTGCCCAAGGGAAGGAAGAGACCCTGTGGAGAGGCAGTGAAGCAACTAGGAAAGAAAAGAAGAAAGATGCCAAGAAGTGGAAAAGAATGGAGCATTCCATGAAGAGATGAGAAAGCACTCAACAAGTCAACCATTGGAGGGGAGGCAGCTGCAAAACAAAAACAAAACCACACCATACATATGACCTCTCTGTGGGTTTAATGGTTAGTACCTTTTCTTCAGCAGCACTCAGACACTTCAGGGTCTGGTCCATCAGTCTGATTTGCTCATCCATCTCTCGGCAACGGCTGTTAGTGATAGTCACAGGGATCACACAAGCCAGGTTGTGGGGAGGGAGAAAGGTCAAAAGGGGACACAGCAAGAAAACAAGCAGCAAAATGGAAATTTTTTCAAAAAAATGGGAAGAAAACACCACAATGGTCATGATATGTCACGTCTGAGGAGAAGGGGATGCAAGGTAAGCACAAATACATATGCACCAGCACTAACTTTGTTATACAAGGCCCAGAAGGTGCCAATAGGGTAGCTGTTCGTGCCTGCCCTTGCCCTAAAGTTCCCCAACAAACTGGTAAAAACAGACAGACCTTATGTCAGTGCAGCAACTTCACTGCCTCAAGGAGAAATAGACCCCCTCCCCGCGATGGAAAAACCCAATAGGGCCTTCCAGTTAACAGTTCACTATTTATTAGTCTTTATTTTCCCTCAACTTATAAACCCTCCCCGTAAGCCTGTCACTAGTGAGGATTAAAAAAGTCCAAAGCCATTCATAGGACCTAAAAAAGGACGATAAAGAATGCCCACTCTCTAGGCCCTGTTTAACAAGGTTGAATGAATGCTAGCTTATTCACATTAGTGTCCGAGCCAAAGGGAAAGGGACAGAATGGAGGGTAAAGATTTGGGGAGCAAGATACTCACGACTCTGCCAGCTCAGCTCGTTCCTCTGTGCGTTCCAAATCTCCCTCAATAATCACCAACTTACGAGCCACCTACGGGAGAAGGCCAAGGTACAGCTCAGCAAAGCAAAGAAAAGAAGGAGCTACTTCCTTTCTCATGGGTCTTTTCCGAAGCCCAATGTCACTGAGAGAAAGGACAAACAAAAGGTGCCTTACCTCTTCATACTTCCTGTCTGCCTCTTCTGCAATGTGCTTAGCTTCTTTGAGCTGGATTTCCTGAAGTTCCATCTTTTCTTCATCTTTTAAAGCTCGGTTTTCAATAACCTTCATACCTCTGTCAGAAACAGTAAGGACAAATGTGGCCCTGACACTCTCAGGAATTTGTCATCAGCTTGACTCCAAGGGACGCAGAATTGCACTTACAAAAGACCATTCCTTTTGCCCTGACTGGTGTGGCTCAGTGGGTTGGGCATCATCCCACATATCGAAAGGCTGCGGTTCAATTCCCAGTCAGGGCACATGCCTCGGTTGCAGGCCAGAGCATGCAAGAGGCAGCTAGCTGATTGACGTTTCTCTCACACTGCTGTTTCTCTCCCCAATCCTTCTCTCCCTTACTCTCTCTCTAAAAATAAATAAAATCTTAAAAAAAAAAGAAAAAAGACCATTCCTCTCTGCCACTCAAAAGAAATTCCCATAACACCCCCCACCATAGTTAATTTTTGTTTTAAACCTTTATAAAAATAATATACATGTGCTAAAAAATTAAGTATTTAAGTGTATAGTTTAAGGGCATAAAGTGAAAGTTTCTAGTCCTACTTATCAAAGGTAGTCACTTACTTCTCAATCGTTCCAAAAGTGTTTCCTATAGATAAAATGCAAAAAACCTCTTCCCCACTTTCCCACTGCCTAAAAGAATTATACACTTCACCATTTTGCATCTTGTTTTCCTCACTTTCTGTAATTTGGACACTACTCTATAAGAGTATCACACAGCCGGCCATCTTACTCATTTTCATTTTCATAGCCACGCTATGTTAATGTACTCCCAGTAGGGCATTTTGAATTCTGAAAAGCCTGTTTGATCCCATGCAAGATATCACATACCTCTGTTCTAGTTTAAATCACATATGGCAAGGAGCCAAGCGGCTATTTTCAACAAAGATGAGTTGTGCTTTGGTTCAAGGACTGTGCACGCACCTCAACCCTGAGCACACATTAAACTTATTGGAAGAACTTTAAAAACATCCATGCCCAGACCCCTCTTGTAATGGATTCTAAGTGAAATGGGGTGGAATCCAGGCATTCTGATATATTTTTTTTAATTTTTAAAATTTTTTATTTATTTTATTTTTAGACAGAGGGGAAGGGAGGGAGAAAGAGAAGGAAAGAAATATCAATGTGTCTGCCTCTCCCACATCTCCTACTGGGGACCTGGCCCGCAACCCAGGCATGTGCCCTGACTGGGGAATCGAACCAGCGACCCTTTGGTTTGCAGGCCAACGCTCAATCCACTGAGCTACACCAGCCAGGGCAAGGCATTCTCATATTTTAAATCTCCCCAATGATCCCCATCCCTCACTCCCATGTGTCTAACGGCGCAGCCACAGTCAAGATTTTATTAAAACACTGATTGCTGGGCTCTACCTCCACAGTTTCTGACTCACAGATCAGGGGTAAGGGCTGAGAATTTGAATTTCTATCAAGTTCTCAGGTGCTGTTGGTGTGGAATCCCACTTGGAGAACCACTGCTTCAGAGGGAATAATCTCACAAGTAAGTTTATGACCCACTAAGTGGAGGTCATCCTAGTGACCCCATTTAAGAGTCAATTTATAGGGAAACACCAATTACAAAAGGGTCAGAGGATCCAGGTAACCCTTATTCTGTCTTCAAGTGCAAAGAATATGCAGAAGAAGGAATGAGGATCTTGTAAGATAGCTATTTTTAAAAACAGGTCTATAAAGAAACCTTGATTGCAGCCATTATGAAATTTCTTTTGAAATGCACACATGCACCCTTCATCAATCCCCTCTACACACCTCTCGCTTTCATCGGCAGCTTTCTCAGCTTCCTCCAGCTTTTGCAGGGCAGTGGCCAGGCGCTCCTGAGCACGGTCCAGCTCCTCTTCAACCAGCTGGATCCTACGGTTCAAGGAGGCCACCTCAGCCTCAGCCTGCATTTGAATAAAAGAATAAAAAAAGGAAGCAGAGGCACGGTGAAAAGGGTAGAAATAACTATGACAGTAAGATTGGGGTTGACTACCATGAAGGAAGCTAGAGTCAGGATAGAACATGTCCTAGCTTTCAGATGTAAGATCTAGCAGACATGATTTTATACGCATATATACAATACATACATACATACATACATACATACCTATGGCGTTTCTAGCCTTCTTCCATTAACGAACTCCTGGATGTTCATCAGGAAGTGCTTTAAAACTCAGTTCCTTGCCCAACCCAGTGTCAGTACCCCCCTTTCTGGACTCAGTTCAAAATCCTGATCACACGAGTGTCAGAAACATTAGCCAGTGAAGGGTTCCTACTGTCTGAGTTCTGGCTTAGCAGTGTTCCCACACTTCAGCAACTTTCTTGTAAGTGTCTCAAAAGGGGAAATAAATAAGCCAGGTTTCTCAAACAGGGAATCTTGGATTATCTATTAATATGCACTTAACTCAAGTTGTTAACCTCTGATTACCCTAACCTAACACACCAGAAGGATGACTAACCAAGAGAATGATGTTTCCAGAATAACCTTCCAAATCAGAAAGTGAAAGAATAGTCCACTGGGATATCTACTCCCCAGCTTTTTAAAGTTGACAACAAGGAGCTTCTTTTGGCTAAAATCACCTGTTTTGATGACATGACAAAAAGAACTGGGAGCAAGAGAATGTCTTCTCCATGTCCACCACCACTCCTCCAAATTTCTGAATTGTGACTCCTTTCTATTCCACTAGTCATCCCCTTAGCCTCATGGCCTCACCCTCCAAGTACGGTTTAAGGCAATCCTTTCCCTGGCCTCCACCCTGTAATCAAGCATAGACTAGAGTCCAAGAAATCTCATGCCTCCTTCTCGGTAATGGAAGAAGAAACAAGGAAAGGGGGCAGCCACAGGTAGGTAAATTCTACTGGCAGAAAAGCCTCGCTGCTATGACTGCCTTTCCCTTCCCTACACCTTTACTGGTGGCAAGAATGCCGACGGCCACAACCATGGAAGAATTTAATCTGCCCTGCACGCTACCCAGTTCAGATGCTTATCCAAGTGCTTGGTAAACACGATCTCTCTTCTACAGCCCAGATTGTGCCTGAATTCTATTACCCTGATTTCCTCCTGGCAGTCAGGGGTAGGGGCAGCGACAGAAATAATCTGGGCCACTAGCCCCTATGGGGAAGGATATAGTGCAAAAGACTCCTGTTAAGAATCAGATTACTTGACACAAAATTTCCAAATACAAACATGGGAGATTCAGGGGACCAGGCGGTGGTGAGATGGATATATAACCAACAACCTACAGGAAAAGAAAGTCAAGAAGTCTACATAAGCTGAGTGTACTAAGAAACCATTGGTGTCTCTAACTATACAATTCAAACTATCACAAAGACAAGCACTCGCCGGTCTTGTCTCTTCCAGGAAAACAGATGTCTCCTAGGACAACACATATTTCACCCCACAAATTAAAAAAGTCATGATTACAAGATGAAGTCAATCAGGCAAGAACTATGAAACACTGCCAGTAAAGTTCATCTCACCCCACTCCAGATGCCTAGAATTTAAAAAAAAAAAAACAAAAACCCAGATTTGGAGGAAGCTCATGTATCTCAGTCCCCTTCCAGCTCACCAGTAGTTACCCAAAAGCAGTAGAAGATAACAGGCTATGGGGGTGGGGGTGTAAAATTTCCATGACAACAAGGTGGCTGTGGCCGTTTCCCTCACAAATCAGCATTTACAATAGAATTCTTCTCAAGGCTGAAAAAGGAGGAGGAGAAAACACATCTTGGTGCCCTCGCAAGAGCAGGCACATATTAAACAAGCCTGTGTCAAAAGCAAGACCCAAGATGGGATGGGTGTCCCAGCACAAGCTTTCAGAGACACCGCCCCTCCTTGGGGTGCAGTGGCTGTTCTCAGTAGTCACCCGCCCCTACCACCACAAGCGATCAGTTCTCTTTAAAATGAAACAAAAGCTTTGCTGACTCAAGATCTGTTACTATGTTTAAAGGGAAAAGGGAAGATGCCTGCCTTTCCTTCAACCCAGAACCTACGCAAAATGCCTGTCGATCAGTCCTGTCAAGAGACTGAACGGGACTAATTTCTGCAAACCAAAATGGGAAACATGGCCCTGGGACACATTAAGTTTTATGCTATTCTAATCATCCTAAGTGTAACAAGCCAGATGTAATTTTGATCGTTCAGCCCCCTACCTCTTCCCAGGTTGGAGGATACACTCAGATCCTTCCTTCAGATAAGAATAGAATTCTCCACTGCCCAGGAAGCAAAGATCCCACGGGGAAAGGTAGGGTAAAGAGCAGCAACTCAGTCACAAGAGAAGATGGCTGACAACAGTTTCAGTCATGAAATCAGTTTGGTTTAAACACCACCATTCTACCATGCTAAAGAAGTTCCCCAAGCACACCACATCCCTCGACCAACAAACAGAAACCAACAGCGCGCTGGTGCTGGTGCGAGGACGCAGATCAGGGCCAAGGACAGAGGGGAATTAGCCTAAATCTGGCATTCTGCTGCTCTGGGGTTTCTCTTTTTAGATAACAGCCAGATAAAATTCAAAGGAAATGAGTAATGAAGTTAGGCTTGAGCCCTGTGAGTAAAGGACTGCTCCAGTTCACTGTGTTCACAAATATATCTACTCTGGGAGATACTGTGTCCTTGGGGACTTTAAGTTCACCAAGGGGAAGGCAAGCTGGAAGGGAGGAGAGCTATCGCCTCAGAGTAAACAAAGGTGGAGTCTAAATGGAGGCACTCAGAGCAAAGGGCTATTTGCCTCTCCCCTATGAGTGAGTGCTCCAGTATGAAGGGAAAGTGAGGTAATCAGCAGGAGAACAAATCTGAACCAAAGAAAGGTGATAAATCCTGTTGCTTAGTCCTCCAGACACCACATATAGGAGACAGCCACTCAATAGTCAGACATTCTAACCCTTCCAGAAACTATGAATTTGGGAATAAGGTCAGAATTGAAACTCCTGCTCAAAGCCCACCGACTCCCTCAAAAGTATTCTTAAAATTTTAGATCACAAAAAGAAGAGACAAATACCAGGGGAGGTTAGGTGAGGGTAAGATGAACTATACAATCAAAAGTGGTAAATTTTGCCCTGGCTGGTGTGGCTCAGTGGAATGAGCCTCAGCCTGTGAACCTAAAGGTCACTGGTTCAATCCCCAGTCAGGGCACATGCTGGGTTGTGGGCCAGGCGCCCAGCTGGGAGTGTGAGAGGTAAACCAGTCATTGTTTCTCTCCCTCTCTTTCTCCCTCCCCACCCCCCACTCTCTAAACGTAAAGAAATAAAATCCTTTAAACATTTTTAAAAATGGTTAAGTTTTATGTTGTGTATAAAGGGTCTGGCAGGAGTAATGCCCGCTTGAGTGTGGTTGGTAGGGTAATAATATGGGTGTAATAATTTATAGTTTTAATTTGAGCATTTTGCCTAAAATGTCATATGGTGTGCTTGAGTGTGATACTGTTATATTACATAATCACATGCTTATGATTTTGTAATCAAAAAGGGGCACTATTTGTGTCAGACTCTGTATTTTTAACACCATCATCACAGGAAAAAAAAAGATAAGGAAAAAAGACTGCATTTCAATATTATGTGGCCATCTGTTTAAGTTCAGCAAAGGAGACTCAAAATTGAATGTGGGCCCTGGCCAGCTAGTTCGGTTAGTTAGAGCATCATGGCAATACGCCAAGGTTGTGAGTTCAATCCCAGGTCAGGGCACATACAAGAAGAAATCAACCAATGCATGCATAAATTAGTGGAACAACAAATCGATGCTTCTCTTTCTCCCTCTTCCTGTCATTCTCTCAAATCAATTTAATAAAGTTTTTTAAAAATCAAAAGTAGATTTGGCAAGGTTGCTACATTATAAAAGGCCAATCTCCATGCCAAAGCAGGAAGGAAAGATGGATCCCAGAATGACTCCTCTAGGGCCTGGAGTCAGCCAGCTTTCCAACAAGGGCTGGATGTTCACACAAAGCAACCATAAAAATATTAAGTAACAATCTCACTAACAGTATGCTATCAAGGCTGTGCAGAGCTTCCTGTGCCAGAGGGAGGTGCCTATGAAACCCATATTCCAGAATGTCCTAAGAGGATAGCAGGTAGCCCAAGCACCCTTGGCTGCCACCCTTCCCACAGATGTCTCCTCCTCAGGAGGAGTTCAATGTTCACCAGAGCAGGAAGTCAAAAGATTAGGCTCCGTCAAGCTGGGGAGTAGAAGATACTAGTTTCATCAATATTTAACTATCACACTACTTCCCTATCTGAGGACTTCCTCCCTAGACCTCAGTTCAGTAAGTAAATGTGACAGGCTCTGAGTGAGAGAGCAGCTGAAAAAACATCTGCAACTGCCACCTGTCACCCCAAAATCACCAAGAGTGAAAAAAGAGCCAGATTTTCCAACAAGGAAAATTACCAAACCCTGGGAAGCGTGGGGTGTGTGTATGTGGTATCAATCCATCCTAGACTCTTCCTAGGATGTCTACACTTAAACGTTGAGCCTTAGCCTGCAGCTGTACATGGCTACTTCCTTCAGCCACCCTTTCTCTTCCCCTTTAAGGGGATCTAGTCTCCAGAGCAAAGGAGATGAGAAAGTGTCACTAGTCATAAAGAGTCACCCAGCCAGTCCATCTCACTTGAGTTGATAATTAGAAGTTAAGGTACTGGCAAAATGAACAGAGGAAAAATCCAGAGAAAAAAGCGACTGAATAAGACAAGCCCCCAGCATTTCCATGCCCAGTTACAAAAAGAAAAGAGTATTCTAACAATCTTTAAGCATTAACCTGGAGGAAATCTGCCCCCACCCCTTTCCCTCTCAAAAAATATCATTAATTCTCAGCCACTCCCCAGAGAAGCAACCAAAAAGAAGGGGAAAAAACCTACCAAGGGAAAAAACAACAGGGATTACCAATAAAACCGTAAGAGTTCTTTCATTGGGTCTTCAAATTTTAGCACCAGTTGCTTTCCTCTTCAGCCTCACAATCCTCCAAAACCAAAGCTTCAACTCAGGACATCAGCTCCACCCACCAGACTGCACCCTAGAACTTGGAAAATCTTATGGCTCACTAACACTACTCCACCACTTCTAAACAGAAAGCGGTTTCAAGAATCGCCATTCATTCCATCAACATTTTATGTTCCAACTTTCCGTTGACAAACAGTTACTGAACTAAAAAAAAAAAAAAAAAGCACCGGTAGATAATTAGGAAAGTCATATTCCTAGAGCTCCCTAGGAACTCTGTCTCCATCAACCACAGTGCCTAGTCAACCAGGAGCCTTGACAGAAGTTGGCACTCCAATCCGATTCTCTGCCACATACACTCGCTTATCAGCTCGGCTTGGAAAAAGTGTCCTTAACCGGTTCAGCTTGCACTGATCAATCACACTTCAGCAATAATGGCCTGAATGTGGCAGAAATTCCTGCCTTCCAGGTCCCCATGGGTAGGGTCAAACAGCTCTTTTGGCTCCTATATTTGCACTAACTTACGGGGTTAAGTACCACTTCCTCCCTTCTCACTTCATGTTGACTGAGAGAGGTGGATTTAGTTGCTGCAAGGGCTCCCAGTAAGAGGAAAGGGCCCCACACCGGAGGATGGGAGGCGGTGCTGTGGCCCCAACCTCCTTCAGGGAGGGTTCCGCGCTTCCTCTCGGCCGACTGCTGCCTCATTTCCTGAGCAGGAGGAGGGAGCGGAAAAGCTGCCAGCAGGCCAGGCCGGGGGCTTTCCGGCGGTTCCCAACCCCAAGCCCCACCCTTTCACAGTATGTTAGGCCCTGCCCATCCCAGACCAGAGAAAAACCCACCTCTTACCCCTTGGGCCGGAAACCTCAAACCAGAGCAAAGTGCCCCCACCTCTTTACGGGGAGCGGGGGAGGGAGAGGCCGCCGCGCCCCTCCCCCCGGCCGCGCCCGGCTTCGAGGGACTGAATGAATGAGCTGGGAAAGGACGAGGAAAATCACTTCCCAGGCCCCGTGAGGCTCAATTCCTTAGGAAGTCTAGGCTGCTTCCCGAGCCCTCAGTCCCCCCTCGCCCACTTGAGATCCAATTGAAGCCAATCCCCACCCATCCTCCGGGCTCCACCTTCATCCCGGAGTCTACAATCCCCCTGAGGGCTGTACTCTACGGAAAATAAAGGCACCCAGTTCCGTGTCCCAGCTGTTCCAGCGCCTGCCCCTCCCTCACGCGTCTCGCTCTCCGTACCTGTTCCCGAGCCCGCCTTTCTCCCTCCACTTCCCGCTGGAGGCGCTCGGCCCTCTCCTCTGCATCATCGGCCTGTTGCTGCAGAACTTGGATCTTGCGTTTCACCGCCTCGATGGTGGTGATCCCAGCCATGGTGCCCACCCAACTCCTGCTCAGCTTTCTGCCTCCTCGGCTCGGCTCTGCAGCCTACTTCCGCCTGCTCCGCCCTGAAATACCGGAACTCACCCACGCCCGGATGTGACGCCACCGCCGCCGCGCCCTCCCACCGCCTGGCAGGCGGGAAGGTCGGCCACTGGAGGGAGCCCGGCGGCGAAAAGCGAGGGGCGGTGCCTCCCAGTCGCCCTAGGCGACGCTCGCGGTCTTTTTCCTGGGCCGGCAAAGGCGGGCGGGGTTGGGACGAAGGAAGGCTACTATGGTAACCCGAAGGCGCTTGGTCTAGGCATCCCAGCCAGGCTGACTGCCCACAATGGCTGGCCTACTGCTGCACTGCCCGTACCCTCCCCCAGTGCTGACCTAGCACCACCTACCCACTAGGGCACCTTGTAGCTCTATAATCTAAATATCCTGTAAGCCTCTGCTTCCACCCATCCCACGCTGGTTCCAAAACCAGGTGCTAAAAAAAAGCTTAGACTTTTTGGGCCTCATTCAAAGGAGCCCCAACTCTGCAACCTCCTTTTAAACCCATCTCAGGTAGGTTCTCTCCCACCTCCTGAAAGTCAGTGAAGGAAAGTATGGGTGTGGAAGAGATGGGCAAGTTGGCAAAATTCTCATTCTGTTTGGTATCACTTATGAACTTAAGTGTTCTATTTGGAATAATAGTCTTTCCCGTTACTTTATAGAGTCAATATGCACCGGCAATTTACCAACCTGCCAGTCCCTCCATACCTTAAATGATTCGGAACTTGGTAATTAATCATTGCTTACAATTCATTTTGCAGGTGAGGAAGATCTTAATGTCCCTATTTTATCAGTAAGGAATCCTCTATGATGGATCACTGTTACCAGATCTTTTGTACAACAGCAAGATATGAGTGTCTGGAAAACTGTACTGGGGAACTGAGCCTCCATTCTGTGTTATAGCCTTCACCAATTTCGCTGCAACTTCTGCTTCCAGGGAGTCCAAGGAGCTAGTTATGAGTTAGAAACTGTCCCTAGACGCACTACCATGCAGGATATTTTGAAGCACAGTGGTAAAGAGACTTGAAAATTTTAGTTTCTTCCTCTCACCTTCCCAATAACTACTAATAATAAATCTTTCCTCTGGTGCAGCTCTGTTTTGCCCTAGAGAATTAGGGTGTGGAACAGGGCTTGGAATTAAGAATCCTAGCCCCTGAAAGGATTAGTAGGTAACACAGTTGTTGCCCTCAGTGCCTAGTTCTGAGGATACTCTCCCTGGAGTTTCTGTCTTCCTATCTCCTTTTAGAAATACTGAGCAATGAGACTATTCTGAGGAAACGACTCAGACAGACAATAACTAGTTTTCTTGGTAGAGTAACCTGTACACTTTGATTTCTGCCCCAAGAATTGAGAAGGAGGAGATGGTTCTGAGACTCAGTAAACTCTCCCCTGATGGCCTAAGAGTTTCTCCACCTTTCTTCAGAGAAACCTGTCATCTGGGTGCTGGTCAGCAGGGGGTACTATTGTACCTCCCTTTGCCTTAGTGCAAAAGGAGACCTCATCTTAGACAAGCCAAAGATGATGAGAAAACCACGCATTCCTGAGGCTGTTAGATGTGAACAGGCGGACAATCTCCTCTTGATCCAGGGAAACAGGTGGATTGACTCTGATAGCCTTTAAAAGCATGATGGATGGGCAGAACGGGATCCAGTGCTATTGTTTTCCTGGTGACCAACAACACAATATATCAACAGGTCTGCCCCTGTCCCTCCTCTCTCCATCCCTCCCAACTCCTGTACTTAAAATAGGGTGTAATGACTCTATGTCCTAAGCATTGCATTCCTCTTTGGCCTTGTTTTACCCTAATCGGTTTCTGATTTCATTTTATTTTGAAAGGAACTTAGACGTGATTACACAACAAAGCAATGTGAATGTTCTAACTGCCACGGAACTGTACATTTTTAAATGGTTAAAATGGCCAATTTTATGTTATATATATTTTTCCACAATTTAAAAAAGAGAGAGGATCTTAGACGAACTCAGGAAAGAAAAAATGTTTGGACTAACTTTGCCATGCCCTTGACCTTTCTTTGTTCAAGCAGTCCTAGCAAATCCTATGCTTTCCAGCAAGGTTTCTCAGATAACCAGAACTCCCTGTATAAACATGCAGTTATTGACTCTCTTTTCTCTTCCCCTTATCTACATCAAAGTAATATGCTGTTTACTTGTTCATTAATCTCAAGGGCAGAAACTGATCTGTGAACTTTCTTTGTATTGGACAGAGCACCCACCCCCCAAAGATGCATATATTATGTTGCTGCTGACTGACCCTTGCTGTCTCCTTTAAACCTTGTTGCCTTCTACTTGTTCAGGGCTTTCCCTGAGTCCTATAAACACCTCACTTTCCTTCTTTGGCCCTTTGAGGCAAGAGTCAGCAAATTTTTCTGTAAAGGACCAGATAGTAAATATTTCTGGCTTCGAGGGCCATAGGACGTGGTGAGTACTCCCTTATAGGGAGAGAGACAATAGACAATACGTAAGTGAATGGGCATGGTAATGTTCCAATAAAACTCTGTGTAAAACCAGGCTGGGGCAGGACTAAATACCTCATCGGTGGTAGTTTGCTGACCCCAGCTGGGGGAAAAGAAAGCTTTCTTCCTGCATTTTAACCAGACCTAAGAGGTATTTGCCTCCTGCCCTGGGCCTTCCTTTCCTATTTCTTATTTTACGTATCTCTTATCTCCGAGGGTACCTACTAACTTGGAAAAGCTAACAAATGTAAGAGAAGTTGAATGAGTTTTTTTTAAAACTCACAGTTTACATATTTAAATGGTTTTTGGTAGACTCCTATGTAAATATGAGTTCTTTCAAAGTATATGTTCATTTGAGATGTATATATATATATATATTTGCTATACATATACGAGCATATCAAATGAATGTATTGAGCACACCTAGATGGAGGAAGACGCCTGTGCACATGCACCAGGACAGAATTCATCCCCAGGAAATTTCTGTATCTTTCCAGTGATACTTACATATTGTCTAGAGCCTCTGGGTTACTCTCTCTCTCCTCCAAGATCCCAAGGTTAGACTTGTTTGTTCTCTTCATTGCTCCTGTAAACACCTGCTCAAGCCCACATACTATTTCAGTCTAAGGATTTTCCCAGAGATTTGTTACCCAACATCTCACAGAACTGTTATTAACCTGGCATTGTCCCAGTTTGCAAAAACTATCCCCTTGACTGTTTATTAGAACCAGAGAGATCTATCCATTTATACCTAGAACCTAGGTTAGGCAGCTAAAGCAGGCTATCAAGCACTGGCCCAAAGCCCTAGGGTTACCTGTGGGTTTTGGGGGTTTTTATTGTTTTTTGTTTTTTTGCAATTTTACGGTAAGAGTGAACTGTTAGTGTACAGTGGCATAAACTTATGGGAATTATGAATATATGTAATGTATATGATCTGCTTTGCGTCTCTGACCTCTGGCATGGTATACTTAACAATAATCACCACTTCCCCAGGCCACCGAAAGTGATGGAAAGCCACAGAAGAGATCAGAAATCTAACAGCAAAAAGGCCAGATGTGAGGATTTGAAAACATTTGTGAATGGCCCACCCTGTCTTTCTAGCTATTTTTCAAAATCAAATGTAATTTTTAAAAACACATGCCATTTTCCTATTTTTTAAAAAATTTACTGATGTTTTTAGAGAGAGAGAGAAAGGGGGAGAGAGAAACATTGATTTGTTGTTTCACTTATTTATGCATTCTTTAATTGATACTTGTATATGCCTTGACTGGGAATCAAACTTACAACCTTGGTATATTGGAACGATGCTCAAACCAACTGAGCTACTCAGTCAGGGCCCTATTTTCCTATAATTCAGTACTGAGTATTGACTATTTCCATCAATACCGGGACATTTTTGTTGTTGTTGTTGCTGTTGATTCTTATGGTACTTTTCTATGTAGTCTCTCATTTATCTTTGTGGTAAACTTCAAGGTTGAAGGTGGAAGAAAGTAGGTGATTATGGAGAAAATAAAATGGAAAAGAGAATTTATTTTATTTTTCAAATGGGAAAATTCAGCTCTAGAGAAGCTAAGTAATTAGTCAGGTCACAGAGTAAGGTGTGGTAGTGATACCTTCACAATCTAAGATTACCCAACATCTAAGATTCTGTCTTTTTTTTTTTTTAAGATTTTATTTATTTTATTTTTAGACAGAGGGGAAGGGAGGGAGAGAGGGAGAGAAACATCAATGTGTGGTTACCTCTTGCACGCCCTCTACTGGGGACCTGGCCCACAACCCAGGCATGTACTCTGACTGGGAATTGAACCAGCAACCCTTTGGTTCACAGGCCGATGCTCAATCCACTGAGCTATACCAGCTGGGGCAGATTCCATCTTATTTCTATTACAGCCTGTCATTCTAAGATCCTCTCTGCTGCCACATGAACAATGCTTCCTATGGATCTCCATAGTATAAAGGCAGATGTCCACATTCGCCAAGATGAATAAACCAGATAGGGCCAAGGTCAATGTGACCTCCTTTGTCCCGTTATGAAATCTGAGCTGGCTTTGCTGGCCAGTTAAGAGATGAGAGTTTCCCTATTAATACACATATCTATGTGCCAAGCCTTGGAAACAAAAACTAAGAATGTGGCATGGGGGAGGAGGTGGGATAAGTGATAGCAGTCTGGACTGAGAGTCCCTGCCCTTTGTCCAGGTCTTAGGAAAGATAATTAAATTCCTGGGTTGGCGTGAGAGAAAATCAAAAACAGAACAAAAGAGCACTTCGATGTGTCTTTAAGAAAGAAAGTATATGCCATTACAAAGGTATGCCAGCATGTGATTATATGCAAAAATGTATGTCTATGTTCTGTGAATTCACAAGTATATATATGTCCAAGTGTGTCTGGAATTTAGTCATAATAATATGAAGATCTTACATGTGTAGATGAAACCCACCCGCCACCTCTCCAGTACTCACATCAGCTGCCTTCTTCTCTGCCAGCTCCAGCTTCTCCTGGGCATCCTTCAAAGCTTCAGAATACTTGTCCAGCTCATCTTCAGTCCCTTTCAGCTTCTTCTGCATAGCTGCCAGCTCATCTTCCAGCTATAGGAGCCCCAAGAGTCACAAACAAGCCATATATACACAACAGTGCAGGCTCAGACCCTGTGATCTTCCTGACAGACCCCTGAGCTGAGCCTCTATTTTATCTTCATCAGAAAGACATACTTTCTCTCTAGTCACTTCCAGCCAACTGCCCCAGGAATTATGCTGGCCTTGGCCTATGACCCTATGATTTCTGATCCTAAGATGATCATGCCATGCTGGGTTTCTAAGGCTCTGGGATAATAAATACATTAAGGTGTAGGTGCCTCTAACTCCATCTAAGGGCAAAGAGATGCTGCATTCCAAGCTCCCACCTTTTCCTCCAGAAAAGGGTTCTTCCAAAATGTAACCTACTCCCACTTAAATCAAGGAGACACACTGTATCTCAGAAGGGGCCACTGACTTTCCCAAGGTCACACAGGTAGTCTGAGTCACATACCCTAGTTGTCCTCTGCCTAACCAGCAAGGCTGGGGAAGCAGATGAGTTTCTCCCACCCAAAGAAGAAGCGGGTACTTGTGATCACTGCCTTTTCCATGAAAATTCTCTTCCATTGCAAAGTCCTGCTCACCAGTAGATGAGAGACACCAGTGCCAGTACCTACCTGTTTACTTCTTTCTTCTGCCTGCTTCTGCTCAGCTTCAGCTTGCTCCGCCCGATCCAGCGCATTCTCCTTGTCCAGCTTCAGCATCTGCATCTTTTTCTTGATGGCCTCCATCACGAACAGTGGCTGTTGGTGAGCTCACCTGTGAACACTGGGAACTGGAGGCTTGGGCAAGAAAGGAGGTGCTGCTGGCAGAGTGACTAGGAGTCCCCCCAGACTTGAGCCTTTATCTCTGCTCATGGCTCCACCTCTTGTTCCTAATATGGTCCTTCAGGCTTCTTCCAGGCCATCATTGTTCTCCTGGGGGAACACAGGGTGAGACACTTTGAAGGACTGACATCACCAGCAAAGAAAAAAAATTGAGAACAGCTGAGGCTGATTTTAGACAATGGAAAGTGGGGGAGGGGACAGGCTCATCCTGACCCTGAAACTTTCCACTCACTCTGGACAGCTCAATGGGTGTTTTAAAAGAGCAGGGAGAGGGGAGGGGAGAACATTGAAATAGAGGAGGGTACTTTGGCAATTCTAGAACGGTAGTTTCCACTCAGAGGATCCTCGTTGCCCTTCAATTTCCACTTACTCACCTGGACTGTGTTGGATGCTGATCAAACTCCATTGGTTGAGTTTTACCTTTTGATTCCTGGCATTGAGGAAGCTTGAGCAACAGTGAAAGGGGAGATCACTCATGATCCTTGACAATTCCCCCAGATCCCCAGATCAAATTACTGTGTTATTTCGAGAGTCTTTAGTTGGCAGGGAAACATGTTCCTCCCTCTTAAGAGCCACAGGGGAGTAAGAGGGTAGGATGGAGATATGGAAGGCCATCCCAGAGCTTCAAGTGGGGTAGGGTGGGGGGAGATAATCAGGGCAGGGTCAGAGTAATCCAGATAGGATTATGTCCTCTGTTTCTCCATAGTGATCTTTAAGTAGAATTTTGATACCCACAGAGACCAAGGTCTGTATTTGCTCCCTGCTCTTCTCACTCTCTGCTCCCTTCATGTCCTCCACCCCCACCACCCACACACTCATCATCCTAATCATCATTACCAGCTCTGTTCTCCCCAGCTTATTGCAGGCCACGCTCGTTCTCCCAGCTGGAGCCCTGCTATTGACAGGTGGCAGTCGGTTCCGGTATACTGGCACCATGCAGTCTGAGAATATGCCAGGGGGTAGGGAGGCACTCTTCAAGGTGACCAGAGCTATCAGGGAAGAATATAAATTAGCCATTATGTCACAGATAGATAGGTAGCATTGATACTATGCCCTAGCAATGGGGGAACTGAGACAGAGGACAAAACTGGATTCCACTCTTGAGAGTTTCCAGTCAGTAGAGGTAGTTGGCAGATAGACCACCATCAGCTGACTCTTGAAGGAAGGCAAAGAAACCAAAGACTCCTACTGAGGGATTAGGGAACAAGATAGTCCCAGGGTCAGGAAGTGGTAGGTAACAAAGTGGGGGTGGGGAGGGGGTAGACATTGGATAAAGAGGAGAAAAACACAAGGAGAAGATCAGAGATATATCACTTTTGGTACAAGGGAAAAATATGGAATTTTTTTTTCTTAGAGATTTTATTTATTTTTAGAGAGAAAGAAGGGGGGAAGAAAGAGGGGGAGAAAAAATAATCAATTTGTGATTACCTCTCAAATGCCCCCAGCTGAGTACCTGGCTGACAACCCAGGCATGTGCCCTGACTGGGAATTGAACTGGCAATCCTTTGGTTCAAGATATAGAAAGATTAGATACTCAAGTAAAAGCCAGCTCTTTCCTGCTATCACACCAGCCCTCCAGCTTAAGACTGAAATCCATGTAGGGGTCCTGGAGAGGAGAGGTTCAGTAAAAAAGATAGAAGCCCCGGAGCCCCAGAGGTAGGAAAGAACGTGATGCCAAATCGCCCACTGCTGTAAGAATATGTTTGACATTTAGTTGGTTCCTATTAAACAACCCAATATCAAACATATCACACAGAAACAGGCAGGAGAGCATTGGTGGCCATCTGTCTTTTCCCCACTACAAAGAAAGGACAGAGAAGAGACTCCAGGTAAAAAGCATGGCTAGATGAGGGCCATCTCCTTGGGGAAGGGCACTGACTCCTGCTCTTTGCCTCCCAAGACAGCCAGTTCTTACTCATCTGTCCTTCGTGCCATCCCTGTCTCAGCTCCTCTCTTACCAGTGCCTGGCCTTTGCTAGATCACGTTGGCCTAAACCAGGAAGGATATCTGGCAGGGCTCCACATCCGGGCACCTATCCTTCCCAAAAGCTCCCACCCAGAGCTTCTCCCCGTGATGTCACGGCCCCGGCACCCAGAGGATCAGGGGTGTCAGCAGCTCCTTGTCAGCCTTGCCACCTGCTCTCTTCAAGTCCCTTCCAGCTGCCCCAGGGCTTTTCTGGGGTAGGGTGTGGGGGGCTTGCACATCCTGCTTTACCCTTCTTGCAGAACTCCTAATCTTTCCAAATCACTTCCACAAGACAGCTGACAGCCTTCCAGTGGACATCATCCTGGAATCTTTCTGCTCTTAAGTACTACAAAGGACTAGCTGTGAGAGTGAGAAACTTCTAGAATACTTGGCTGCTTCTTCCCATCATTTTGTCCCTTCTCACCTTCTCCCCATGTCCTCCAGTCATCCTCCTTAAAGTCACCCTTGGATGTCCAGAAGAGAGGAGTGACCTGTCTTACTGGTAGGCTCCAGCCTGGGCTCCAAAGAAGATTTATGGTCTTCTCTGTCTGGCTAATTGAAACTAAGACTTTAGGAGATCAAAGGTAAGGGAGGAAACCCCCTCAGTCAGGAAGCAACCTGCAGTCCTGAGGACTCTCCTTCTCTTCTGAGGCTCTTTACAACTCCTGGGTTGGGTTCCCTAAGGGTCTTCCAGCCTGCTTACTTTATGGGAGATTTTTCTTCTGAAGACAATCAGGTCTGTTGAATGTCATGTGGCAGGCAGATGCTTCTTTATACTGTGGCAGGAAGGAGCCCAAGTTATAGCTGCACTGGGGTGGGAGTAGTGGGGGGTTTGGGTGGAGTCTGGGGGCAGGAGGAGGATACTTTGCTACAGCCCCCAGGCCTGTTCCATGTGTCCTTGTTCCCATTAGTCTGAACACCCTCCTCCCCGCATAGACACACACACATACTAATTCCACAGTGCCCTTGATATAGATCGATAGCTTGTCCCAAACCCCAGTCAATTCCTGCTGTGTGACCCTTGCCTTCCAGGGGAAGACTAACAAATGGGTGTATAAGCCCCAATGGAGGCATCCGTGGTGTTCTCTAATGTCTTTGTTCCTTTATGGTTGTCAGTGGGGGATTGTGTGTAACTGTTACTTTCCTGACCTTCCTTTTTAGCCTTACTTCTTAAGTTGTAGCTTTCTTCTCCGAGAACCTTTAACTATCCTGGAGAACCAGAGGCTGAAGGGAGAGAGGCTGGGAAAAGGACTAGCAGGAACTGAAAGGACTTTAGTGTTTGGGGCACTAGGGGAATAGAGGCAGAGACAGAAATATTGATGTAGGAGAGGAACAGCTCTGTTAAAAGGAGACTCTGGGTGACATAACTAGGCAGACACATCAGATGGCCTCTGATAAAAGCTTTCTAGCTCTTCTGGGAGTTACCATCTATGCAGCTATTTCAAACAAGACCAGGCCATTCTGAACCAGAGGAGCTGGGTAAGGCACCAGTCACAGAGGGAAAAGGGACTGGACGGGTATGATGGGGTGAACTACTCAGCTGATGTGATGAGAGCAGACAGACTAGGCAGAGAGGATCAGAGGTCCATGCACTCTGTAGGGGGCCAGCCTGCCAATACTGGAGCCAGCCTGGCACTGACAAGCCCTGGGGAGAGAGGCCAAGGTCAGGGATCAAGGCAGAGGGGGTGAGGTATTCTGTGGGTCCGAATGAACAGAGGAAAGAGAAATAAAAAGGGGTTGGTGAGGAAGTGTGGTAGGAGATGAGGGGGCGGCCATTAATGGAGAAGAAATAAAAACTTATTGTGGGGTGGCAGGATGAGGGTTAGAAAGTAGTTTTCCTCTTACCTTCTAAGTTCTAGCTGAGCTGATAAATTGACAGAGACAGGTTAACAGGAAAAAATGTCATAAGTTTATTACACAAATGCACATGGTGGGGGATGCCATAAGAATGAGCCCAGAAACACATTGGGCACTTGAGGCTTATATGCCATTATGGACAAAAGAAAAAAGGGAACAGGGGTCTGGGATTTCATATGGGAAAAATAGGCAATTTACAGGTAGGTGAGAACACACTGGGGTATTGATTTTACACAGGGGACTTTAGTTAACAGGACTCTGTTTGGATCCTTCCTATCTCATGCTAAAGTTCCGTTCTGAGAGCAGCTTTTCCATCTGAATCTCTTAGGCAGGAAAGGGGGAAGGTCAAAGATTCTGAGTCTTTTGTTTCGTAATAATCAGCTTAAAATCAATATCCCGAAAGGCACAATTGGGGTGGTAAAACTTTGGTCCCCTTCAACGGGAAAACGTCATTTTGTGTTACCACTTATTGGACATTTCGTACCACCCCTCTGCTAAATGCTTTATTTAATCTCCACAAGCAACCTGAAAACGTAGGCATTACTTCTGTGACCCAGAAAGTTAAAGCAATTTGCTTAAGGCCACACAGGCAGTAAGTGTCAGTCAAGATTCAAACCCAGATCTGTTGTGTTAAAGCCTGTTCTCCTAACGCCAGGCTATACTGCACGTGTGTAAGAGGAAGACGGCAGCTGGGAGACAGGTAAGAGGGAAGATGAAAGAAGTGAAGGAGAGATGGACCTGCTGGGAACCAAGGGCAGGGGGACAGGCAGAAGAAATTGGAGACTGTCTCAGGTTTGTGCGTCGAATCCAGGCCTCATGCATGTGGTTCCATCACCTCCTCATACCTATCATTATGTGTTCAACGCCTGTCTCCCCACCAGCCCGTGAGCTCCATATCTTGTTTGGTATAAGACTTCATGAGTAGTTACTGGCTATGGATAAGAGGGTTTGGGAAGCAGGGCTGATGGGGCTAGAGGATGAATGAATGGTTATATTCAGAGAAACCAGAGAAGGGGACAGGCATAGAATGGAGAATGACATTTCAGCTGCATAAGGGGACGAACATGGGAACTGTGAAGTGCCTGGGTCACAAGGAATCTCCCGAGAGGGAACATACTGTGTGCTGAGCACTGGGCTTGCTTTCTACATTATTTTACTTAATCCTCTCAATGATCCTATGAGATGGGTGTTGTTCCCCTTTTCAGAAGAGGAAACTGAGGCTCAGAGAATTAGCTTACATACAGTGACAATTAGAAGTCAGACTTTGAACCCACACCCGACTTCCAAGCCTGTGCTCTTCCCTCTGTACCCTGCAGCTTCTTTGTGCTCCTCATCAGTAGGGTGTGTAGGGAGAGAAGGAAGAAACTCTGACAGTTGAGATGAAAAATATATACTGAGGGATGGAGACAGACTTGCAGGAAAGGGGAAAGAAAAAAGGTGAGTTTTGCATTGAAGACAGAGCCATAAGTTGAGGGCAGGAAAAGATCAACGTGGAAGGATGAATGACCAATTTGGATGTACATGGCAAGGTGAGAGAACAGGAAAAAGTGTTTGATAGTGATTACATCAATGTGATGATGTGTTCAGGCAACTGTTCTGACTGCAAAATGGGGGTTTCTCCATAGATATAAGGAACAAGCTCATGGTTCCCAAAAGGGAGGAGGTGGGAAATAGGAGTCTTATTTTTTAATGGGGGCATCTCTCTGGTTTGGGATGTCCTATCAATGTAAAGTGGATCTTTACATACATTTGTATGTAAAGTAAGGTACTTTGTAGCCTATAGATATATATAGCAGTGCTTTCCAGTATTTTTCAAATTTTGAATGTCTTTAGATTTAATGCTCTTTCCAGTCCCTATAAATTCCACTACTACTTATTTCCTACGTCTGTTATATTACCTGTCTGATCCCTGAAGGCATTTGAGTTTGGCACCCTGTCACTGGAGAGGTGTGAATTCAGGCCCAGAGGAGACTTATCCCAGGATTTCACAATAACTGGCTGACTCAAAACCTAAACCCAGGTCTCCTGACACTCAAACACCACAGTACCTGTAGGCTGATAGCTACATTCAGAGTTATTTGCCCAAGTGTACAGAAAAAATCAGTGGTGAGATCTGAGAGGTGGTGAGCAAATCCAGAAAGTTGTATTAAGACTATGGCAGCAGTGAATGAGCACTTTTGAAATAAATCAAGATTTAGGGCTGCAAGAATGAGCCAAGTGGTATAACTATGAACCTTACAGGGGTGTCTCACGTTTTGGTGTCTCTGGGCCACACTGGAAGAAGAGTTGTCTTGGGCCACACATTAAATACATTGTGACACATAATCACAAAAAAAACTCATAAAGTTTTAAGTAAATTTATGATCTTGTGTTCAGCCACATTCATAGCCCTCCTGGGCAGTGGGCTGGACACCCCTGCAGGAGTTGAAGAACTAGCTTCATTTGCTAAACCAAATCAGGATTCTCTTCCATTGTCTATCTCTCCCCCTCCCCCTCCCCACACTTACATCAACACTGCATATCTCATTTTGACCACAAGGCGTCACTCTTGTTTTTACCACTGTTTTATACACTGTTTTCCAAATAGCACCAGGCAGGACTTGAGAGGTATGAGTGGGAGCCCCATCTTAAGTTCTAGGCAGATAACTGGCTCCAGGTGTGTTTCAGAAAGGACGTTTAAGGTGGTAGGGGCTGAAGAAGGCCAGGTTATGGGGTACGATGAAAATGTAAGGACAGTGTTTCAGATGGCATCAGAGTCTCTCCACATAAAAAGCTTTGCCCATCTGATTTAGCTCCTGCTGGTACTGCCGATGCTCCTTTTCAAACAGCTGGTGCAGGGCAGCCTGACGGACCTGGTGGGGAGGGCAGAAGACAGTGTGAAGTTTGCCCTCTATTTACCTCCCCTTTCTCATTCTCTCCCCCCATCCCCCAACCCTTTCTCATTCTCTTTCCCAGGTTGCTTTCCCATCACCCTATCATGTTCTCCTGGATCTGGACTTAGCTGTGACATAAAGTAAGGCAGCTTAGAGGCAAAACCATTGGAGGAGAAGCCTACCCAGTTTTTTCTCCAGATTTTCCCCATGTTCAGCAAATATTTGCTGAGGCCAGGAATCTGCCAGGCACCTGGGATGAAAAGCTGGTGACATGACAGCAACTGAAGACCCCAGGGAGTGAGGTTTTGAGAGGCAGGTGCTGGGCACTAGAGCAGTTTTGAGTCTCACCAAAGTGAGGGCTAGACTGAACTTTGGAACTTTGTAATGTTCCATCCTCAGATGAATGCAAAGAATCTCTTAGCAAAAGAGTTTAGGCATTTAGAGTTAAAGAGTTAATGCACTGGTGTAATAGTGAAAGCTTTAAAGGAAAATAAGGTGGGTAAATAATGGCAGAGACTAAGAGCTTGGGAAGCCCAACATGCATAGGCACAGAGCAATAGTGGATGCAACTTAGTCACCCTTGCTAGAACTTACCATCAGTAGTTGTTTGTTTGCCAATGCCAACTCCTGTACCATGATATCCCTCATCCTTAGGGTGGCATAAGGGTTTCTCCTCTGGCTTAAAGTCATCTGCCACAGACAGTGAGTGTGTGAATTTCGCCACCTGCCCCAGGTATAGCAGTAGGGGGTAAGTGGGTTAGACTTAGGAGTGGTAACAAAAACCCAGTCAGTGAGGCTGCTTCTTCACCAAAACCTCTGTAAGAGTCAGAAGACTGCAAACTCCTTGGAAGGGTTGCCAGAACTGACTTAAAACCTAGTATAAAGTACATTATGTCCTCTAATCATCATAACCACCATGTGTCATAGTAATTTTTGCTTTATACAGACAAGGAAACTAAAAGTTCATATGAATTACCCAAGGTCACTTAATGGCAGACCTGGTATCAAATCCAATCTAAGGATTAATTCCATCCTACCGGTGATTCTCAACCCTGGCTAGACACATTTTGGAATGATTTAAGGTTTTTAATACATAAAAGGAATATACCTATGTATTATATAGTGTGTATCCTTTGCTCAGATAGCCCCATTGAGCTTTTTTAAAGTACTTTTTACAGATGACTAGAAAATTAAATCCATACAGAAATATACTAAATAAAGTGAAAGCCTCATTCTTCTGCTCTAGGTCTCTAGTTCTTCTCGAGTTGTTTTCATGTCTCTGGAAAACTTTTGTTATAACAGCAAGTGTATCTTTTTTTTTTTAAACATAAAATCATATTTATATAAGCAGTATTACTTAACAATTTGGACTTTTCATATCAGCACAGAGATTTGCTTCATTTTACTTAAAGGATGCCTATTATTTTTGTATTGCAATATAACTAGTTGGGTGACTTTTAGCTTTTTGACTCATGAACAATGCTGTCATGAATGTGCTTGTTTATGTACATTGTAGTGCTTCTGTAGGTATATATAAGGTAAATTCCTAGGAGTTGCCAGTTCAAAGATATGTGAATTTTAAATCAATCCATTTCATCAAACTGCCTTTGTAAAAAAGGCAGTCTCAATCTCAAATCCCACTAAGATTACGTGCATTCTTATTACCTCGAATCCTTGCCATCTGTGGGTATACCTGTGAAACCTTTAAAAGGTCTTATCTTATCCAATCCCTGACCATTTTAGTCAGAATCTTCTGGGTTAAGACGTATGTATTTCATAAAAAGCTCCTCCAGATAAAGGAGATATAGAGCCTAGTCCTTTGAGTTTTCTCATTCTTTCAACAAATACTGCATCTCTACCACATGATTAGTACAATGCCAGGCAATGACTACTTGCTCCAATTTTCCTTTAGAGATTGGCGAGCAAGGGGCAATAAAAACCATTGTCTATATAGCCTTACCTAGCGGGCACTAGGAAACTGATTTCTGCTAGGGAGAACAGAGCTGCTTCTCATCCCCCACCCCATACCTGCTTTCCTTCTTGATGAGCCCCTAGCAAGATGAAGCAGAGGTGAGAGTTGGCTTAAGGACAGGAGGGTAAAAGGCCAAGCTGAAGGGTAAGGGAAGAAATAGAAGTAGAGATTACCTGTCAACCATCTTCTGAAGCCCCAGGACCTTTTGAAAACTCTGCAAGAAAAGGCAGTTACAGTGATCTGTCTCCAGTACCTTGCCCTAGTACCATATTCTAGTGGGAGACATCGATCTTTCTTTCGAGAGGGATCCGTTTCCTAGGGGAAGTGGGAAGAAAGCTCTGCTCTTTTAAGACTGGTTGGTATGGCAAACACTTGCATACTATGCGCCAGACATAGTCTCCCATTCCTGTTATATCAAGGGCCTCTCTCACAAGGTCCACTCCTGGTAAACAGTCTGGTAACCTCAAAGGAAATCCCCTCCAACCCAGCCCCTCCCGGTAACTCTGCATACCTCTTCTGCCTTTGCTGTATCTTCCATAGGCATGTCTACAGACTTGCTTGATATGGTCTTGGGAAGCTGAGCAGGCTGTTTGGTTTAGTTACCAAGGTTCAGTAGTCATAGCAACATTTCTGCTCCCAACAATGACCCTATGCCTAGGAGTTGATTGGTCACCTGTCTGTTGCCCTGGAGACCTGAGGGGAATCCTGATTCTCCAGGTTTCTATTAGTCACACAGGCAGTCCTATGATCAAGGACCACAATCCCAATTTTAGGATTTCTTCTGTTGGGATCCCAAGGAGTATCTGTATGGTACCAATCCTACAGGTTCTCTGAAGGCAAATCCTCACGCTGTACCCTATTAGGCAGATGCAGAGAAAATATCATATGCTTGTTTCACTGAAAAGCAACTGTAAATGAATTAATCATATGCTTTATTGTTTAATTGTTCATTTTATTAATTTGTAAAGTCAGGCCAGTGCATTAGTCTGACCATTTGCATCCTGTCACCCTGATTCTCTAACCCTTGGGATTATTTATTGTCTGGACAAGAGCAGATGAACTATGATCAAAACCAAGTGAGGATTTTTTAAGGAAGCTTGATGGAAATGAAACATTAAGAAAAACATCTGAATTCGACTCCAGAAAAAAAGGGCTACCAAGGGGAAAGAGTCTTAAGTGATGTTTTGAAACTGCCCGTAAGAAAGGATTAGGGAGTGATCCTCTAGGTATGAGCTCTAAGAGCTCTGGACACGATGTGAACTTCAGCTGATCCAGTCTGGACCCGCTGAGCCAGATGCCCTGAGGGGTGCCCAGCAAGCACAATGCAGTCTCTCTGGCTCCATCAACAGCAAGAGTCCTTCTGCATCATCACAGGGTACTCTCCAGTGTGTTATAGTTGTCCTTAAAGCTCTTCAATTCAAGGAAGTGCTTGGCACGTTTACTCTTCTGACTGGAGGGGAGGTATGTAACCTGGATGGTTGTTGGGGAGACTTCAGGAGACTGGGTTAGGTCTTTGGCTGCTGACTGGTGTTGTCGCTGAGAGCTCCCACTTTGTGCTTTGACCCTGAAGAATACAGAGGGCAGGTCATGACAGACAGGATAAAGACTAATGGAAGAATACAATTCAAGGCTCATCCATCCCAAAAATACAGCTATTGCCACAATTGGTCTCTTGTGTTATAAACTAGTTCCTTAAATCCTATCTGGTAGCTCAGAAATACCAGAGAAACCAATTTTCTGACTGGGTTCCTGCCTCTGGTCCAACCTTTCCATTTCACTTTGCTTAAAGAAAACTTTTAATTCTTAATGTGTGTATGCTGCTAATATACTCCCAGTCCAGATAGAGTCCTTTGAAATTGGAATATTAAACAATAAGAATAAAACTATTGAGTAGTACTTACATATTAGGACATTAAACTTGATGCTTTACCAACATCTAATTTACTAACACCCCAAAATCCCTACATGGTGGTATCATCGCCATTTTGCAGGTTAGGACTGAGGGTCCATTAAGTAACTTGCTTGAGGTCACAAAGCTAGTATGTGACAGGTAGCTGGGAGTCAAACCTAAGTTTGTCAGAGTTCAGAGCCTATACTATTTTCACTATACTCACTGAACCGTTCTAAAAGCTAGAAATCAGAGACTAAATTAAAAAATGTAGCAAAGTAAATGTTTACCATCTTAACTATATTTCAATGTTTACAGTTCAGTAGTATTAAGTACATTCCCACTGTTGTGCAACCAATCTCCAGAATTCTTTTCAATTTGAAAAACAAACTATCAAACAATTCCCTATTCCACCTTCCCTCCAGCCCCTGGCAACCACCATTCCCCTTTGTATTTCTATGAAACCGACTACTCTAGGTATCTCGAGTGGAATTACACAGTATTTGTCTTTTAAAAAACAATTTTGAACAGGCCTTCTGCCTGACTTCTACACCAAATGCCCTTTTCCATCCTCTCCACGTGTTCATTTTCATTACCTCTATAACTAGTTTTTGCTAGGACTGTGTATCTTCAGGAATAACAGAGTTTATTTTTAGGGACAGAGAAAAAACAGGACAGACATACCCACTATCATTTGAGAAAGATCCATATCACACAGCAGAAAACATGTATTCTTTCTTTTCATGGCTGTTAACTTTTTATTCTAGATTGGATTTCCCTCTTTACCTTTTCATTTTAATATTTGCATAAACAACATAATGAAGCTATGTTAGTATATATTTAAAACACCCCAGACAAAAGTTATAATTCCCCTCTGTAGTCATGTCCTATGTTTCAGAAGAGGATTTCTAATGTGTAAAGTGGTAATAAAAATGGGTGCATTTAAATCTTATTTTTATAAGATCAAGATACATTGAAAGGGGACCCTGGGACCCTGGAAGAGAAGGAAACTTTGTGTGCTTAACAACTTTTTTTAAAAATACCAACACCGACAGCAATTTACTGAGCTGCACACCGCCCCCCCCCAAAAAAAACCACACAAGAAAAAAGAAAAAGGTGCACAAAAGTAAGAGTTGTTTCCCTTATTAACTCGCTGAGCAGCATCTGCTTTCCAATGTGAACGAAAGGCAGTTCTAATAGTCTAGGGCCTACAACTTTTATGTTACCATGGAATTTGTTCGTATTGCTTCATGAAGGCTATCTTACTGTGTGAACAGTCCAGCACTACTACATTCTCTAACTGGTCCCCTTTGACATGTTCCTCTTTAAACTCACACTGTGGCCAGCTCACTCAGAGCCTCCTGGTAGCGCAGGTATTCTCTCTGGCCAAAGACCTGAGGGAAAAGAAAGGAGGAGTGAGGATCTCTCAGTCTGGGGATCCCCTTAATTCCCTGAAGGAAAAAGTGGCCACTCAACTTACCCCTGTCCCATAGCGAGCTGTCTCGTAGCCATCCAGCAGGGTATCAATGAGGGTCTTGCGCACACCCTTGAAAGGAGTACTAGTGTTTCGAAGATCTAGCAGGTAGGAGCGAAAGTTCTTGCCCATTAAGGAACGGGGATGTCGGCCTTCAGCATGAAATGGGATCTCTGAGAAGAGAAATAGCACAATGATACCCTTTCTCCCATTTGTTAGTCTTTGTAATTTCCCAAACTTAGACATGAGTCCAATGAATGAGCTGGAAGAAAATTCTAAAGAATTAAGATGAGAGGTAGGTATAGAGCTGTGTCTGAAATGTCATTTGGTGGTGGCAACACAATTAAGCCATACCAATGATACACAGTAGTGTCTTTATCCTATTTACTGTCCTACTTACCTGGCTTTAAGATATAAACTATGTTTTGGTAGAGGCAGAGTATATATGATAATGGTCTTAGAATAAAAAGAGTTCAAGAACCTCTACCTTTGGTTTAGCAAAAAAGCATACGTATCTTGTCTTGTGGAAAACAAGTAAATTATCACCATCCAGTTCATGACACTAAAGGTCTAAAGAACAAGTGAAATCCAGACTTTTTGAAGAAGAAATAACTTGCCTATATCATTTTCTTGTGCAAAAGTTACCCAGTACTCTCAAAACTCTAGGAAATTCCTACTATCCAGGGGAGAAAAGACAAATTCTTACATATATAAAGTCAGTTCCTCCCTCTCTCCCCCAAATGAACTTTTAGGATCCTGAATGGCCGGTCAAGTAGATCTTACCAGAGACACGGATGGCATCCAGAGCTTTCATCCTATACAAATAGTTGTAGCAATCTGTTGAGAAAGAGAGTGGTCTCAGACATAACCCTCAAAAATGTGTCTGAACTCCAGCAAGCTAATAAACTGTCTCCCCACGTCATATACCCAGTAACCGAGGACCCACTTTTGCAAGCAGTTATAACTGAGAGCAAAGAATTCTGAACTTGTGGGATTCTTCATTGAAGTATTCTCCAAGAACACGCCACATACTCTGATTTCCCTCTGTTTCCAGCTGTAGCAGTCTTGTATCATCATCTGCAAGGAGCTGAGGTTCATATTTGATATCCTGAACCCTGGAGAGTCGAATATCAATCTCCTCTTTTAAATCCTGTTCACATAGAAAAAAGAATACACAATCACTTACCCTGTACTCTGCTTTTCATCAGTCTGGAAATGAAGCAGAGCAAATGAACAACTAAGACAACAGAAGCAGAGAAAATGTTCATTTGGCTAGTAAAATTGTAAGACTCAAGAATTTGAGAATGGGATTGGGTTTCTAAGAACCTCTCCAAACTACATGTCTCTAAGCTAGGTCTTTTTAACTTGCCAGAATTCCTTCAAGCTCTACAGCATCAAAATCATTTTTGACTTTCAACTGAATTCAGAGAAATCCTGTTAAGGTGTTATAAAGAACTTCCGATCTGGAAAAAAATCAGCGACTAGAAGTCATAATCTACTCTAAAAATCTATAAGGAGTCCTCAATATGTCTTATAATTTGGGAACTACCATCTACATGGTGGACCATAGTAATTCTACGTAATTTCTTCTAGAACACATTTAATTTTTTAAGTAGGTAACTCATATACATGGTATAAGATTTAAAAAGGTACTTGCCCTGGCCGGGTGGCTCAGTTAGTTGGAGCACTGTCCCGTACACTAAAAGGTTGCAAGTCTGATTACTGGTCAAGGCACAACCTGGGTTGTGCGCTTGATTCCTGGTCAGGACGCATCCTGGAGGCAACTGATCAATGTTTCTCTCCCCCGCTTCCTCTCTCTAAAATCAATAAACATATTCTCAAGTGAGGATTAAAAAAAAAAAGGTATTGAAGTGTCACCCCCTCACTTATCCAGAAGCAATCAGTTAGGTTTCATGTTCATCTCTTTCTTGAGAGTTGCTAGAGCCCTATTAGTAGATTTTTGCGGGGTAACTTTTAATACATGTATGTACATTTTAAATAGCATTTCATCAACATGAACACTTGCATGCTTGCTTCGGCAGCACACGTACTAAAATTATAATACAGGGATTAGCATGGCCCCTGTACAAGGATGACATGCAAATTCGTGAAGCATTCCACGTTCTAAAGAAAAGATGAGCACCTGCATCCACTATCCAGTTTATGAACTGGAACATTACCAATGAGTTTGAAGCCTTGTGCGCCCATCTCTGAATGCAAACCTCCAATCCTAATTTGTCAAGTCTTAATTTTTTTCAGTTTTATCACATCATCCTAAACAAGAGGTTTAGCTTTGTCTGGTTTTGAACTTTATACAAATGGAAAAATACTTTTTGAATTTCTCTGCAACCTGTCTTCTAAAATTTTAAATAGCATTTACTGAGTGTGAATTTACATGCAATAAAATGCATCCATCCCAGTCTAGGTACAAACATTTCCATCACCCCTAAATGTTCTTTGCATCTTTTTGCAGTTAACCTCCCCCGCCAGGCTGCACTGATGTACTTTCTATCAATATAGTTCTGTCTGTCCTAGAAGTTCAGATAAATGAAATAGAACATGTCACATATCCTTTTGTGAATGGTTATTTTTCACTTAAGATGTTTTTCAGATTCATTCATGTTTGTGACTTACATTCACAAATATTTTGGAGATTCATTTGTGTTCAACATTTATCTTCAATTTATTTTCATTCTTTTAAAATGTTTATTTTTTAACTTTCACCTGCTGACATCTCTTCATTGCTTTTACAGAGGGGGAGAGAAACATTGACGTGAGGGAAAAAACACTGACTACTGCCTGACATGCGCCTGAACCCACAACCCTACGGCTAACAGGATGACACTCCAACCAACGGGAAGGCACACTGGCCAGGGCTTTTTAAAATTTTTAAATTGATTTTAGAGAGAGAAGGAGGGAGAAAGAGAAACGTTGATTTGTTGTTCCGCTTATTTATGAATTCATTGGGTTATTTTTATATGTTTTCTGATTGGGGATCAAACCTGCAACCTTGGTCTAATCAACTGAGCTATATAGCCAGGGTTATTTTCATTCTTCACAGTATTTCAAAATACAAATATGTAACTATATAGTCATTCTCAAGTAGACACTTGGATTAATAATTTCTTTTAACATTACAAAGAATGTTACCACGAATATTCTTGTACATGTCTTCTGGTACACGTGAACAAAAATTAATTTCTCTATCGCAGGAGTGGAATTGCTGGGCTGTGGATTAGGTACATGGGCAATCTTACTAGATAATGCCCAGATATTTTCCACAGTGGTTTAACTAATTTCTACTTCCACCAACAATGGATGCAAATTCAGATAAAGAAAATTTTTAAGAGCAAAAGGAACCTTGATCTCACCTAGTCCAGGGGGGCTCCTAAATAACACATTTTGCTGTGTATAATGTGTATCCACGTTTTTGGCCCAAACTTTCAGGAAAAAAAAATGCTTCCATTTTAATTTTTTACTTCAATTATTTATTTTTTAGAAACAAAGCTGATTATCATATTCCAGGGTATTATTTTGCATATGAATAATCACTATTGCTTTCTAGAGCTACACTTTTAATGTTTAAGCATAAATAAAAGAATTAAAGAACATTTATATAGATACGGTAGTACTACCCAGGTATAATGTACATCCTTATTTTTCCCTCAAAAATTTGGGCAAAAAACGTACACATTATACATTGCAAAATATGGTAGTCAAATGTTTTGACTGGCTCATGATGTACTGGAAGCCAACCCTATATCCCTCTTATGGGAGTTTGGAGAACTGAGGGAATGTGGAAGAAGCGCTGTTGATGTTTCAGATCATGCCACCTTCCTTGAGGTTTTTCATGAAATACATTAGCAAAGAACATAGAGGGAAGCGCTAATAGTTCTGGTTAATGAAAGAACATTGGTTTAGGAACTGAAGAGTTGTATACTAGCTCTAGTGCTCCCGCTAGCCTGTTTTTTACTTGAAACAAATTACTGAGTACCATATATATATATATATATACATATATATACATATACACATATATATATGAATGACCTGGTTTTACAGTGGTGAACAAAACTGGTACGGTGCTTGCATTCTTGAGGGTTACAGTTTAGTGAAAGAGACATTAAACAAATAGAAAATTAAGCATAAAAGAAAGTCTGTGGTAAAATGCTATCTAGAAAGAAGTTAGGGACTATGAGAAACAAAGAGGAGAACCTATTTTAAATAGGCAATAAGCACTCCTCTTTGGAGGAAATAAAATTTAAGCTAAGATGCTAAGACCTAAAGAAAGAACAAAAGAGCTACTAGCAATCAATCTAGGCCATAGTAACAGCACATGTAAAAGTGGGAAATTCAACCATTGTAGCTGGGCCCCAGTAATGAAGGGAGAGTCACACAAGAGGAGGTTGGCAAGGCTAACAGGTACCTTTAACCTGGAAGTGGAAACAGAAACAGCAGGATGGGGTTGGTCGTAATTATCAAGAGCTCTCACAGACATGTCAGATGTCACACGCTTGCCTGGCAGACATCTAAATGTTAGGTAGGCAGCTGGATAGATGAGTATGGAACTCAGGAAAGAGGTGTGGGATAGAGATAAAATTTCATCAGTAGATAAATAACCAGGCCAAGGAAAGGAAGGAGCTTACCTAAGAAGCAATTATAGACAAAAAGACCACTTGGTTATTCGCTTTCTAAAATGTGTGGGTAAATTGTCTCATTTTCTTAGGTTTCAGTTTCTAACGTTAATGTTGGAACTAGATGATTTGTGGAGCCCTTAAAAATCTAAAGTTCTCCAGAGCCAACTTTTCTCATTGTGTTAGGGCTAATTTTACCACCCTCACCCCATTCTAAAGCAAAATAGAAACCAACCAACCAACCAACCAACCACACTGGGTAGTTTAAGCTAAACAGGGAACAACTTAACACAAAAGTTGGGAATTTTAATCCAAGCTCTTCATTCTGCAGATGCAAAAACTCAAGTTCCTGGGTAAGATACAGGCTATGCCACAGCAGTAGGCAGGGAAGCCAGGCCCCAAGCTAACCGTTATTGCTCAATCTACTAAGGTAAGCACGTGCGTAACTGGACAAGGAAACGGGGGACTTAAAGTTATTTCCAAAGGCAAAGGAACTCTCATTCCGGGCCTTAACAGATCTGAAGAACCAGGCCTACCCAGTGCCTTAAGGACCTACCTTGGGGGCATTGTGTCCCACAGGGACGTGAGGTCCCCTTCGGGATTTCATTGCAAAGCGCATGATTTGCCTCTTCACAAAAATAAAGAGCAGTACAAACACCTGTCCAAAAGATGTGAGAAAAGTAAAGAACCTTAAATAAAAAGACAGTGAAAACAAAAATTATGCCTTCATTTTAGATCCCCAGATTCAGTTTCTCAGGGCGGTTTCAGGGGTGTAACTTGGGGCTGCAAGGCCATCAGAGGTGGGTGTAGAAAAAGGCAGGCAGCAGCGCGGAGGCGTGGGGGTCTGTGCCTTAGGATTCAGAGGGAGGATTCTCGACCTGGGGCGGGACAGTGTACGCCTTGGAGGGGAGTCAAAGCCCTGAAAAAGCGCAGGTGAGTGGGTGGAGAACGAGGACAGGGAACTGCTCACGAGGAGGGGCTCTACGGGGTCACACTCAACAGCAGGAATGGGTTAGGGGAATCTCCTCACCAGGCTCCCGTAGGCCATCACCAGCACGACATTCACCCCCGACAGCCAGTTACTGCCGGACGCCATGGCCTCCCCACCCTGCTGCCCTGCCTCGTCAGCCCAGGCTTTTCCGAGGCAAAGGCGCCGGGGTCCCCTGAAGTTCCCCGGACATTTCCTTACGGGGAAAGAGCGAGGCTGACCCGGCCAGAAAACATGGCGGATTACGGTGTGCTGGGAAAGAAGAACGACACCTTCCCGCGTCCCCCCCAACACGTGACTCAGGCACGCAACTGCAGCCGGAAGCAGAGAGCGCGGACTCGCGGAACTACGCCAGTAAGAGGAAGCGGAGGCCGCCCGTGGGTCACGTAGAGGGGGGCGTGGCCGCCGTGGAGGAGGTGGTGGTGGGGAGTGACGCGCGGAGCGGGAGTGAAGTGTCTCGTGGCGAGGCGGCACGCGCACGATTGCGTGCGCGTCCCTTTCGCGTCACGTGTTGGAGTACGCAGGAAGGCAAGTGGGAGGGGGAAGGCGCGAGAGCGAGCGCGAGGGGGAAAAGGAGGGATGGGGGCGGGGAGGAGGGAACCTTATATCACGTGACAGGGGCGGCGCGGCCCGGGGTGTCAGTGTGGAGGAGACTGAGGTAAAGTTGGGAGCGCAGCGGTGTTGGCGGCGGCGGCGGTAGCAGCGGCAGCGCGGCGGGGCCGGGTATTGTCCGCGGCCCCTTTAAATCCGCGATCCCCCTTTTTACCCTCCCTCTTTTCTCTCCTACCCCGCCGTGTCCCCCTCCCTTGGTAGGCCCCCCCGCACCGTGTGTTTCCCCACTGTACATCCCCCGAGTCGTGCGAGCCTTGGCTACTGCCCCCCCTCCCCCAGTCGGTCGCCGGAGATTTTGTTTATGGTTGGGTTCGCGGCCTAGTGGGCCTTACCAAAGCCGGGGCCTCGATTTGGGAGCGTGGCCGGGGCGGGGCTTGGGGCAGCCGGAGGGGGGGGGCATGCGGCTAGAGCCTGAGGTGGGGGAGAGCGAGAAAGAGCGCGAGCGAGCGAGGCCTGGGCCCCGCCTGAGGTAGGGCCCGGTCTACGCCGGCCGGTTCCTGTGGAGAAGACGAGGGGGCCTTCTCCCCTTTCAGCCCGCTGTGGGCCTCTTATCCGGATCCGGTCTGGTTTGGGGGTGGCGGAGCGGAGGGAGGGCGATGGGGTGGAGCTGCCCGAAACTCCCCCATGTGGCCCTCAGTTTGGAGTGCGGGGGATTAAATTGTTCCGGGTGGGAGGTAAGGAGGAGATGTGGCGCCGCCGAGCCGGTGAGCCTCCCATCCTCCACGCGTGGGCTTGCGTCCCCTCTCCGTTTCCAGCTTCTTTGTCAGCTTCTCTTATTACCCTTCCTTGTTTCTCACCGCCCCAGCTCTTGGAATATGTGTATTTTGCTTCTGTCTTTAGCTCTCTGTTGTTCATAACTGTAGTTTGGGGTACCCCAAACAATTATTATTTGGGAAACTGGACATGGAGGCCCCCATCGAGTGCATTACGCCTAAGGGACGCCACTAGAGCACTGGGGTATTTTTGTTCACTCTTCTCATAATGGGACAGAGATTCCACATTTCTTCAGACCCTTCACCCTGTGGGCAGTCCCTAAATTTGCTTTGCAAACTGATGTCACAAACAGGCGACTGTTCCTTTTCCACCATTCTTGAATTGTAGCCACCTCTGGTGTAGGATGTTGTGGAGAGAAAAACACCACAGTAACAGACGTTTTTCTTGTTATTGTTACCGTTGCCTTTGTCAAAGTTGCCTTTGACTGTCCCTGATTATTAGAGGGAGAAATTCCTTTTTGTCTTATCTCCCTCCACCTCCCATCGCCCGTATCTTGCTTTGGCAATATTTGATGTAATGTAAGTTGCTGGGAGGTGATGAGGGTCAGTGACAACCAGCATTACTAGAGAACTGAAACGTTTGGCTGTGTATGGGTTGATAAAACTGCTTTGAGATCCTACACCATTGTCCTTAAAGATTAGAATATGCCAGTGATTATTTCCGTTATGAACAGGAAGTATCCCTGGCGTGTAAAGTAATGATGAAAGGTCTTAACAAATGCACTGTGTTTGATTCCTAAAGCTCCTCCTTATTTAGCATGTCCTAACTGGGAAGTACTTTTAAAAAAAATTAGATTCATGTTGATGGTGAAGGGGATGAAGGGGTCATTACCACAAAACATCCAGTGGAATTAGTTGCTCTGTTAGAGGTAGTAAACCTTACTCATCCCAGACCAGCTTCAGAATTTCTGAATTGCCTATCAAATTAGATTGTAAGCTCCCTGAGAGCAGCAGCCAAGTCACATTGCTTTTGTATTTCTTAAAGTGCTGGACACAGTAGATACTCAATAAATACTTATTATTTATTTTTTTCTGTAAAATTTCTCTGGCTATTTTTTTAAGTAGCTGGTTTTCAAAAAATGGTCAAGGGCACTCCTGTGTTGAAACCTGTATTTGTTGCTGCACTAGACCCTTGGTCTCCAAAACTTCTCACCTATTTCCCTTAAACATTTTTTTTTAAAGAAAATTTTAACAAGATTCCTCACCTCCACTGTGATAACTTTGGGTATGTGTCTCTGCTTACTACTAAAAGGCTACTAGTTCTGTGCCCTCCAGTGATCCATCCCAGATCACTTACCTGTTGCTCAGTGTTATTACTATCTAGGTGGTAAAATTTTCTTAAGCATACTTTTCAAAGCACTTGTAAGAGGAAAATAGAAGTTAATATTCTTCTATTGCAAGAGTGATCAGGTGGATTTCATTTTTTCTTTCCTGACTTTATGTGGCTTTCACGATGACTTAATATATTTATATTGATTATTGATTAGTACAGTATATGCAGTCATCCATATAGCTGACTAGTTACGCAGTTCATAGCTGTAGTGTACATCATGCTCACACATTGAAATCATGTGGAGTAGACAGCAGTCAATAGTTGTAAGTTACAGGAATGGCTACCCCCATATTAGAAACTACATCTTAGAGCCAATTCTTAAGCATAATGATTTTCCTTTAGTTTTTATTTATTTATTTTGCTTTGATTTGAGTCCAGGGGTGTTTGTTTTGAAAAAGCTTTTTTTTTTTTTAATTAAAAAAATTAAGTGTTGAAACTTGACTATAATGCTAGCCTGGGAAACTGGATTACAGTGCAGCAAATAATCCTGTACTAGCTAGAAGTATTTGTAAACCTTTGTGTGTACATTTGTGTAGGGGGAGAGGTAATGGCTAAAAATTAGTCCCTTAAAATTCTTGGTGATAGATGTAGAATTCTTAATGACTGCATTAAAAATCAAAGATCTGTGCAGCCTGTTGACCCAACTTGTTGAAGAATTTATATCCAAGGAAGTCAGCTTTCTTTGTGACCAAAAAACAGGTGAAATTCACTTTCTTAATAGTTAACCCTGGCATACTTCTTTAGGAGCCCACCTTAACTCACCCTTAAATTCAGCAATATCTGTGTAAAGTATTAACCAAAAATAAATAAATACAGAGCATAAAGGTATAAACTCGTACTCTTTGGAAGGGAATAAAACAATGCAAAGTAATCTCTTATTTTGAGCACTCCATCATATGAATGTTTTCTTTGTTTACTGAATGCAGTAGCTGAGATTGCATTATAAAGCAAAGTGCGAATGAAGAGAACTTAAATTCTATACAATCCTTGCTTGTTAGAAGTGTTACAACAAAAATCGTGGTGGTTCGGGGAAGATCCTGTGTGTTCTATGACTCTTTAAAGACTCAACGAAGTCCTCTTGCTCCGCAATAATGTCTCAAGTTTAAAATGATTTCCCAGAAGGCTTTTTTCCAAATAAAACTTGTGTTAGATGATTTGGGTTAGGACAGATTTGGGATTCTTTATATATTAAGGTGAGTGGTGGAGGGTCATTGTAATTCTGGTTTCTTGGAACTGTGGATTACGGGACCAACAGAAGCAGCTGCAAAAGCAATGTGTTGGAATTATTTTCCAGAAAACTGAGATTCTGGGCACAGTAACTGGGGCTTATACAAGCTTCGTAGAAAGCTATGGAAGCCCCCACAACATGCTGAGAAATAGAAAGTTGGAGAAAGAGGCTAGACTTGAGCTTGTGCTTTCCCAAATAATGGAGGTCACATGCAATTTAGAGGGTTGTAAGGCATGTACTGCTATTTTTACAGGTAGATTGAGTACAGTATTTAAAGATTTTTAAAAAATTTGGTTTATAGACTAATCCCTTTCCTGGAAGACTTTTCTTTACAGGATTTAATTATCTTTCTTTCTGTCAAAGAGACTTTAGATATTTTTACCTTCGTAGAGGGATTTTGATTTATTAACATTGTTTGGCTTACTATCAAGATAGCAAAACTTCACAAAACTTGCTTGTAGGGAACTAGTAACCAAACTGTGCCCATAACTTTAAAAAACCAAAACTATCACTTAACACGTGCTTTATATATTTCATACACAAAAATGCTAACATCCCTAGTTCCGTAAGGAACTTATCAAACTAAATGTGTCTGAAGAACAGGTGGATCCTCCTGGTTTGTTTCTTTGAAGAAATGAAAGTGTTTCATGAAGGTGCTGCTGAAAGATTGAAAACATATTTTGCCCACATTTAACATCTAAACTTTTTTTTAATCTTCCAGTATTCTACCTTGTAAATACTGTTATTTGTATATACTGTAAATGATGACGTCGGTGGGCACTAACCGAGCCCGGGGAAACTGGGAACAACCTCAAAACCAAAACCAGACACAGCACAAGCAGCGACCACAGGTAAAGGGGAACCCAAGGGATATGGATTCATGGGTAGCCTTGCTGGTTGACTCTGGTTTCCATCCAATGCGGCATTGTTCTGTGCTTTAGATTATTGATTTGGGTTCTTCATTCTTATTTTCCAGCCCTTGCCTTGTTTTATTTGGGGCCTGATAACTGTTAATGATGTGCCGTGATAAAATGTGCTTGCTTTTTGTTCTTTCGTACTGAATTATGAGGCTTTTAAAGAGTGGCCCTTGTGCTTTGTATCTCTCAGATAGCATTTCCCTTCTTTTATCTGGGTTGTTCTAGCAATACATTTCTTATTTCCTAGACCTTCCACCTTGATGTCTCTCTAGCCCATCTTTGTCTCGCCACCTTTTCCCTTTCCTTTGTTCTTATTTTTCCTAGCTTTTATCTTCCTCTCTGGTCTTATTAAGGCTTAATCTGATATTTCCTTTTCCACAAGGAAATAGCATTTTTACTACTTTCCTTCAGAATTAACAAATGAGACATCATAGGGTATTGCTTAGTTTTAAGGAGTAAATTAACTTCCTGAGTGTGGAGGTTTATGGGTTTTTGTTTGTCTTTTTTAAGTTTAATTTAGGTATGATCTGTTTTCTATAACCAGTTTGGTGTTGGTTGGTATCTAATGTGAATGAATCAACACCTTATTTGTTTATGGTCAGATAAATTGAATATATAAGACTAGAACTTTCCTCTTACTCATTTTTCTTTGACTTTTCCTTCCAAGTGAATTTCGGCAGACTTTTAGTACTTAAATAGTTCAGTATTTTAATTGGAACAGTAAAATTTGTACTATCTTATAAATGTATACTGGATACTTAAGAAATATACTGAATCTTATTCTTTGACTGTTATGTCAGACCTACGAATAGGAGGGTGGCATTGGTCATTGCAGAAAGAGGAACAGGGTTTACTCATGACTGTGCAAATACATTATTGTGAATTAAGGGGTAGATGTTTCAGAGTGGTGCTGTGCTTCCCAATTGAAAGCATCTTTAATGGTAGACATTGGTGGAAAAACTTCCTGCTTTTTTAGGAATTGTAGAGTGAAATAATGGCTGCATCTCTCTCTCTCTCTCTCTCTCTTTATTTTTTTGGTCATTGTGCTGATTTAAGCATCTTACTGTTTTTAAAAAAACATTTTACTTACTTATTTTTAGAGAAAGGGAAAAGGGAAGAGAGAGAGAGAGGGAGAGAAGCATTGATGTGTGAGAGAAACATGGATTGGTTGTGTGCCTCTCACATGCCCCAGCTGGGGACCTGGCCTGCAACCCAGGCATGTGCTCTCTCCAGGAATTGAACCGGTGACCTTTGGGTTTGCAGGGTTGAGCTATACCAGTCAGGGCTGATTTAAGCATCTTAAATGCTGGTTGTGTTTTTATTACTTGGTCCTGTGTAACAAAGAAGAAGAAACTGGGGTGGGAGATAAGGGGGATAGTGACTGTAGAGTCCCTTTTATTTCTCTAAACTTTTGTCTGTTGATCATGCCTTTTTGAACTTGTCTCAATTCCCAGGCCACTGCAGAACAAATTCGACTTGCACAGATGATTTCGGACCATAATGATGCTGACTTTGAGGAAAAGGTGAAACAAGTGAGTATTGCTCATTTGATGTAAGCTATAGAAAAAAATGCATAGATGCCTACTGGGGCACTTACTACTATAGGTATTAAAAGAGTTATGACCTGAAATATAATAGATTAAGCCAATAAATAAATGCTTTTATTGTCTGATTTACTGTATCCCTTTGGACAGATACCTTGTTCAGAGATTTTGTCTTAATTTTAACCTCTCGTTTAATGAATGGCTTTCCTGATGTCATTTTGTAGCAACTTTGAGCAGTTGTGGCATCTAGAAAGTATGGAAAATTGTGGTATTCTGAAGCCTATGTGTTTCTGGGTTTGATTCTCTGTTAGATGCTTTGTTGTTTGATTGCTTTGTATGTAAATCCTTTTGACTCCATTTTTGGTCATAGGAATTTTTTGCTTTTGGAACTGGAACACCCAAAATTCTTCATATTTTGCTTTTTTTAAGCCTGGTTCTTTCAAACTCATCTGGTGTTTTCTCTCTTTTCTCTTCTTCACTTAGCTTTCTTTTATGGGGAGTGCAAGCTTATTCATGATCACTGCTGATCTTTCTTTTTCAGTTGATTGATATCACAGGCAAGAACCAGGATGAATGTGTCATTGCTTTGCATGACTGCAATGGAGATGTCAACAGAGCCATCAATGTACTGCTGGAAGGAAACCCAGATACGGTACAGTGCTAATAAAGTGTTCTAGAAAGTGGGTCCCTGGTTGAGAGGCTAGTAATATTCTAAAAATAGCAAGCGGGGTAACTCACCTTAAAGCAGAGTACGTTATTCTCCAAATAGAACTGGGAACTACCTTGGACATTGTTTGCTGCAGGTTGCAAATACTTAAAGTTAACTTACAATAAATAGGAGAAAACAGATAAAAATCAGTTTATTCTAATTGGCCTGGAATAAATTATTTATTCTAGGCTAGTGACTGTTTTCAGGCCTGGGTTAGTCTGAATTAGAGGTGCTATGTCATGCTAATCATGGAAGATTTCTGCTCACCTGTTTTACTTCTGTTGCGTAAAGTCACAAATGTGTGGATTCTGATTTTAGCACTTTTCCATCAGTATCAGCTTTGCGTTTTCTAATACCTTTTCATTGTGTAAACTTTCTGATGAGGTAGCAGAGAAATAACTTTACAGCCTATTGACTATGCCTGGAGATGACAGGGGATATCTTGGAGGACTTCTCCTTCCCACTTAATGAGAATTTTGTTTTCTTGCTTGTCTTATTGTTGTACCAAATCTAAGTCCCTTAACAACAGAGATTCTGCTTTACTAACCTTTGGGATATTTTTGTAGTGCTTAATAGAGAACTGTAATTTTACCTTTTTTTTAAAAATTAAATGAACAGTGTAACATTTTGAAATCATTTTCACTTACTTGGTCTTGTACTGGGGACTTTGGGTTGGGATAGATAACCAGAGTTCATCCTTTGAGTGATCAACTTACTATGTTACAGTGTTACTTTAGCTAAATGTTGGAAGTTTGTGGGTTTACTTGAGACAATGGGAATCATAGTGGGAAACTTTTTAATCATTGTATTTAAACTAGTGACTTTTTCTCTTAAAAAGTGTGGTCCTAGGTTAGACTTTACATTATTGACCTTATTTGAAAATTATTGCCTGGACAATTATATAATAGTGCCTTTGGTTCATTTTGAGTTTACTCTAGAATATTTGTCTCAAGATTTTGGGGGTGGGGTTGGAGAGGTAGGACCACTCATGCTTCTTGAAAGTTTTTTTTTTTTTTTTTTTGGCGCATGTCACATTTTGTTTCATTTTCCAGCATCTTCTGCCTAGTGCTTCAAGGTTGAACTTATACAGTATCAGAAAGAAAATAAACTGGAGAATGTAGGCTTAGCCATAAATAAACCGGCTACTATTGAAACCAGTGGGAAGCAAGGTCAGCTGCCAGGAATGTTGGATGTATTTGGGTGGACAGGATCATATCAGAAAACTGGAAGTATCTTTGGGAAGATCATAGTAATTCTCTTTCCTTATAGAAGTAAGGTGACAGGTTTCTGAAACTTGCCAGGTTTTGAGATAGACTAGCAAAAACTCTAAAAGCTGATGCAGATTTAGCTATAGGGTTATGATAACTTATGCATTGAAGCCATTGTGAGCATAACATGATCCATAAGCTATAATGTGGAGTCAGCGTGGGTTGGAAGAGTAGGCAGCAAGGAGCTTCCAAGTCCTAGGTGGATACTTAATCTTTTTTTAAAAACTACTACTTTTGTAAGCTATTGTATACTTTAGTATATGTAGATATGTTTTTACTGTAATTTTAAATTTGTTTTTTGGAATTAATAAAACTTTAAAATTGTGGTAAAATACACTGTTTTAACCATTTTTAAGGGTATAATTCACTGGTATTGAGTACATTGCCAAGTTGTACAACCATTAACTATCTATTTTCAGGAGTTTTTCATTTCTCACACTAAGTCCAAAATGGATTCTCTGTGTTCGTTAAATAGTAACGTTCCATTAGCTCCTCCTGTCAGCTCCTGGTAACCTCTTACGTTTTCTTTTTCTGTGAATTTGCCTGTTATTCTAGGTACCTCATATAAGTATTGTGCTTTTGTGCCTTATTTCATTTAGCATAATGTTTTCAAGGTTTATATTGTGACATGTATTAGAATTCCACTTTTTTTAAAGTTTGATAATCTAGTATATGTATGTTACATCTTGTTGATCCATTTCATCCATTGATGGACACTTGGATTATTTGGAAGTAAGTTGTAGAGATAGTATTTCATTCTCTAAATATTTCATTATGCTTCCCTTAAGGAAGAATGCTCTTTTATATGACCATATTATTATTATCAACCCTGAGAAAATTAATTGCAATTTCATATTATACCTGGTTCATATTCTTGAAAGCTATTTGATATTAGATAGCTGTTGCTGATCACCAGGACCATTGTTTGAGTTAGATGGTGTATGTGGGTTTGGGTATTTGTCCTGAAACTTCTATTTGTATGTTTTTTCCAGGGTGGGGGGGAGTGTAAATCAAGGAACGTGTATGTTTAAAACTTGGAATATGTAAAACTTATTTTCTTGAGAAATGAGTGTTTTCTAAGATTATTTAGCTTATTTTCTTTACCACAAATTTTCTTTCTTGAATTCCGGAGTGAATCACTGAATATTCTGTTTTGGGGAAAGCTGAATTGGATTGTATCGGTTTAGGGAGATATAGGGGAGAACACAGTGCATAAAACCTAGAATGGAATGCTTTCTGTATTCAGCATGTCTCAGGACCAGGACTGTACTCTCCTGACTGATGTTTGGTTTTTTAAGTAACGGAAATTAGGGTGTGGGGTGGGAAAGGAGGTATAGTTGTTTTTTTCCTCCTAAATTCTGTGTTGCTTTATTAGAGACTGTGCCCAAGATTCCAGTGCTGCTTACTCAGTCTGAATTCAAAACTAACTTTTGGCCTTGGCTGGTGTGGCTTAATGGGTGGGCTGAGTGCTGGCCTGTGAACTGAACAGTTGCCTACTTGATTCCTGGTCAGGGCACATGCCTGGGTTGTGGGTCAGGTCCCCAGTTGGGGGTGTGCCAGAGGCAACCAATCTATGTTTCATACATCGTCGTTTCTCTCCCTCTCTTTCTCCCTCCCTTCCACTTTCTCTAAGAAATAAAATCTTTAAAAAAGAAAAACAAGGTAAACGTTTAGAAACTTTCATTTTTCATTTTTTGCTTTATTTGACATGAATAAGACTCTAAAAAATTGGGTGGGACTCACCAAATCCAAAGGATATTAGTTCTCTTTCAGCTCAGGAAATACACTTGAAAGCTAGGGACCAGTAACTAGGTCCTGTGACTAAGATGTCAAATGACTGAACTATATAGGGATCTTGGTGATCTTATTGGAAATGATCAATGCAATCCATTAGTACCTCCCCTATAAAAAGGACTTCAGTTTTGCAGTGTTAGGTGTAGAGTTTGTTTTGAGATTCTTACTGTACCCTCCATTTAAGTGTAAGTTAAACTAGTCAGAAGTATCTTAGACTTGGATACTGAGAGGAGAATGGTTAACGGTTGTCCCAACTCTTGTCTCTGGTTTTCTGATAGCAACTCATGTTGATTAGATATGAATGCTCTGCTCTTCTTTAGCATTCCTGGGAGATGGTTGGGAAGAAGAAGGGAGTCTCAGGACAGAAGGATGGTGGCCAAACGGAATCCAACGAGGAAGGCAAAGAAAATCGAGACCGGGACAGAGACTATAGTCGGCGACGTGGTGGGCCGCCAAGACGGGGAAGAGGCGCCAGCCGTGGACGAGAATGTATGCATGGGGCTCTAACAAAACTAGCTGTGGGTCAGTAATGTCTAGATTTCAGGGGCGTCAGGGCTCTGCTAGGCTGGACCAAGTAACTGTTAAAGCACGCTTTTGATTTTTCTTGCCATTACCTGTTTTGAGACCTTGGTGTCTCTTACATTAGCTTTTTCCAGCAGCAACCATCAGTTTGCTAAGAAATTATTGCGTAGCCATTTGAAAAGTTTAACTTACAGCCCTCTATTGTGGTTCATCACGATTCTCATGTCCCATCCTTCCAGCTCATTTTCTCTTGTTTTTGTCTTCCTACCAGAATATATACATACCATTTATATATATTCCTTTGACTCTGATCTGGCCATCCGTGTTTTATTTTCCCAGTTCGAGGTCAGGAAAATGGATTAGATGGCACCAAGAGTGGAGGCTCTTCTGGAAGAGGCACAGAAAGAGGCAGAAGAGGTCGCGGACGAGGCAGAGGTGATCAGTTTGGTCGGGGGGCTGGATATTGGGGTATTCTTACTAGTTTTGTAGAGGTCTGCATTATTAAAAACAAATTTACATGGTACCTAAATTGTTAAGGTGTCATGTGAATTCTAGAGGTTGCTAAGTGGGTAAAAGATGAAAAGATTGATGTCATTTCCTGCAGTCTTTATTGTTAATATTACTGTATTTGCTTGAGGATCCAGCAGTATCATCAGCAAAGGAACAATCTGTCAATAGTAGTGATTGTCCTACTGTGTTACATTAACTGATGTACTACAGAGTGAGAAAAAGAACATCTAGTAATATCAACCACTCAATATTCCAGAACCGCCTCAGTTGACAAGATAGTTTTGTATTAACTTCTAAAATATTTCTTTTTCTCTTTGATTAGGTGGGTCTGGTAGGCGGGGAGGAAGGTTTTCTGCTCAAGGAATGGGGTAAGTTTAATTGATCCAGTGTCAATCTTTAGTCTTTTTTCCCTATCACCATAATATTTTAGGGTGGCTAATATCCTGATATCCTGAGGGTGATAGTAAGCAGCCTTACCCAAAATGTAATAAAAAAGATATCTAGAGTATTTAATGAGAAAGGTGTGTAGACTTAGGGCTTATTTTTTAGGGCTAAGCACTTACCACCTTGATCACTGTGTCTGTCTCATAGTTTCATTTAAATGTATATACCTGCTATCTTCCCAAATCTTCATGTGGATTTTATTACAATTATTGGTGTTCTACCCAAAATGTACAATACATATAAATCGAGGTTACACCATGAAATTTTAGGTAGACTGATAGGTGAGGAAAAGTTGACAGCTTAGATAAGAGAAAGGGGCCGTGTGATTTGTAGTAGGAAAAGGCAGCGAAGATTCTCATTGCCCTCTTCTTTAATTTTTTTCTTGGTGTTGCTTAGATGTCGGAGACTTTAAGCTTTTTTGTTCACTCCCTGCCCCCAGAACCTTTAACCCAGCTGATTATGCAGAGCCAACCAATACTGATGATAACTATGGCAATAATAGCGGCAATACGTGGAACAACACTGGCCACTTCGAGCCAGATGATGGGACGAGTGAGTGACTCTGTTATTTGTTTTTTGTCTCTGGGAACTAAAGGAAATAATTTTTTTGAGGTTATAGTTACATGAAGTGGAGGAATAGTTTGTGGGTGCAGAGATGGGGGAGAAAAGGAGAAAATTGCAACTGAAATTACTGTGTGTTCTCTATATTTACTATTTGTCTGTGGCCACATTATACAGACTGTTTCACCTGATCTTCATCCCTATTTTATGAAGTAGGTATTATTTATTATCACTTCACAAATGACAAAACTTAGACAAAGAGCAGTGAAAAGGGTGAAAGGGGAAAAGGTGGGACAACTGTAATAGCATAAACAACAAAATATTTTTAAAAAAACAGCAGTGAAGTAATTTGCTGGTATTTGAACTCAGAACTGTTTGATTGTACAAGACCATGCTCTTCTCATTACACCATGTGGCTTCTGTTAGCTCCAATTGTATTTCCTAGTGTTTCTGTTAGGGTAGCTAGCTTTGCCTTTTGAAAAGATATCCTGAATGAATCAAGCCACTACTTGTAGAGATGAAGAGGGTCCAGAATCAGTCCACTGTTAAGTTTGTGTTGTGATACTGAGATAGGAGTATCTTTTTTCCCTTAATTTTTTAGGATAGTTCAATATCTGGGCAAAAATGAAATTTCAGGGCTTGCTAGCTCTTTCTTGGACAGTCTTCTGGGTGTGGTAGAGTGTTACTTTATTTTACTATGATTACTCCTCTTCTTAGCTGATGTTGGTGCCTCTATCTGGGTAGGGTGTATGTATTTAAGGATATATTAGGCTTGTGGGATACACTAAGATGTGTTTGGGAGTAAGATACTTCTACTGCTTTAAATAAGTGCAGCCTCTGGGCTCCAGAGTACTCTCCTCTTACGAGATCAGCTACCTCCTTCTGGCTGAGCCAGTAAGTACAGGCAGAGCCTGAGACTGTTTTCCTTTTCTAAAGAGGGAAGAGTTAATAGTGGAGCATGAAATAGGCTCTTTATCCATTTAAATTTGCCCTTGCCCCTTTTAAAGATCAGTGATGTTTATATCTGTGTCTTTGATGGGGTCTTTGGCACAGCTTCTTGCCTACTGTCCACAGGATGATACATACACCTCAGGTCTTGAATGTTACATGTTTTTTGTTTACCAAGTTGTCTTATAAACTCATTTGAATACACTTTTCCAATTGGTTGAGGCCGAAGTTGAGTAATTGGCAGGTTAGATATCTTTGTGAATTTCCTTGACCATTTGGCTATGAAATGTCCCTTCCTGTTTTAACTACCTGTACTTTGGAGGCATTAGAACTACTTTATCTCTCAGTGGCGTTGTAAGAGGCAGTGGTAGCAGTCTTAATAACAAAAGTTACTGTTTTTTAGCACTATTTTGTGCTTGGGTATTTAGCTTTTTATCGTTGGCAGAAAAGATGATAGAAGTTAAGGAATTCATTTTCATTTGTGGTTAGAAAATCAGACATGGAGTCCCAGTCCTGGATTGCAAGCTTTATCTGTTTTCAACAAGGATCTGGTTGAAAGAACAGAAGGTTGAGGTGTATGTTTCTTTCTACAGAGTAGATTTGGGAAGCCAGAATCAGAAATCTGTGGTTTGTGGCTGAATGAAAAATTATGTGATTCTGCTGTTAATCTTGTTGGTGTGAGAGTGTTGGGCATAGCTTCATGTATTCTCATCGTTGCTAATTTCACAATATGAACTTATCTTTATGATGATCTTTCCTTGTATTTTTCTGATAGCAAACTCAAATTCCCTTTTTAATTTAAAATGAAACTCAAACCTACCCCTAAAATATCCACAGGTATACTGGGAATTGTGTATTGGGGGCAAATGTTCTCATTCACAAGCAAAATTTCACCAGTTGTTTTTTCTTTTCTTTTTTGTTTCAGGACTTGATTTCATTGGGGTTGAGGGGTCAAATTATCCCCGAAAATTTGAGACTGCACCTGGTATGATACATCCAGGCGCCTAACTGCCCCGGATATTTTTATAGATTTTTATGAACTGAAATATCTGTGGATATGCCATTTTTGTCTTTCTGCTTTTTCTCTTTCTGCCTTTTCCTCCTGTATCTTCTGCCCATTTTCACTTCCTAAAAATTTTGTTCATTTAATGATTTAACATTTACATTGATTGTGCTTTCTGCTGATGGAATGGATACCCTAATCTGTTGTTCCTAGTATTTGTATTCTTTCTCTTTCTTAGTTTTTCCTCAATTTAGTCTTCTTCCTCAGTCATTTTCATACATCCTATATAAGAAAATATCAACTAGGATTCTACATTCTTTTCTATCCCAGATGTAATTGACAGAGTACAAAAATTAAAATTTTTGCATTGGGAGATTGCTTCTTAATAGTAGATGACTTCTCATGTCACTTGTAACTCAAGGATTGCGTGTATGCCTTAATCCACATCTCAGGTTTCATTTAGCCAGGGTGGGATGGATGTAAATAGGCAGGAAGAATGATATCACCAGAGAGGGTGAGGGAAGTGTGGTTTGTAACTTGTTTAAACTGAGATTGGATTTCAGTTTGATTTGGAGAACATTGTCATTAGTAAGCTGTTTGGAATTTCCCTGGTGCAGTTTTAACATTGGCCTGGGAAGGACATTACAATGAACATATTTTTCTCTAGGAAATAGGATTTTTCACATTAAATGTTTAGAAGAATTTCGTAGGTATTAGAGTAGTTCTCTTCAGTGACAGTGAAATATCTGAATGCCAGACTTCCATTTTTGTAAGAAGCTCTCTCCATTTGAAAAGAAAGCCTTCAAGTTACTCAGTATCTCAGTATATACTGTTGTTCTAGAGAAGAAAATAAAGTGTGTTCTTGTCCCTTCTACAGATAGGTTTTTATTATCGTGGTCCTTTGGTCAAAAGGAAGAATCCTGGTTCTTGTGGAAACACTCACCCATATTTCCTAAGAAAGTACAGTTCCCTTTTTTGAGGATATATGTACACATGAAGCAAAACAAGGGGAATTTGGAAGGTAGTTTGATTGCTTATAGATCCCTCCTGTAGGAAAAGTGGGAGACCTTGTTATTATCAACTTTGTTATTACCAACATGAGGAGTGTGTACACCCCCATTGTCTGCCCTCAGTAGATCAGATTTCACATTCTCTGTGATTAGAATTAAGAGGATAACGATCACACATATTTGGTTTTTCAGTCTTGTCCCGTCTCTTCTGAAAAGAGCAGATCCATAGGGATTCCTTATAGCTAAACCAATAAGATCTATAAACTTCTGCTGAGTATGCAGTTTTAAATATAGTTCCAATAGCAGATAGTTGTCAGTGCTCTCACTGTGGATTTCAGCCTGCCTTCTCCACTGCTCTTTCACTGTCATGTGGGCAACCATTTGTGTTGCTCTCTCACTGCTGCCATCTCTCTTCAGACTGGCCCCATTATTTTCTTATACCAGATAAATCGTTGGAGTTTTGTTGGTTAAGTTGGCTGCTGCCATTTCACTGACTTGACCACTAAGTCAGAGGGTTGCGTGTCTTAAAAGGTTGCCTGCATCATTGGATTTGTTGGGATCTTGTGCTCTCTCGAATTTTCTTGCTCTTGCTCTTTGCTGTACGGCCATATAACAAAAACTGAAAGTACCTGTGAAATTATAATCTTATTAAAACCATAGTGTTCTGAGGTATGCCTTTGTGAATAGTCTTTTCCTCCCTCTGACGCCCAAGAATGCCTTCTGATTACTAAATTCTGGTTACACTTTCGGCTGCCAAAAATGTTAATACATTAGTATTTTCTGCACATTTTGTACTGGCACTTAAAATCACTATTTTTCCTTTATTCCCAGGTGCATGGAGGACTGCAACAGAGGAGTGGGGAACTGAAGATTGGAATGAAGATGTAGGTATTTCCAGGTCTTTTTTCTTTAGTGCTTTCTATCCCTAAGTGGTGTTTAGGGATAGAAAATGGGTATGTTTCTACCCCTCAAAATTCATCCTTAAGATTCTGACCCAAAACTTTTACATCCAAAATAGTGTTCTGAGCCAGAACATTTCACATATGTTATATGAAGGAGACTGGGCATGAACAGGACTCTGTGGAACCAGACTATGGAAAGGGCAAGTGCACTTGTGTAAGTCCAAATATCTGATTGTTGGATTTATCCCAGGAAGAGATGGTGGTTGGGTAGGGCACTGGAAATGGAGTTAGGCAGGTAGTGCATTAGCAGTTGCTGGTAGCACATGACTCTACTTGGAACAGTTTGCTGTTTAGTTCACACTTAAGCCTTGGTGTATGATCCTGTAATTGGCTTGGAGGTGGATGCAAAGAGAGAGTTAAAGTGCCGAGTCCGCAAGCCTATAATCTGGTTGACTCTGGAACCCTTTTAAGTTACTTGAAGCCCAACTCTGTAAGTGTAATTGAGATGAACATGTAGAATTGGCTGTCTTCCAGCTTTACTCAAGTTGGAAACCTATGGATAGGTGGCATAAGGTGGCTCATAAACAAGCTTTGTGAATTCACTGGAGTAGTACCTGAGTAAAAGAATTTTGCTGATTCCTGGTCACAGTGAAGCTTTTGCTGTGAATTACAGTTTTCAGTGATCATGGAGGAACTTCCATTTTAACATTTTTTTAACCTAATATATGTTGAGGCAAGACAGCTTTTATGGTAAGAGGAAATGATATGTCAAACTGTTTTGGTTGTTAGGCCTGAGTTTAAAAAATTTCAGGTTCATCAGCATTAGGGTGATTATTTTCTATTGTAGTTGAGCTAGACTGCCTTGTGATATTTTCTAAGATTTGGCTTGTCTGCTTAAGCATCTTTCAGAGAATGATATATTTGGGGAAATGGATCCTCTTTTCAGAGAAGGGATTTTAATCAAAAAGCCAAAACAAAACCAAATTAGCTTTTGAATGGTATGAAGAATTATTCCCTGTAATTGCTTTCCTGATTTGAGTTTCTTATAGTGGAGAGATTAGGTGTAATAAAGTCAGTATTAAGGCAAAAATTGCATATGGTTAAAATGATCCCTGAAAACACCTTAACTCACCAGCACTTGGGCCCTTACTGCTCAAAAGCCAAGAATTAACTTTTTTTATTTGTCTTCATCTTGGCTGTCATTTCCCCTTCTTTGAGAGGAATAGTAGAAGTTAAGGTATGGTTTGGGTAGAGGTGAGAGTGGGGAACTGTATTGGGAAAATATAGTAGGGTTTTCTCTGTTTTTCTGTCTAGCAAGTACATTCACCTTCCTGTAAGTTTAGTGTACATATTATGTGACTATATTTTTGGGTTTCTTGATTCTACTTATCTCTTCATAAAATCATTGAGCATATATACAAGGGGCTTCAAAGTCAATCCATTCAGGATTCCTCAGAGTAGTTTCTTCTTCAAAGGGTTTTTCTTCTCTCTCTCTCTCTCTTTTGACAATTTGCCATTACTTATATCAGGATTCTGACTATAACCTGCCTAACACCAGGAGTGACTAATTTCTCTGTTTTCCAGCTTTCTGAGACCAAGATCTTCACTGCCTCTAATGTGTCTTCAGTGCCTCTGCCTGCAGAGAATGTGACAATCACTGCTGGTCAGAGGCAAGTGTGTGCTAAAATTCATTATCTTTTTTCCAAAGAGTTCTGAGACAGTTCTAAGGAAGAGTGGCACTGGACCTTTACAGGCTCCCTTGGTGTTGGTAGTAATGATAACCAAATCAGATTAGGTTCCTCTTTTAGCTGATCAATAGATTTATAAGAGTTGATACTAGTTAATCTACTGAATGGAAGTCCATGTATTATAATTTTAAAATGGATTCTCTCCCGAATAGCCATTTAATTGCATAGGTAGTCATCAGAGGCATTGATTAAAACTTAACATGCTATAATTTGTCTTGTACAGAAAAACTAAAAGTAGGAATGTTTCCATTTATTTCTGAATTTGCAGAACTGTTCAGTAGCTACTTCTCAGTTGCTTTATAATTACAATCTTTGGCCATTGAGCCTACCGAGTATAATGATCATTTTTTTACCCTAGGATCTGGCTAATGAACTTTTAAGAACTTCGACCTAGGTATTGGGGTCAGTAGAGCGGATGCACTCATCAATGAATTAGTTTATTCCCCGAAAGTCTCTTGAATTATTTCTAGGCCTGGGTATGGTAGCTGTTGACTCAGAAGGTCCTAAGGAGAAGTGTCATAGGAATGGTATGTTAGGGATGTCATTACTAGCAGTAATGTGTTTTCTTTTTTTTTTTTTCCTAACACCAAATATCTATCATTTTTTCCACACCAGTTCTGAAGTTCTTTGACATTAACTATCCAGAGTTAGGACAGACCCAAGTTAATGGCTTAGTCCCATAAGACTGCCCTTGCTTCAGGGGTCTGTTGCAAATGGGTGCCCAGGCTACCCACACTTATTCCCTGCTGACTACAAATTTGGGGGTATTCCCATAGCTCCCTCCTCAGGCTTAATAATTTATTAGAGTAACTGACAGTACTCAGGAGAGAGTTTTTCTTGCCGTTACTGGTTTATTATAACCTGTACTCAGGAACAGCCAAATGGAAGAGATGCATAGGGCTGGGTATGGGGGTGGAGCACAAATCTTCCATGCCCTCTCTGGTTGTATTGCCCTCTCAACACATCGATTGCTTTTACCTACCCAGGGCTCACTGTATCTCATTGTTCTAGAGTTTTTATCAGTTTCATGGGCATGATTGATTAAGTCATTGGGGATTGAGTTTAATCTATGGCTCTCTTCCCTGCCTGGAAGTGGGGGGAGTATAGTAGGACTGCAAGTTCTAATCCTCTCATCACTTTTTTGGTGTTTCTGGTCACCAGATCCAGTTTTGAAGCTCTATTGGAGTCCTTACCCTGGGTAACACTATTGTTGATCTCTTGAGTAACAAAAGACCTCTCTATCATTCAGGAAATTTTAAGGGTTTTAGGAGCTCTGTCAAGAACTAGGGGGAAAGCACAATATATATTTTTATTATACCATAGATAGTTTTGAAATTTTACAAAACTTGGGGGAAAAATGCCCCAAACCTTTCTTTTCCAAAACCACTTGAAGATGCCAGCATTCTAATACATGGTTTTCATGTATTAGATATTGGTAACAGCAAGTATTCAGTATCAAAAACTCATGGGTAAAAATTAGTCAATCTTGTCCTAGCTGTTGAGCTGCTGTATTAAAACTAACTTTTGACATTTTATTAAGTTAATTTCACCGAAATAAGATATTTAACACTGGCTAGTGAGGCTCAGTGGATTGAGTGCCAACCTGTGAACTGAAAGGTTGCTGGTTTGATGCCTGGTCGGGGCACGTGCCTGGGTTGTGGGCCAGGTCTTTGGTTAGGGGCGTGTGAGAGGCAACTGATGTATCTCCTACACATTGATGTTTCTCCTCCTCACTTTATCCCTCCCTTCTGTTCTCTCAAAAAAAAAAAAAGTAAATAAAACATTTAAAGAACATTACTATGGATGGCAGCATCATTAGAACATAGCTAGGTACTATAGTTGCTCTTGTATGTCAATTACTTTTGGTAAATTAAGCATTTCAGTCAGGACTTTATGTTTCTGGCAAGTGACTTCATTTTAACCATAATCTGAGTCGGGTGTCAGGGAATACTAGAATGTCAAGATCCTGTCTCCTCTCCATTAGAATTGACCTTGCTGTTCTGTTGGGGAAGACGCCATCTTCAATGGAGAATGATTCATCTAATCTGGATCCATCTCAGGCTCCTTCTCTTGCCCAGCCCCTGGTGTTCAGTAACTCGAAGCAGAGTACCATATCACAGCCTGCTTCAGGGAACACATTTTCTCATCACAGTATGGTAAGTAGGAAACGTGGTATATCCTGCCAAACTCTACCCATACTTACAGTAATTCCTTCCAGTGACAGAAGTTTGGGGCAGGGTAAAGCATCCCTTTTTGTCCTCCAAAGAATCCCTGCATATAGAGATGTTGAGTTGGGTAGTTAGGGATAGCTCTAGGAGAGGACTTAGCTTCAGACACATATTGAACGTTATAAAAGTGAGTTAACATAATTTATTGAATACTCATTGTGCTGAACATTGTTTACTATTCTTTGAAGAGAGAAAATCAATGATATCAACAAATTTTAATTATTTTGCAGTCCTAATTAAACCTCAATGGGAACTGTAGCATTTACTTATTTCTTGATAAGTAGAATTGCCATATATATTTATTTAAGCCAGACATTTCTGGACTAGGTTTTTAAAAAACTTAAGAATCTTCCTGAATCTGCCATAATTTAGAACACTGCTCTGGCTGGGTTGCTCAGTTGGTTGGAATGTTGTCTCTAAATGCCAAGGCTGCAGGTTAGATCCTCAATCAGGGTACATACAAGAATCAACCAATGAACGTCTAGAAATAAGTGGAATAACAAATCAGTGTTTCTCTTTCTCTCAAATCAGTAAATAACCTAGAACACTTATGGCATGTGACTTACTGATTCAGAACATTTTTAAACATTAAAAGTCATTAACTCTGGCAAAGGAATCATTTAAGCTAAACAGATAACGCAAGGACCAATTTTCTTATGATCAGTACATAAGAAGTCCTGCTTTCTCTCTTTTTTTGCTTTACTTTTCCTTTCCTGTTTCTGGGTTATTTTTTTGGTGGAGGGATACTGTAGTTTTAAGAGAAAAAACCATGTGTGTGCATATAATTTTATTTTTTCACTAATAGGGTTATAGTAATTATATTAACTAGAAAACTGCTGAGCTAGTGTCTAGTCCAGAATTGTTAGTTTTTAACTGAGGTCTTAAAATTTTTTGTGTGTTAATAATATTTTATGATTTATGTTCTGCCATAGATGAAAGGCAACAGGTAAGAAAAAGTAGGAGAGGTGAAAGGGAAAGGAATGTGGGATTAAAAAGAAAAGAGAGAAACAAAATGGGACAAAGGTCGTAAGAAGGTGAAACAAAAATCAGGAAATAACTACCAGCCTCTAAGAGATATGACTACAAAATGTGGTTGAAGGCTCTGTCTTTTTAAACTTTGCTCTTTAAACATTTCGGTATACTTTCACCCGCCCTAACATTCTAATGTGTGACGCATGGTTGGTTAAACTAAATGTAAATGTTTTTCTGTTTTTTCTCATTGTCTGTTACTCACTATGCTATTTAATGTTTCTTTCCCATTGAGAATAAATGTTAGAGGATTAATTTCCCTTAAAATTTAACAGACATGAATAATACAGGAGCCCCCTGTTATCATGTATAATATGTGAAGGTTAAGTAATTTTCTATGCAATTAATATAATGCTTTGTACTTGCAGACTATTTGGTAGTCATAGCTGTGTGAGATCATCTCTGCCACAATCTCATACTTTCAACTGGACTTCTGATGGTTTTTGTTTGTTTGTGTAATTCTAGAATATAGACTGAAGCGGAGAAAAACATTTCTTACCTTGAATTGGATGAGCTCGTTCTGTATAAAAAGCATTGCTTGGTTATGATGGTGATAATGCTATGGTTAATTAGAACTTAAGGAAAATGAGATTAAATCTCCTTGGAGATTTCTAAGAATAGTCAAGATCGCATGGTTTATCTTTTGGACTAGGCTGATAGTTATGCTTGGTAGTAGGGAATGGGGAGAAGCTCCCAAAAACATTAAGAGTAAATTTTGCTTTGTTACCATGATTATCCTATGGAATTTGGATATAGACAGAGAATATAATCAAATCATTGATTCATTGTTTGATTGTCTAGTGCAGAAGTTGGGATGCCCCTAAAATTGTCTTTGCTTCTATGCTAGTTATTAGCATTAAGATGAAGCTCCAGTTAGTTGTTTTTGTTCCTTTTGAGCTGTGTAATGGAAAGAACAAGGACCTCAATGGCTAAAATGAAATTTTATATTACCTTGACATTAATAATCAAGTATTGGTTGACTTAAAACTTTAAAAGGGAAAAAAACCTCTGGTCATTAGAGCTTTATCCCTGAGATGGAGGGAGGAAGAAGTCCTGAGGGCTAAAGGTATACATTTTAATACCTCTCCTTTGTATTGAGTATTTACAGTGTGCCATGCATGTACTACATGCTTTACATGCGTTATTTGTTTAATCTTCCTACAACTTTATGAGGTTCTGCTTTCATTTCTATTTTCAGATGAGGAAAATGAGGTATAGAAAAATTACTTTTCCATGATTACATAGTCAGGATTTGAATCTAAGCAGTGACTCCAGAGCTTGTGCTCTAAATGGACTATGCTGTGTACTTAGTCTAGTGACAGTCTTTACTTTTCTCATTTATACTGACTGTCACCCTGGATAAGTGTCCTTTTGAATAGCTGAACAACGTTGTTGGTTGTAGATTTCTCTAATCTCTGTGTTGATTTACAGGTGAGCATGCTAGGGAAAGGATTTGGTGATGTCGGTGAAGCTAAAGGTGGCAGCACCACAGGCTCCCAGTTCTTGGAGCAATTCAAGACTGCTCAGGCCCTGGCTCAGCTGGCAGCTCAGCATTCTCAATCTGGAACCACCACCACCTCCTCTTGGGACATGGGCTCCACCACACAGTCCCCATCGCTGGTGCAGTACGGTGAGAAAGATGGAAAGTGAATTGAATTCTTTAAGCATTGGAGCATTACTGTCAAAAAGCTGGCAGGAGTAGAGGGTGGAGAATGTGTTCTGAAGTAAGGAGAAGGGCAGCCAACTGGCTAATTTTCCACACTGATTTTTCCTAGTCAGAGGGGATGACTTCAGAAAGCTGGGGAATAATAAAAAGTCAAGGCTGTAAGTTCCTTTCATTAAATTTAGCCCTATACATAGTTGTAGTCTTCTGTTGACTTGGAGAGTTTTTGGATTTCCTTAGATATACCTTGAGCAATTAAAACAGCATATCCCTTCCCGCCCTAACCGCTGTGGCTCGGTTGGGTGACATCCCGCAAAGTGAAAGATCACCGATTCACTTCTTGGTCAGGGCACATGCCTAGGTTGCAGGTTTGGTCCCCGGATAGGGCATGTACTAGAGGTAACTGATCATTTCTCTCCTCTCTTTCTCCCTCCTTTCCTCTTTTTCTAAAAACAAATCTTTTTTAAAAAGTAAAAAACCCCACAGAATAGAAGAAAAATTTAAAAAAGAAAACAGCATATTCCCTTTGGAAAGGCTCATGGACTTAATCATTTTAGGACTTTATACTCTGAACAAGGACAGTTCCCAGATTCCTGTTTTACACAGGCAGGGTAATACAGTTTATTCAATTAGGCTCCTAGGCTCTACATAAGAACAAACATGATCCAGTGATTTTCACCCACAGAAATGAGATTATGTCTTAAAAAAGGACCTGTTTTATGAAGCTTTGATTCCTGTGGGCCTAGTTCATGGCTCTAGAGCAAGATAATAGCATTTTCTTGAGGTTCACTAGTATCTACTGGGTTTCCTTGTGCAGATTTGAAGAACCCAAATGATTCAACAGTGCACAGCCCCTTTACAAAGCGCCAGGCCTTTACGCCATCTTCAACCATGATGGAGGTGTTCCTTCAGGAGAAGCCACCCGCAGTGGCTACCTCCACAGCTGCACCTCCACCTCCCTCTTCCCCTCTGCCAAGCAAACCCACCTCGGCCCCACAAATGTCTCCTGGGTCTTCTGACAACCAGTCTTCTAGCCCTCAGCCGGCTCAGCAAAAACTGAAACAGCAGAAGAAAAAAGCCTCCTTGACTTCTAAGGTACTTGAAATTATAGGTGAATATTATTTTAAGGCAAGGGGTGCATAATTTGGGAATTGAGATGGTAAGGGTGTAGTTCGGAAATGGAAGCAAAAGCTTATTCATTTTAGAGTAAGGTTACCCATAACCATTATTTTCTCCTCTTTCCAGATTCCTGCTCTGGCTGTGGAGATGCCTGGCTCAGCAGATATCTCAGGGCTAAACCTACAGTTTGGGGCACTGCAGTTTGGGTCAGAGCCCGTCCTTTCTGATTATGAGTCCACTCCTACCACGAGCGCCTCTTCAAGCCAGGCTCCAAATAGCCTCTATACCAGCACGGCTAGGTAGAGGAAATGTCATAAGATTTCTTTTATTAGGCTTTTACCACTTTTTCTAAATCTCTTGCTGATTCTTTGAACTCTGGGGTTGCCAAGTTTCTGGCTGGGTGAGAAAAAAGTAGCCAAGGTAGCATTTGTTGAGCATTCTAAAAATACTGTTTCTAGGATTACTTGTAACAATAAACAGGTAGAAATATACCACATTTTGCCTTGTATAATGTGCACCCACATTTTTGGCCCAAACTTTCAGGAAAAAAACCTTTCATTTTAATTTTTTAATTCAATTTTTGATTTATTTATATGGAGAAACAAAACTGATTATTGTATTGCAGGGTATTATTTTGCGTATCGATATCATTACTGCTTTCTAGAGTTACACTTCTAATGCATTAGCATAAATACAAGAATTGAAAATATTTATATAGATGCGGAATTGGTAATACCCATGTACTTATTTTTCCCATAAAATTTCGGCAAAACATGCATAATACATGGCAAAATACAGTATTCCTTGGGTACTTCTGGAATAGCCAAACACAGTTTTTATAGATGTGTACAGCACTTCTAATGGAAAATACCTTGGAATCTGCCACAGCTAAAAGTGCTTTTGAGACTTTTAGTCCTTTGGTTTTGGACTTAGGCCTATGAAGAGTATAATTTTGAACTCCTAAGAAGGAGGAGATAGTATTGATATACGAGGTCTGTCCAGAAAGTATCAAGCCATGTAGTGTGAAAAAGACATTTGTTGAAGAAGATACAAGAAGCGTACATAGGACAATGACATCTCAGTCCCCTTCAAACTAGGCACCTTGGGACCTCACATAGTTCTTCCAGTCACCATCAGCTACCCTGTCTCATTTTTTTTGAAACTCATCGATGGTCTGAAATTTCTTCCCTTTCAAAGGTGATTTTAGTTTTGGGAAAAGCCGTGAGTCTTGCAGGGCGCCAAATGTGGGCTGTAGGGGTTGCTGAGTCACTGGGTGATTTGATATTTTGCCAAAAAGCTCTGCACAAGACTTGACGTGATGCATGAGTGGGTGCGTTGTTATGATGAAGCTGCCAGTCACCAGTTGCCCATAGCTGTGGCCTTCTGAATCATCCGAATAGTTTCCGTGGAGGACTGTTCAAGCTTAATGCAAAATTTGATGCAGATTTGTTGCTCTAGTCACTTAGTCATTTTGAATGTGACAGCCACACAGTACGTACATGCTGACTCTAGGGCATCTACCACCCCCACTGACTAGTACAGTGAAGTCGTCATTGTTCACGCATGTGCATTCCAGTCTGCTCTCCTTGGCTGCCAGGTCACATCAATGTTGTGAAAACTGTTCTTGTTGTGTTAACAATGGTTGGACTTTTCTGGACAGACCTTGTATTACACAGATTAAAAGGAACCTTTCCAGTAGAAACTTGCCTAACTCATCTGATAGCTATCCAGGAGGGCCATCTTAAGCAGTAGAAAATACTGGAGGAATTTCAGGGAACTGGGCTTTCTCAGTCCTTAGAATTTAAAAATATAGATGACTGGCGCTAACTTAGATCTGTTGAACTAGTACGTGAGAATATTTTAAAAATTCTTTGCAGAGAGTCCTACCATTAACCTTATATGCGTATTTAATGGGGTTTTTGAGAGAGCCATTATTTTTAAAATGCATATAAGCAAAAGATGACATTCTCATGCTTAGGGTTTACATTATGATGAAGGGACCAAGAGCAATGTATTCTTTCTACTGACCTTCAGGCTCTTTTTGTTCGAATGTAGGGGAACAAGAGATTTTTCTCTTCAAGAGTTGGAAATGTTTTTAAACTCCATTCTTAAATCAGATACCTGGCTCTGTATGATACGAAAATACCTTTGGTTGTCAGGAGAAAATGGTGGTGGAAATTTTCTTTTTGATTGTAATATGGTAGAAATTTTCTTTTTGATTGTAATAAACTATAGTAGTGGATCTCCACCATTTCCTTAGTAGCAGTTCATCTGCTTTATTTCATTTCTCTGAGAGTTTCCTTCTTCATACCCACAGTGAATCTTCATCTACAATTTCATCTAACCAGAGTCAGGAGTCCGGTTATCAGAGTGGCCCAATTCAGTCGACAACCTATACCTCCCAAAACAATGCTCAGGGCCCTCTATATGAACAGAGATCCACACAGACTCGGCGGTACCCCAGCTCCATCTCTTCATCACCCCAAAAGGACCTGACTCAGGCAAAGGTAGTGACTTCACAAGCCCCTGGGCACTGGTTAGGAGAATAGCGGGCAAAGTCCCTTTAACGTTAGCATTTACTTCTTGACAAATGGTGCTGAGACATCTCAGAAGTACCGATTGAGAAGCTGAAAACACATTTCTGTGGTCGATGAAATTTAAAGTTATTTTTAGCCTGCCTGGAGATTCAGAACCAGAAAACTATTCTCTTTGCACTAAAGATTCATTCTCTCTAGTAAAATCAGTCTCAAGTACCTGTTTTCTCTTCCTGGAAGATCTGATTGTTAGAGTTCTGAGTGCATATCAGTAGATCTCACCTTGCTATGTCTTGGCTTGATGAGGGGGTTAGCATATGCCAGAGGTGATGGGGAGTGACTGTCAAATACAGCCATAAAAACAGGTGGCTTGGTTGAACTGTTATAATCCCACATTTCTCCCCCAGAGATCACTGGATTTTGACCTTTTTATCTATTTTGGGTTTGGGATCTATTGGCAGTTTGGGATTGCTTTTTGTTGCTTTTGGTCACAGGGCTGGCATATCTTGCTTTTGTTTTTGGGGTTTTTAAAATTTTAAAAAAATTTTTGGCTAGTCTAGATTATATTAATCCTTTGGTTAACTTGCAGAATTTCTCTGGATAGTAAGTTAAGTCAGTCAGTGCTAACTTGATCTGTTCCCTTGACTTTGTCTGTTTCTTACTCCTGTTTTTCATATCAGAATGGCTTCAGTTCTGTGCAGGCCACGCAGTTACAGACCACGCAATCTGTTGAAGGTGAGTGTTCTCCAGGCTTTTTCCTCCTAGTTGTGTTTTCCCTGTCCTTTCCATGTTTTTGCATTTCCTAGATTGTAGTGAAAATAGCCCAGGCTCAGTGATCAAAACATCTGGTATTAGCTTGGTTCTGCCTTACTGTTTAATTTCAAACCATCCTAAGTTTTAGGTTCTCTGTCTTAAAATGGTGATAATCCCCTTGGTTCCCTTTGCCCTGAACAAAGAGATCCGTGCTGTGAAATGCTTGGAACTGAAAAACAGGAAAGAATTCTACCTGTATATACAAACGATCTATTAAATAACTCACACTCTTTGGGACAACCTAGCACTGTAGTCACCTCTCACTTCTTATAAACTCTGCCTTTCCTCTGGTGAGGTGACTTTCTTTGTTCATTTCCAGGTGCTACAGGCTCTGCAGTGAAATCTGACTCACCTTCCACTTCTAGTATCCCTCCTCTCAGTGAAACGGTATCTGCAGCTTCCTTATTGACGACAACCAATCAGCACTCATCATCCTTGGGTGGCTTGAGCCACAGTGAGGAGATTCCAAATACTACTACCACACAACACAGCAGGTGATTTGGGGTGAGGGTTGGAGGTTGGGGTTAGTGAGAACTCTTTGGATCTATCTTCTACCTGGCAGAGATCACATTAGCTAAGTAGATGACCTAAAAGCTGTTGGAAGTAAAGACAGAGGAGGATTATTTTCCCTTTTCAGAATCCATTCTAGCTTTAATTGCTCACTACCCCTGGCTGGCTATTGTACTTACCATATGATCTCAGATTTCCTTGGTCCTATATTCTGCTTTATTTCCTTGCTGTATTTTTGACTGAAGTTTCAGGTCACTGTGGCTTATGGCAACCTCTTTTTTTTGTTCAGCACGTTATCTACTCAGCAGAATACCCTTTCGTCATCGACATCTTCTGGGCGCACTTCAACATCCACTCTTTTGGTAAGCACGGTGCCTTAAATGAAGAAATGTGGGGGGGGTTTTTTTTGTTTGTTTTTGTTTTTTAAACTTACAGCTATCCAACCATACGTTTCTTCTAAAAGGGATTCTGAGGCGGTAAAATGATAATTGATCTGAGGTTGCAGGAAAGGAGTAAAAGGATATTTGAAGTCAAGAGAGGCAGAAAAATTCAGAAGTACTGCAGAGCTGTGGGCCAGTTATCAAAGTTAACACTGAAGCTGGGTGGGGGTTTTTATGCTGTGATAAATCCTGGAAGAATGTCCCTTTCTAACTGGTACAGCCGTTTTTATTCCTTGACCTGAGATGTGCTGATGAACATGAATCCTGAAAATAATCAGTGTGTGTCCAAGCATCCTGTGACAGTAGAGACCAGATAAGAGCTTTTGGTCAAAAAATTAATTTCACTGTTGTGATTTATAACAACTATTTGTGTAAAAGCTGAGATAGTAAGGAAGACAACTAACTTAAGAAGAACCCATTTTGGGCAAAGGTGTCTCGTTTGCCAGAAGCCTGGGGAAGAGAATGCAGGCTGAGGCTTTAGGTTTAAATTTATTTGAACTTGTTCCTTTTTTTTTTTTTTTTTTAATCCCACAAACTGGTTTTGAGCAGAACTAATATAATGAGTATAGAAGAGAAGGTTGTGATATATTTTTCACATTTAAACTGTCTTTTCTTACTGGCCAACCAGCGTTGGATCCTGGGGAGGTTGTCCTGTCTTCTCTCTCTCTCTCTCTCTCTCTCTCTCTCTCTCTCTGTCTCTGTCTCTGTCTCTCTCTCTCACAAGATTTTATTTTATTTTTAGAGAGGGGAGAAGGGAGGGAGAGATACATGGATCCGTTGCCTCTCATATGCCCCCAACTGGAGACCCAGCCCACAGCATAGGCATATGCCCTGACTGGGAGTCAAACTGGTGACCTTTAGTTTCGCAGGCCAGCGCTCAGTCCACTGAGCCGTGCCAGCCAGGGCTCTGCTGCCTTTCTGAACAGAGTGATGGTATGCAGTGGGTCTTTCATTTCTATCCTTGCCAAATGAATCTTGGGGAATGTGTACCTGGAGAGTATTTAGTAATTTCTTCTAACTACTTTGGCAGGAGGCACCCTGGTACCTTCCCTCAGCCTTTTACATTGGGAAGTTGACATGATAATACAATCAGAAGCAGAGATTGTTAATCTTTCCTAACCCATTAGGCTAATTGCTCTTTCCACCTCTCTTCTTTTGCTGCTCCCTCTTTTTGAAGCACACAAGCGTGGAGAGTGAGGCGAATCTTCATTCTTCCTCCAGCACTTTCTCCACCGCGTCCAGTACAGTCTCTGCACCTCCCCCAGTGGTCAGTGTCTCCTCCAGTCTCAACAGTGGCAGCAGCCTGGGCCTTAGCCTAGGCAGCAACTCCACCGTCACAGCCTCGACTCGAAGCTCAGTTGCTACAACTTCAGGTAGTCCTGCATAGGTAGTGATGGCATTCCTTTGGGATGAAGGAGAGAAGTAATTTTGTAATGGGATAAAAATGTAATTTCTTTTTTAGGAAAAGCTCCTCCTAATCTCCCTCCTGGGGTCCCGCCATTGTTGCCTAATCCGTATATTATGGCTCCAGGGCTGTTACATGCCTACCCGGTAAGTGAGCCTGAAAGGTCTTCTCCAAAAGGTGAAGGTGGTGTGGCCACTCTATAGTTCTGGTTGTTACACGAAAGCAAGGTTTTAATCTTTGTAGTTTTGGGGGGTAGGGAATAAGTTTTTAGAGAGGAAGTACTAAACCGAGGCCAGGCCCTCTATTGTGTATTTTCTCTGTGAAACATGTATTTTGGGCCTCAGAAGCCAAAAGCCAGGGTGTCCCATCTGGAATCTCTTTCAGTTTCTTAGAGAATTATTTTCTCTAGTTGATAATTCAGCTGTCTCTGAGGGTCTTTGCTGCCTCTTACCTGGTCAGAGTTCCCTGACTATTGGGACTGAGAATAGGTGGCTGAAAGCAGTAGCTCTTTTGCCCCTGGTATATCTTCTTTCAGCTTCAGGTATTGAGTGCCTATTAAGATGAATAGTACCTTTTTTCTTTTTTAAAGGAAAAGTTTTTAAAAAATTTCTTAATATGTTCATCGATTTTTAGAGAAAGGGGAAAGGGGGGAAGGGAGAGGGAGAGATGTGAGAAACATTGATCGGTTGCCTTCCACGCACACCCCAACCAGGGATCTAACCTGCAACCTAAGCATATATCCTGACTGGGAATTGAACTGGTGACCTTTTAGGTACAGGACCACACTCCAGCCAACCGAGCCACATGGGCCAGGGCAAGAGTATATATTAATTTTTTTTTAATACTGTTTTTTTTTTTAAGATTTTATTTATTTTATTTTTAGAGGGAAAGGGAAGGAGAAAGGGAGAAAAACATCAATGTATGGTTGCCTCTCGTGCGCCTCCTACTGGGGACCTGACCCACAACCCAGGCATGTGCCCTGACTGAGGAATCGAACCGCTGACCCTTTGGTTCTCAGGCCGACGCTCAATCCACTAAGCTATGCCAGCTGGGGACAAATATATATTAATTTTTAGAAAGATACATGTTTTTGTTCCCAGAGAGTCACGATGAATATCCAGTAGTACTTCACACATTTTAAAATAACAACACACTGCCTTTGTACCTAGGCATCAGAAAAAATGAGTAAAATACAAATCCTTTTAGAAGGAGATAAATTTTAAGCTATGTTTTGAAGTCTGTAAGAGACAAACTGGTGGAAGAGAAGGTAAGAGCAGGCTATTCATGTATGACTTGTGTCTACCTTACTGCTGCCGAGAGACCAGTGTAGTTGAATCAGTGGCGTATAACTCAAGAAAAGCTTCAAGACCTTTCATACATCACTTAACTCTTATGTCCTGTTCTTCCTAAAAATGAGGATGTTCTCTTGATTTATCTTCTCTCCTAGCTCCTTGGTTTGCTACTATCATGACCAGCCAACATTAGTATTATTATATGCTTGTGTCTTTCAGCCACAAGTATATGGTTATGACGACTTGCAGATGCTTCAGACAAGGTTTCCATTGGTGAGTATGTGGTGTAGAGCTTAGGAAAAGAGAGTAATCTTAAAATTAGTGTTGTGGGGATTATTTCAAATGTTCAGTTGATAAATATCATAGACAACTCTTTCCCACACCTTAATACATAACACTTTGATTTTAAGCTGTGTCAAAATATAGGGAGGGGTTCTAACAGAAGGTAACTTTAAAAAAAAAATCAGGGTTTTGGCATCTTTGAAGTAATCAGATTTTAAGCAGTCTATAGCTCAAGAGTACCCTGGAGCTCTCAGGATGCTTCCTCTATGTCTCAGATGCTTTGAATTCCAGAATGATCTATTTCCTCAGCAGAAATAGATTCTTAATGGATAATTTATCTATAGGTTTGAGAACATTACTGGTGGTGATGGACTTGGTGTGTTTTCCCATGGGCATACCCGTAGACCTTGCCTGACTGCACTCATGGCCAGGCAGGGGGGACAGTGTATGCAAGAGTAATTTGGAGTTTGCACAAGCTCTAGCCATCTTATTTGATGGCTGGATAAGTTGTTTTACTTCAACATTCTCCTGCCTCTCAAGCTATGGAGTTACTCATGCTGGTGGAGAATGAGTGACATTGTGTCTCTGCTCTTTTAATTTTCTCTTCTAGGATTACTACAGCATCCCATTTCCCACACCCACCACGCCGCTGACTGGGAGGGATGGTAGCCTGGCCAGCAACCCTTATTCTGGTAGGACTGGGATAGAGCTAAATAAAGGGAGATTATGTCGAGATCAGTGGCAGAAACCTGATTAGTAGCAGGAAGGGACCCAGTTTAGTTAAGATCTTTGGCAGAAGTATAGAATGGACGTGATGAATCAGTATTGGTAGATTCAGAAACTTGCTAAAGGTGGAAATGGGGCAGCTTTTTCCTTATCTCACTTTCTTTTGTTGCCCCGTGATTCCAGATGACGTTTTGACTTAGTTTTCCTCAGCCATTCTCCAGCTTTTTCCAGGAAATGCAGTGGTTGAACTGGCCTTCCTCTGCTTACCTCTGCTTCTGTGCCCTACTCACAGTGGCAGCCTCATTGCTTTGCTTGACCATGGGCTGCTTTTTTTTTCTTGACCTATTGTCCTCACTGATCTGTCATTTTCCTGACCTACCATTGTTTTTTTGAATCCAGCAGCCTGGAGTGTTCCCTGTGGAGAGGTAGTGGAGCAGGCGAAGGGATGAAAGGAGACAAGTAGGCAGGGAAAACCTGCAGGAACTTTATACTGTGTCTCTGCTACAGCATTGCACAGTTATTCAACATTAGTAGGTGACTAGCACTGTGCTTGCTGTGTGCTGAGTAGTGCCAAATGTAGCCACAAAGAAATGTAATTCAAAGAATTGAACTTTAACAGTCCTTTAAACAGGGTTTTCTGGAATCATGTGAAACCAGTAGTAGTAATTCTGCTTTGGTGTGGAGGGGTGAAAGAGGCAGATACACTTAGACTTTCCTGTCACAGGTGACCTCACAAAGTTCGGCCGTGGAGATGCCTCCTCCCCAGCCCCAGCTACAACCTTGGCCCAACCCCAACAGAACCAGACACAGACTCATCACACCACGCAGCAGACATTCCTGAACCCGGCGCTGCCTCCTGGCTACAGTTACACCAGCCTGCCATACTACACAGGGGTTCCGGGCCTCCCCAGCACCTTCCAGTATGGGCCTGCTGTGTTCCCTGTGAGTACCTGGGCTTGGTCTTTCCTTGTGGTAAAGCATCCCAGCCCGGACACTATCCTAGCTGCTTTCAAGGACTTCAATAATGGGTAAAGAGGAACAGTTTCTACCTCTGGCCTGTTTCTGGCCTGTTTCTGGCCTGTTTCTAGCCTGGGAGAGGGGGTGGGGCTGGAATTAATTGGGTATTGGAATAGGGCATTATCTGTTCTTAGAATTAGCTAAAGGAGGAATGTGATAGCATACAGCTTTGCTCCTACAGACTGTCATTCATTCCCTGCTACCACTACCCCTTCTTTTAAACCACCATTTCTTGACTGCACTGTTTAATTTTAGCTCAGTAGGGAGTCCATTTCACTAAGCAAACTATTCAGCCTACATCACTATGGATAGTCATCTGAAGGCTCAGTCCCTGGAGGAAGATAGGTGGGGTGAATGCTACTCTGTTGCCATTTCACTGCAGTTCTGTTTTTCTGCTCTTTAGGTGGCTCCTACCTCTTCCAAGCAGCATGGTGTGAATGTCAGTGTGAATGCATCAGCCACCCCTTTTCAACAGCCAAGTGGATATGGGTCTCACGGATATAACACTGGTAAGCTTACCTTGACCCCAGCTGTCAGTGTGTCTGTGGGATGTTAATAAATGAGTTTCAGGGAGGAAGACTTGGTGCTTGAGAAAATAACGTTGGTGATGGTTTGCTGCTGCTCCACGTATGATTGTTAATGTTTGACAAGTTGGGTGTCTGCCTGAGCAGCACCAGCAGAGGAGCCTAACCCTGGGGCACATGTTGGCTATTAGCATATGCTGGTTGTCCTAATATTTGGGTCGGAAGCAGGGCACAGGGCCCCAAAATTTTACTGAGATGTCAATGGAGGCAAGCGTTAATATGTATGGTACTGATAGTACAAAAGGGGATATATTTACTGAATAGGAGGGTTCTTATAAGTGGGCTTATAAGTGGGCTCTTCACTAACGTGCTTAAATCTCTTTGTAGTACTACTTTTCTCTTGTGGTCCTTTTTTATCCCCTAGCTAGGAGACGTAAGATGTGGGGAAAAAGGATTAGGGCATGAATATAGGCATACCTCAGAGATATTGTGGGTTCACTTCCAGACTACCATAATAAAGTGAGTTGTAGTTTTGGATGGTGGAGGGTCTTGCCTTCACTTTGTAAAAAATGCAACACCTGTGAGGTTTAATAAAACGAGGTATACCTGTACTCAATAAAGTGAGAGTTGGGTTGAGAGAGTTGGACCTGGCTGGTCTCTTTGCAGAATCTATTTGCACATCTGATGGAAGAGGGGGGAAATGTAGGAAGGAATCTTCTGAATGGATACTGACCTGAAAGATTCTTAGCCCATCCCTTGCTCCTGTACCTGACATCTACACTCCACTACGCTCCACTTTTGGAAGACAGGGAGTAAGAAAAGGAATTTTGAATAAAAAAACATCCAGCCACTTTTTCAGGGATTTGTAGATGAATATCGGGGGAGGGGTTGGGGTTGAGTACTGTATTTCGAAATTCTCCCCTCAGTTACAGTTTCATGATGATTTGGATGGAGCTACATATGTGTTCTTCACCCTTGTGTGGGCTCCAGGTGGGTGAATTGCCCAAGGTTTTTAATAATTGGGGAACTCTGAGCTGAGCACAGAGGGCAGTTGGTTTGGGAACTAACAGCCAGGCAATGCTTTGAAAGGTATTGTATGATTAGGTCAAGATTTAAATTAAAGAAATCCTGAAATACTCACTGAAATTTAATACCTAGGCTCCTTGTGTCTGTTTCTCTCACTGAGTAAGAACCACCCTAATTCTTGGTAGGAAGGATTATAAACTCTCATTTGGAGTGGCCCCATTCCAGGAATATTAGATTTAAGTCAGGTTAAAGAATTGTAAGAGGTAGGTGACTGATAGTATATAAGAGATGGCATACCTGATCCTGGAAATCCTAGCTTCTTACCTCCCTTAAGATTTCAGAAACTTTCTGTAACAGCCCTTTTGAGAACCCCCAGTTCCCAACCCCGCAGAGGGTTCTAGTCATCCCATTCCTCATCAACCTTTAAATTCATTTATTTTTATGTATTTGATTCCTTTTAGGAAGAAAATATCCACCCCCTTACAAGCATTTCTGGACGGCAGAGAGCTAATTTGGCCCAAGGCTGGGGGCTATGTTTTTTGTGTGTGTATAAATTTGCACTGAAGTCTTGTTTCAGAAACCAGACCACTGAGGAGAGCCTGCTGAGCTGGGGCCATGGCCTGCGTGGCTTGGGGAAATGAGTTGGTGGATACCTTCTGGGCTTTGAACTTGCCCTTCCCCCATTTCCCTCTCCCCCATGTGTCTGACCCTGTCTTACCCATTTCAAGCGGTGCAGCATCTCCGAAGCATCAATGCACACACCTGCTGTTGCTTTTGTTTTCTGGAAGGCATGTAGTTTCAACTTGTAACAAAAATATTTGTAGTCTTCAATAAACTGTGGTATTTCTTTAGCTAACTCTGGCGTTCTTTCCGTGCATGTCTTTCTGGACACTAGGAGCCAATGTTGTGCTGTGGATGAAGGGGTGGAGGGTGGCCCTTTCAATCAAACCCCAGCATAGCCAAAGAACTGGTAACTTTTCAGTATGGTGATTTTATGAAGGTGGGGGAGGAGAAACAGTCATTTTCCAACCTTGTTGATTGGTTGGTAAAGAAAGCTATTTGCAGAAAATCCCTGGTTCTCCATCCTTATTATAGTGCCTCACTTTCCATTTAGATCGTCCCCTTGCCCGTGACATAAACGGGGAGGACGGGGGCGGGGAGGAAAAAAGTTTAGTGTCATGTCATGGTGAAGGGCAGAAGAGATGGTGTTCAGAGCTGTTGACGGGGAAATATCTTCCAAGACTTAATTCCCACATTTGGTTCCCCAAGGCCAAGTAGCTGATTGAGATCTGATAAGTCTTGTGACCAGCTAGTTGATGATTCAGGCTGTGGAAACTGTGCTAGCCTGGAACATTGTTCTTAGTCCCTCGATGGCTTTTTAGGGATTGTGGATTATTAGTTGTTTTGTACTTGTGGGTGTAGCTAAGGATGTGTGGGAGAGGTTTGGTTAGACATCTTGACTATGGAAATTCTCAACCCCACTGAGTCCAACTAGTACACCATCAGCCCTTTGTTTACAGAGTTAACTTGCACAGCGAGAACATGCCCTCTGGAGTAATTTTGTCCTGGGGGTGTGACCAACTTTCCAAGGGAGAAATTGGTTCTTGTTTCTCCTCCCTACTGTCCACATGGTGTTTGTATGATCATCACTATTTGGGAGTTGGGGATAGAGGGTAATTTTGTCTCTTGGAAGGCAAGCAAGAGAACTCTAGTCAGAGGAGCTTTCTAATAACTAAAGAGTAGCCAAGGAAACTAATATCCATTATTTTCTAGTGCCTCTAATGCTTACACTTGAGGCTATTATGGCTACTACAATGAGGATTCTCTTTCTTCCCTGCATTTCCAGTCCCTTTAACCAATATCCAAGTTAAGGCCTCTGGACTATAAACTGGTTTTAAGCTAGTCCAGCCTCTGGAAAGACAGAGACCAGGTAGGGGCACAATGAAACTAAACTCTCTCTACCACCCAGCGTGAGTCAGGTTAGCCATTTCTCCCATTTGTTTGGGATGACCAAGGGGTGTTGGCAAGCTGTTTGAGTCTTTGCAGTAAAAATCAATCATTATCTCTCGTTTCCCTCAAAAATGTTCTACTTATATCTTGTCTATTCCACCTTCCTCTCAGCCCTTCCATACAAACCTCATCGGCTTAGCCTTTTTCATAAATGAGCTTATTTTTAAAGTGAAGCCTATTTCCAGTGATTTGCCAGATGGACACCTGGGGTTTGAAAAGGGAAGGGGAAGAAATACTCATCAGCTCATGTATTGTCTCTTCAGTGCCTTGAAAGTAGTATCGAGTTGATACTTTGACACGGGAAAGTATTTTCTCATGCTTGCTTTCTGTAGTTCTGTTCTTTTTCCTAGTTGGTGTTTGCTCCTCCCTGGAACTATCTGGACTTGTGATGTGGGAGGGGTTTCCAGGTTAAGATGCCACTTCTATTGGGAAGATTCTAAAGTGGCTGTCTAAGGTGGGCTTAACTTTTGATGGCTGCCTTTGTCCTAGGCATTGGGAGGATTTGGGTTCTGGAGTTTGAAGGGAGATGCTCCTAATTGTGGGTGAATGGAGCATTCCTCATTTGTGATTTGGTCACTTTAGCGCTTTTAAAAAAACTCTTCCATCAAAGTGGAATAGAAGAACAGCAGGCGAGAAGGACCCAAGGACACAGACTGAATGCAAAGCTTTGTTTTTTTAAATCTCATTTTAGGAGAACTAATATATCTTAAAAGAATGCTTTAAATTCTTAGTTAAATTTGAGTTACTGTACTAAAATTTCTGTAGTAAGATGCTGGTTTACTTTACTTGATGGCTTTTTCCTATCTCCTTGACCTTTTGCCCCAGGAGGTAGAGTATGTGTATTTCAGTTTAGTCAGTACAAATTAAAGTGAGGAATTGTATTACGCTGTTTTCCTTAAAGTTGTAGTGGTGGTAGGGAGTTATTCCAAAGGAAACATGCAAGTTGTTAGAGAGTATGGATTTAAAGCCTTTGTCTCATGGAGAAGCTAAAGTTGTAAACTGGAATAACATTTAGATTTTGTGTGCCACCTAGACTGTAGGAGACAGCCTATTCCTACATAACTTCCTTATTCCCCTCCCTTAAAATGCATAAATGGAAATTTATCTTTGTGCCAGCTCATAAGTATATATCCTAGAAGCTCCAAGACTGGAGAAGCTGGACTAAGCTGAAGCTCTGAGAAAGAAAGTGCTCTTGGGGGCTGAATTGGACTGTTCCTCTAGCACTTACCTTAGGCTGTGAAAGCATGGATTTTGAGCCCAGAAGTGTCTCTTCATGAACAGAAAGAGCCAGGTTACCTGTCTTCTGGAACAGGAATGACTGAAGTTTAGGTGGGTTGATTTGAAATAGACATTAAAAGTTTAATACATTACTTTTGGGCTTTGCCACAGAGGTGTTTTGAAAACTATAGCCATAATTAGTAAGTTTTGGCTATATCCCCTGGGCCCCCTAAAAACTCACTCTCACACATATATACTTAGTACACACCTGAAAATGACAAGAGAACCCTTAGCTAGCCTTTGTGTCATGAGCTCTTATCCCTCAGGACTGAACTGAAGCTGGAAAAACAGACCAAAATTCCCTTGCAGTGCTATAGCTAGAAAGATGGCATATGTCACCTCCTCCCAGGGAGAGGGGTCAGGCAGCTAGCTGAGCTAATCATCCTATCTGTTTCCTCCTCCTCTAGGTGTATCAGTCACCTCCAGTAACACGGGCGTGCCAGATATCTCGGGTTCTGTGTACTCCAAAACCCAGGTAGGTGCTTGGCTGTGGATAGAAGTGGAAAAAAGATGGACATAGAGAAGGTGGAGTTGCATTGATAGAAGTGAGCAGGAACACCCTAAGAAAAATGTCAGGAAACCCATTCTACTAGAAAATGATTGGTCTCCAGACTTTGATTTTTTGAGAAAGTTTATATTTAGCCCTCTTTGGGCAGGGGAGGTGAGAGGTATTATAGGAAGGTTGGAAAATTGTAATGTGTTGTGATTTATTGTTTAACTGTCCTCATCCTGTACTTAACAACTCCCAAACAACTCATAACTTTCCAAGAGAATGAGGATGGAATGAAGGAAAACTAGTTAATTCCATTCTTTATAACACAGTGGGCAAAGCCCAACTCAGTAACTAAAGTGAGGCATTTGAATTATCCACAGATTTGTATTGTACTCCCCTGCTCATCACCATGAATAATTAAAAGTTTGATATAAAGTATTAGGAGTTATGATGGAGTGCATCGTGGCCAAGACGTTTAACTCAAGATACCTCAGTGTGTATTCATTTCTTGTGAAATAGCCAAGGAGTTCTCATTTTTACCAAATTCCAGAGGTGGGGATGCTAAGAGTAGTCAACAGATTTCACTGTGTTCATATATGATGTTAGAGTTTATGAAGTGCCTTCATACTCATCCTCTCTCATTTGGTCCTTAAAACTGAGAGGTCAGTAGCATCCCTGTTTTATATATGAGAAAACTGAGGCTTGGAGAGTAATTTTCTCAGGATCACGCAGCTATTAAAGCACAGAGCTGAGACAGACCCGAATATCTGACTTCAGGTGCAGTGTTCCTTCTGTGACCCCATGCTGCTTTTTGAGGTTGGGAGAGCTTGGGCTGAAATCCCAAAGATTCATTTGCTGATCCCTTTTACTCTCTCTCCTCCCCTCCTTCTGGGTAGCAGTCCTTTGAGAAGCAAGGTTTTCATTCCGGTACTCCTGCTGCCTCCTTCAACTTGCCTTCAGCTCTAGGAAGTGGGGGGCCCATCAATCCGGCCACAGCTGCTGCCTACCCACCTGCTCCCTTTATGCACATTCTGACACCCCATCAGCAGCCGCACTCACAGATCCTTCACCATCACCTGCAGCAGGATGGCCAGGTAATAGCCCTCCCTCTGTCCTTTTCCTTCCTCTTACTTCCTATCCCTTAAAACTGCCTCCCCCTTTTCTTTTCTTACCCTTCCTTACCATCACCTCCACCCAATCCTCCCCAGCGCCAGCCATGGGCACACAGCACATTACAGACACAAGCGCACATAACATGAGTGGCCGGCAAAGGAGATGTCAGACAAGGGTCCAGATTGAAAACTTTCTTGCCCAATTCCTTTGGTGCCTTTCTCCTCCACCTCTTCCTGTAGCACAGTTGTCCTCATCCCATCAAACCTGGGTCACACCTCCCCTCTTACCTCTCCCAACCCTCCCCCATCCCTCACATTATAGCTTTCCCTTCTAATAATGGTGGAGTTCTATTGTCAAAGTTTGTCCCTTTATTTTCCATATATCCTGGTTCTGCCTCAGCTACCATATTTGCAGATGATTCTCTGTTGCCAGCGCCAGCAGGAGGAGCAGGTAATGAAACTGAATGATATGCTTGAACCCACTCCTTTTCAGTCCCCATTTCACCTCCACAGTCTTAGGGAACTTGAAGAGAAAAGATTGCACGATCACAAATCGGGATACACAAACACAAACACCTTGCTGAGCTCTCTGGCCTCCCATTCCTCTCTTGTCCTCCCCTCCTCAATGCCCTCTTTCTTTCTACCCTTCCCCAACTCTGGAAACACTTGGTTACTGGAATGGAAAAGATTCTTGGCATCATCTGGAGCCTGGGGTCTCAGACTCTCTCTCCTACCTTGCCTGAAAGGGGCTCACAGATGTGACATATGTGGTGGGGCGGGGGGAGCCACTGGGTGGTACAAGTGACCCCTCCTCCACCATAGGTGGCTGGGAAGGTGGAAGAAGGGTTTCTTTGCTCTCAAAGACAGCTTTCCAAATTGAAGCCTTCCTGGGGATCAAGGAAAATGAAATCACCTGTGATCACTCAGCACCAAGAGGCCATAATTCTCTCTAGACCTCTAGAGAGTTGCCTTTTCTCAGAGCAGGGGGATTAGGGGTGGGGAGAAAGTAGAATCGAAAATGAGTAGAACTGATTCACTATCTTATTTCTGAAGATATCTTACCCTCTTTTCACCTTTCCCCTATTTAAAGGTTGGAAGTGCTTTTTTTGTCAGAGGTGCTCTAGCAACTGTATAAATCAAATTTACTATGGTTGAGAAGCTTCAGAGTAATTTCTAAGCAAGGGGAATGGGAGAGCAAGATGATTTCCAAATCTCCACCTTAAGATGTCACAAATTTGTCCCACTAACTAGACACCTTTTTCCTTCCCATCATCCTCCCATTCCCCTGCAGACGGGCAGCGGGCAACGTAGCCAGACCAGCTCCATCCCGCAGAAGCCCCAGACCAACAAGTCTGCCTACAACAGCTACAGCTGGGGGGCCAACTGAGGCCCTGACCCTCTCTTCATGGTCCCATCTTCTGAGAGGGCTTCTCAGCCTGGCAACTATGGAAACAGCATCAAAGAGAGAGGAATGTGGGGGAGTTCCGCTGCCCCCCCCACCCCAGTGGCCCACCCCATGCCTCAGCTTCATGTCTGTCCATTCCCATACCATCCCCACTCTGTTGTATGTATTATAGGATTTGTATTTTCTCTTTTTTTTTTCTTCCTTTCTCCTACTCCCTTGCATTCAAAATTATGAAACTTTGCTGTGGGCCCTGCCCTTCCTTCTCTTCCTGTTCACCCTGGTGGTATATGGGTGAGGTGTGGAGGGGGGCCCCCAAATATATATCAGCCCAACAGCCCTATGTCTCCTCCTTTATTATTAGGAAACAAAACAACAACAACAAAAAATGGCGTCATGAATATGAACAGCATTGTCAAATGAATTAGTTGAAGTGTTTTTTCTTTTTTTTTTTTGTACTGTGTTCTCAAATTTAATGGATTAATGTGTCTTGTATATATAAAAAGAAAACCTCTACCTTCAGCCTCTGCCCATTCTTGCTCCGTCTAGGACATCCTCAGTCTCGTCGATGACCAGCTTGGTGAATAAGTATTACCGTACCAGCTGGGCCTCCTCTAGCAGGCCCCGAAGGCAGTGGAATAAAATAAAATCTTCGCCCTTTAAGAACACCTCTGACCTTACTGTTTTAGTGTAGTGGCCTTGAGGGGATTCCATTTCATTCAGAAACTGCTACATGTATGGCAGATTCAGGCAATAAAGGGTGTGGGATAGTGAGTATTGGGTGGAAGGAGAGAGGATTAAGAAGAAGCTGAAAGAAATGGCGTTGTAAAGGTAAAAGTATAATGTAGCTGGGCCCAGGCAAGTGAACTGGAAAGAAGGGGCAACATGTGCTGTGTGCTGGCAAAACTGAAGTTTGGGGCCCATTTCTCCTATGTATACACTACAGTAGTAGTACTTGCTGCTTGAATGCTTTCATTTCCCATAGCTATACCCAGTCCCTTGAAAAGGAATCTAGAGGAAGGCCAGGGGTGGGACTGGGTTAGGGGAGCAGGGAAAGAGAGGCTTTGAAAGTCAATGAATGACAGGAAAAGGGGGATACTTAAAGCCCCAAATTACTTATTCCCTCCCAAGCCTCTTAACTAGATTTCCCTTGCTCTTTCGCAAAGCCTTTTTTCTGCCGGTTATAGAACCTGCATAGAATTCCAAGAATCCTTTATGGTAATAACAAACTCCTTAGTAGCTGCAGAAATGGAGTTAAGTGCATGTGTCCCCATGTCTAGCTCTGTTCAACTCTGGGAAATTTAGTAATAGGAGCTTGGTTAAAATATTTTGTCCATCCCACTTAGACTTAACCGAGGTCAAACAAACGGCCGAGGAAGGGGCGAGGTGGCTTCAGCTGGAAGACTGGTCATCCATGGGTGTGGTGAGGCGGCGGTGAGGGCGGGCCTGGGACCGGTTCATTTGTGCGGATGGGCTGCCCTCTGCCGGCTTTGTCCGGCACCATTTATCGTTAAACGCTCGAAATACGTTTTTTGGAGTGGGTTGGTCGGCAAGAAGAATCTGCTTAGGAGGGAGGTGATCACTGGAAAATGAAAATTCAGAACGCCACTCTCAGAAGAAAAAAAACAACCACGGAACACCTGCCCTCACGGGAAACTGATACTGTAAAGCAAAACCCTTTCGAATTTGAGGGCCGTCAGCTCCGCCCCATCCACGTCCTGCGTACGGTCGTTTTACGACTGTGCCCAGATCGCAGGTTTGCTTTCCGGCAGCGTGAGCGGACCCTTCGCTCAATTTCCCACAGCGTAGCGCAGGCCCTCCCCAGGTGTGAATGGGCGTCAGGTGGGGTTCTGGGGTTCGAATCCCAGCACAGGAATGAGCCTCTTTGACCTGTTTCGGGGCTTTTTCGGCTTTTCTGGACATCGGAGGTGAGAACGGGACCGGGTCGGACAAGAGGGCGGTTCTTCCGAGGGGCGCTTGACCTCTAACACCCTATTTTTGGAAACCATTCTCTTTCCCCACTCCTTCAACTCCTGTGGAGAGGACAGAAGTCACAACACTGAGCACTCATCCTGCGGTAGTAACCAGGGCAGTTAAGAGGAGGGAAAACAGCCTAATCCTTTCTCCAGTCTGGGGTGATGCAACAGGGGCCCAGGCAGGGAAGCCAGTGAGGCTCTGGAGTAGAGCACTTTGAGCAAGTGAGAGGCGATGGGCTGGGGGTCACCGAAGAAAAGCCGAGGGGGAGGTGTTTGGGGGGGAACCACTAGGTGAGGACTGACTTTGATTAAAAACTAAAAACCCCGCTGGCTGCTCTTCTAACCCTCACCTCACCTTCCCAGACACCTATTCTTATTCCATTTTGCTACCCATGAGTTGATTTTATGGTTTAAGTAGTGAGTGCTGAAATTTTGGTGGCCAATCTGCCTCCACCTCAGCCACAGAGATCCCTTTTTTGGAGGGATGACTCGAGATGAAGATGAGGATGATGAGGAAGAAGAGGAAGAAGCCACATGGGGCCGTGGGAGCTCGAGGTTTGAGGGTCCCCAGCCCTCAGAGGAATTTGGCTTCGGCTTCAGCTTCAGCCCTGGAGGAGGGATGCGTTTCCACGATAACTTCGGCTTTGATGACCTAGTACGGGATTTTAATAACATCTTCAGCGAGATGGGGGCCTGGACCTTGCCTTCCCGTCCTCCTGGTGTGTGACTGCCTCCTGATGGAGAACCTATGGTTTCTACTGGGTTGGTGGGTGAAATAAGAATCCCTCAGAAAGTAGTTGGGGGGTGGGAAGTGTGAGAGGACTGATGATTTCAAGGGGGAGGGGGTTTAAAAGGTCCCAAATCCTTTGCCATCCCCCATCATCCATATACCTGCCACCTTTCTGCAGAACTTCCAGGTCCTGAGTCAGAGATACCTGGTGAGAGGCTGCAAGAGGGACAGACACTCCGGGACTCAATGCTTAAGTATCCAGATAGCCACCAACCCAGGATCTTTGGAGGGGTTTTGGAGAGTGATGCAAGAACTGACTCTCCAAAACCAGCACCAGACTGGGGTTCACCGAGACCTTTTCATAGGGTGAGTATATCCGAGCCTTAAATGAGAGCCTCTGGGAGTCCAAAGACTGGACTCCCTGTTGGAATCTAACAGACTTGGGTTGAAATCCTGGGCCCTCCACTTAGCGTATTTATCTGTTTCCTATTTTAAGTTTCTTGTAGGATTTTCTTTGGGGGGAGATGGGAGTTTTGCTTTTTCTCTTTAAAAAAGAAAAAAAGACATCACTGGTCTATATGATTCTTAGACAAAACGGGATTGTTGGTGGAGGACAGGAAATTACCAGTTCAGGAATGCTTTTGGTAGAAGGATACATAAAACAGCTAGGATGGAGGAAGGATGAGTAAATAAAACTATCTTGAATGGGATTCTCTCTTTTGGGGAAAGGGGGTTTTGGAACTTGGGAATAGTTTGGGTTCTTTGACTCCTCAAGTTTCAGATTGAAAGGTGTCATTTCATCTACTTTGGCTTCTTCTGCAGTTTGATGATATGTGGACTGTGACCCCCCATTCTAGAGCCAAAGAGGACAAGGGTGAGTCTGGAGGGAGAGGACATTTACCAGTCCTCTGTTGTTCTTCAGCAATTCCCTCTGTTCTTCCTCCCTAAAGTTTCTTCCTGATATACTTGTTGCCTTCTTTCCCTTCGACTCTTTCTTTCCTGTTCCTCTCTCTGCCCTTCTAGATCTTGATTCCCAGGTTTCCCAGGAGGGCCTTGGCCCAGTTCTGCAGCCCCAGCCCAAATCCTATTTCAAGAGTGTCTCTGTGACCAAGATCACTAGGCCAGATGGGGTGAGTTGGGAGAGAGGGGTAAAGGGAGCTGTGGCCAGAGGATGCCCTGGACAGAGGGATCTTTGTAAAGAAACCAGCAAACTTGCCTTTAGTGATGATAGGAATATGGTGGGGGCTTCTCCTTATAGACAATAGAGGAGCACCGGACTGTGGTGGACAGTGAGGGTCGGACAGAGACCACAGTAACCCATCAAGAAGCAGATGACAGTCCTAGACATGGTAAGTGAAGAGTGTGAATCAAAGTGGTCCATCTTTTAATTCCTTGGGAAAGGGAAACCCTTACTCTTCTACCCTTTAATATTATTCCCATCCTTTGCCTCTGTACAGTCCCTTTCATTCAACATGTTTGTGTGTATCACTTTCTTCCTTAGATCCAGAATCACCAACACCTCCAGCCCTGGATGATGCCTTTTCCATCCTGGATTTATTCCTAGGCCGTTGGTTTCGGCCCCGGTAGCCTTGTTAACCCTCAGAGGCCTTCAGGTTCTTCCCACCTCTTTTCCCTTTCTCTCCATCAATGGGATTAGCTTCTCCTGACACCTCAGGGCCTTGGGTGTGTGGAACAGTGACTTGGGGGTATGTCAGTATGTCACTCACCCAAACTGACCAATAAAACCTTTATTTATGCTAATTTCTCGGTCTTGGTTTTGTCAAGGCTGTTTCCATTTTCCAGCACCCTCCAGGGTTTACTAAATTACCTTGCCCTAAAACCTTCTTCTTGTTTCATAATTTTTTGTTCCACTTCCAAGACCTGATTTGATAGGTAACGGTCAGGTACCAGTAGAAAATAATTTTCCTTTTGGAGGAGATAGGATAACTATAGATAATTCCAAGAGAATTTCTAGACAGGGATGCATCAGATTCCCCAAAAAAGGAAGTGTATTTGGAAATGTAGGGGATAACTGCTTCCCTTTGTGTGGGATCATTATAATTGAACAGTTCATGCGATAATTAAGGAGGTACATGGGCAAATATTTCTTCCTTTACTGGCTATGCTCATGTAGTTTTAAAAATATGTTAGATAAACCACAACTAAGCACAAACATTACTGGGCCTTTATCTCACTAAAAAGTTTTTAACACTATAGTGTAGAGTAGCAGACCTTCCAAATTTATTTACTTCTGTTTCCTCTGGATATCCCATGAAAATGAAAATAAAGGGATTTTTTCCTAAAGAGGCATATAGCAAGAACAAAGGAGGGGAGATATAGTAATGAAATTTAGACTTTTCATTCTCCTAGTTATCTTTTGGTGAATGGAAGTTGATTTATTGTAGTCAAATTTATCTTTTCACTTATGGTTAGTATTATTTATATTTTTAGAAACCTCTCTTAACCAAGATTAAAGGGGTACTCTCTTTATTATCCTCTACAAGTTCTGTAGTTTTGCCTTTTACATTTAGGTGTTTAAATCCACCACGAATATATCTTCCTAACGAATATATCTTCCTGGTATGAATCAGGGGACCTATTTTATTTCCATTTGGAAAAATATATATTCATATATATGTACAAATATTACAAATACACAGATAACATATATATCCCCATGCTGCTCTTTCTATTCCCTTTTATTAATCTGTTTGTCTATCTTTGTGCCAATATCACACTTTTAACTACTGTAGTTGTATTTAGTAGAACAAGTCCTCCCACCCTTTAAAAAAATTCTCTAATTATTCTAGTGTATAAGAATACAACTGATATTTTTAATCAGCTTTTTAGAGTACCACTGTAAACACAAATGGAGCCAGAGATTACCAGACATCTGTGGAGTTTCCAGCATGAAGGATGGAGACTCATACAAACAATAGAAGCAACTTGGAAGAAACAGACTATACAGAAAGATGAAAATTTAGCATGGACACAAATATTTAATGTCCTTAGAAATATGAGATGTTGTATTATATCCCTAAAACCAGAACAGAATGCTATAAAAGAGAAACAGACCAAACTTTTGGGATTTAAAAAAAATGTTAGGCAAAAATGAATGAGTATAAAAAGGTTTGGATGACAAAATTGAGATTTCCCAAAAAAAGTAGACCAAATAAGAGAAAAAAGGAAAAAAGATAAGAAAACTAGAATAATATAAATCATTGATGACTTAAATCAAAATATCAGAGGTGAAAGATACTACTTTAACTGCAAGGACCCACCACATGCTAGATACCAAGGATAGAAATGAATCCACTCTCGAGTCATGTCATATAAAATTTCAGAACACTAGAGACAAAGAATCTATATGAGAGAGAGGGAAATCATACACAGAGAATCAGGAATCACTGGAATTAATAGATAATGGAGCCTCCCTGTCTGGTGTGGCTCAGTGGATTGAATGCGAGCCCGTGAACCAAAGGATGCTGGCTCAATCCCCAGTCAGGGCTCGTGACTGGGTTGCGGGGCCAGGTCCCCAATTGGGGGCATGCAAGTTGCAACCATCTGATGTGTATCTCACACATCGACGTTTCTCTCCCTCTCTTCCTCCCTCCCTTCCCATCTCTCTAATAAATAAATAATCTTAAAAAAAAAGAAAAGAAAAAAGGATAACGGAACCCTGGCTAGGTAGCTCAGGTGGTTAGAGCATCATCTTGATAATGCTACATTTCAGGTTAAATCTCCAGTCAGGGCACATACAAGAAACAACCAAAGAATGCACAAATAGGTAGAACAACAAATTGATGTTTCTCTCTAAAATCAATAAATACAAGTTTAAAAAGACAATGGAGCATTCCTTTTTTAAAAGTATATTTTGTTGATTATGCTGTTAAAGTCGTCTGACTTTTTCCCACTTTGCCCCCCTGCGCCTGGTACCCCTCTTCCATCCAGCAGTCCCCCTACTTCATGTCCATGATTGTGCATGTAAGTTCTTTGGCTTCTCCATTTTGTGTGCCATTCTTAACATTCCCCTGTCTATTTTGTTTCTAACAATTAATGCTTCTTAATCTCCGCACCATTTCCCCCAAACTGATAACCCTCCAAATGCTCTCCATACCTGTGATTCTGTTCCTGTTGTTTGCTTAGTTAGGTGTTTTGTTTTGTTTTGTTTTAGATTCAGTTGTTGATAGTTGTGAATGTGTTGCCTTTTTAATGTTCATTGTTTTGATCTTTTTATTCAGTAAGTCCCTTTAACATTTCATGTAACAGTGGCTTGGTGATAATGACCTCCTTTAGCTTTACCTTGTCTGGGAAGCACTTTTATCTGCTCTTCCACTGTAAATGATAGCTGTGCGCTTTGCTGGATAGAGTAGTCTTGTAGGTCCTTGCTTTTCATCACTTTGAATACTTCTAATAGTTCTCGCTGATCTGTAAAGTTTCTTTTGAAAATCAGCTGATGGTCTTATGGGAACTCCTTTGTAGGTAACTCTCTGCTTTTCTCTTGTTGCTTTTAAGGCCCTCTCTTTATCTTTAATCTTTCGCATTTTAATTATGATATGTCTTGGTGTGGTCCTCTTCAAGTCCAACTTGTTTGGAACTCTCTGTGCTTCCTGGACTTGTATGTCTATTTCCTTTACCAAATTAGGAAAGTTTTTTCATTTTTTTCAACTAAGTTTTCTCTTTTTTTAATATAATTTTAAAAATACTTTATTTTTATTTTTAAAAAATATTTTATTTATTTTATTTTTAGACAAAGGGGAGGGGAGGCAGAAAGAGGGAGAGAAACATCACTGTGTGGTTGCCTCTCATACACTACCTACTGAGGACCTGGCCTGCAACCCAGGCACGTGCTCTGACTGGGAATTGAACCGGCGACACTTTGCTTCACACCAGTGCTCAATCCACTGAGCCATGCCAGCCAGGGCCCGACTAAGTTTTCAATTTCTTGCTCTTTCTCTTCTCCTGGCACTGCTGTGATTTGGATGTTATACGTTTAAAGTTGTCCCAGAGGTTCCTAAGCCTATCCTCATTTTTTTTAAAAAATTCTTTTTCTTCCTTCTGTTCTGGTTGAATGTTTATCTCTTCCGTATGTTCCAAATCGTTGATTTGAATCCTGGCTTCTTTTCCTTCACTGTTGGTTCCCTGTGGATTTTTCTTTATTTCACTTAGTATAATCTTCATTTCTTTCTTTATGTCATTGCTGTGTTCAGTGAGTTCTCTGAGCATCCTAATCACCAGTGCTTTGAACTCTGCATCTGATAGGTTGGCTATCTCTGTTTCATTTAGTTCTCTTTCTGGGGTTTTGTTCTGTTCTTTCATTTGGGCCATATTTTGTTGTCTCCTCAATTTGGCAGCCTTCCTATAGTATTTGTTTCTGTATTAGGTAGAGCTGCTTTTACTGTGTAGTGTGGCCTATGTAGAAAAGGCACCTATAAATTATGAGGGGTGGAGCCTTAGGTAATTGCCAGGGTGGGGCAACCCACTTCACTGCTTTGTGGCTCTGTGTGGAGGGAGGGCTCAGAGAGGGGACAATGCCCCTCTCTGGCTTCTGGAGGTCTGTCCAGCACTTGCCCCATTTGCACTTACTTCACCCACTTCCTGTATGCAACTGGAGCCCTTCCAGCTGCTGCCCAGGTGGTGAAACCCAGAGTGGGTGGGTTTGCATATGTTCTAAGTCCATGAGGGCCCTTTAATAGAGAAAAATCCAGCAGTTTCTTCCACCACCCCAGCCCCCACTGGTTTTTACAGCCAGAGGTAATGGGGATTTATGTTCCTGGTGCTGGAACCCTGGGCTGAGCAGTCTGGCGTGGAGATAGGATCGCTCCCTCCCAAGTTATCCCTCACTCCCTCCCAAGTTATCCCTCACTCCCAAAGTAACCCCCCCAATTTTTATCCACCATACACGAAGGTGGGACCATCCATTCTACCACTGCTGCCTTGTCGCACCAAACTGCACTGCCTCTCTACTTGTCTCTGTGACTCTGCCCCTCCTACCCATAGGGATGGGTAGGAGGAGTGTGGCTTCTTTAAATCTTTGGTTGTCAGACTTCCATGCAACTTGATTTTCTGATGGTTCTGGGTGTTACTTGTTTTGAGATCTGGTTGTAATTCTTCCTATGGTTGTGTGAGGAATCAAAGTGTGTCTACCTACATCTTTATCTTCACCGGAATGCTACTTTTAAAATACTGATGAAAGATTATTTCCAATCTACAATTGTATACCCAAGTAAACTATGAATTAAATATGGGAGTATAATAGATATTTTTAGACATGAATGGAGTGTCAACAAAAAGCTATATTAAACATTTAATGGTGCTTTTCCAACTAAGATTAGGAATAAAACCAAGATTTCACTGATCTTACCACTTCTATTCAACATTGTTCTAGTGGTTCTAGCTACAAAAAGACATGGTATGACAAGGAAGAAGTAAAACTGTATTTACAGGTGCCATAAACTTATGTGTAGAAAAAATTCTAAGGGATCAGCAACAAAAAAATAACTAGCAGTAATAATAGTATAGCAAGATTTCAGGATACAAGATCAATGTATCAACAGTAATTGCATTTCTGTATATTGGCAATGACCTGAATATGAAATTGAAGGAACAATTTCATAACCGCATACTAAAGAATAAAATAATTTTGACAAAAAGCAAAAGCTGAACATTGAAAATTTGAGATAATTAAAGAAAATCTAAATAAAAAGATATAGCATGTATATGGAGTAGAACACTTAATATTGTTAAGATAGCAATTCTGCCCAAATTTATCTATAGATTTAATGTAATTTATACCAAAATCCTAGTAAATTTTTAAAAATCCTCACCGCAAGATACATTTATTGATTTTAGAGATGAAGTGGCAGGGGTGTGTGGAGAGAGAAACATCCATTGGTTGCCTCCTGTATGTGCCCTGACCAGGGATCAAACCCGCAACCTTTTGGTGAACGGGACAACACTCCAACCAACTGGGCCACCCAGCCAGGGCTAGAGTAAAATTTTTTTATTTTTTTATTTTTTAGAAATTGATGAGCACTTTCACTGGAAGGGAGACTAGGTGCGTCAGTTTTTAAAGTTCACAGGAACCTTCAGATGATCTTCTGTAAGCCTCTTGAAATCGCCAATTGTAGAGGAGTGAAATCCATGCCAGTTTCAGCTGTTCTGAAATTGACCTGCAGCACTTTCCAGGGAATACCTGAGGGGCATATTGGGGTTCTCTTTTTGGACCTATCAGATACCCTGTTGCTTTCCTCTGCTTCTTCCACAGACATATACTATTCAAGCCTGATAGCTGTTGATGTTGTCCTTACCCACTTGTACTACAGAGTTTGAAAGTATATTTTGTCAGCTAGTTCTACTGTAAATGTCTTTAATTAGTCTTTGATTTTGCTATTTGTTCTATCTTATGTGGAGATTTTAAAAAATCCAAAAACCAGATTTTCATTGCAGCTACTGTCTTCCCAGGATTCCCACCATTGCCTTTTTTTACACAAAAAAATTGTAAAACTGTTTAGAATCCAAAAATTAAATTTATTGATAACATTATCTATAGACATAATTACATACTTATGTATATATATGCTTGAATTTTCTATAAAGAAGACATAAGAGGAAAAGTAATTAACAAAAAAAATATTTTTTAATATGTAAACGTTCAGGCACAACTAGAATCTATAATGAAATATCCTGACCAATACAGATACGTCATGTGGTCACCCAAATGCCATGCAGATGTAACCTTTGTTAACATGTTTTTCTGAAATGGTGACTGGCCCTTGCAGAAGTTCCAAGCAAAATAAAGTACTGTCTTCCCTCAATTTACATGATGATTGCATGCCTAGAAGATTCAGTATGTATTAAAACTGATAAAAAAAAACACATAAAAAACACAGAATGTAAGCTCATCATTATAAACAAACTTTTCACTAATATGTACATCTAGGAGGACATAGAACAAGTCTTTGTTGTGTGTCTTGTAGGGTGTTTAGCCTATCTTACCTCTGACCAATAAATATTAGGAACTCCCCCTGCCATCACTCTAAAACAACAAAAATCCTGCCCTTATACATTTTCAAAATTCTTACTAGGGGGTAGTATCCCTGGTTGAGAACCTCTGGGCTAATAGAAGTTCTTCCACTTGGAAATATGAATGTGTGGTATAAGGATAATGAGCACATATGACTTTAGAAACTACAGAAATAAAACTGATCTTTGAAGTGATAGACACCTGGAGGAGAGATATGGTGGACTTTTTATATTCTTCAGCCTGAAAGGCTCCAGGAGGGTGACCAATGGGAGGAAGTGTGTAGGGCTGGGAAAACTCAGTGTCTTAGATTGGGTGCCCCTGGAAATAGACTTTGATATGGAGAGTTTCATGCCGAAGATTTATTTGGGAGCGCTCTTGGGAGATTTACCTACAGGGAAGAGAAGGAAACAGGATTGAGCAGCGGGAGTAGATGACACAATGTGGTTGCACCTGAGTCCTCAGCTGATCCTAGGATTCTCTAGGGAGTTATGAAATGGACATAATTCTTCTGAGTTGTCCCAAATTAAGGCAAACGGGTCAGGACATTGTATCCTCAAACCAGGTGATCATTGCAGGAAACCTACTGAGAGAGGGCAAGACAGTTCCATGTGGCTCAGGTAGTTTCCAGCTAGGAAGGCAGCTGTGAGCAATCAGCAACTGATCGTCGCTCACCACCCTAAAGAAAGGATCTGGGTGAAGCACTGTGATGTCTACTAGAATTCATTACTTGCACTTCTCAGGTCCATATTTCTGCTGGTTGGTTTACCCAGAGGGGAAAAACTTCTATAGGATTCTGTTTGGCTTTATTTCTTAAGGAAACTTTAAGAGAAGCTTCCATTGGAAAGTCTACAGCCTTTATTGCTACAGTTGTCTTTGAGGCTCTAACGGATTCTTATCCCCATCTTGCAGCACTGATTCTAGATTTTTCTCACCTGTGAGGGACACCTCAGATGGTCTAGGCAGCTGGATAGTCCGATGACCCGGAACTTCAACTCTGAGGGTGCCCTTGGTCACCATGCCGTTCTCAGACTCTGGCTGCTGTTCTTCTTTCTATTTACTGTTAAAACTGAGCAAGGGAGCATCATGAGTGGATTACCTGAGTGACAAAATATTCTTCCTGCCTCCCATGTGTAGCGGCAGGCCTCCCTCTTCCATCACAATCACCCCTGCCAATATGATGACTCCTTTTCTTGCCTGCTTGTCTCTTGCTATGAAGACCCCAAAGTTCAGAAGGGATTCTTACTGTAAATGCTGGAAAGAAGCATTACATCTTTGGTTTCCAGGACCTCTAGACCTCAAAGTCAAATCTCCCACCTGGTTCACTGTGAGTGAAGATAAGCAGAGGCTACTTGATTTCTATCCCAGATCCTTGTAATTAATTCCCAGGTCCACATATGCTACCTGTAGGGGGCAAAGAATCATACAGTGGTTGTTGATGTGTTCTGGGGGGTGGTAACCTACCCTCCTAGGGTTTCATCTTGAAACTCATGGCTCACCTGCATCTTTAAGAGGCCACCAAACTGCTCTATTGGATTAGTGGCCTCTGAATGGAGCAGTATAAGACCAGTGGACCCTTTGGTCACATGCCCACTACCATACCCTCTTTATTGTAATGTAGATCCCTTAGTCTTAAAGCAATGTAATGTGGGTCCCCTGTTGATGGGTCAAGTACCCTATTAGTCCTTGCAAAGTGGTGCTAGCTGAGGCCCTATGGATAGGAAAGGGGAACCTATACAGGCAAACTTCAGAGATTGCGGGTTCAGTTCTAGATCACTGAAATAAAGCAAGTATTTCAGTAAAGGGAGTTGTAATCTTTTTGCCGGTCTTACCTTCAGTTTGTTGAAAAAAACAAACAAACAGTGAAGCACAAAAAAGTGAAGTGCAATAAAATGAAGTATGCCTGTATGCAGAATATGTGTCAATCCCTCTCAAAAGTGATGGAATCTAGTATCCCCAGCTTACCCCTAAGTGTCTGCTTATTTTCCTCAAGGAATAGTATCATATCCAGGGCTTAGTGTCGGTATTTATTAATGGCAGGTTGGACACGGGCAGCAGCAGTAGCTAATTAAGCCCCGGGGAGTCAGAGCTCACGCTTTGGGCCCATGCATAACCTCTATCCCTCCCACTAGTTACTCGATCGAGTGTATCCATTGTTTAGAACTGGGGTGGCTAATGACAAACAGTGGCTGATTCATCCTGCTATTTTGTTGTTCAGTGCCTGATCTGAAGGATGCTTTTTGGTGGGCATTAACCTCTGATACAAAGATCTTCACACTTCAAGACTACTCCCATAGGTCTATTGACATCTCTTCCTTGGACCTTCTTGTCCTTGGTCTTCCACTCTATATTTTCAAGCTCCTGACCAACAAATCAGGACATTTGCCACTGCTCTCATGACTGTGTATATTCTCACCTTTTCTTTCCACACAAAGTAGATGGCTAGATATATTGTCCAAATCTCTTTACTGGGAGAATTTCCCCTCACCACTGTCTTTCAGGGCCACTCCTGACTGGGGTTGAAATGTGGCAGTAATACAGTATCTAGCTTTTACCCGTATACCATGCCAACTCATCTGTGAACCAAGCTTAGACCTTTTCCTTCTCTGATCCCTCCTCACAAGGGATCCTTGCCACAGACTGAATGTTTATATCCCTCCCCCTGAATTCATATGTTGAAATCTAATCCCCAATGTGATGGTATTTTGAGGTGGGGCTTTTCAGAGTTGGTTAGGTCATGAGGACAGAGCCCACATGGATCAGATTAGTTCCCTCATAAAAGAGACTCTAGAGAGCTCTCTTGCTCCTTTTGCCATGTGAAAACACAGTGAGAAGATGGCTGTCTATGAACTAGGAAGTGGGCCCTCACCAGACACGAAATCTGCTGGCACCTTGACCTTGGTCTTCCCAACCTATAGAACTGTGAGAGATCAGTTTCTGATTTTATAAGCAACTCAGTTTATGGTGTTTTGTTACAGCAGTCTTAATGGAATAAGACAATCCCCAAAAGGGTCATAGGTATGAGCAAAGGAAGAGATGCCAGTGCAAGAGATAAATGATATGAGAGTCTGGGCCACTTGCTTTTCAGCTTCATGTGCCCTCTGACTCTGCTTATGCCAGCTCCCAAATACACCATTACCATAACAGAATGTGTTCTTGCTCAGCCTAGCCTTCCTCATTACCTGGAAGATCTGACAGAGTTCAGTTCTGGGTGGGCAGTCCTGGCTACTTGGTCTCTTGATGAGCTGTAGTCAGTTGCTCTGTCTCTGTTGGAGTCCAGTAGCCCTCCAATAGTTGCTTTTCAAATGGCATGTATTTCTTTGCTATAGCTGGCATGGCTTTGCTTCAGAGCTCTGGCGGGTCTACATTGTGATTGTCCTGTTAGAGCTTGCCGTACACACACGGTGTCTTTTCCTTCCACAGACACCTTAGTCTCATAGGGTCTGCCAGGTCATGTGACTGCAGAGGTCTTTTTTTGCTTTTGGTCTCACTCAAAGTTGATAGCCTTTAGTGTCAGCTGGTAAATTGGTGAGAGTTGTATTTTCAAGTATGAAATATATTGCTCCAGAATCTTAAGAAATTGGTATTTTACATTTTCCTTAGTTGTAGAAAGTGTGAGATACAATAACTGGTTCTTTACCTTGGAGAGACCCGGACCACTGGACCTCTAAAAATTTCACCAGTGTGGCAGTTTCCTGAATCTTTGTAGGGTTATTTCCCATTCTCTGAACACACTCCAGGGCCTCCAGTGTATGTGCCACTTCTTGCTCTTCTGGTCTGATTAGCATGATGCTATAGATACAGATGTAACTTGTTGTATTGCACCTTGCTTTATTGCACTTCACAGATGTGTGTTTTTTGTTGTTTTTATAAGACCGTAAGTTTATATTTTCGTCCTTCCCATGTGGATGCTAACTTCTTCTGATCCTCCTTTCTGATCTAGTTGGGATGGAAAAAAACATACTTATCAGATCGATGGCTACATAGCACCAACCACAGGCTATAGTAAACTGCACTACGAAGTTGCCACATGGGAAACAGCAACTGCAATTGGAGTTCCTATTTGGTTAAGTTTATGGTAGATCACTGCCACCTGATCCATTCAGTTTTTGTAAGAGCCAAACTGGTGGTTTACCAGGGGCCACGTCTCCTGTGTTCTTTACGTCTTTGAGGGTGGCACTAAGCTCTTCCATTTTCCCTAGCATATGGTAGTTTTTAAATTTATTATTTTGGTGTGGGGAAGCTTCAGGCCTTCACTTGGCCTTCATCACTTACTTCATGGGTCCAGAAACCAAAGTGAGTGTTGTGCAACATCAAAGGATGTCCATTTCAATTATATAATATATGTAATTATATGATATATGGGGAAATGACCACTGGGTGGATCCATGGTCTTAGTGAATATAATGTGAACCAGACCTGAGCTGGGACTCCCTTTATTATCTGAACCCCATATGTTCCTGCTCTAACAAGGGACCATGATATAACTTTGGATTGTCAACTGTCAATATTAATTTAGATCTTTTGTCCCAAAATCCTCAGTATTCTCCCTTTTTTTCAATAATGGTCATCAACATAAATGATTTGTGTTGGCATTTTTACCTTTCTTAGTATGGGCCATCATTTTCCCCAAGCCTCCTAGGACTCTCCTAGAGGTGTATCCACCCTGTATCCCAGGGGTCTTGCCAGGGTTTAAATCCTAAATCACAGGAGAGTGCTCCTGTATCAATAAATTCTTCCATCTCTAACTTTATGCCCCACTTCCTTTGATCCAGCACTCTGCGTATCCAGTTCCAGTTCCATCTATAATGTTACCAAATCCTGCGGGTACATACATATTAGTCAGACCTTGAAACTCGTTTAGCGTATATTCCTTCTCTCTCCCTCTCTCTTTCTCTCTCTTTTTTTTTTTTTCCAGAGGGCCAGACATCCTCTTTGGAGCTTTGCTAGAATTTGATTCTCATTTTTGGTCCTATTGCCAGGAAAGTAGGTGGAAATAAATCTTTTAGAGGGTGAGTATTGTCTTGTAAAGCACCTGCTTCCTTTGAAGCCTTTGTGTGATTTTTATGTAAACCAGAAATGGTCCAATTCTGTAGGCTTACAGAGTTCAGAGAAATCTGGGGATTCAAGATTCTCAGTTGCATCTACCCAGATGAACCTGTCTCAAGTGTCAGGATTTTACCCTCTTTTTAAAGAACCCTATCCTGGGCATAGGAAATCTACTGGGGCTAAGAATTCAACCTTTTCTAAAGCTCTGCTACTCATACAATTAAGATTTGAGTTGGTCCTCCACTCTGATGCCCACTGGATGCAAGAGATTAAAGTTTCCTTAAATGCTTTCGAGAGGCCTGGATGGCTTTCACAGTCTGTCTTGACTTGGTGATCAATTCTATGGAGCTTTTAGTTACCATTTCCCTTACACCTCTCAAGTGCCGGAGACATTGCAGTAGTACATATCCTTTAAACCAGTAACCCCTTCCAGCTGACCACTGCTGACAGTTTTAATAATTGCATCACTTCAGCTAGTTAGAGACTATCCATAGCCACCTAATACCTTAAGAATGTTCCTTTTGTCAGCCAAAAGGTGAATAATCTATCGCCCAAATCCTATTTTAGGGTTTACTTGCTAGAACCACTCTGACACAAACTGTCTTAAATTGGATTCCCTGGAAAAAGAGTAAGATGAAGAGATGCATGAACAAGGCTTATTGGGGAGAGCTAGCACTCTCAGGAGATGCTCATGTAAGGAAGTGAGGAAGGCAGAGGGGGAAACCGACCCACAATGAAAATACAACAGAGGCTTCAGCTGATCCTATGGGGAAGTTGGGAGCTAGAATGACCCTTCCAGGTTGTCCAAAATTGAGGCAGAGAAACCAGATCTTTGTATCCCTGCATCAACCAGTCATCGATGTAGGCCCTATGAGAAGCATGTAACCTTAAGTGAGGCAGTTTCCTGCCACAGAAGGCACTGCCCTGAGGGAAGCAGCTGTGTGCTGTCAGCATCTGATATTCCCAGTAGCGGGAGAATGGGCTCAATGACCCCAAAGAGGGGACATGGATAGAGCACTATAGTATCCACTAAACCCAGTAAAGAAGTATTATTGCACACAGATGTGCTTATAACTGTGCTAGAGCCCATGGAATTACATGGCCTGACTATCAAGAACCTCATAAACTACATTCAGTATTTAAAAAATTTGTATGTTGTCTTTTTCCACCTACTAGAACACAAGCTGTGGGAGGGCAGGAACTATGTTTTATTACTATTCCCTAGGTGTCTAGAACTTGGTTTGTAGTTGAATCAATATAATTGGAAGCTTGAGATACAAAGAAGTAGGAAGTGGCTATATGTTATGCAGAATAATAGTGGCAGGCATCTGGAGAGAGGGAGGTGAGGCTCAGCATGGGTGGGAAGCCTTCATCTGCAGCCATGGCACAAGACATAAAGCGAGAGCATTCTCTACTCAAGGTGAGACTCTGCATGAAGGAAGTCTAGGTGTTCATCATGTGGGATTCGTTTATTTATGAGCAAATATTTTAGTTAAAACATTAAGAGAGAAAACACTTTGGAAAGCATACAGAGATGGTAGTTGACGTTGAATCACTTATAAAACGAAACTTTAAGGAGCCTAACAAAAAGGCACCTTTGGCCAACTTTTGCTAGTTTAAATTCTTCTTGACTTCCTGTCCCAGTGCAGGTGAAAATGACAACCATGAGAGGTGTGGAGCTGGAGACTCCAGGACAATCAGAGGGTGCGGGGATTATAAGCTGGCAGTTTCTTTCCCTCCCTCCCTTCCTCCCTCCCTTCTTTCCTTTTCTCATCTGTGGACATTTTTTCATTGCCTTAGAGAGAAAGGAAGGGAGAGAGAAAAACATCAATGCAAGAGAGCAGCATCGAGTGGCTGCCTCTTGTTTGCACTAAGACCAGGGATCATGTGCAGCTACCAGGCCTTGCTCCAACCAACTGAGCCACACCAGCCAGTACTACTCTGGCAGTTTCTTGATCTTTTCCTTCTCGGTCTCACTTTCATCTCTGCTATCACCAAGAAGTGCAAGCAACCCATGGCAACCTGCTCTGTGAAAATGCTATCCAACATCTTCACCTCTTGAGCTGCAGTGGAAGGCTTAGGCTTGTGGTCCCCATGGTCCAGTTTCCTGAAAGTCGGTAAAGGCCGCTTTTGTCCGCAGCCACAAATGACGCTGCTCTTCCTACGAGCCAGGCTCTGGATTCTCCAGAGGTCCTGCCTGGCCTTTGGGTACATGGTAGATTCACAGGACATGTTGGTGACCCCCTAGAAAAATAGACCATCCACTTCAATGATAGCGAAGGAGCAGGTGTAGCCAGCATAGATCTGGGATGCCCCACAGCCAGGGAAGTTGAACAGCTCCATCAGGCTGGGGACCATCTCGTCCTGCTCAGCATGGCCCAGCCAGCTGTAACCACTAAAACCCCAGAAGAAGATGCTCTTCTGGGAGTCACGTGGTTGGCACCATAGGCCACATCCCATATGACCACGCTGGGGACTGGCAGAATCCCTCCATCTGTTGTGTTCTTGATGAAGATGGCCACTCGCCAGGGCAGCAGCTTGCAGTTGTACTCTACGTGCTGAGCCCCGGCAATGAACTTCCTGTCCGAGTTGTGTCCTAGCTGACCATACTCAGGGCACCCAAAAGAATAGAGGTTTCCTTTGCAATCCATTATCATACTGAACTCAGCCCCACGGGCCATTTTGGTAATTGGCTGGCTATTGTACATTATTTGTGTGAGGCTCAGGACATGTTGTACATCTGGTTGCCAAGGCCCAGCTGTTGCATCTTGTTCTCTCCAAATGCAAACACAGAGCTCATTTCTGTTAGGCCAGGGTGTGGTTCCTCCCACAGGTCACTGACACAATCACTTCATGGCTGAGACCCTCGATGTTTCTGGAGGATTTAACTATCTTGGTGTTGCCATGTCCCAACTACCTCAACTCCAGAGCTTCCCTTTCATGTTAATGCGGAGGAGGCAGCTGTGGGCGGCGCATTACCCTGAAGCCACCACCCACACCTGGACCCCTGGCAGGTACCCATATCTGTGGGGCCCCCACACCAGGCACCGTATCTGTGGGGCTCCCACAAATTCTGACCAACATTGTGGTAGGCAGCTTGTTGTTTAGGCAGCTAAAAAAAAAAGATTTTATTTATTCCTAGAGAGTGGGGATGGGAGGGAGAAAGAGAGGCACAGAAACATCAGTTGGTTGCCTCTCCTATGTGTGCCCCAACTAGGGTCCCCACCTGCAATCCAGGGATGTGGCCTGACCCGGAATTGAACCGGCGACCTTTTGCTTTGTGGTATGATGCCCCAACCAACTGAGCTATATCGGTCAGGGCTAGGCACTTCTTTTTGACCAATCAAGTCCCAGTTGGTTGCTCCCAAAATCAAAAGCCATCCTTTGCACTTAGACCCTTCAAGTATGACCCACTCCTTGGTGTGCTCAGTGCTCGAGCTCGGTGGTAACCGCCACCTCACCCAATGCTTGCCCCTACCAGGTGCTCTGTGGAGCTCCAGGCTGCCCTCCTTGCCACTGTTGCAGTCCATCATGTGGGTTTCATTTCTGCTGTCTACAGTCTTCAGCACAGTCTCTGGATGCCTACTGAGTTTTCCAAGTATCCAAATAGTGTGAGGAAAGTCTTCACATTCCACATGAGAGGCATTGTGGAATAGCAGGTGGAGAGTCGGAAAATCTGGATTTGAATTCAGACTTAGCCATTAACTAGCTGTGCGGACTTGGGGACTTATAAGGCTTTCTCAGTATCTTCATTTAGAGAATGGGAGCAATAGTCCTACTTTACACAGCTGTTTCGAGGACCAAGAGAACTAATGCAGGGTATTTCCCTCCAATCTTTCAGCCTAGGAGGAGGCTGCTCCTGGAAGGAAAAGTGAGGAAAGTCAGAGAAGACAGCACCTGGGCAAACTCCAGGCTCTGGTTGTGCACTGAACCCTGCCCGCATGGACATTCTCTTGTTATCTGTAGACTCCCTCTACATGTGCATATACACTAGCTGCTGTTCTGGAGCTGAGCTAATTGGTTTTAAAGTCTTTTCCTTATCTTTTCCCTTGGCAGGCCTACCTGTGTAGCAGCAGTGTGCCTGTGCAGACGGAGGGAGCGGTGACCAAAGTCAGGGAGTCTTCACAATGGCCCACACTCAGCTCCTGACAGAAGTCAAGGGCCGGCTCCGGATCCACAGCCTCCTGGCCCGACAGTGCCTGGCAGAGTTTCTGGGTGTGTTTGTGCTCATGGTAGGCAGGGGTAATTGGGGGAAGGCGATGGGAGGTGGGCAAATGTTTTTGGTACCTCCTGGTGTTCTTACTTCTGGTGTCTTGCTTCCTTTCAACAATCCATCGTCCCTCTATGCATCCCCTCTTGTCTCTTACATTCTTCTACTTTTTCATTTTTATTTCCATCACTTTCTGCCTCTCATCCTCCTTCCCTTTCTTTACTTTTTTCCACTTTTCCCTTCCCTCTTTCTGCTTTCCTCCCTTCCATGTTGATTCCTCACATTTGTTGACCATTCAACTCTCTTGGCCACTCCCCTCACCATCGTAGTCGCTTTCCCCTGTAGGTCCACCAGGCTCCCTATTCCTGTTTCCTTGCTCCTCATCTTCCCTCTCCCCACCAGCTCCTCACCCAGGGTGCTGTGGCCCAGGCCGTCACCAGTGGAGAAACCAAAGGCAACTTCTTTACCATGTTTCTGGCTGGCTCTTTGGCTGTTATAATAGCCATCTATGTGAGTGGTAATGTCTCAGGTGAGGAGGGGGTATCTGGTCATGAAATATGGTAGGATGTGTATGTGAGTGTGGGTGTATGGTGATGGTGAAAAGGTGACTCATGGACATTATCTCCTTGAGCTTGATCAGTGCCCTGGACTGAGATATGCCTTTAGCTCAGTCCAGCTCCTCCCCTTTCTATATCGCTCCATCTCCCTTCCTCACATTAATCCTCTGCTTACCTAGGCAGAGATCTATGGCAAGGTATTACGGGTAAGTGCTATCCTCTTGTGTCCTCCACCTGAAGCCCTCCGGGGTTCATCTTTGCTCAGGACCTCATCTGCTGTCCTCTAGAAACACACAGTGTAAGTGTGCCTAGCTGGAACTTTGAGACACAGGCACTGTAATGGAAAGAGCAGACCTTGGCTTCACTCTGTGATCTTGACAAGTTGCTTAACCTTGAGCTTCAACTTCCTAATTTATATGATGGGAATGGTAACATCTGCCGTAAGAACTGTGGGGAGGAATAGCAATGTTACCTGGTGGTGCCTGGCAGTGACACTTAACAGATGTTGGCTTTTTTTCCCCCTTGATCCTTGAAGGGGCTCACCTGAATCCAGCCTTTTCTCTGGCCATGTGCCTCCTGGGACGCCTCCCCTGGGCCAAGCTTCCCATTTACTGCTCGGTGCAGCTACTGTCTGCTTTCTGTGCCTCTGGAACCACCTATGCTCTCTACTATGGTAACGGAGGGAACAACATTGGGGGCATATGTGTGTGGGCAGGGTTGCCTTGGAATGGTTTTGAATGAGAAAGATGGAAATCCTGGGTGCTCGCCTCCCCAACAGATGCCCTACAGAACTATACAGGAGGGAACCTGACAGTGACTGGCCCTAAGGAGACAGCTTCCATCTTTGCCACCTACCCTGCTCCTTATCTGTCTCTGAATAATGGTTTCCTGGATCAGGTAGATGTGAGGGGAAGACCTGGGAGAGCCCTGACCTTTGCCTCTGCCCTCTGGGACCCTACCCTATTGTTAAGTCTCTGGGTGGGATGGGATGTGGGGTTAGGTCTATCTTTGCACTCCTCTCCAGACCAGCTGCCTGTATTGGACAAAGTCAGATGACAGTGAGGTGGCCTGGACTGTTTGGGTGAGAGAGGGAAGATGAAATATCTGGCAGCTGATGGGAACCCCTGTGCGTCTGTCCATTCCAAGGTTCTGGGCACTGGGATCCTGATTGTGGGGATCTTGGCCATCCTGGACACAAGGAATAAAGGAGTACCTGCAGGTCTGGAGCCTGTGGCAGTGGGGCTACTGATCCTGGCCATCGGGCTATCCATGGGTGCCAACTGTGGATTCCCACTCAACCCTGCCCGGGACCTGGGCCCACGACTTTTCACCTATGTGGCTGGCTGGGGCCCTGAAGTCTTCAGGTGTGAGACAGTCTCCCCTGGTGCTGTCCCTCCCTTCACCTCCCTCTGCTAAAGGCTCTGTCCCTGGGTTCCCAGCTTCTTCCTCTTAAACAGTACTCTCGGCCTCTTAGGACAGTGCCCCTCCCCCTGCCACCCTTTTCACTGAAACAGTAAGATTTAGAGTTTGTATTCTAGGATACATATTATCTCTTTGGGCATTAGTGACCTCACCAGCAAAACAGGTATATTCAGGTAACTACCTAAGGCAGGAGGCTGGTAAGCTCTCCTGAGGACTCCTCCTCTATAAGTTCTAGGCATTAGTGCCAAGACACCTTCTTACTGGTGTCCATCACCCCAGAAACTGCTTTAGGGAGTTCTCTTGTTACTGCCCCCAGTCCTTTGGGGGCAGGCTAGGGGAGTCACCCCTGATATCTCTCTTTTGTCCTTCTCTTGCAGTGCTGGTAATGGCTGGTGGTGGGTGCCTGTGGTGGCCCCTATGGTGGGAGCCACCCTTGGCACAGCCACATACCAGCTGCTGGTGGCTTTGCACCACCCCGAGGATTCAAAGCCAGCTCAGGATCTAGAGTTTGTTCAACAGAAAGCCTCAGACTTGGAAACTCCTGCCTCTGATTAGATGCCATAGCATAAGCTATGACTCTGACACAACAGTCCTACCTCCCGCATGGAAACTGAAAGAGGGCCAGAGATCCAGGCCTGATGACAGCAGGCCCTGGGAAGCATCTCTGTTTACTCATCTAGGCTTCCTCCTAAACTGAGGAGGATGCCTGGACAGGGAGATCGTGTGGATATGGTTCAGTCTTCATCCTCTCCTCCCCCAAGCCGGTTTTGGTATCCTGCGGGCTTCCAGGGACGTAGTTCCTCAAAGTGGCCGCCAGGGGGTGCGCACCCTGGGAGCAGGACTGAGAAAGCAGCGGGAATCTGCAAGGTGGGGGGGGCCGACTGTCTGGTGGTGGTGCATAACCCTGGGGACGTCTTCCCAAGCTTGGTCCCCACTGCCTGACTCCCAGTTCTTGTTACCTCAGCGCCTCTGCCCCTGGATTCAGCCAGCCCCCAGATAATTGGTATGGGTGGGAAAACTGCCTCCACCAAGGGGGCGTGGTGAGGCCTGGGGCGGGGCGGGGCGGGGCGGGGCGGGGGGAGGGTGGTGGAGACGACAGGACTGGCGGTGGAACAGAGCCATTTAAGCGCCTAGAGACCGGTAGAGCAAAACCGAGAGACTGAGGCACAACCCAATACGTAGACACTCCGGGCAGGGTGCAATACAATGAGGCGATCTGGGGAAGGAAAGAAGGCGAAGATACAGAAGGATTCGAGGGGAGTGAATGAAGGGTTAAAGGAAGGCTGGCGCTGAGGAAAATTCTCGTTGTCCACTGCTTCCCCGGCTCTCATGCTCCTCCCCGAAGAAGACTCCTTTTCAGCAAAGAACACAGCTTTCTCTAGTTCCCTTTCTTCCACGTAAAACAAATCTCAGAACCGTCTCGCCTCCTGATTGATTCATGGATGCTTTGGAGGAGGGATGGAGTTGGCAGTGGGTGGGCAGGGGACGCCTCCGGGTCTTGTTGGGCTGCTTAAGGATTAAGACCCTGCCCCCCTGCCCCTCACAAAGATGGCGGCTCCCGCCTCCCCTCCCTCTCCCCAAAACCCCCTCCCGCCCCCCGCCCTCTCCCGCCATCTCCGTCACTTCCGCCCCGCCGTAGCCGAAACTGACACAAAGTAGCGGGCCGAGGGCCTGGGGGGAGCGGGGCTGCAACTGGGGGGCGGGAGCCCGTGGGGAGCCGAGTGGAGCGCCCCCCGCCCCAGCCCCCAGCATGGGCAGGACGGGGCCGCCGGGGCGGGCGCCGAGCGCTGAGCGCTGAGGTGAGGCCAAGCGAGGCGGGGCAGCCCGGAGTGCGGGGCCGAGGGCGCAGGCAGATGCGGCTGCGGACACTGACTCGGGGCTGTAGGGGCCAGCGGGGGGTGTGGGAGGACAGGACAGGGAGTAGGGAGCCAGGGAGACGGAGGAGAACAGGGTGTCGGGGTGCCTGAGGATGGGGAGATTGGAAGGCTCTCTGTAGGACGGGAGGATGGGTACTGAGGGGCGCATGGAGACCAGGCAAGGGGCGCAGGAGTGCCAAGGAGAAGCTCATGGAGCAGCGGAGAGAGGAGAGCCACCTAGAGAGTCGTGGGGTGAGAGGAGTAACCGGGGTCCCAGGATTTGGGTGCCTGGAGAAGGGAGTTGGGGACTGGTAGGCTTTGTTTCCGTGCATGAAGAAAAGCAAGGGTGCAGGAGAGGTGGTAGCTCTGGCAGCTCACAGCTGGGGAGTGAGTCTTGGGCTCTGTACTTGGGTATGGAAAGTGGCCAGCGGTGGTGTTGGAGGCAAGGGAGCTGGGGGTGTTGGATTCCATTTCCTGCTGTTTCCCTGACCTGCCCACAAATATCCCTGCCAGCCTCCTCTGAAAGAAGGGGGTCAGTCTTCCCCGGGGGTAGCAGGGGCCAGGTCTAGAAGAGGAGCCCTTTTCCTCCGTGGAGTATTGCCTTCTTCCCAGAGCTGGCTATTTTTATCCTAAACGTGGCTGCAGATGGGGCTGGGGCTGGGGCAGGCCGAGGGGGCAGGGCGGCATAGCTAATGGCCCTGACAGACTGTGTGAGACTGGGAAGGAGAAGTGAGAAGAGTCCTGGTTCCCAGGTCTCCCCCTCTCTTTCTCTTCCTAGTACAGCCCCCCAGAGGGGAATGAGGTCTGAGGCCAAGCCAGCTTTCAGTCTCCCCAGGGTCCTGGAGGTAAAACAGCTTTCCTGGGCAGTGTCCAGACTCCTTCATGAACTCTTTGATAGGACTCAAAGCCAGATCTGTGGGCTGATAGTTTCTTGATTGCCTCCCTGAAAGGGCTGGACTGGCCATGGGGCTTGTGATGCCCACCCATGCATCCTCTCCTTTGACTTCTCCCTCAGCGCCCCACCCTCCCATGACTCACACTCTAGACTGGGTGGAGACCCTGGCCGGGGGCCCTGGGGGAGGGCTTGGCATCTCTAAAATGTGGATGAGGTTTTTCTTCCTGAGCCAGGCACCCTTGGCTGCCAGGGTTGGGGAGGGTCAGGGAGGAGAAGGACTTCTGGCTTTCAATATTGCCTGATCTGGAGTTCGAAAGGGAATCTGAGTTTATGAAGAAGACTGGTGTGGGTGACAGGGCTGTGGCCAGAGCCTGTAATTATAGAGGTTGGGCAGACAGGCAATTAGTAGCTCTTGGGGCTGACAGGCTGGCGGGGTGTGCCCAGTAGGCTGGGTACAGGGAAACTGAGGAGGAGGAAGGCTTTCCACCCAGACAAAGAGGAGGTGACAAGAGGACCCACGACCTGGCAGTTTCCTTTGGGCCAGGCTGGGGAATAGGGGTGAGGCTCTGTGACTCTGTCTTGTAAGGCAGAACTTTTACCTTTTTAGGTGAAAGGAAGGACATGGGAAGATGGAAGGAAGCAGAGGTCCATCTGACTAATGTTCCCTGAACCTGTACCCAGTGCCATACTGACTGGACTAGGTGTGGGCTGGGAGAGAGAGAGGGAGAGGGAGAGGGAGAGGGAGAGAGAGAGAGAGAGAGAGAGAGAGAGAGAGAGAGAGAGAGAGATAACTCCCCAGGGGGTTGGGAAGATCCCTTTGCTAGTCCAGAAAGGTGGCCTACCCAGACTTAGAGGAAGTGGTTTGGGGACTGTGTGCAGGAAGTGAAGGCCATGCTTCTAATATGAGTTCCCCTGGAGGAGGTGATAATAGAAGCTCCAGTAATGGGGAGGGGGGTGGAATTGGAGGATTATAAACTTTTTCAGAAGGGTGGCGCCTGCCCACCCTGTTTCCTGATGCTCTGCCAGGTGTTTCCTGACTAGCGTTCCCTTATCCCCACCCTTTGGTGGAAATTCTGCTTTCCAGTAAACACAGACACCACTCATTGCCACTAGGAGGGCACATGGGTGCATCCATTGTTCCTGAGATGGGTACCTAGAGAGCTGTACCCCTCCAGTCAATATCTGGCCTCCTTTCTCTGCTCTCTTCCTTTCCCTGAAGGTCTCGGTTTTCGTAAACTGTCAGTCTTCCCATGTTATCCACGGCAGAGGCATGACGGGATGTGGCGGGGAAGTCTCCTTTCTCAGGGACCCATCAGGGCATTAAGAGTGGAGTGTGGGTGGGGAGTTGGTAGATAAGGCTGGGGACGGAGCGGCAAGGTCAGAACTGGGGAAGAGAACCTTCAGGAGGAGTCTGAAGAGGGGAATGAAGGGTCACCCTTGGGTTCTTGACCTCACGCACATGTCACCTTCCTGCAGGGTCTCCCATGGGATTGCTGGGACCTTGCTGGGTGAGATGGCATTGTGTGCAAAAAAGCGCCCCCCAGGTAAGACAGGCAGGAATTGGGGGGTGGGGGGCATGAGTGGGTGTTATGGCTCAGGGAGCAAAGGGGGGAGGGACAACTGGTAATGAGCCTGAAGGAGGGTAGATTGGGACTCCTACTCATTGGGGCAGGAGCCTAGGAAACCGAATTCTTTGCCTTGATCCCTGAGCTGGATTCTCTGGGAGGATGCTGAGTACCTGCCCCTTACTCCTAAACACATACACCGTTGTATTTGGGCACCTGGATCTCCCACTTTCTGGCCTGTAGAGCCTGGGGAGCACTGTTTCCGTCTACGCCCCTCGGTCCTCACACCCTCTGGTCTCCTTTCTCCCCTCCTTTTTCCATCCACCCGGGTCCTTGTTTTCGTGTGGGCGGGTGGGGGTGGGACGAAAGCGGTTGCCCCCGACAACGTCGGTCCCTTCGCCCGCATTGGCCGGGCGGGGAGGCGGGGCTGGGTAAGAGCTTTCGCCTACGCGGCGCTGGCAGGCCGCGGCCCTGCAGAGGGGAGCGGGTGGGGGCGGAGCCCGGGCGCGCGCGCCGGCTCGGGACCACTCGGTTCACGGTGTCCGCTGGGCCTTCCGGGCCGGCGGCCGCGGCGCAGTTGAGCGCGTGGCGTCTCCGGGTGAGGGAGACAGAATGGCCGGGGCGGCAGGTGGGGTGCGTGCCCGACGGCCCGGGCTCCCCTCTGAGTGGCCGCAGCTCCCGCGCCTTCCCGGGGGGCCGCCCCAGCGGCGCCGCTGAGCCCAAGGACCTACAGACAAACGGGCCGCCCTCCCCTGCTCAAGCCGGGATCATGACGGTCCCCAAGGAGATACCAGAGAAGTGGGCCCGGGCCGGGGCGGCCCCCTCCTGGAGCAGAAAGAAGTCCTCTTGGGGGACAGGTAACGGGTGGCAGCGACTGGCAGTTCTCCCGAGCCCATAATTTCCCCTCTCCCAATCCTCACATTCGCTTGCCCTCAGCCTTCCCCTACCTTCCCTGTCCCTCTGCTGTTCAGACCTAGAGGTACTGATTCCTAAGGGGTCCAGTCCCTAACTCTCCCTTTGCATGGTATTTGGTGACTTCGGAGAGGTCTCAGCCAGAGGGCCCCTTCTGGGGAAATTTCTGGGAGTAAAGTGACGATACAGGGTGGGAGCTCACTGGGTGGGCAGGGGATGCTGTGGTCTAAGGTTTTGTTACTACTGCAGTGTGCTCTGCTGGGGTCTTGGGAGGGGATGAGGGAAAGGCTCTGGAATGCTGCTTTTGGCTTCTGGACAGGGTTAAGGCGTTATGTTTACTGTCTAACTAGGCTGCCCCCCTTTTCAGCCTGTGGTAATCGTGACTCTGGGAGATGGACTGGAGAACCTTTCATAAGACGGCCCTTGTTCTGTACCTGAACTTGGTGCCTGCAGTCCCAGATCTGCGGAGGTTTAGGATAGGTGTAGGTCATTTTATCACTCAGTGACTTAGTGACAAATGTGTTATTTAGGGGAAATATGTGCAGATGGCACAAGAAACGTTACAGTTACAGAGCAACTGTTTCAAGTACATCCCATTCTGCCCTCCTTTATGTCTGTCTCAGTCTGCATGACCCATATCCTTGACCCCCCTTCTACTTGAAGATGAGCTTTAAAATAAGGTGATGTCATTGTAGGCCAGTCAGAAGCTGCTGCTGGTGACATGTGACAAGCAGAGGCACCTTTAGAGGGGATTGCACGTGGAGCTGGGATACTGCCGCAGAGCAGTTCCAGGGCACTGTGACCCCCTCTGTCTTGTCACCAACCCCACCCCCAGGTTAGAGGAGAACAGTTCTGTGGCTAGATCTGTACGGGTTCCCAGGGGAAGGAAGCTTTGTGTTTCCAGCTGCTGTTCCTCTGGGGATTCCCAAGACATTAATTAAAAGGATGGGGAGAGGAACTGAGTGCCCCCAGTGGAAGACCTTGACGGTTCATGAGAAAAGGAGAAGGCGTCCTGTCTTGTGAATGTAATGCCCGCAGAGCCTAGCAGTCAGGCCAGTGGTGAGAGGTGGACTAGAGGAAACATTTAGTGACACCTCAGGTGTGGCGCTAATTCTTTAAAACTATACTGTGGAAACAACCAAGGACCCTCAGTGGAAACCCCACAAAGTGGGGTGGGCCTGACAAATTGTTGGGCCAGGCCCCAGTTTGCTCCTCCTGACTGCAGCATCATTCTGTTGCAGAAGAAGAAAGGAGGGCGCGGGCCAATGACCGAGAGTACAATGAGAAATTCCAGTATGCGGTGAGTGGCTCTAGACCACCTGTTCAAACCCTCCTAGGTTGGGGCTGACTGGGAGAGTGCCTGGGGGAGGGGAAGGCAGCCTCCCGCCACTCTCCATCTGCTGCTGTGCTGAGTGTTTCATACCTTCACCTGTCATTGAAGTGATTACATTGACCTCATGAGACTCTCTTCTCTCCTGCTCTTTTCCCCTCCTGCACCTGTGGTTGCTGGCTTTTGGGGGCTGAGGTTTGGGGCAGTATAGATGGAGGAGGCAGCCTCAGTCTGGTTCTGGGTTGGGGTTGGAGGCTGCCTCATTGTCTTCTCTCCCACCGCCATAGAGTAACTGCATCAAGACCTCCAAGTACAATATTCTCACCTTCCTGCCTGTCAACCTCTTTGAGCAGTTCCAGGAAGTTGCCAATACCTACTTCCTGTTCCTTCTCATTCTGCAGGTAAGTGACCCGTAGCAGGCCCTTTGCAACTCACAAAGCCAAATACAGTCAAGGAAAAGAAAGGTCGAGGGGAAAAGAGGGCACAGAATGGGGCCTCAGAGGCATGTTTTCTCTTTCCTCCTTTCAGTTAATCCCACAGATCTCGTCCCTGTCCTGGTTCACCACCATTGTGCCTTTGGTTCTTGTCCTCACCATCACAGCTGTCAAAGATGCCACTGACGACTATGTGAGTTGTTTTCATTGCCATGTCTTACTTGGTCTAGCTTGATTCATGATATCTTAGCTGAGAGTAGGGAGGGGGAGGCAGAGAGAGTAGATCTGTGAACAGGTATGTACAGGTGGTACCCAGCATGCTCTGCATTCCACTAATCATCTAAATCCCTTGGAGCAGGAGAAGGTGTCTTACCTTTCTTAGTTTCCTTCTTTTCAGTTCCGCCACAAGAGTGATAACCAGGTGAATAACCGTCAGTCTCAGGTGCTGATCAGTGGAATGTGAGTACCTGTTTGGAGACTGAGGGCCTTGGGAGGAAAGGGGTTTTCTGGAAACTTCTCTTGCCACTGACAGCCTCCTCTCTACCTCCTCATTGCCTCAGCCTCCAGCAGGAGCAGTGGATGAATGTCTGTGTTGGTGATATCATCAAGCTAGAAAATAATCAGTTTGTGGCGGTAAGGGAACAGGTGCTCCTCTAGGCCTGCAGCATGCTTTCTTTTATTTGGCAGAAAGGATGAGTCTCTCCTGACTTACTGCTGCCTCTTAAACACCTTTAGAAGGAAACGTTTTGAATGGGAAGCTTCTGTGTCATATTAGTATAATTGGGAGTGGCTCCTTTCTGGCCATTCATGTACTTGGGACTAAGCAAGCCAAGAATGCTTGGTGGGAGGAGGGACCGTCAAAGACTCCATGGAGGGGTGGAGGATTGGGTCTTTGGGCTCCTCATTAGGTTTTCTCCGTAGGCGGATCTCCTCCTCCTTTCCAGCAGTGAGCCTCATGGGCTGTGTTACATAGAGACAGCAGAGCTAGATGGGTGAGTCGCATCCTCAGTGTCACACTTCTTCTGCCTGCGTGGGGGGTAAAAAGCTTGTTTTTGAAAGAGGTCCCCAGGTCTGGGATGTGTTCCTTTTGGAAAACTTTGGGTAAGCAAGACTTTGGATGTGTAGAAGTATTACCCACCGAGTAATGCATGGGGCAGGATGGCCCGTGGTCAGGTGCTCCCTGGTGGAGCCTAGAGGAAGGGAAGGGAGCCAGGATTCAAGGACACTGTCCTTCCAGAGAGACCAACATGAAAGTGCGTCAGGCGATTCCAGTCACCTCGGAATTGGGAGACATCAGTAAACTTGCCAAGTTTGATGGTAAGTAATTTTGGAGAAGGAGCTTTCAGGAAGAGGAGGCGGTTGGGTTTTGGGGTTTAAATTGCATTTTCTCCTTTTGGCCATTTGCTGTAATTGTACACCTCGCTTTTGTCGGGCGGTGGAGAGTGGTGGTGTCAGGAATGCCAGGTGGCTACCACTTATTTTTGAACTGACGGTCATTTCAAGAGAACCTCACAGGTGATAACTCCCTCCTTGCTGTGCATATTGAGAGAATTTCATCTTATTCTTTTTTCTTATTCAGCTTAGAATAGTGATATATGCTCCTTTTTAATAAGATAAACTTCAGTGTGTACAGGAAAAAGCTCTGGTGTCCTCCAGTTCTACCCTTCTTAGGGTAGCCAGGTTAACTGGCAGTTGAGTATGCTTTCATCCATACTGTTTTCTATGTTTATACAAATATTTGAACATAAATTGGTGAGATCATGCTGTACCACATTCTCTGCAACCTGCCTTTCTTTACCAGTTAAATTCATCATCATCATTTTATCACATCACCATATAAGGAAATTTGCCCACTTTTTAATAACTGCATAGTGTTTCATAGAATTGATGTATCATAATTTATTCAACTATTCCCTGACTCGGCAGTTCTTTCCAGTCTTTTGCTATTCAGACAAGGCTTAAATAAAATTTTTGACCTGTGCTATTATTTCTGTAGATTAGAGTCCCCAGAATGGGATTACTGGGCCCAAGGGTATGTGCACTCTTTTTTTTTTTTTTAATGGAAATTTTAAATTTATTTATTTATTTATTTATTTTTAGAGAAGGAAAGGAAGGGAGAAACATCAATGTGTGGTTGCCTCTTGTGCGCCCCCTACTGGGGACCTGGCCTGCAACCCAGGCATGTGCTCTAGACTGGGAATTGAACCAGCGACCCTTTGGTTCGCAGGCCAGCACTCAATCCCCTGAGCCACACCAGTCAGGGCTGTGTAGTCTTAATATTAGTTCATATTACCTCATTCCTTTCCCATTAGCTCACAGTCCCACCAGCAGCGTTTGGATGGGCCCGTGTCCTAACACCCCTCCCTCAGCTCCTTTTTCTGTTTTATTGCCTCGTAGTTAAGCTATAGACTATATCTTTAGCAGTGACACTCCTGTCTTCCATTCAGGTGAAGTGATCTGCGAGCCTCCCAACAACAAGCTGGACAAATTCAGCGGAACGCTCTACTGGAAGGAGAACAAGTTCCCCCTGAGCAACCAGAACATGCTGCTGCGGGGCTGTGTGCTGCGAAACACCGAGTGGTGCTTCGGGCTGGTCATCTTTGCAGGTGAGCCTCCTAGGATCCAAAGAGAGAAGGGAAAGAGTTGGTTCCTCACCCCTTCCTCAGGGACATGGGAGGAGGCTGAGTGGACTGGTGCCATGTGTGAGGTAAGAACCCTCCAGCCCCGAATATAAGCCTCCTGTCCAGCCTGATGTCCTGTAGTCCGGGGACTGGGGTAGAGGCCCAGAGGCAGTTTCCTTATTTGGCTTTCCTAGCCTTTCCTTTCATTTATAGGTCCCGACACTAAGCTGATGCAGAACAGCGGCAGAACAAAATTCAAGAGAACAAGTATTGATCGCCTAATGAATACACTGGTGCTCTGGGTAAGGCTTCCCACATACGGCTCCCTGCCCTGCCCTTCTGGTTCTCTCTGGGTAGTTCCCTTGCTCGCATCTCCTCCCTGATCAGTAGCCAAGCTTCAGGCTTTGGCTTTAAAGCCACTGGCAGGTCAGCCATTCAAAGGCAGTGTTTATTTCAGGCTCCTTTTAGACTTGAAAGATATTTTAAAAAAACCTTTGGAACGTGTGTAAATCAACAACTTAAAGCTAAAACAAGTCTTCCCTTCTCTGGATTCCAGTTATGATGATGACTTTCTGTTTGCTGTAGCATGTGACCTTCTGTTTGCTTTTGCCTGGGACAAGGAGGCCTTCATGGGGATGGAGCAGGAATCAAAAGGAAAATTTCCATTTGGAGGATGGAGAATGGGGTCCAGTGGGGTCTTTTCCCCCGGACTTCTAAGAGTGAAGGATCCCACAGGAAAAGTTTCTGTTTTAGTTTTTGGCGATTCCTGAGTACTTCTCTTGTTTGGCTAGAAATTTGAGCTCCTTGTTGGGTTCTTCTCCCCTTCGTTCCTCCCCTTCTTGCACCCCCACTGCCTGCTGCTTGCCCTCCACATGCCAGCTTGGGAAAGGCTGGGGCCAGCCTCTGATAAGACGGTTTCTGCCCTGGCCTTAAAGTTCTTGTAGAAACCCAGCCTGAGGGAGAGCGGTCGCATCACCCCCTGGTGGTCCTTGGACACCAGGATGGTTCCTGTTTTGTTCCAAAGCATCGAAAGCTGAGCCAGTGCCCTGGCCAGGTAGCTCAGCTGGTTAGAGTGTCGTCCTGATATGCCAAGGTTACGGGTTCCATCCCCAGTCAGGGCACATAAAAGAAGCAACGAATAAATGCATAAATAAGTGGAACAACAAATTGATGTTTCTCTCTCTCTGTGTCTCCCTTCCCCTCTCTCCAAATCAATAAAAATAAAGAGCAGAGGCCACTTGGCAAATAGATGTTTAAAATCAGACAGTGATCTCAATTTTTTTTCTTTCAACCTGCAAGATTTTCCTAGGATTCTTCTTCAAGGACTCTAAGTTTTCTAAGATTTTTGGCTATCGAGAAATCCACATTTATGAAAATACAGTTTTTTTCCTGGTTTAAAAAAAATGGGGGGCAATCTGTATGAGATAAAGAACATGTCAGAGATTTGATGGCGTTGTATTATTGACTTCTGGAGGCTTAGCTCAGGTAAATGGACAATTTCCAGTAAGCGTTTTTGGTGTTTTGAAAGCAGCTTGTCCCCACTTTTACAAAATATCTTGGGGGCCTCATAAGGGTTCTAGGATGTCAGATGGGGAGCTGCACAACTATTTCAGCTTCCCTATAATACAGATGGGAAAAGCGTTCAGAGAGGCGGCCACGGGATGGTTGGTCATTGGCAGACTAGAACCTGTCACCAGTTCTGGACTCTTCCTACTAGAGTGTGCCACCATTTTAAAGATACCTGAGCTTTTTTTTTTTTCCCTTAAATCTTCACCCAAGGACATGTTTATTGATTTTAGAAAGAGGGGAAGAGAGAAAGGCAGAGGAACATCAGTGTGAGAGGGAAACATCGACTGGTTGCCTTTTGTACTCACCCTGACCAGGGACCAAACCCACAACCCAGTTATGTGCCCTGACCAGGAATCGAACCCACGACCCTTTGGTTTGCGGGATGGCGCTCAACCAAACCATACAGGCTAGGGCGATACCTGAGCTTTTGAGGGTTCAGGCATGAGTGAGGACCTTCAGGGTTGCACTTGGTTCTGAGGGCTTCCTAAGTGGCAACCTTACCCTTGCTTCTTATTCCTCCGCAGATTTTTGGATTTCTGGTCTGCATGGGGGTGATCCTGGCCATTGGCAACGCCATTTGGGAGCACGAGGTCGGGATGCGCTTCCAGGTCTACCTCCCCTGGGATGAGGCGGTAGACAGTGCCTTTTTCTCTGGCTTCCTCTCCTTCTGGTCCTACATCATCATCCTCAACACCGTTGTGCCCATATCGCTGTATGTCAGGTAGGTGCTTTCTGTACCTGATCTCTCTCCAAGGAGCTTGAGTGGTCCCTTGGCAAACTCCTCTTATCTGTGAAGGTGAAATCCTTGAGAAGGAACATGGCACCCTCTTCTTCCTGTGCTGTGAACATTTTATGTTATCTGTTTATCTTTGTGTGCAGAGCTAACTTCACCACAGTTTCCTGGCACTGTGGACTCTGTAGAATGAAACCGATGTTGATTTATTTGGCACACATTTGCTGCATGCCGACTTTGTGCAAAGAAGCATGTTAGGTGTGTGACACATAACAAAGATGTGTTAGCAATGGATCTCCTTCCCTCTAGGCACTTGAGTCTAGTAGAGGAACGTTATAAAATAACAGGGGAGCAAGTGCTGTAGAAGGCGTTCTACCTATAGTCTGTGTGTAGCAAGGGGATGCAGAGATGTGGAACGTGGCCACTGCCTTCAAGAATAGCAGGCTGGTAGAGGAAGGGAGACACAAACAGTGTAAGACACTGAGACACCACGTGGGTGGCACAAAGTGCCATGAGAGATGGAAGAGCATTGCTCCCTGTGCAGTTAATCAGGGAGGGCCTCTCTGAAGAGGCAGCTGTTGAACTAAGCTTTGAGTGGTGGCTGTGATGGGTGAAAGCATAGCCTAGGGAAGAGGGCTAGAGACTCGGGCTCAGAAATGGGAACCTAGGAATGGTCACAGAACAGCTTGACTGTAGGGCAGAGAGCTGGAAACATAAGTTTGATCCTGATTGTGGAGGGTCTTGACTCTTTACCTCTGACCTTTGTACTTAGTAAAGCATTAAACGATTCTTTAAGAAGAAAACCTAAAGAATACTTTAGAAAGTGTCGGCAGGCCGTGCTGTGTATGAATAGGATCAAGGGGACATCTTGGATGCTTGAGGTAAAGAGATGTTCACGGGCCTGGAGAATGAACAGGATGTGGGGTTGCAAGAGGAGGAAGGAAGAGTGGCTGTAGAGAGTAATTTTCTTTTGTACTCAGTGCCTTGCACTCGAGATAGTGAACCTACAACATTTTTAAGGAAATGCTTTATGAAGTCTGCAAACCCTTCCTTTATGCCACTTTTTGTTCGTACCGATTCCCCAGAGTCCTCAAATCTCCCTACTAGCCCCCAAATCCTAGTGTTGATGGCATTGATAGGAGATAAGAGTTCCTGTGCTGAGGGCTTTCCTAGAAAATTAAGAGGAGACTCAGAGGTTTGTGGTCTGATCCTGCCTTCTCGTTAGTCATGTGAACCACAGTCACTTGAGGCCTCAGTTTTCCTGTGTAAAATGGGAACAATGATATCTGGTCCGCCTTCTTCATAGGGATGTCTTGATATAAGATACTAGATTAGAAAATAGTTTAAAAATTAAATTACTCTAGAAATATTGGGTGGTAGTATGTCCATCATCATGGTAACTCTGATTCTTCAGCACTACTTAAATGTTTTCTTGCTTCTAATTTAATTTTTTCCCCCTGTCTGTGGGTTTTGCTGTCTGTGTTTTGTATCCAAGCCTAAGAAAAGTCTCCTCAAATTGGCAGTGTGTGTTTGGGGGAGGTGAAGGTGGGTAGGGTAGTGGTGCTTGATCAGCTGCATGGGGAGAAGGCCATGAGGATATTTCTAGCCAGCTCATTTTTTGCCTGGTAACTGGATCCTGATAGCAGCCCCAGGTCAGAAGCAGGGTTCCAGATGTGGCCCCATTGTTTGGCTATAATGGACCTAAACATAGGGCCCTTTCTGAAACACTGACAGTCCACATTCCAAAGGAAGCGTCTAGCAAAGAGGAGGGTGTGAACAGATCTTGGGATGTTGAAAGCACCATGCCATTGTGAATCGATATTATTTCCCAGATTTTTGAGGCCCCACTCCTTTCCTTAGTTGGCTTCTCGGTTTTGTATTCTTTCTGAAAGCCACAGGCCAGAGAGTCGGGGTTGCAGAGCCCTGAGCCAGGTGGAAAGAGTGTGTCAGCTGTGTTTGGGCAGTGAGGAGGGGGCTTAGAGCCTTCGTGGTTTCCTCTCCCTACTGCGGCCCCTTTGGAGGTGGCACCTATGTTGCTGTGGCATGTGCAGCACCCTCATTATTTTTCTTTCTTTTTTCTCTCCCGTTCTTCTCGCACTTTCTCTTGTTTTCTCTGCATGGTTTCTGTATTATTAGTCCTGAGGTAAGAACTGGTTGAGTGCCTTGTCTCCAGTCCCTCTTCCTCCTCCACTTGTGCTGTCTGCCCCGCCTGCCCAGATCCTCTGCACCTTTTTTACCTGGAGAGCACCGGAGGGTCAGGGTTGGGAGTTTCTCTGCTGGCTGTATGTGGCTGGCTCCACCTTCAGACTCTCCTTGCCCTTCCCCGCCCAGGTTCCCATGCCCAGGTGTCACTCTGTTAGCGTTTCTCCCCAGCCAGAGCACCTGTGGCAAAGGCCCGTGTGGGTGGGGCACCTTCTTTCCTTCCCGCCAAGCCTTACTTCCTGTCCCTTGTGCAGTGTGGAGGTCATTCGCCTGGGCCACAGCTACTTCATCAACTGGGACAAGAAGATGTTCTGCATGAAGAAGCGGACACCTGCGGAGGCCCGCACCACCACCCTGAACGAGGAGCTGGGCCAGGTGGAGTACATCTTCTCCGATAAGACAGGCACCCTCACCCAGAACATCATGGTCTTCAGCAAGTGTTCCATCAACGGCCGCAGCTATGGTAGGTGGTGCCCCTGGGGCTGGGGCTCACCTCTTGCCTGGAAGGAGAGTGGTCTTGGGGCTCCCATAGTTGTCTTAACATTTGGGTTTTTACTTCTTTCCTGCTGGGGTCTGTGGGGCCTTGAAGGGGTCTGCTCTGTGTCCTATGTCAGGAAGCAGACACTGGCAGCGCTTCCCTCTCCTCTGCTGACACTCTCACCCGTTCTCAGCTCCAGGCAGTGGGGGAGCTCCTTGGCTGTTTGAAGTGAAGCCCGAGACACTGGCCTCTGGGTGTCCTGGCCAGGTTGGATCTTGGCTGCCCTGGTGGAGTGCTAGACTCACCTTGTGTTGCTGTTCAGGGGCCTTGTGAGTCTCTGGAATGTGACCATGGTCTTTCTAGTGTGGCCCCGAGACAGGGGTCTTGTGGCTGAGCTACTTGGGATGGCTTGGGGCAGGGTGTGTGGTGTCTGACTTTTTAGCAGAAGGAGCCCTTTTTATAACTGCTTTCTATACTAACCCCAGTCTCATGGCCGGTGTGCAAGGCCTTGTCTGTTGGATAGACCTAAAGCGGGAGAGGCGCCTAGGAGGCCTGGGAGTCCTTGGGGAGGGCTGTGCAATAGGCACTGTCCTGGGAGGTGAGCGCATTGGTGGGGGCCGCAGAGACGGGGTGGGGAGCGGTAGGTTCTGAGGGTCCAGGGTGCCTGTTGCTGCCTATCCCTTTAGTCAGCAGTGTGACTCTGTGTGACATTTGCTCAATGATTAGGGTTGTGGGTTTCAGGTGCCTGTCCGGGGTTCTGTGCTAGAGGTTTCTCCCCTTGCTCTGAGGGAATCTAGCTCTGATGTTGCTTCTCCTATTTCCTGGTTGTGTGTAGGTGACATGTTTGATGTCCTGGAACACAAAGCTGAGTTGGGAAAGGTAAGGTCCAGTCTCCACAGTTATTTTGTATGCCAATTAAGCATATGGTACCTGCCCTGGCTGGGTGGCTCAGTTGGTTGAGTGTCATCCCATACACCAAAAAGTTGGGGGTTTGATTCCTGGTCAGGTCACATACCTGGGTTGCGAGTTCAGTCGTTGGTCAGGGAGCATATAGGAGGCAACCAGTTGATGCTTCTCTCTTTCTCTCCCTTCCTCTCTCTTTAAATTAATAAACATATTAAAAACAAAACACCCCTGGCTGGTGTGGCTTAGTGGATTGAGCCTCAGCCTGTGAACTGAAGGGTCACTGGTTCGATTCCCAGTCAGGGCACATGCCTGGGTTGTAGGGCCGGGTCCCCAGTTGGGGGTATATGGGAGGCAAATGGTCAATGTTTCTCTTCCTTTCTTCCTCCCTTCCCCCAACTCTCAAGGTGAATAAAGAAATTAAAAAATAAAAATAGAAAAAATGAAAACAAAACAAAACAAAAAACCCCCCAAAACATAGAGTACCTGACCAATAACAGCAGTTGGTATAGTTAGGAGTGATGTGTTTTCTGGACAGGAGATGGAAGCTGCTTGGAGAAATGGCTGTTTTTTAAAAAGATATTTTATTTACGTATTTTTAGAGCAAGGGGAAGGGAGGGTGAAAGGGAGAGAAACATTGATGTGCAAGAGAAACATTGATGTGCAAGAGAAACATGGGTTGTCTCTCTCACGCTCCCAGCCGGGGACCTGATCTGCAACCCAGGCTTGTGCCCTGACCAGGAATCAAACTGGTGACCTTTGAGTTTGCAGGATGATGCCCAACCCCCTGAGTGACACCAGTCAGGGCAAAAAATGAGTATTTTAAGGAGGAATTGGCAGCAGTGGGAATTTTGAGGTCCGCAGTGGGCAGGATCTTAGGCTGTCCTTCTGAGAGTTGGAAGGACAGGGAACAATATGGTAGGGACAGCCCCTTCCCTGTGATACTGCCTGGTGACCCACTCCTAATTGCCTTTTTAGCTACCACAGAGGCCTGAACCTGTTGACTTCTCCTTCAATCCTCTGGCCGACAAGAAGTTTTTATTTTGGGACCCCACCCTTTTGGATGCTGTCAAGATGGGGGACCCCTACATACACGAATTCTTCCGCCTCCTCTCCCTGTGTCACACCGTCATGTCAGAAGAAAAGAACGAAGGTGAGCCGCAGAGCTGGCTTGCGCTCTCCCTAACCTGACTCATGCCTTCGAACTCGGGTACTGCTCTGCACTACGGCTGGCCTGGGGCTTCCTGGGCAGGATATATGGCTGAGAGGCTGACCACTCACACCATGTGTGTCCTTCCTCTTCACCCAGGGGAGCTGTACTACAAGGCCCAGTCTCCAGACGAGGGAGCCCTAGTCACTGCAGCCAGAAACTTTGGTTTCGTATTCCGTTCTCGTACCCCCAAGACCATCACTGTCCACGAGATGGGCACAGCCATCACTTACCAGCTGCTGGCCATCCTGGACTTCAACAATATCCGAAAGCGGATGTCGGTTATAGGTGAGGCCAGGACCAGGTGCTGGAGAACTCGGGGCAGCACACAGTCCTGGAATGGGCGAGGTGTGCCGGGTGACCATTGTTGATATGTTGCATTGGGGTCTTCACCTGCTTAAATTTTTCGGGGACTTTCCCTGCCTGCTTCATTCAGTGCGAAACCCAGAGGGGAAGATACGACTGTACTGCAAAGGGGCTGACACTATCCTTCTGGACAGACTCCATCACTCCACCCAAGAGCTGCTCAACACCACCACAGACCACCTGAATGTAGGTGTGAGGAGAGGAGGGACGTTATGGTTCAGTGCTGTGGGAAGGGGGAAGGGGTGACTTTCTTGATTTGCCTCCAGGAATATGCAGGGGAGGGGCTGAGGACCCTGGTACTGGCCTACAAGGACCTGGATGAAGAGTACTATGAGGAGTGGGCTGATAGACGACTCCAAGCCAGCCTGGCCCAGGACAGCTGGGAGGACAGGCTGGCCAGCGTGTATGAGGAAATCGAAAGTGACATGATGGTATGGGCTGCAGAATGGGCCAGGGGTGGGCAAAGAAGGCTCGTGCCTAGGACTCCTGTGCCTGGGACTCTTGGGCCAGGGACTCGTGCTAGGGACCCTTGTGGTATTTCAGCTTCTGGGAGCAACGGCCATTGAGGACAAGCTTCAGCAAGGAGTGCCAGAGACCATTGCCCTCCTGACGCTGGCCAACATCAAGATTTGGGTGCTAACTGGAGACAAACAAGGTGAGAGTCCAGCAGGGCAGAGGCAGTTGCATCTGGACAGCCGCACTGTGGGGTCCTTGCGTGAGCCTGGGACATCGGGCAGGAGAGTGTGGTTGCCTTGTTGGGGGCCTGCCCGTAGCCCGTGTTCTCTCTTGGTAGAGACGGCTGTGAACATTGGCTATTCTTGCAAGATGCTGACGGACGACATGTCAGAGGTGTTCGTCGTCACTGGCCACACCGTCCTGGAAGTGCGGGAGGAGCTCAGGTAAACAGGCCCGAGGCTGGCAGGTGCTCTCCTCCGGGAACAGGGGTCGGGCAGGACTTTGTGGGCTCTGATTGGGCTTGAATCCCTCTTCCTGTCCTAGAGGACCACAGTTTCATTTCCTCTTCACAGGAAAGCCCGGGAGAAGATGATGGACCCGTCCCGCGCCGTAGGCAATGGCTTCACTTACCACGAGAAACCTTCTTCCAAGCTCACTTCTGTCCTGGAGGCTGTTGCGGGGGAGTACGCCCTAGTCATCAATGGACACAGCCTGGTAAGTGTTGCCATCCTTAGCTTGGGCAGTGTCTTTCCAGAGGATGCTTCTCTCCGTGTGGCTTTTATGTCTTACGTTGTTCTCATTTTCCTTGACTTCAGAGGAGCTGTGGTCTTTAAGGGGAGTGGATGAGGCTGACTCCCAGGTCTCTCCTGGGAAAGACTGGGACTCTCTTGGGCTCTCTGTGTTGCAGGCCCATGCATTAGAGGCAGACATGGAGCTGGAGTTTCTGGAGACAGCCTGTGCCTGCAAAGCTGTCATCTGCTGTCGGGTGACCCCTCTGCAGAAAGCACAAGTGGTGGAATTGGTTAAGAAGTACAAGAAAGCTGTGACACTTGCCATTGGGGATGGAGCCAATGATGTCAGCATGATCAAAAGTGAGTGTGGGCTGTGTAGGTGTGTAGGCTGGGTGGGAGGGTGGAGAGAGGAGCCCATGAGGTCTTGGGATCAGAAGAGACTAGTGGGGAAGGGGGGCTGTCAGTTGACGGAATTCTGAAGGGTGTGGCCATCTTCCCCCTCTTCTTCCCCCTTGCCTCTGCAGCGGCTCACATTGGTGTGGGCATCAGTGGGCAAGAAGGGATCCAGGCTGTCCTGGCCTCAGATTACTCGTTCTCCCAGTTCAAGTTCCTGCAGCGCCTCCTGCTGGTGCATGGGCGCTGGTCCTACCTGCGCATGTGCAAGTTCCTCTGCTATTTCTTCTACAAGAATTTTGCTTTCACCATGGTCCACTTCTGGTTTGGCTTCTTCTGCGGCTTCTCGGCCCAGGTAGTGAGCTCATAGTCCACTCGCCTGCCTGTCTGTAAGTTCCTGAAGGGCAGAGATTGTATCTGTTCTGTTCATTGCTCAGTCCCTTAGGGCCTAGCTTTTGTTTGGTTTATGCATTTAAAGAATGCTTGTCAAAAGAGTGGAGAGGGAGTTCCAAAAATTCCTTGGGGCTGCACATATGCCACATGGCTGTCTTCTTCTGCCTGATTTGTAGTGAAGAAAGACAGCGTGTTCACTCCTCTCTCACTCCCCATTTTCTTTCCAGACCGTCTATGACCAGTATTTCATCACGCTTTATAACATCGTGTATACCTCCCTCCCAGTCCTGGCTATGGGGGTCTTCGATCAGGTATGGGGGAGTTTGATAATCAAGCAGGATGGGGAGAAGGACATTGCTGTGAAGGAATCACACTGACAGCGGTGGGCATATGACACTTGTGCCTGCTGCCCGTGGTCCCTGGAGGGTAGTTTTTCCAGCTGGGCGAGATGTGTTTGGTTCTCCTTTCAGGCATAGCTGACCTGTAAATCCTCCAGTTGCTGAGCAAAGACTGACTGGGGGCAGTTGGCTGGAGGCTGGACCTAGCTGTCAAAGAATTTAGAAAGGAGGAGACAGGGACAGGGTCTGCCCAAGTCAAAATGGAAAATGGTGGCCTCGAGGCCTCCTATGCGACCTGGTCCTCCCCACACAGGACGTCCCCGAGCAGCGGAGCATGGAGCACCCTAAGCTGTATGAGCCAGGCCAGCTGAACCTCCTCTTCAACAAGCGGGAATTCTTCATCTGTATCGCCCAGGGCATCTACACCTCTGTTCTCATGTTCTTTATCCCCTATGGGGTGTTTGCCGAGGCCACCCGGGATGATGGAACCCAGCTGGCTGACTACCAGTCCTTTGCAGTCACTGTGGCTACTTCGCTGGTCATTGTGGTCAGCGTGCAGGTATGAGGCAGCCTAGGCATGGCCCTCACCTCTGGAAGGAGTGAGCCTCCTGTCCCTGGGGCTGCCCTGGGCACTACTGTTGTGTTTCTGGGAAGGGGACAGGGTTTTGGGGTGATGGCTCCTTCTGCCTGAGACAGATCCTGCTTTTTGCAGATTGGACTGGATACAGGCTATTGGACAGCCATCAACCACTTCTTCATCTGGGGCAGCGTGGCTGTTTACTTTGCCATTCTCTTTGCCATGCACAGCAATGGGCTCTTCGATATGTTTCCCAACCAGTTCCGGTTTGTGGGTGAGTCTCTGTGACTTCCTCTTGAATTCCTGAGGAATCATGCCTTTTTTGGGACTAACAGGGTCGGTAGCCAGTCTGCACTCCATGAGCATTTATTTAGTACTTTGTATGTGCCAGATGTTCTGCAAGGTGCGGGGGAGGGGAGTGGTGCGTGGCTGAGTATATCTGACCCAGGCGCTGCTCTTAGAGAGCATCTATGTCCATGAAAGTGAAGAATAGCCCCACTAGGCTGTACCAAGTCAGGACCCCAGTAAGTCAAGGGTTGGCAGGCATTACGGTCAGCAGAGTGACTGCATGTGGGGTGATCGGGGATGGTCACACACAGGAGGCTACTGTGGATGGAGCCAGGATGGGGGAGTCGGATTCTAAGTTGGAGAGCTGAAAGTGTGAAAGGGCCACTTGTTTCTAGGGCAGGAACACCCACTGAGAAGCAGTGGAAGAAAGGCTGGCAGGTAGGACATTTGAGGTGTCAGAATGCCAGTCTGTCAGGTTTGCATCTGACTTGCCAGGAGTCTTTAGGAGAGAGTGAGGGATGACATCAGAGGATTACTTTAGAAAAGTGAGTCTGGCAGTGGTGACCAGTGAGGAAGCTACTGTAATGACTGAGTGTAAGCCTGTTCAGAACTGGTGGCAGGGCAGCCGTGGTGGATGGCAAAGAGGGGCTGGTTGGGAGGCACGAGGTGAAAGGTGCGTTTGTGGTTTTGGCACTTTCTTTGGATCTTTTCATGTACTCACCCAGTGGGTGCGCAGTCACCACACGCTCTGGATGTTGGGGATATAGCCCTGCTGGGTTTCATATTTCAATGAGAGACAAATTACAACTTCATAGATATGTCTGGAAATAATAAATCCTATAAAAAATATCAAGTAGAGTCAAGAGGAATAAGAGTAGTTTATAAAAACCCCTTGAACAAGGGCCATTGGCACAGAGAAATCTGAATAAAGGGAAGGAGTGATCCAGGAAGAAGCAACGGTGATGCCGAAACCTTCGGTGAGGGAGGGTGTGTGTGTGTGTGATGGAAGTTGGAGGGTAGGGCTGGGGCAGTGAGGTGGGGGGAAATGAGAATTTGTCTAGAGCAGTTAAGCCCATGTAGGTCAGAGTGAGAACTTTTGAATTTTAACCTAAATGTAATAGGAAGCCATTGGAGGGCTTTGGACAGACAGGGAAATGTCATAAACTGATTTATATTTTTAAAGGAAGGATCACTTTTAATATTTTGTGGATAATAAAGTATAGCAGGAGAGGAGGGGCTGTAGCACTAATCCAGGTGAGAACAATGATGGCTTGCAATACAGTGAAAAGCGGTGGAATTCCATAGGTATTTTGGAAATGGAGCCAACAGACTGGATGAGCAGTTTGAGAGAGAAGTCGAGGTTGACTTCAGGTCTTTCAGTGGTAGCAGCTGAGTGGGGGGCAGCATTTCCGAAGCTCAGGAAAATGGAGCAGATTGGGGTGGAGGAAACAAGAGTTCACTTTTGGCCTTTTGAAATTGAGATGCCTGTTAGATGTTCAACAGAGGTGTCAAATAAGACAGTTAATGAAACAGGTCTGAAGTTTTGGGGAGAGTTTGGAGCTAGAGTCCAATTCAGAGATAACTGGGGATGAGGAAGCCAGGAGGACTCATGTTGTGCGACTGGCAAAGTGGGACTGCCAGGCACAGAAATGGGCAGCTGTCTGCTCCGTGACCCTCAAGGCCTCTGCCCCCCAACCTTCTCAGGAAATGCGCAGAACACTCTGGCCCAGCCTGCGGTGTGGCTGACCATCGCGCTCACCACGGTCGTCTGCATCATGCCTGTGGTTGCTTTCCGGTTCCTCAAGCTGAACCTGAAGCCTGACCTCTCTGACACGGTGAGAAGCCGGGTGTGTCGGAAAGCGCGCACGTGGCTGCAGTTTTGGGGCTTCTTACGTGTGAGTCTTACGTGTTGGTACTGCTCCTCAGGACAGACACTGCGTGCTGGCCTGCCCTGGGTGCTCTGGGTCCCTTCCCAGTGGTCGTGTCCGGCACTGCCACACTGATGGAGGCTCCTTCCCTGTTCTCCCCACCCCCTATCTGCCAGGTCCGCTACACGCAGCTGGTGAGGAAGAAACAGAAGGCCCAGCACCGCTGCATGCGGCGGGTGGGTCGCACAGGATCCCGGCGCTCCGGCTACGCCTTCTCCCACCAGGAAGGCTTCGGGGAGCTCATTATGTCTGGCAAAAACATGCGGCTCAGCTCCCTGGCACTCTCCAGCTTTACCACCCGCTCCAGCTCCAGCTGGATTGAGAGCCTGCGCAGAAAGAAGAGTGACAGCGCCAGCAGCCCCAGCGGAGGGGCTGACAAGCCCCTCAAGGGATGAAGATGAAGGCTGGGACCAGGACGCCCCGTGCCAGTGATCAGAGCACACAGGGCAGGCCAGCCACTGAGAGGACTGTCTAAGAACTGCCAGTCCTCCTTCCTTGCCTCTCCCATCTCCCCTGGTAGACTCTGTCCTGCTGGTCCCCACCAGAAATGTCTGGGGCATCCCCAGCTGGGGGACCTCCCACTAGCTGGGAGGGTGGAGAGGGCAGGCCTCAAGGGCAGAGTAGGGACTGGGCCATCTGGAACCAGCCCCAGTGTGGGACCAGATGTGGAGCCAAAAACAGGAAAAAAACTGTGAGAGATTGGGTCTGCCCCTGCCTTGCCTGTGAGCCCACAGGGAGACTATAGTCTCTGTATTTTTTTACTCCCACTCCCCAGAGGGGCTGTAGAGCCCCTGTTCCTGAATTACACAAGAATGTACCATGCCGGGAAGCCAGAGACCTGTTGGGGCCTCTGGGCCCCTCACATCGTGTATGTCTCTCCTTGATTTGTGTTTGTGTCCAGTTTGGTTTTGTCTTTTTTATTTGGCAAGTGGAGGAGGCCTCCAAGTGACTTTTATGTTGTGGTTGGTGTCTTAACTCTCCTAGGGAAGAGGAGTCCAGCACACACAGGTGCCCCAACCTGGCTAGATGTGGAGTGGTGTGGGAGGAACCACTTTTCTCAGTTGGCCCTGCAGTGGCTGGTGCCCCTGAGGGACTGAGGCTGACCAGGGTCGGGGGTGCCTGTCAGCCAGAGGGTGTTGGGAGAGTCTAAAGGGTTTGGTCCTGTCTCCTTCCTCACCTTGAGAGTGAAGAGCTTCTCCCTTTCCCAACACACATGTACATCAACTCCTAGATTCTGTAAGTCCTGCTGGTATTGGGCTGGAGCCTGGGAAAGTGGCCCTGTCATTCTCAGTGCCAAAAGCTGGGTATGAAATTTAGTCCTAAAAAAAGATTTTGTTTAATTTTAAATTTAGATCCAAGTCCATTAACAGAGTCCCTTTTGACTTTCCTTTCTCCTTCCTCATCTGGCATTTTCCTGCACCTACGCCCGAGGGCCTGAAGTGGGCCCGAAAGGGGAAGCCGACCTCTGCTGCTTCCTTCTGGTAAACGGGGTCCCAGGGTCCCACCCCCCTGGGCCCAGCATCTGGTAGGAGGTGGAATCCATGTGCTGGGTGGTCGGAGGTACTGCGCAGTGCCCGTCTTGGTCTGGACGGGACTAGTTGAAACGCCGGCACACATGTTTTTCCTCTCCATTGTCCACACCTAGAGAACCGTTCCCAAAATTAGGTGTTTCCCAAGTTCATTGTTACCAAATTAGTCTTGGGAAGAATCCTCATCTTTGGTAGTGGAGGGGGTCCTCAGGAATGGTGGGGATCTGGGAGATCTTGAACATTCTTATGGGAGCTCTAAGGAACTGCAGGTGGGTTGTGGTTAGGCAGGGTGGGTGGGCCTCAAGTGGGGTGGGGGAGCTTGACAGGGAAATCCCTTTCGGCCACACAGTTTACAAACCCAACATCATGTCTGTTTGTGAGTCTCTCAAGGTGAGAGTCTGATTTTTATACCAAAGAGAAAATGATTTTTTTCGTATTTGGTTTGTCTATTAGTAAATATAAATATATATATATATATACACACATACATATATATATATATATACATACAGTTATATATATTATTTTTTTGGTTCTCTCTCGTTTTTTAGGGAGGGAGGAAAGTACCAAGTTGCATTGAGCTGTAATTAAGGAACATTCTGTATAATTTATGACACATTTCTATACTTGCAAAAGTTATATCATTTTATAGATATAAGAGAAAAAAATGCCTTTTTATAAAATTTCAGTTTCTGACAAGTGTGTAATTTGTTTCTTTTTGATGTTTAACCAAGAGTGGTGGTCAAAGTACAGAGGGAAAGAAACTTCTTAAATGGGATGGAATGGGTAGATCTGGGCCGAGTGGAGAAAACAGAGTCGGACTTGTGGGGTTTAGCCCCCTCCTCTGTACACCTGGACCCATTTTCAACTGGAAGATGGGACAGTGGGCGGGGCTGAGAGACACATCACAGGGACTTTGTGTTCAACTGATGGGCCCTTTGGACCTTGGACCACAAGGTTCCCTTCCCTTTTCCAAACACAAGCCAACCTCTCCTTTGTTAACACATGCCAAATGGGAGGATATGTGTGGGGGAAGTACCATGTAAATATTTTATTTTGTATATATTTTTTGCTTTTCACCGTACACCTCCATTGGCACCAGCCTCACAAACTAACATCTTTGTGGCTTTTCATAGAAGTGAATATCAAAGGGCCTAAGGGTTACAAATAAGACTGCAGGAATTTAAGGTTAGCGAATCAGGTGAGCTCCTCTCTAGGGAAGGGAGAGTGGGGTCAGGACCTATGTCCCACGAAAGCTTGGGACTAGGGGCTCCTGCTGATGTCCCTCCACTACCCCCCTACCCCACCAGCCTGGTTTTCCCCTCTGACCTAACCAGTTTTTTATGTCACAGGGACCATCTCTCTACTAACCCTTCTTTCTCAAGAATATTATAGAGTTCCAAATAGATGCTAAGCTCAGATGCGAACCATCGGGGCAAGACCAGTTTTTCCTAAGGAGAAATAGTCCAGGGGAGGGACAACACAGACCCTCGGGACAAACCAGCCTTTTGCTTGGGTTTTCCTGGGTCTCAGGCAGCAAGTGATACCTGGCTAACAAGGGTACCAGTCCCCTCACCCCGGGGCATAGAAACAGGCTTTAATCCCTTGAGGCTGATTAGGCTCCCAATATTTTTGTCCCTGCCATCTTTCACCCCCACCAAAAGGCGGACACCCTCCTCACCCCAGGATGGACCCTCAGGGCTGTCATTCAGTACTGCCTATGCTTTTGTCCCCACTTTGTCCCAGTGCTGACCTACAAGAGAGGTTTCAGAGATTAGACAAAACCCTCTTCAACCAGGGAGAGAATGTTCTTCCTCGCTCCTCAGATGAGCCGAGGCTCTCTGCTCACCCAAGACCCCATTATAAAGACCTGGGGGAGGGGCCGGTGCTTCTTTCATGCTCACTGTCGCTCCTAGACATTTTCCTTCCATCTCTGAATAAACACGCTTCTGAGCTCCCTGACACGCAGATTGCCCCTCTTTTCCTTGATCGCCTCCTTCCTTCATCGAGGACTTAGGCACCTGTCTGTCTTCAGTACCCACCTGCCTTAACCCCAGTGCCTTCTCCCACTGTGTGGGTGAGAGAAGTGTCCGATGCCCTGGCTTTATTTTTCCTCATGTTGATGGCATCCCTTGCCCCTGTACTAAAGCAACATACTCCTATGGACATCCACCGTCCCCGGGAGTAGCTCTGCCTCTGAAATGTCCCAATCCAGTACTTGACACTCCTTATACTTTAGTTCTTCCACCTTTCACCTGTGCTCCCAACACATACTACAACCTCCTGCCTTTTCTTATGGTCACCCGGCTCCTTTGCATGGCCACTTACTTGCTTCCCAGCCCTGCCCAGAGCCTATGTACGGTTTGCTATCAACCACTCTGCCCAGGAACACTCCAGTCACTTCCATTAACCCATCCCTCACTGACTCTTCCTAACCTTTCTTCAGCTCCCTCCCACCACCTCCTACTCTCCCTTCAGCAGATGGTCTGCCTCCAACATCACAGAGGAAAATAGTTTCTTCAGCTTCCCGTCACAAGTTTCACTGGGCAGAAGCAAGGCCTGGCCCCCCACTGTGGGTGCCCTGGTTCCTCTGCTCCCCGCAACTCAGTGCTTTCCACTGGGCTCTGTCCACTGGCCTCGCTTTACTTCCCTTCTGATTTCTCAACAGAAGCTTTGATTCCCCTCCCCACCACCTTTCTCTGTTGATTCTTCCCTTCACCAAATGATTATGTTCAGGTTCAATCGCACCTAACCCCTTCTGCACCGCTATAAGCTGCTTTGTGATCTGTGTGCATGTCCTCATCCTCTTCCTCATCCCACTCTGGACAGTGCAGCTTCTCCTTTACCCACTCCCAACGTGCTGTCACTGAAACTGCCTTTCATCTTCATGCAGCCATGCCCAGTGGACATGTGCAGATCTGATCTTGCAGTTCCTTAGTCATTTGACTTTGTGGACCATTTTCTTCTAGAAACTCTGTCCTCTGGCTGTTTTTTTAAATTAAAAAAATTTCAGTTACAGTTGGCATTCAATATTATATTAGTTTCAGGCGAACAGCGTAATGTTAGATATTTATATAACTTATGAAGTGATCATCCCCCAATAAGTCTTGCAACTACCTGGCACGATACAGTTATCACGTTATTGACTATATTCCCTGTGCTGTGCTTTACATCCCCGTGCCTTTTTATAACTGCCAATTTGTGCTGCTTAATCCCTTTACTTTTTTCACCCAGGCTCTCAGCTCTTCCCAACCCCCACCCCTGCAAAATCTGGCAAACATCAGTTTGTTCTCTGTATCTATGAGTTTCTTGTTTGTTTGTTCATTTATTTAGTTTTTTAGATTCTACATGTAAGTAAAATAATATAGTATGAATTTTTGTCTGACTTAGTTCCCTTGGGATATAATACCTTCTAGGTCTATCCATGCTGTTGCAGATGGTAAGATTTTATTCTTTTTTTTATCACTGAGTAATATTCCATTATATATTTATGTATACTCTCTCTTTATCCAATTTTGTCTTGATTGGAGCACTCAGTCCAGTTACATTTTATAGGTATGCCGTTATTGCCATTTTCTTTAATGTTTTCTGATTGTAGTTCTCTTCTATTTCCTTCCATTCTCTTGCTCTCTTCTCTTGCATGTGAATGAGTTTCTGTAGTGTTGTGTTTGATTTCCTTTCCCTTTATTCCTTGTATATCTCTTGCAGATTTTGGGTTTGTGGTCACCATGTGTTTCAGGTGTACCAAACTGTGTTGATAGCAGTCTATTTTTAGTTGATGGTTGCTTAAATTTGAACACATTCTAAAATCACAACCATTTTTACTCACCCCCATCATATTTATGTTTTTGTCATTGTTTTTTACTTTGTGTGTGTATGTGTATCCCTTAATTAACTGTTTTAATTCACATGATCTTTCTACTTTTGCCTTTCAATCTTTGCACTAGCTTTAGTGTTTGTTGATCCACTGCTTTTATTATGTGTTTGTCAGTGAGAATTTTTTTTACAGTATTTTCTTACTTAAAAAAATTTTATTTTTCCTTCTCAAAAAAGTCCCTTTAACATTTCCTATAATACTAATTTGGTGGTGATGAACTCCTTTATCTTTTTCTTGTCTGGGAAACTCTTTATCTGTCCTTTGATTCTAAATTATAGCCTTGCTGGGTAGAGTAATGTTGGCTGTAGGTCCTTGCTTTTCATCTCTTTGAGTATTTCTTGCTACTCCTTCAGGCCAGCAAAGCTTCTGTTGAGAAATCAGCTGACAATTTTATGGGAGCTCCCTTCTAGGTAACTAACAGCTTTTCTCTTGCTGCTTTTAAGATTCTTTGTCTTTAAACTTTGCCATTTTAATTATGATGTGTCTTGGTGTGGGCCTCTTTGGGTTTACCTTGTTTGGGGCTCTCTGTGCTTCCTGGACTTGTATATCTATTTCCTTTGCCAGGTTAGGGAAATTTTTTCATCACTATTTCTTCAAAGAGGTTTTCAGTCCCTTGCTGACTCACATCTCCTTCTGGTACCCCTACAACGTGAATGTTATTACACTTGATGTTGTCCCAGAGGTCCCTTAAACTATCCTAATTTAAAAAAAAAATCCCCACCTTATGATATGCTTATTGATTTTAGGGAGAGAGAAACATCAGTGTGAGAAAGAAATGTTGATTGGTTGCCTCCCATACATGCCCTGACCAGGAATTGAACCCACAACCTAGGTATGTGCCCTGACTGAGAGTAGAATCCACAGCCTTTTGGTGTATGAGATGATGTTCTGGCTAACTAAGCCACCCGACCAGGGCCTAATTTTTTTTTTTTTAATTCTTTTTTCGTTTTGTTCTTCTGATTGGGTGTTTTCTGTTACCTTGTCTTCCCAATCACTGATTCAGTTCTCTGCTTTATGTAATATGCTGTTCATTTCATCTAATGTGTTCTTCATTTCAGTGCTTTATTTCTCACTGGTTCTTTTTTATGTTTTCTATCTCTCTTTTAATGTTTCCTATCTCTATGTTGAAGTTCTCACTGAGATCATCTATTTTTTTCCCTAAGTTCATTGAGCATTTTTAGCACCATATTTTTTTGGTATACTTTATTGATTATGCTATTACAGTTGTCCCCGTTTTTCTTCCCTTTATTCTCCTCTGCCCAGCACCCCTTTCCCACCAGCACTGCCTTCCCCCTTAGTTCCTGTCCATGGGTCATACATATAAGTTCTTTGGCTTCTCTATTTCCTATACTATCCTTAACCTCCCCCTGTCTCTTTTGTGCCTACCATTTATGCTTCTTATTCCCTGTACCTTTCCCCCCATTTTCCCCCTGCACCCTCCCCACTGATAACCCTCCTTGTGATCTCCATTTCTGTGATTCTCTTCCTGTTCTAGCAGTTTGCTTAGTTAGTTTTTGTTTTCATATTTTTAGGTTCAGTTGTTGATAGTTGTGAGTTCATTGTCATTTTACTGGTCATAGTTTTGATCTTCTCTTTCTTAGATAATTCCCTTTAACATTTCATTTAATAAGGGCTTGATGATGATGAACTACTTTAACTTTATCTGGGAAGCATTTTATCTGCCCTTCCATTCTAAATGATAGCTTTTCCAGATAGAGTAATCTTGGATATAGGTCCTTGCCTTTCATGACTTTAAATACTTCTTTCCAGCACCTTCTTGTCTGTAAGGTTTCTTTTGAGAAATCAGCTGATAGTCTGATGGGAGCTCCTTTGTAGGTAACTGTCTCCTCTTCTCTTGCTGCTTTTAAGATTCTCTCTTTATCTTTAATCTTGGATAATGTAATGATGATGTACCTTGGTGTGTGCTTCCTTGGATCCAACTTCTTTGGGACTCTGAGCTTCCTGGACTTCCCCTTTGCCAGATTGGGGAAGTTCTCCTTCATTATTTTTTCAAATAAGTTTTCAATGTCTTGCTCTTCCTCTTTTTCTTCTGGCACCCCTATGATTTGGATGTTGGAACATTTAAAGCTGTCCCAGAGGTTCCTCAGTCTCTCCTCATTTTTTTGAATTCTTGTTTCTTCATTCTGTTCTGGTTGAACACTTAATTCTTCCTTCTGCTCCAAATTGTTGATTCAAGTCCCGGTTTTCCTCACTTCACTGTTGTTTCCCTGTATGTTTTTCTTCATTTCACTTTGCATAGCCTTCACTGTTTCCTCTATTTTGTGACCATACACAACCATTTCTGTGAGCATCCAGATTACCAGTGTTTTGAACTCCGCATCTAATAGGTTGGTTATCTCTTCATTGCTTAGTTCTGTTTTTGGAGCTTTGATCTCTTCTTTCATTTGAGCCATATTTTTTTGTCTCTGGCGTGCCTGTTATAAGGGGTGGAGCCTTAGGTGTTCACCAGGGCGGGGCAACCCACATGCTTTGTGGCTCCGTATGTAGGGGAGGGGTCCGAGAGGGAACTATGGCGCTCAGTCAGCTCTTGGCTGACTTTCAGTCATTTCCCCCACTACCCACAAGCAAATTGGGCCCTTTTAGTCCTGGGTGGGTGGGTTTGTGAACATTCTAGGACCCTGTGGGCTCCTCCAAGGAATTCTCCTGTGAGATAGGGAGTTTCTCCCACTGCCACAAGCCCCACAGGTTCTCACAGCCAGAGGTTTTGAGGCTTACTTTTCCAGTGCTGGAACCCTGCATTGTGCTGTCTGTCTTGCTCCCCTGTTGTTCCTCCCAGTTTATCTGCATGCAAATGTGGGGCTGCCAGTTGCTGTCTCGCCCGCCCAATCCATTCCCAGCTGCTGCCTTACCGCGTCCCCTCTGCCCCGGCTTCCCGTCTCCATCTCTACCCCTCCTACCCGTCTGGATGAATGTTTCTTCCTTAGCTCCTTGGTTGTTGCACTTCCATACAGTTCATTTTTCTGGCAGTTCTGGTTGTTTTTTGTTTTTAAGTTTGTTGTCCTTCTTTTGGTTGTGTGAGGATTCAAAGTGTATCTGCCTACGCCTCCATCTTGGCCAGAAGTGTTGCAGAGTTTTGAATTCTGTATCTGGTAGATTGCTTGCTTCCATTTTCTTTAGTTCTTTTTCTGTGCTATCATCTGGGACGTGTTTCTTTGTCTCCTCTTATTGGCTACCTCCCTGTGTTTGTTTCTATGTATTAGGTAGAGATGCTATGTTTCCCAGTTTTGGAAGAGTGGCCTTATGTAGTCAGTGTCTCGTGGGGCTCAGTGGTGCAGTCTCTCTGTTCACCTGGGCTGGGTGCTCCAGGGGTCTACCTTGTGTGGGTTGTATGTGCTCCCCTGTTGTAGTTGAGCCTTGATTGCTGTCGGCATGTCAGTGGGCGGGATTGACCCTCATGCTGACTGGTCGTGAGTACCGGCCATGACTACAGCAGATGAGCTGTGGCAGGAGTGCTGACCCCATGGAAAAGGATGCACTTTAGTGGTGCTCTGGTGCCTGCCGAATCTACTTTTCAGGTGTGTCATTTGTGGAGCTAATTGGGTAGTGCTCTGGTGTGCTCTGAATCTGAAACCAGCCACCAGATGTTTGGTTCTGGGTCCTCTTGGGAGGAGCTTCGGTGCAGGCCTGCGCTCTGCCTGGGACCACCTGGTAGGACCTGCAAAGTGATCTGCAGCTGGTAGCTGCCTGTGCTGGGCTTGGAGGTACCTGGGAATGGTTGTGTTGTGAACTGAGGCTGGCGCCACTAGTGCTTGGTTTGGGAATGCTTAACAAGAAATACAGGACACTCTGAGGACAGCCACTACTTGTTAGGTGTTTGTGGCATTTTGACAGATTTTAGGAAAGTTCATAGCAGAGGCCCAGGCCAGCCACCTGTGTGGATTAGCCTCTGAAAGAGATTCTATGAATGGGGCGGGGCAGGGGTCTCAGAGAACCAATCACCAGGGTGGCACAAGAGCCCTATCGGTGAAGTTGATGGAGACTCAGATTTGGTGCCTGCCTGCATCTGCTGGCTGGGGGTGGGGCGGAGGGCTTCACAGAGGGATGAAGGCATCTGCTGGCACTTTAGTTGCAGAGAGAGAGCTGTCCCTCTAGCCCTCACTCTGAAGCCAGACAATTCACTTCCTTCCATATGTCCCTGGCTCTTTTCAAGCTACTGGAGCTTGGGGTGAGTGTTTGTGAGCAAATGAGTCTGTGCTTGAACCCTTTAATGGGATGCCTACATCTATAGCAGCCATTTGTCTTACCCGGACTGAGTTCCTGCTGACTTTCACAGCCAGATGTTCTAGGGACTCCTCTTCCCAGCACTGGTGCTTTGCACTGGGGAGCCTGGTGTGGGGCTAAGACCCCTTGCTCCTCAGGGGGATCCTGCACAGCCAAGATACCCCTCCCAATTCTTAACTGCCATACGTGGGTGTGGGACCAGGCCGTTTTGTGTCTCTATTCCCCTTACTAGTCTCAATGTGGCTGCTTCTTTATATCCTTTGTTATAAAACTTCTGTTCAGCTAGTCTTCAGGAAGTTCTCAAGGGTGCTTGTTCCATAATTTACTTGTAATTTTGATGTGGTCATGGGAGGAGGGGAGCACTGCGTTCACTTTGTCGCCATCTTGACCACAAGCCTCCTTTGCTGGCTTTTTAAAATGCCCTTCTCTTGGTGCCACTACGGACTCTCTGGCTGCTCTTCTCAGCCTTCTTTCCTGGAGCACCTTCCTCTGCTCGGGTCTGTGAGGGTCCTTGATGGCCCTATCCAAACCCAAGCTTTAAGTGAGGTTTGGGAGAGTCACTGTGGTTCACCTCCAGGTTGGACTCCTGCCCCTCCCCCCATACTCTAGACCCTTGTATTCAGCCCCCCGCAGGAGCTCTCCGCTTGGACTGTCTCCCAGCAGCACACAATCGGTGTGCCCCGAATTGAGCATTATGTTCCCCAACACTTGTTCTTCCCCCTGCATCCTCTATTTCAGTGAGTGTCACAGTGTCTTCCCAGTCCCCAAAGCCAGACTCTGCTCTGGTGCCACCATGCTCCATATCACGTACTTCATTCTCCTTGATGTTGAACATGAAATGCAGTAAAAGGCCATGTCCCGAACCACTCTTTCCCATTGATTGTGACCCAGGCAGTGTCATGGCAGACATATTTCTGCCCCCAAGGAGGAGCCGTTTAGGTTGGGACTCAAGACACAAAGACATTCTTCCGCCAGAAAGAATCGATAATACCGCGTTCCTTGGTCCTACAGGAGAAAATGGGCAGAGACCGGGGTGCTCAGTTCAGACAGGTGGGTGGCTGCAGCCTCGTGCCATCATCACCTGCTAGAGAGCACAAGGGAGGCAGTCGCTGATCAAGGCCCAGGACTGTGGACTGTGGTCTCCGCTTAGGAGGGATCAGCTAGCAAGAGGCTCCCTGCACTAACAGCTAAAGGGAGGAGTGAATTCTCCCTTATCTTTGTTCTCGGAACAAAGTTGGGAAGGCGCAGCGGTGTTTTCCCCACTGTGTGGTGGAGCGTGGGTTTGGAGAGCTCCATCCTGAGGTCAGGGACGGGGGGAGGGGTGGGGGGCCCTGACTAGGTCCGGTGAAAGAAAAAGCCATCTGTTGTAGGCTTCAGGTAGATTCTTCTCAGGGGCCTCAGCGTCCTGTCTTGAAGGACTGTGCCTGACCCCAGTGAGAGGCACTGACCTCCTGTCTGACCCTCCCTGTGCTCCAGGGGACGATTCCCAGTGCTCAACAAGCTACTGGGAACTGCCCTGCAGAGCAGCTGGTGGACGGCTGGGGAGGCTCTGGTCTAGCCTTTGTCTTGCTGGGGTGAGAAAGGGAAATCTTTCCGAAACATTTCCTTGGGCCTAGAGTCTATTAAAAAAGCAAACACAAACACAAACAAAAAACCTGTGATGGGGTGTTTCTCCTTAAGAAATGAGTGTTTCTGGACAGAGGACATCAGAGGAACATTGGCAGGAATCGTCCACCTTGGCTTGACTGCAGGACTAAGGCCTGAGCCACCCTGGAAAAGACCCGCCCCCTGCCCGGGGCCCTGGCAGGAGACAGAGAAGATGCCCAGGTTTCGTTGGCCTGAAGGACAGGTGGAAGGAAAGGACCATGTCCCACTGCCTACTCCCTTTGTATCCCATTCTATTCCTCGCACTTGGCTGCTCCACGGTGCTCCCCCGGTGCCCGGCCCCCTGGTCACGCCCTGCCTTGGCTGCTGCACTTCTGCAGGAACCCCCTGGGTGTGCGTCTGTTGCACCAGGGCCTCCAGGTTAGCTGACAGCATGGGCAGAGAGTCCCAAGGTGCCCACCCACTGGGACTGCAGGCCCAGCCTGCTGGAGTGCCCTCTAGGAGGGTGGCCAATGCTGCACAGCTGGGGCTGGGAGGAAGGTGGGTGGCCACCCAAGCTGGCAAGCGGCTTCTACAGCATCTGAGAAATGGAGGGGAGCAGTGTGGGGGGCGGTGAGGGGAAACAAGGAGGGCATCACTGGAGGGGAAGGGAGGGCTCCTAGAAACACAGAAAGGCTGTTTGGTGGAGTTGCACAGGATGTGGGAAGCAATGGGAGACCTTGGTCACTGACCACAGCCTTCTCCAGGCCTGACCCCACACCAAGAAGAGGAAGGGACAGCCTTTGACCCCGTCTTTGGAACTAGCATGGTGGAACAGGACAATTTGTCTCATCAGATCTTCTGTAAAATCTTAGCAAGTGGTTCTTAGTCATATTGGTTCAGGGTCCTCTCAAAAGTATGCAATAAAATGCTCATGCGCATTGAAAACGTGGACGCAGGCCAAAGGGTTTCTTCCGCTCTTCACCAGGGACGCCTCAGGATGGGTCCCAGGGCAAGGAAAAGGCGGAGGCCCTCACACCACTGGTCTAGCACTGCCGCGTTCTGGATCAGGTTCGCAGACTGCGAAAGTTTGTTCTGTCCCCCTGTCTGACAGGTACGTCTTCGTAACAACTTGGAAGACCAAGCTTGGATTTAGAACTTGCCATCCATATCTCCCCAACCCTCAGCCTGCTCCCTTCTTCCCATTCTCTTCCCTTCCCCCATTCTACACTGCGAGGGGCCGGGCATGCGCACAAGTGGACACCCAGCTCACAAGTCCAAACTACCCCGGCACCCCTGTGAACAGCAGCTCCTGGCCACCCATAGGGGCCAAGCGTGCACAATCGCAGAGGGGTCTGCCTACCTGCGGAAACCTCAGGCAGAGGCTGCGGAGACCCTGGACGTGGACTTCAGACTATGTGGGCAGAGAATGCCAGGATCTAAAACAGTGCTTCTGGTGAATGGCCAGCTTTTAAAGTTTCCACCTGCAGTGGATTGATACTTCTGTGAAATACAAAGTATTTTAGCAGCATTAGAACTAACAATACAATGTATTATGTTAGCATTGCTGGGAAAATGGAATGTGATCAGGAGCTTGGACGTTGCGGCAAAGTTAAACTGTGATAAAAGTTTCCTAGTTTCTCAATGCTTGCTTTCAAATTCTACTTTGTGTGTTGTGGACCAGTAATAAGCAGTTTGCTGACTGGGAACAGGTAGAGGACCACACTTTGAGTAGCACTGGTCCGGAAGGAGTCAATGTGGGCTCTGGGTAGGCACATCCCTAGGTCCCTCTGATTTATCACTTATGGGAAGGGAGGCCAGAGGAGGACCCATGGTGGTGGTGGCGAGGGGGTGCCTAGAACAGTACTATTCTTGTCTACGAGTGGTAGAAGGCTTTTGGGATAGACGCTTGTACTGTACGGAATTCTTGCATAATTTATCAAGAAGTCCAAAGTTGCTTATGCAACATCATGGCACTAAACCTCCACTGGGTCAGTGGCCAAGGACAGACAAGAGAATAAAAAACAGAATATATATTCATAAATAAGAAAATCTGTATATAACGGAAGAGCTTGACAATGAAGTATGGGCCCTCTAGAATGTAAGACACCCAGGTACTATGAAGGGGTTGCTGACATTTTTGCATTGTCCCAGCTGGAGTTGCTGTGGGGTCACATGCCAGCTGCAGCTGATTACTCATTCTGTATCCATCATCTCTCTTTTAAAAAAAAAGTATTTTTAGAGAGAGGGGAAGGGAGAGAGAAAGAGAGGGAGAGAAACATCAACGTGCAGTTGCCTCTCGCACAACCCCCACCAGGAACCTGGCCTGCAACCCAGGCATGTGCCCTGACTGGGAATCGAACTCATGATCCTTTGGTTTTCAGGGTGGCGCTGAGTCCACTGAGCCCCACCAGCCAGGGCTAAAAAATATTTTAAAAATTTTAATTGATTTTTAGATAGAGGAAAGAAGAGAGAGGGTGAGACACATTGATTTGTTGTTCCACTTTGGTACTCATCCATCGGTTGATTCTTGTATGTGCCCTGACCAGGGATGGAACCTGCGGCCTTGGCGTATCAGGGTGATGCTCTGACCAACTGAGCTGCCCGACCAGGGCTGTATCTCTTGACTCTTTGGTTACGTGTGTGCGGGCTCTAATTACTGTGTGCTGGTTTTCTTCATTCTTTCCTCCTAGCTTTACTGTTTTGTGTAATAACATTTTTACTTTTGATCTACTGAAATCATAGCAGTGACATGAGAAGAACCCAGAGCAAAGAGGAGAGGGCAGCAAAGGCTGGTGGGATGAGCTGTGAAGGGGAATGGCCACCGTCATGAATCACCGGGACTTTCTTGTTGACTGGCCAGAGCAATGACTGAGGCTATGCAGGGCTTCCAGAGAGGTGCAGGGGAAAGCTGAAAAGAAGCTGCCTGTAACTGTGGCTTGGTCCCTGAGCACCAGAGTCTGCATTGTTACCAGTTGAATCACCCAGGTAGAGGAGCTGTTTGCAGAGTGGAAGGCATATAAATGCCTTTACCATGGGCAGATCAAGATTCTTCATTGGTAGACATGCCCACTGGGAAGAAAAAGGCATTGCAAGGGGATGGAGATGGGCTTGCAGGCAAATCAGTTGTTTTCCTTTGGAGCAAACAGCCACTTCTGGAGTCTGGCACATGAGGAAAACATAAGTTTCTCAAATTAGGAGAAGTTTCTATTTTGTCTACCCTATAGAAGCTAGTCAGCACTTCTATAAATCATAAAATAATGGAACTTCCAGCCAATTTGGAGGCGTAGGTAGATACACTTTGTCTCCTCGCACAACCAAAAGAAGGACAACAACAAATTTAAAAGCAAAAAATATCCAGAACTGCCAGAAAATCAAACTGTATGGAAATTGGATAGCCAAGGAGTTAAAGAAGAAACATTCATTCAGACCGGTAGGAGGGGCGGAGATGTACAGCTGCCAGGGTGAGGATGCATGGCAAGGCATTGACTGGTGGACCAGTGGTCCCACATTTGCGTGCGTATAAACCAGGAGGATCAACTGAGCAGTGAGAGAGACCATGCAGCCCAGAGTTCCAGCACTGGAAAAGAAAGCCTCAAAACCTCTACCGGTAAAAACCTGTGGGGGTTGGGGTGAGGGGGAAACTGCCAGTCTCACAGGAGAGTTCATTTGAGAGACCCACAGGGTCCTAGAACGTACACAAGCCCACTCACCTGGGAATCAGCACCAGAAGGGCCCAATTTGCTTGTGGGTAGCAGGGGAAGTGACTGGGAGCTGGCCAAGAACCAAGCAAGCAGCATTGTTCCCTCTCAGACCCCTCCCCCACATACGGTGCCACAAGGCAGTGATGTGGGTTGCCCCACTCTGGCAAATACCTAAGGCTCTGCCCCTCACAATGTAATAGGCACGCTGAGACAAAAAACTATAGTCCAAATGAAAGAACAGAACAAAGCTCCAAAAACAGAATGAAGCGATGAAGAGATAGTCAACCTAAGAGATGCAGAGTTCAAAACACTGGTAATCTAGATGCTCACAGAAATGGTTGAGTAGGGTCGCAAAATGGAGGAATAAGTGAAGCCTATGAAAAGTGAAATAAAGCAAAATATACAGGGGACCAAAAGTGAAAGGAAGCAAACCAGTACTCAAATAAACGATTTGGAGCAGAATGAAGAAACAAGAATTCATAAAAATGAGGAAAGGGTTAGGAATTGCTGGGACAACTTTAAATGCTCCAACATCTGAATCATAGGGGTGCCAGAAGGAGGAGAGGAAGAGTAAGACATTGAAAACTTATTTGGACAAATAATGAAGGAGAAGCTCCCCAATCTGGCAAAGGAAATAGACTTCCAGGAAGTCCAGGAAGCTCAGAGAGTCCCAAAGAAGTTGGACCCAAGGAAGCACACACCGAGGCACATCATTATTACATTACTGAAGATTAAAGATAAGGAGAGACTCTTAACAGCAGTAAGAGAAAAGGAAGCAGTTACCTACAAAAGAGTTCCCATCAGACTATCAGCTGATTTCTCCAAAGAAACCTTACAGGCAAGAAGGGGCTGGAAAGAAGTATTCAAAGTCATGAAAGACAAGGACCTACCTTCAAGAATACCCTATCCAGCAAAGCTATCATTTAGAAGGGAAGGGCAGATAAAGTGCTTCCCAGATAAGGTAAAGTTAAAGCAGCTTATCATCACCAAGCCCTTATTATATGAAATGTTAAAAGGAATTATTTAAGAAACAGAAGAAAATCAAAACTATGACCAGTAAAATGACAACAAACTCACAGCTATCAACAACTGAACCTAAAAAGAGAAACAAACTAAGCAAACAACTAGATCAGGAAGAGAATCACAGAAATGGAGATCAGACGGAGGGTTATCAGCGGGGAGGGGGAGGAGGGAGAAGGCGGGAAGAGGGACAGAGAATAAGAAGCATAAATGGTAGGTACAGAATAGACAGGGGGAGGTTAAGAAAAGTATAGGAAAGGGAGAAGCCAAAGAACTTGCATGTACGACCCATGGACATGAACTAAGGGGGAGAATGCTGGTGGGAGGGGGTTTCAGGGTGGACAGGAATAAAGGGGAGAAAGAAAAATGGGACAAGGGTAATAGCATAATCAATAAACTATACTTAAAAAAAAGAAATGTTCTATGTCTTGATCTGGGTGGAACTTTCATAGACGTATATCCTGCAAAAAAATCATTGAACTATACACTTAAGTTTCGTACAGTTTGTGGCTATAAATAATGTATTTCAATTAAAAAGTTAAAAAAGAAAAATGCACCCTGGCTGGTGTGGCTCAGTGGATTGAGCGCCGGCCTGTGAGCCAAAGGGCCTCCTGTTTGATTCCCAGTCAGTGCACATGCCTGGGTTGCGGGCTGGGTCCCCGGTTGGGGGGTGTGTGAGTGGCAACTACGCACTGATGTTTCTCTCCTTCTTTTTCTCCTTCCCTCCCCTCTGTCTGAAAATAAATAAATAAAATCTTAAAAAAAAAAGAATACCATTTATATCAAGCTTCAAAAACAAGTATCTAGAAATAACTCCATTAAGGGAACTGCCTATGTAACCATCACAGGAGGGCTCACTCATGCCCTGCTCTAGACACGCCCCCCATTCCCCCAAAGGTTACCCCAGTCCTGACCCCCATACCACAGATGGGTTTTGACAGCTTTCGCACTTTATATAAATTGAATCATGGAATCTGCACGGTTTTGTGTCTGGCTTCTTTTACATTCGTGAGATTCATCCATAATGTGCTGTACAAAAAACCAGGGGGCCCAATCAGGTGTGAGGGCCAGGGTTTGTGGACTCTGAGCTGGAGGATAAGAAAGTCCGAACAGCGACGTGTGGGCTTTAGCTCAGCCTTCTCCAGTTGTCTTTGGGGTGACGAGGTGCTAGGGGGCGATGGTCCAAGGTCGGCTCTTCCCAGAGCAGCAAAATAGCTGTATCATTTTCCAGGTCTCACACCTCTACTCAGCACAATCCAGAACAAGAGAGAGGTGTCTCCTGTGTCATCCATCATTGTTGTCCTCAAATGGAACCACCAAGTACTTTGACAAGGAATTGCTGCGCCCTCTGCGTGTGTGTATGTGTGTGTGTGTGTTGGGGGGAGGTCTCTTGACTAGCTTAGATGAATCTCTGCCCATCCCTAGGCTTGGGGGTGGGGGCCGATCCCAGCAATCCCCGAGGCTGCTCTAGTACAGAGTTGGGGAGTGAGTGTCCAGGAGCAGCCCCAGTGACCACCATTCCTGTGAGCAGAGGTTTAAGGTCTGGAGTCACTCTGTGCCAGCAATAAGTCCTTGACTGCAAGTGACAGAGGAGCCTGCATGTACTAAATAAATGTGCATGTGTGTGTGTGTATGTAATGTGGGGCTTTCTAAGTGTGGGGCCCAACACACTCACATGAAGTCAATGTTCTTAAAGCAAGTACATTGGTTACTGCAGCCTGAACCCAAACAGTAAGGAGAAAGTGGGCAGAGATGAGGTCAGAGAAAAACGTGAGGTGGTTTCCGGAGAACCCTTTTCCCTGCCAAGGTGTTTGAGCCTTATCCTGGGAATAAGCTAGACTCCCTTGGCTGTGTTGAGTGGAGGAGAGCCTGCCCCACCCCAGTTCAATGGCTTTTTGGGTCCTTCTTATACTGGCACTTCCTATATTACAAAGAAAACAATAGGGCTAATTTCCAATTTACAGTCATGAGTGGCTTAACAATGGGGATACGTTCTGAGAAATGTGTCATTAGGCGATTTCCTCATTGAACGAACATCATAGAGTGCTCTTCCATAAACCCGTATTGCATAGCCTGCTACACAGCTGGGTTACAGGCCAGCACAGCATGCTATTGTACTAAATACTGTAGGCAACTATAACACAACAGTATTTGTGTATCTAAATATACCTAAACATAGAAAAGCTACAGTCGACATGTTATAAAAGATGAAGTGTGTGCATGCACATACACCTTGCGGGGGCAGAGGGAGGGCTGTGGAGAGAGGCCCCATAAGAGGGACAGTGGACATCAGGAGGAGAAAGGAAGGGAGAGAGGGAAGGTAGAGAAGAGAAGAGATCGAACGATACCCAGAGACACAAGGCTTGTGTGGGGAAATAATAAGAGAGAGAGGGAGGAGAGAGAGGGGGAGGTGAGACAGGAACAGGACTGGGAGGAAAATGGAAAGAAATGGAGGAAAGGGAAGTGGGTCTTGGGCACAAGTGTGTGTGTGCTTGTGTGTTTGTAGGGGTGGGGGTGGGTGCTCCCAGGTTCTTTTCATCCCTGGCCCACTCCTCTAGCTCCCTGGACAAATTTGGGCCCCAGGTGCAGGAAGGTACAAGGTATCACTTATTTAAACGAGCCCTTGCTAGCAGTAAATTCAACATCTAGTCGGGTCCAGCCTTTTCTCTCAACAAAGTTTCTCTCAACAAAAAATGTTTGTCTTGTAAACAAACTTTTTGCTTATAATGCATTATAATCTTCTGGTACCACTGTCGTATATGATGGAAGTTGTGCATGGCTGTATTCATCTCTCAGGTTATTCATGACTCTAGAGTTCTTCCCTTCTACTCCCCTCCCCTCCATTAGCTGCAGGAAGGGCATAGGGTGTGGTACCTGGAAGTGGAAGTGTGTATCTTGATTGTTTAACTTGGAGACCCTGAGAGCAGAGGGTATGAGGGTGGGGCCATTCATAAACCACAGCTAAGTATGTCTGGAGGACAGAGCCTGATTCTGAAAGCAAGGAGGAAGTGGTTGGCTGTTCCACAGTGGGTTGTCTGTAGCTGCAGACCTGCAGGCATATCTGTACACAGGTAGATGCAGGCTGGCTCTTCCTAACTGAACCCACCTCCTCCGCCTGCCCAGGTAGGCCTGAGCATCTCTGCTGTGGCTTTCTGTCTCCTACAGATCCATAGGCCTGTTCTGTTACTGGCCACATTTTTGTGTGAAGCTCCAAACTCTCGGGGGTTGATTTTAAAAGTCCTTATTCTACCCTTATATATGATTCATATTTTGGCTAGGTATAGAATTCTAGGTTGAAAATACTTTCCCATCACAATTTTGAAAACACTGCTCCATTGCCTTCTTCCTTCTAGTATTGCTGTTGAGACCAAGCCATTCTGATTCTTGGTTCTATCTGGGTTCAGTCAAGAGACAGAACCACAGAATGATTTAAACAGGAATGTTTACTCTAAAGAAATACTAAACTAGGTCCAAAAAATCATTACAAAATGTAAGAGAACTCTGATACCTGGGAGCTGAGGGAGATTTCTAAGAAGGAATAAATTTGGAAAGGATCTTTCCCCAAGGCGGGGGTTCAGACCTTACTGAAAGAGGTGTAGTTGTAGCCCAATGGACGGCAGGGAAGTTCATTGGTTTGTTGGGCCAGAGCAGGAAGCAACCCTCGCCTGTGGGCACCCGTGAACCACAGCTGGTGGTTGGGCACGCAGAGTGGGCATGGAGACTGGTATAGTAAGTGTTGCAACAGTGAGAGGAGAGTGGGGGTATGTCTGGGGCAGAGCATCCCAGGATGTCCTTGTACCTACATCTCTGACCTGCAGTGCAGCTGCTGAAACTGGCAGGAAAAGCCCCTTCCTTCTGAAAAGACCCTCCAGCACCTTCTACCCGAAAAGGTTAACACTGTAATCACTACAAAGGAAAAATGCTTAAAAGAATCCCATCCAACCCTAGCCAGAGTGGCTCAGTTGGTTGGAGCATCATTCTGTAGACTGAAAGGTTGCATGTTCGATTCCCAGTCAAGGCACATGCCTAGGTTGTGGGTTCCATCCCTGGTTGGGAGTGTATGAGAGAGCAGGCAGTTGATGTTTCTCTCTCTTTTTCTCTCCCTCTTCCTCTCTCCCTAAAAGTAATGAAAAAATGTCCTCAGATAAGGATTAAAAAAAGAAAAAGAATCCCATCCATTATCACTGAGAAGGTATTAAAAGGTAAATTTAGAGCTGAAAAGCAATAAATTGATAACTGGCACATTGGGCCTTGTGGTGATTTTTTTTGTCTCTGAAAATCTGTGAAGTCTTCTTTGGCATCAGTGCTCCCCTGGTGTGGATCTAGTTTCATCTCTATATTAGACTCTCAGCTGGCTCTTTCAGTACAAAAATTCATGTTCTTCAGTTCTGAGAAATCCTGAATTATTTAAATTATTTCTCTCTATTTTCTCTCTTCTCTTATGCAGTGTACTTCTTGAACTGTCTCTAATTTTCTTATCTTTTCCTTTTGTATTCTATTTCTTTGTGTTTTTTTATTTGCACTACCGTTTGGGACATTTAACTTTATCTTTTAACTCTCTACTGGGTTTTTAATTTCTGTGGTCATATTTTTAATTTCCGAGGCTCTTTTGTGATCTCCGAATGTTCTTTCTTTCTTTAAATAGCACCCATTTTTGTTTCATAAATGCAGTATCTTTTAGTGTCTCTCTGAGAATATTAGTGATATATTTTTTAAAGTCTTCTTCCTACACAGACTCTGTTTCTTTGCATCACTTTTTTTTCTGCTTTGTTGTTGTTGTTATTTGTTTGTTTGTTTCTCTCTTCCATACTTGAGGCCTTTCTCAGCTGTCTGGTAATCCTTGACCCCGTGATCATTTATGAGAGGGGGACTGCGTCAGTTATGTCCCAACGATAAACAAACATATGGTTCATTTGAATTAAAATAATTTCAGGAGGATTTATTTTACAAAAAGGCTGAGTGTAGGAAGGAGATCTGTGACTGTGGCTAAGAGACATAGGCAGCCTGAGGTGATCCATCAGAGAGCAACAGAAGAACAGATAAATGCCTGACTTCTCATTCTCCTCTCTTCCTCCTATTTTCTTCCTGGGTTCCACATTGGCCAAACCAACCAGAAGTCGGAGGAAGAGGGAAGGGCTGGCTCCTGCCCGCCACACCTGGGAATTTACCAAGGCAGAGGGCAAGGTGGAGAGGGGCTATGGCGGAACAGAGGGGAAATACCCGACCTGGGAACCAAAATGCTGATGGGACACTCTGTCTTTGGATGGGTCTGTTTGCTGGGAGAGCTCTCAAATGCCTGGATCTTTAGGTCTCTCCTCTTGGGATAGCCAGATTTCCCAGAGAAGAATCTACCAACCTCCTTATAGGAGGAAAATATACCTGGGCGCCAGTGTTTTGGCTGCTGAAAGGAGACAGGGGCTGCGGGCCTCGGGGGCAGCATTCAGCACACACAGGACCAGTCCTCTATTTTAGAAACCACACCTGTGCTCTCAAATGCGCATGGTGTCCTACAGTTCAGAGGCCTTCTGCTTTGCCCTTTCTAGAGGATAAACCTGCAGATACGTGTAGGGGTGAGGGGGAGACAGTCCCCAGTAATAGAGAGTGGAGGGAAGAGCTCTGGAGATCTGCTTCTCAGCTCTCAACTGCACCTCCTTATTCACACACACACACACACACACACCCTCAGTTCCAGAGATCCTTGGAACTGCAAAATCACAAGTCTTTGGAGGATTTTATGGAATAAATCGTTTGCTTTTCAGGTTTCCCTGCTGGCAGGTTAGGATTTAGCTTTTCCCAGTTGGCTAGGTCACCTGCACCCAGGTTCCTGGGCTCTATCTGGAAATCCCAAGCCTCCTTTGGATGAATGCAGGGTATCTGGAGAGGGTTTATGAGAAAGAGGAAGAAAGGGCACTTTGGACAGGCTGTGAGGTGTCTTGAGTGGATTATACTTAGCTCTGCAGGCCATAGGTTTGGGGTAAGAGCTAACAACTTAGGTCTTTCTGAGTGGGATGTTTGGCAAGCTTATTATCCATTGGGTCCCTGTCTTTTCTTGCTTCCTACGCTATGGCTCATTAGGGTATGTGGAAGCGAGCAATAAACTATAAAGTGGTGTGTTGTGATGTATTATTTTTAAACGCAGTCAGCATTTTCCTGTTTTTATGTCTTTGCTCCTATACTTGTTTCTGCTTGGAATTTTTTCTATCTTCTTCCTCACCTCTCCAGCCCTTCCTATAGAAATGGTACCTTTAAGGCCCAGCTCAGTGTCAACTGCACTGCGAACCTACTGCCCTCAAATGGAATAGGAACTCCCAAACTCTCAGACTGTTAATAATGGTCATTTTTTCCTAGCTCTGTTCCTGCCTATATTAGTCAAGGTTGTCCAGAGAAACAGAACCAATAGCACACACACACATACATATATATATATTCCAAATAGGTCTATTTCTATAAATGGATGCATATATTCTATACATGTGCATAATAAATCTCTTTACATAATTTATTATATTATTGATTATAATATATAACAGATTTGTTGTAAGGAATTGCTCATGGAATTATGGAGGCTGATAAATCCCAAGATCTGCAGGGTGGCTTGGCAAGCTGGAGGAGGTCCAGGGAAGTCAGCAGTGTAATTCCGCCCAAATCTGAAGGCCCGAGAACCAGGGGAGCCAATGGTGTAGCTCCAACCTGAAGACTGGCAGGCTGGAGACCCAGGGAGAGCTGATGTTTCAGTTCAAGGGCAAAGGCAGGGAATAGTCCACTTCGAAGACCGTCAGGCAACTCTCTTACTATCATGAATAATGCTGCTATGAACATGGGTGTACAAATAGCTGTCAAGTCCTGCTTTCGGTTCTTTTGGATATGCGCTAGGAGTGGGTTTGCTGGGTCATACAGTAATTCAGCGCTTAATCTTTGAGGACCCCCGCGGCTACCTGCAGGAGCTGCTCCGTTTCACACTCTCGCCAGCGATGCATGCAGGTTCGTTTCTCCAGATCCTCACCAGCATTTATTTTCCATTTTTATTAATGGTCATCCTAATGGGTAGGAAGTGGTTTTGATTTGCATCTACCTAATGATTAATGATGTTGAACATCTTTTCATGTGCTTGTTGGACATTTGTACATCTTTTCTGGAGAAATATCTGTTCAAGTCCTTTGTGCATTTTTGAATACGGTTGTTTCTTTTTGCTCTTGAGTTGTAGGAATTCTTTATACAGTATATTCTGAATATTAATCCCTTATTAGATATATGATTTTAAAATATCTGTTCCCATTTTTTGGATTGTCCTTTCATTCTCTTGATAGTGCACTTTGATGCACAGAAGTCTTTAATTGTGATGAAGTCCAATTTATCTCTTTTTCTTTTGTTGGCTTACGTTTTTTGTGTCATATCCAAGATACCACTGACAAATCCAATGTTATAGAGAAGTTTCCTTATGTTTCTGCTAAGAATGCTAGAGTTTTAGCTTTTACATTCAGGTCTTTAGTCCATTTCGAGTTAATTTTTGTATATGGTGCAAGGTAAAGACCCAACTTCTTTCATTTGTATGCTAATATCCAGTTTTCCCAGCACCATTTGTTGAAATGACTGTCCGTGTCCAAAACCAACTAGCACAAAACAGCAGCCTGAGGACTGGGTAAGCGATAAAGCAGTTCCGGCTGGAGTCCGGCAAGGGAAGCGCATCAGTCACACTCTGCTGCTCGCTCGGTGTGCCGCTAAGGGAAACCTCAGAGTCTGACTCTGAGGAGAGCCAGTTAACCCCACCTGTCACCATGGCTAAAGGAGACCCCAACAAGCCGAGGGGCAGGACGTCCATGCCTTCTTCGTGCAAACCTGCCGGGAAGAGCACAGGAAGACTCTTCAGTCAACTTTTCCAAATTCTCTAAGAAATATTTGGGGAGATGGAAAACCATGTCTGTAAAGGAAAAGTCAAAGTTCGAAGATTTGGTAAAGAGTGACAAAGCTCGCTAAGAGAGGGAGATGAAAAATTATGTTCCTCCCAAAGGTCATAAGAAAAAAACATTGCAGTGCTCCTAAAAGACCTCCATCTGCCTTCTTGCTGTTTTGCTCTGAACATCTCCTAGAGATCAAAAGCGAACACTGGGGATACTGCAAAAAAAATTGGGTGAACAACCAGTCAAACATAAGCAACCTCATGAACAGAAAGCAGCTAAGCTAAGGGAGGAGAATGGAAAGGATATTGTGTGTGCACAGTGCCAAGGGCAGGTCAACAGGCTCAGAGAACAAGAAGGAACCAGAAGACGAGTGGGAGGAAGAAGAGGAAGATAATGATGAGGAAGAGGATAAAGATGAAGAATAAATGGTTACCCTGCGGTGATGTGCGTGGAGTATATCTGTGCCCAGGCAATTGTTTTGCTAAGAATGTGAATTCAAGTGCAGCTCAACATTGGTTTCAGTATAAAAACTGTACAGAATTTTATATAGCTGGTAAGATTCTTTGTAGAGAAAATACTTTTTTTCAAAATGCAGTTTGTAGCTTTTTGATGGGCTACTACGTACAACTAGATTTTAAGGCTTCGGGTGTTAAATATTTCTAAATACTTAATGGTTCCTTTAATTTCTTCACTTGTGTATGGTAGCACAGCAAACTCATAGGAATTAGTATGAATAGTAATTTTGTTTTTTTAGAATGTTGCATTTTAAAAAAATTATAATAAAATTATGTATATTAAAAATCAAATAAATTAAAATTTATTTAGGTCTTTAATTTTTTTAACAATGTTTTGTAGTTTTCAGTTTTTAAGTATTTTGCCTTATTGGTTTAATTTATTTTTAAGTATTTTACTTTTTTGATGCTATTGTAATTGAAATTGCTTTCCTAATTTCCATTTCTGATGTCTATTGCTAGTCTATAGAAATACAATGGATTTTTGTGTATTGATTTTATATTTTGAAACTGCTGGATTCATTTATTAGCTCTAACAGGTTTTTGGTGAAAATTCTGAATTTTTAAAAAATAAGGTCACGTAATCTGTGAGCAGAGATAAATTTACTTACTCCTTTCCAGCTGGGATGCCTTTAGTTCCTTCTTCTTGCCTCCTTGTTCTAGCTAGAACTTGTAGTGCTATATTAAATAGAAGTGGTAAAAGTGAGCACCCTTTTTGTTCTTGATCTTTGGGGGAAAGCTTTTATTCTTTCACCATTCAGTATGATGTTAGCTGTAAGCTTTTCATATATGGACTTCATTCCCTCTACGACTTTGATTAAAACGAAGATTCCTGGAACAAGGTCATGAACATTCCTTTTGTTTATTCACACATAAATACTTAGTGAGTGTGTGTTCTGTGCCAGGAACTTGTTTCATGCATTGAAGATACAGTGATGACTAGACGGACAGTGCCCATGAGAAGGCATTAAGTATTTTAAGCAGATACATGGCACAAGTGATTGAATTTGAATTTTTAAAAAACATTATAGCATGTGTATGGAGAATAGATTGAAGGGGCAATAGTGGATGGCAGACATCAATTAAGACACTATTTTTTAAGCCCCAAAGAGAGAGGTGATAGATTGAACTCGTGTGGTAGCGGTGAACACGAAGAGGCAGATGGATTTGAGGTCTGTTCTGCAGGTGGAAGTGACACTGTAATGAACTGAGTGACAGAGGAGAGGAGCAGAAGAGTTAAAGATGGCCTCTAGGTTTCTGACCTGGGCAAAAGGTGGAGCAGGTCCCTGAGATGGAGAACATAGTAGGGGGATCATGCAGTGACAGGAAGGTCATGAATCGCTTTTGGGCACATCGGGTTCGAGAGGCACATGAGACCCCAGATTGGAAACGTCAGTGCGGGCGGTGGTCTGTGCTGGTTGCCAGCGCAGGAGAAATATCTGGGTTACAGATAAATACCTGAGAGTCAGGGAAGCGATGACATTGACTAGGGAAAGAATGTTTTGGAGGAGAAGGTGGCCTAGGATGCAATCCCAACATTGAAACACCAGGTTGAAAAGGAAAAGCTTATAAAAGGGACTGGGAAGGAGCTGCCAGGAGGGTGGAGAAAAGAGAGATACCAAGGAAGCCACAGGCGCGCGTTTAGGAGGAAGAAGAGATTAACCTTCCCCGGCTGCTCTGAGATTAAACGTAATGACCCGGCGTGTGTGTGCTTTTGTATTTCTTAGTCTGGGTGGCGGTACATGGATGCTCACTGTATAATTCCTCTTGTCTCTGCACACACACACTCATATATATGTATCTCACATATAAAAATTAACACATTAAAATTATATAAACCTAATAATTACAGATACAATTAATATCAATTATAAATATGTTAATACTAATATACTAATAGATAGATTTGATATATTAATTTTTATGTATTAAGTACTGAATATAAGAAAAGAAATCAGGACTGAAAAGCTCTAGAGACATCCAAAAGAAGGATTAAAAATACAAATATTTTAAACATTTGAAAGAAAATAAGGTGTCCATTGAATTAAGTGGCTTGGAAGTTACTTCCTGGTTCTTGTCACCTTCTGTGATTATACTTTTTTCTCTGTTCTTTTGTGGGTGTTAATTGTCTTATTCAAATACCATCTCCGTGAGGACAGGACCTGGCCTTGGTCACTTCTCTTCCTTGTACCTAGGACAGAGAGGGCTGTGGCATGAATGGCACCTTTAGAGAGGGCACGGTAAGGGCAGGGGCTGGATGAGAAGGGAATGGAGGTGAGAAAGAAGAGACAGTGAGTGAGTTCCACACTTTCCACTACTCTAGGGAGAAAGAAGCTCGGCTGTAAGAAGAAAAGAGACATGGAAGTAGCTGGAAAGACGCGTGGAGAACAGGGAAAGTTGTTTGTTTCTCAAGCTGGGAGAGCCTAGAAAAGTTAAACACCAACGGGAAGAATTCACTGGAGAGGGAGAAGTTGACCGCCTAGGAGAAAAGAGGGTTAACTTATGGTCTAAGATTCCACGGAGGGCAGAAGAAGCGGGAACCTTGAAGATAGTAGCCTAAAATGAGAGAAGCCCCCAAATATGTCTTGCTTATTTTTGAGTTTGTTGTGGTGCCAAGCTCAAAATTTGGCACGTGGCTGGTGTCCAATAAATATTTGTTAGAAATATAATGATATTTTCTAGCAATGTGCTGAGTTAGTGTGTGTCCGGCAATTCATTTACATGATCTCATGTAAGCCTTTTGTCCGCTCTGTAATTTGGGGTCTAATGTTGGTCCTGCTTTATTGGTAAGGAAATCAAGCCTGGGAAAGGTTAAGGAACTAATACAAGGATTTCAACTCGAGTCTTCCTGAATCAAAAGCTTTAAAAAAATCTATTTAGTTTTATTATATTCTTTTAAGCAGCATTATTGAGATTAATTTACATAACATAAACCTATTTAAAGTGTACAATTCAGCCCTGGCTGGGTAGCTCAATTTGTTAGACGGTTGTCCGGATACAGCAAGGTTGTGGGTTTGATCCCTGGTCAGGGCACATACAAGAATCAACCAATGAATGCATGAATAAGTGGAACAACAAAATCAGTAAGAAATTAAAGTGTATGGTCCAGTTGTTTTTAGTATGGTCGTGAATATGTGTAACCATCACCTCAGTTAATTTTAGAACATTTCATCACCTCAAAAAGAAACACCATGACCTTTAACTCTCACCCCCCCCATCCCCCCGGCTTTTCCCTCATCCATCCTCATGTCCCCAGCCCTAGACAACCACGAATCTACTTTCCATCCCTGTAGATCTCCCTCTTCTGGACTTTCACATGAATAGAATCCTATGATATACTGATTTTTGTGACTGGTTTCTTTCATTAACAAGTGTTTTTAGGGTTCATTGATGTGGTACGTATCACTTCTTTATTCCTTCTCATAGCTCAATTATATTCTATTGTATGAAGATACCACATTTTGTTTATCCATTCATTTATTCACGGGCATTTGCGCTGTTTCTGCCTTTGGGCTATTGTGAATGATGCTGTTTTAAACATTCGTGTATAAGTGTTTGTGTGGACATATGTGTTCATTTCTCTTGGGTGTACACTTGGGAGCGAAATTGCTTGGTCATATGGTAACTCTATGTTTAATCGTTTGAGGAACTTCCTCAGTGTTTTCCAAAGTGGCTGCCTGAGTTTGCATTCTCACCAGCAGAGGGTTCTGATTTCCGCACATCCTTGCTAACACTTGTTATTACCCGTTAAATTCTAGCACACTTGAAAGCTTTAAATCTCTATGCTACATGGCTTAAAAAAAAAAAAAAAAAAAAAAAAAAAAAAAAAGTCCTGGCTGGTGTAGCTCTGTGGATTGAGCGTTGACCTGCGAACCAAAGGATCACCAGTTCAATTCCCCAGTCAGGGCGCATGGCTGGGTTGTGGGCCAGGTCCCCAGTAGGGGGCGCATGAAAGGCAACCACACATTGATGTTTCTCTCCCTCTCCTCCCTCCCTTCCCCCCTGCCTAAAAATAAAATAAATAAAATCTTTCAAAAAATTATATTCAACATGATCCATTTTATGGACTGGAAAAGTGTATACTATGTATAGAAAGAGACTCATGAAAATGGTCAACATAAATAAGGTCTTTCCCTTGGAGGAAAATTTCAGTTAACAGGAAAAAAAAATTACAAGTAACATGTACCCTCCTCTTTACTCCGTGGAATGGGTGAGGTTCCCACACGTACAGATCATTATCATCATCAGGCCGACATTCACTGAGCATGTACCAGGTGCCAGGGCTGCATTACATATACCTCAGAGAGTTTTCTCAGTTAACCCCCACACGAACTTTGTGCAGTTCCCATTGTACAGAGAAACCAATTGATATTTAGAAAAATGGGTTTAGAACTTGTCCAAGGTCCCCAGCCAGTCAATGGCAGAGCGAGATTGAAGCTCAGGCAGTTTGGCTCAGCAACCTGCTCTTACATGTATGTCCCCCATATGTGGCTGTACATATAAGAATGCTCGCTAAAGAGCCAGCTAATGGGTGCAAATGGAGGAAATGATCAGTGATGTGAAAGATAATCATTACTCAACCCTCACTTTGCAAACATCGAGTGTAATGCAGCCTCTGCTGGGAAGTGCAAGAACAAACGCATGAAGTCCAAGTTTGGAATGTCTTCCAGGAAAGATGAAATGGCAGACAG